>OX940974.1:64352716-64952716 GCA_954871275.1 Leptopterna dolabrata | reverse complement strand
AAGCCCCGATTTCCACGCTCGGGGCGCCCATAAAAATCGACAACGAACGAAAACACAGAAGGGCGGAAAACGATAAAAACAAGCCCATCACAGAACCACGGACCCAGTTTATTAACCAAATAACTATCAACGGGACCATAGACAACTACACGTTCACCACTTTAATTGACACAGGTGCAAATATAAGTGCAGTAAAAAACAACGCACTGCCAACATACCTACGGTCCTCACTGCACCCGACTTCCAATAGCACGATTATTACAGCAGCCGGGGCACGATGCAGCGCGATGGGAGCCATCACCTTGAATTTCAAAATCAAGGACGACGAATACAGGCATACCTACATTTCTCGTTCTACAACAACTTCAATCAACATTGATACTCGGAGGAGATTTTCTACGTAAACATGGGGCAATAATCGATTATAGTACAAATACTATAACCATGAACAAGGCGGAGGAGAAGAGGCGTTATTCATTCGCCTCTCCAATCGAATATACAAACATAAACCAGACCGACACTCACACATTGACAGCAATCCGACAGGAAACAGCGGCGACACCAAAATTCCTATCAGGAATCGTAAGCACGAAATTCCTATCAGGAAAGGTAAGCCCGAAAAATTTCCGGGAAAACGGACAAGCGCAATCCACTCAGTGGATCCATGGGGAATTACCCACAGAATGTTGTGATAAAACGCTCAAATTAGTGCCCTGCTCCGGTTATTAAGCCACCTCTGCTACATACCCGGCGCCTCCACCAATGTTACGCATGCGGAGACTTCGGGGTGTAGCAGAGGTGGCTTCGGTCGAGGCTTTCACCCCCATGCGGCATGAAGCCCCCAAAACCACCCCCGCTAAACCCTTCTCTCCCTGCCGTACTCCTAATCCTTCCCTGAATCGTGGGAAACAAATGCAAACTTCTAACTAACACTTTTGAGAATTGAAATACTAGGAAAAACGAAATTACCTATCTTTACGTTATTATTCTAAAGGGGGCGTTCCACCAACTGTTTCCCTCCCATGAAAGAGAGAGGAAACAGTAAACAAAATATTAGTTTTTATTTTATACAAAAACGAGGTAGAGCTACTCTTCATACACCATCCCCACAACCCAAGAAGCCAGTGACTTCCACACCATCGTCGGTCTCGCAGCTCTGTCAAACTCATCTTGTCCCAAATTCTAATAGTGTACCTACTTTGAATTTTTGCTATTAAAAGACACATCGGGTGATTATTGGATTATTTGCGATGGGTCCTCCACTTCTGGAACGAACCTACTCTGAAAATCGGACCTAGCCTAACTTGTAAAAGTGATAGTGTAGTGTCAGAAAAATCACTGCAAGAAGTCTAGATGGAGTTTTTGAAACGCTGGGAAAAGTGTGTACTACCTACGAAGTGGGACAAGATGCTACCAAAACTGAATCACGAGGAAAGGACATGGGTTTTGAGATAAATAGGAACAAAATCCATGTTCAAGCCCTCATAATTTATTAAACTAAGAAGATTGGAAAGTGAAATCGGAAAACATGAATAGGAAGTGAGTACAATGATAATGAGTTCTTAGATTCTATAAATTCTTAATAAACTAGAAATGTACTAAAACCTGAAGGGGTATAAAAATAAAATAAGAGGCCTGACTTCTACCCACAAATAAATCTATAGCATGATCTAATTAGAACCTAAATTAATAATTTGGTCTATACTTTTACAAATTTTTCTTTAATGAATAATCTTTTCCGTAAAGTAACGTAGAAAGGAAAATCCTCCCCTAAATCCTAGAAAATACTCACACGGAAACCCCAAAGATAAGAGTTTTGAGATGGAACCACCATCACAAGATTTGAATCAATTTTTAGTGTTTTACATTTATTTCTTAGGCATGGGGATAGAGTTAAGTTAGAAAAAAAACCCCTTGAGGGCAAGGTTAACTTATAAGGGGAAAAAACCTAACCCTATCCCCATATGTTCTTATAATACTTCTCACATGATCAAACCACAAAGAATAATTTAACTAAAGGCCAATTGCCAACGAGACTTTCAAAATTATAACGGGAAATTTGAAAAAGAAGTAGGTTTCTTTAAGTACCTAGATTCTGTGACTCCTTTACGTTTTAGCATTTTCAATTAGGACTTTAACTTTGGTTGGGAAACTCTAATAAATTTGGACTAGGAGGAAAGAACCAAGATCTTACCTTAATGCAGCAGGAGGAGAGTAGCCCAGGGAATCTTCAGCAGCCAAATCTCCAGATTCCGACTTCTCCCTTTCCCAAGTCAACTCCGACCTCCCACTCCCCGTTTAATAAGAAAATCTTATACTCTGAGGAGAGGGGCGACCGAGCGAATCCCAGGAAAAGGGGCTCCGGTAAAACTGCGGATTGATGACTGAAGCCATACTGAGAGAGATTATTTCCGAATATTGGAGAGTTTATATAGTTGACAAATCGAAGGAGGGACATGACGAAATTCGCCCTTATTTCATTAAATATTCCAATTTATTACATTAACAGTTAATTTGGGAATTTCGTCACGTCCGGGGTGGATAATAACCGGAGAAGTTAAAGTTCCGTAGCAACGAATTGGTTGTAAGCAAAAATCATCAGAAACTTATATGAAGCTTGCATTCGTGTTGACAATATAAATTATTGAGAATGATCACCTGTGTGTAAACAATTATTTAAACAATCACGCTCATACCGCAGCTTGTCGGCCACGCACTCCGCAGTGGTTAACGTAATATGGTTAGGTAAATCGAGAGCTATCCAACGAGTGGTGAACGATTTTTGTACGATGATAACTGGCGAAGATAAAGTTCCGTAGCAACGAATCGGTTGTAAGCGAAAATCATCAGAAAATATAACGTAACGGTATTTCGTCACTAACAATTTTTAGGTTGTGTGCCACGGCAAAGACATGAAAAAAAAACAAAAAAAAAACCGTTTTCCACTTTCATCTGCTAAACACCATTCACCGCGAGTAGGTATCTTCGTTTTGCATACATTCACAGTAGCAAGGTTATAGCTTCGTGCATTTCATTTCAAAAATACTTCCACAGTAACCCGACTCACCTCGAATTAGTCTCAAAAAAAATAAAAATAAAAATAAATATATGAATAAAATAAAATAAATAAATAAATAAATAAATAAACTAACAAAAAAAATCAGCAACATAAATCAGTAAATACTCCCACAGTAGCCCGTTTCACCTCGGGTCGTCTCAAACAATAAATAAATACGATGAAATAAACGAACTAAATAAATGAAAAAGGGAAATACAGCACTCGTATCTCCCACCCCTAGCCGTAAGGACCTCAGGCGAGGGACGCCTCGCCTGAGTAAATATAAGACTAAAAAGAAAAACAAAGCCCCTGCAAAATTGGGCCGAATATCGCCAAAAGAAAAGCGCCCTGAAAAGCGTGGTCCCGTTGTGAAAGGCGTGGACCCACTGGGATATATCGTTTCTCGTAAGGATGAGTATTCAGTGTAAACGAAAAGTTTACATCGCGTTCGCGCGTGGAAGATGCCGACTTACGACAAAAACACTTGAGTTTCCAACTTAAGTTGCTTAAGTTTCTTGAAACCCAGTCTATTGGTCGCCTGCGTCCCAAAAGAGTGGCGAGGTTGTTTTACGCCTAGTAAGGTATCCTTAATACCAACAATGGCGGACAGGACCCCAAATTTATTTACGGAGGACCTACTTAATTTTTTCAGTTCAATTATTTCAGTTCTTTGGTAAAATTTTGTTTTCTTTTGACCTTCCTATATGATTTTGCGCTTTTCCGTTTCACTGACTTCTACCCCGAACCACGTCAAAAAAAAAAAAAAAAAAAAACCCAAACGCTTTGAATTTAACAAAACATTGGACTGGGAGGGGGAACCGGGTCCAGCCTGGACGCAGGGGGAGGTACAGCCAACCTGGACGGAGCTCGACGACAAGACACAATCATAAAGTAGTATCAAACCCCTATTATACATTTCCACCCTTTACTTTTCAAATACTTCCATTCTTCCACTGCACCCAGCTTACAAGTTGGGGCAGGCAACGGTAAAACATTTACGGTTAGGTTAGCCTATCATAACAACTTTCCTTTTCAGGGGGATAACCCACCCTTAAGTTTCGCAACCACAACCAAATTCTAATCCTCTAGTGTTTCGGTTGCGCTTTGTTCCATGTACCGCTGAATTTCGCTGGACTTTGGTCTTGCCAACCCCGAGGGCAACCCCATTACGCTGCACTACACCCGGAGCTCCGAAGGAGGCCAGAGGATCACCTTTGGGCACCGCTCACCACCACAACCAGCTCCAGAAGCCGCCCACAACGATCGGCTTCTTCGGAACTTCATCCCGATTCCCGACCCCACCGACTCCCAGACCGCCTGAGTCCACACGAGACACGACGAACACCCACGGACCAGAACTACAAGAAACAGAGCCACGATGATCCAACCAGTCGGACAGCGCCGCGTCGCGACGGAGCACGAAGGTGGAAACAACGAAACTGAAAAGACAATAACTAGCAAGTAACGGGGAAAATCCCCTTTATTAAATAAGAACTCGATTAGGATTAGACTTGTACTTTGTTTAGTTTGCTAAGTGCTTTTACAGGTTTATACTGCTTAGGTTTACACTTGTACTTTTACTCTAAGTTAGGACCAAATCCAAAATTCCCATTACCCTCACTCACGTACATGGGGTTGACTTGTCCCCACTAGAACCACCAAAAACAAATAACTCCTGTTAGGATGATACCACAAAGAAAACCAGTAGGCGGGAAGCCCCTCCAGGGCGCCAGTTACTAAAATCACAAAATTCACGTTTAAAACTCGGGGTCGAGTTTTCCCCGACCCAGAAGGGGTGTGTGACGTGACGAAATTCCCAAATTAACTGTTAATGTAATAAATTGGAATATTTAATGAAATAAGGGCGAATTTCGTCATGTCCCTCCTTCGATTTGTCAACTATATAAACTCTCCAATATTCGGAAATAATCTCTCTCAGTATGGCTTCAGTCATCAATCCACAGTTTTACCGGAGCCCCTTTTCCTGGGATTCGCTCGGTCGCCCCTCTCCTCAGAGTATAAGATTTTCTTATTAAACGGGGAGTGGGAGGTCGGAGTTGACTTGGGAAAGGGAGAAGTCGGAATCTGGAGATTTGGCTGCTGAAGATTCCCTGGGCTACTCTCCTCCTGCTGCATTAAGGTAAGATCTTGGTTCTTTCCTCCTAGTCCAAATTTATTAGAGTTTCCCAACCAAAGTTAAAGTCCTAATTGAAAATGCTAAAACGTAAAGGAGTCACAGAATCTAGGTACTTAAAGAAACCTACTTCTTTTTCAAATTTCCCGTTATAATTTTGAAAGTCTCGTTGGCAATTGGCCTTTAGTTAAATTATTCTTTGTGGTTTGATCATGTGAGAAGTATTATAAGAACATATGGGGATAGGGTTAGGTTTTTTTCCCCTTATAAGTTAACCTTGCCCTCAAGGGGTTTTTTTCTAACTTAACTCTATCCCCATGCCTAAGAAATAAATGTAAAACACTAAAAATTGATTCAAATCTTGTGATGGTGGTTCCATCTCAAAACTCTTATCTTTGGGGTTTCCGTGTGAGTATTTTCTAGGATTTAGGGGAGGATTTTCCTTTCTACGTTACTTTACGGAAAAGATTATTCATTAAAGAAAAATTTGTAAAAGTATAGACCAAATTATTAATTTAGGTTCTAATTAGATCATGCTATAGATTTATTTGTGGGTAGAAGTCAGGCCTCTTATTTTATTTTTATACCCCTTCAGGTTTTAGTACATTTCTAGTTTATTAAGAATTTATAGAATCTAAGAACTCATTATCATTGTACTCACTTCCTATTCATGTTTTCCGATTTCACTTTCCAATCTTCTTAGTTTAATAAATTATGAGGGCTTGAACATGGATTTTGTTCCTATTTATCTCAAAACCCATGTCCTTTCCTCGTGATTCAGTTTTGGTAGCATCTTGTCCCACTTCGTAGGTAGTACACACTTTTCCCAGCGTTTCAAAAACTCCATCTAGACTTCTTGCAGTGATTTTTCTGACACTACACTATCACTTTTACAAGTTAGGCTAGGTCCGATTTTCAGAGTAGGTTCGTTCCAGAAGTAGAGGACCCATCGCAAATAATCCAATAATCACCCGATGTGTCTTTTAATTGCAAAAATTCAAAGTAGGTACACTATTAGAATTTGGGACAAGATGAGTTTGACAGAGCTGCGAGACCGACGATGGTGTGGAAGTCACTGGCTTCTTGGGTTGTGGGGATGGTGTATGAAGAGTAGCTCTACCTCGTTTTTGTATAAAATAAAAACTAATATTTTGTTTGTACTGTTTCCTCTCTCTTTCATGGGAGGGAAACAGTTGGTGGAACGCCCCCTTTAGAATAATAACGTAAAGATAGGTAATTTCGTTTTTCCTAGTATTTCAATTCTCAAAAGTGTTAGTTAGAAGTTTGCATTTGTTTCCCACGATTCAGGGAAGGATTAGGAGTACGGCAGGGAGAGAAGGGTTTAGCGGGGGTGGTTTTGGGGGCTTCATGCCGCATGGGGGTGAAAGCCTCGACCGAAGCCACCTCTGCTACACCCCGAAGTCTCCGCATGCGTAACAAAAAAGGACACAGTTCTACGTCCGGGGCAAACCACAAAAGTACCCGTACAGCGAGCCATTTCGAAGTCGCGATCAGGGCACAGGGTTTGCGAATTCTTGGATATTAACGAGCATCTAAAGAAAAAAATAGGTCTGGTAGTATGCGGCCAAATAATCCCGACAAAGGGATTAAAATCGTTAAGTGTTAAAACGATAAAACCGTACTCTGTAAAGGTCAGTAACGGTACGGTACTAGGTTCATTTCAATGGGAACCTCATAAATACTCGAGTAAAAAGGAAATCGAAACAAAAAGAAATGAAATGGACAGGGACATAAAAGACTATGAACATGATAATACACAAAATGCAAACAGGCCTCCCTATACGGATAGATTAGGTCAAAAATTCCAAATTTGTGAAGATATACCGGACGTGGAATATCATCAAATTGGGAAAATATTGCAAGTGTATAAGGACATCTTCTTGACTAAACCAGAAGAATTAACTCCTTCGAAAGCAGAGCCGCACGAAATACGTTTCATAGACTATACCCCTGTCAATACTCCGCCGTACAGAAGATCCCCATTGGAGGAAGAAAAATTAAATGAATGCGTAGAAACCTTGCTCAAATTCGGAGCACTGCGTCCTAGTAGAAACGAATATGCAGGCCCCGCATACGTTATCTCAAAAGACGATCCCACGACCGGTAAACAGTCACTTAGATTAATTGTGAATTATTCAAAATTGAACGAAAAAATAATTCCGGACAGATGGCCCGCACCAGGAACGCAGGAAATCCTTAGTCACCTGACTGGATACCGTTGTTTTTGTTAACTAGATTTACTTTCTGCATTTTTTCAACAAAGACTAAAACCTGGGCTTTCACAACGATGTATGGCTTTCCGTACGCAAAAAGGACTATGGGAATTTACTGTAGTACCCATTGGGCTATCTCAAAGTCCAGGCGCTTTCGCAAGAGGGCTAGCTAAAGCAATGGCTCCACATTTATACACAAGAATGATAGCATATTGTGATGATATCATCCTTTTCGGACGAACTTCACCAGAAATGATAAATAACTTACAAGCCGTACTACAAACATTCCGAGAGTACGGATATAAACTAAAAACATCCATAAGCAACAACGGATTTTAACTGGAAACGTTTGACTTATACAATGTTAATATCAACAGAAAATGGAGTAGAGTAAATTACATCGTAAGAAGGATATATGCCATGGTGCAAAATTAAAAAAGATTTTTCTTACTAGAACAGGTCTTACCCCAAAATTTTGTTCACATCAAGAATCGCAGTAATCAACGTTCAATTTAAATTTAATTAGCAAGACTGCTATTTTCAAACACTGTCGCCGAAGGTGGTGTGCGACGAATAACCTGAAGACCGAAAAATAGCGAGAACCGAAAAAACAAAACCCACCATGTGACATGACAATTTCTAATACGGGACCCCCCGTATGCTTCTATGCTTGTGTTTATGTTACAGATCATCCTGCCAATCTTAGCTCTCATAACAGGTCAAGTGGAGTCCTGTGACATCCGCCGTCTCGAAGCGCCGGAAATACTTCATCACGTCTTACGCCACACTGCGATCATTAACGGGCGATGGGTGGCGGCCGCAAGTATAAACATACACGATCTGCACCAGAACATAACTGCCATCAACCAGCTGGTCGCAGACTATCAAAGAGTGTGCGATCGGCCTCTCTGTGTTCATTTAACTACAGTCATGAATACAGCGCACAAGGGTTTACTCACAGATCATAATTTACTAACGTCACTCCTTAAAAATACTTCACAACGCTACAGATCAAAACGCACGGCCGTCCTACCTTTCATGGGTTCATTATATCAGTGGGCATTTGGATTAGCTACATCGAATTGTAAGCCCCCTCTGGTGATACGAAACGTTACTGGCTTTCGGTAGGGCTGATGGCCTGAAATTACGGAGGCACCAGCACGCTCGTTTCGGGGGTTTAGCAAAATACACAAAGAAACCACCTTAAGTTGAAGGGAATCGGGTGAAAGGATAACTCGTGGGTACAGTTCAGTTACGAATATAGATGTATTTAAAATAAAGCAGAAAGGAACGTTACTATGGTACAAAATGTTACGGGGGTTCACTGAAGGTGCTAATTCAATATGCAGAAGGCCAAGTGAGTTTACGTTACTGTTCAAACAAAGGGAAAGTGCTGAAGGCAACGACGTTACGTTAGGTTATTCGATAAGTTCAAGAAAAAGGTGCTGAAGGCCTGGGAGGGACGTTACTAAAAACAACATATATATATATATATATATACAAGAACAAAGGAAATTATAAGGTAAGTAGTAATGGTATGATGACGATTTAGCTTAGCGTTACTTCGACGTTATACCCTCGTTTACGAGGCAAATATACACACAGGAAAAATATAGTACAAAATAAGAAATGAATTGCTGAGTACGGACGGTACAAGAAATGGAAAAAGATAATGCGTTATACAAAGAAAGGTGTATGACCTGTTGGCTGCTAAGGGCGTCTCGATGGCGTTGCTTCGCGTTCTCAACGTATTTCACAAAGGGGGGGTGGTTGCAGCGGTCGCCCGAAGGTAAGACATGCATGAATTGAAAATAATGAGTCTCTATCTCAGGGGGAAATGGGAAACTGATCGTTACGGCAGTTTCGGACAAACAACACTCCGTTACTTCCACTATTCGGACTCGCGTTACTATCGCATCAACGGGGTATAAAAACCGTTCACAAACTCCACTGACATAAATACTTAGGTCGGACTTCTTCACTCTTCGTTGGCAAAAATACTACTGGCAGGGAGTGGGAGGACGGACGCCCTGAGGTCGGGTGGCGTTCCCTCCACTCCCGCCAGCGCGGATGGATATCTCCTCCCCTCCCGCGAGGGGGGACGACCTGGTGAGGGGAAACAGGCCCTCGAACGCCCGAGGCCGGGAGGTGGCGCTGCCACGGGCGAGCGGGGGCCTACATCCCTCCCCCTCCTGGAAGCCGTCGTCCTCGACGGCGGGGCTCCAACCGAAGAGGCTCGGTATGGGTAACGGCTTCGTGGGGTACTTCATCGTAAGGAGGAGTTCGTATTTGCGTCGTCTGCAGTGCATGCAGGCCGGATCATCCTCATCGTGCTGTCCGCTGCATGAAGTCCTCAGTTGCCCCGCTCGGTGCTTACGCAGCAGTCGCGCCCAAAATTCTTTGCACGACGAGCAACGAAAATGGAGTATCTTCGTGGCGGGTCGTTGGCAGACGGGGCAGATCTGTCGAGGCTTCGGGGTTGGTCGATCGTCGGGAGTTTCATGTTTAGGAGTTTCGCTGGTCTGGACTTCCGGTGTGTGCTTGGTGTGGACAACTCGGCGGGTTCGTGTAGTTGAGTGGTTGGCCACTATCCGGATGGGGGCCACCAGAGGAGCAGGAGGCTGTCGAGGAGGAGAGGGAGCATCCGTCTCCATCTCAAGTTCGGAGTCAGACTCGCTAGCGGCGAGGATGGCGATCGGAGGAGGAGGAGAACGAGGTGGGGTTCGACTCCTTCGGCGAGTTTTGTCGGGGCTCACCGACTCGCTGAGACGAACCCGCACTCGGGCCCTCAGCTGTTCCTCCATCCGGGCGGTTTGTAGGTTGCTGGCGATGTATTTTAGACGCTCACACTCTTGGTCCATCTGCGCGATGACCTGCTGGGAGTGTTCCTGCTGCTGAGTGAGGCGCTCACATTTAAGGCGGAGTCGTAACATTTCCGGCAGCAGGTCCGCGAGTTCTTCAGCTAGGGTCATGGCTCCTTCACAACTGAGTCGCCTGCAGGGCAAGGTTGAGGCTCGCTCGGCATTGTGTAACATTTCGGCCACCCCCTCCAGCAGAGTCACCGCCTTCCTCTCGGGATGTCGGGGTCCAAGGCTCCCGGGGGTGGCTGCCTGATCTAGTAGCAAGTCTTTCGCCTCGGCATAACGTTGCCGTATCCGAGCCACGTACGGGCAGACCGTTTCCCCCTCCACGGTTGGATCCGCATCTTGTGGGGGTCGACGCATCGCCATTGGCCTGTTGATGGAAGTAGCAGGATTTAGCCAACATAATTTAGGTCAGGTCAGGAAATTTTTTACACAGGTGAGTCCTACCTACCTACCTCCGTACTCAGTCTTTTTAGCCGTTCCCTATTGTGACAGGTTTGTTTTTTCCAACTCTACAGGTTCATAGATTTTACACACAAAAGTACTCACAGAAAATTACGGGAAACTAATTTCGGTAACATTGTCAAACAAAATTCTCAGCGACATTACAACATTAAAATTATCAATTATAAATCAGCAATATTAACACATTAAAATTATTTATACATTGTTTTTTTTTTTTTTTTTTTTTTTTTTTTTTTTTCACTTTTTCTTTCTAGACCTAACCCCGGTGCACGCGCCTATCCTCGCGACAAAACCCTTTCTGTGGATCTTTCGATAATCCCGCGGAGGACGGGGGCGCAGGCTATATGGAACCGTCGGGGGCGGAGCTGGTTCGGTTTCGCTTGGGGGCTCCGGGTCAGGTGGCACAGGAGTCGGGCTCCGGTGAGTCACGGAGGGTGGTTCGTCCTCGTCCGTGCTCCATACTTCCTCATCTTCCTGTATCGGAGAAGCTGACTGAGGAGGTCGAGTCGGTGGGGGGTCCGTGGGTTGAGGTTCGGCGAAAGCATCGTCCGGAACTCCCTTGACAAAGGCTGGCTTCAGCCTATTGATGTGGACTACCTGCGATCGCTTTTGCAGGGTGTCGTGGACGCGATAAGTTACATCCGATAGTCGCTGAGCTATCGTCCACGGTCCGGTCCAGGGACTCCAAAACTTTTTGCATGTACCTTCCGGGGGTTGCATTGCCTTGAGGTAAGCTCGCTCCCCCTCTTCAAAGATTCGAGGTGTTCGTCGTCGATTTATTCTGTCGTGCTGCTGCTTCCAGCGCTTTTCGATTTGACGAGCGGCGAGTCGCCGCGCCTTTTCCAACAGCACAAGGTGGTGATCGGTCTCAATTTGTGTTCCCGGAGTCCAGTCGATATAGTTGGGTAGCCGCAACTCCCTCCCAAACGTGAGATAGTTCGGTGAATACCCCGTGCTCTTATGCGGGGTTGCTCTGTAAGCGGCCAGTACTAGTGGTACCGCCTTTTCCCACTCTCGGGTCTTTGGGATAATCTTGGACATAATGTTGGCAAATGTGCGGTGAAACCTCTCACATACGCCATTACTTTGAGGGTGATACGCGGTAGTCTGTACTTTCCTGATGCCCCAGGTGTCACACAGGGTTCGCACCAATGATGACGTGAAGGCGGTACCCCTGTCGGTGACAATTCGCTGGGGGACTCCGTGGGTCGGGATGTAATGCTGGACGAGTTGTTTCACCACCGTGTCGGCGGTGGTGTCGGGTACCACATATGCCTCAGCAAATTTTGTGAAGTGGTCCACGATGGTTAATAGGTGTCTCGTACCACTTTTAGTTGTTAACGGCCCCACAAAATCCATCCCTACGATTTCACCTGGGCTGGTCGGGAGGAGCGGTTTCTGGAGGGGGACGGTCTGCTTGATAGGATCGTTCCGGCGTTGACAGGGTTCACATTGGGCGATAAACTCTCTTACGTCGCGCTCTATTCGCGGCCAGAACCCTAGTCGTCGCACCACCTGCTCCGTCGTTTCGGCACCGGGATGGCCGGCCCACACACTGCCATGGCAGTTGGCCAGTAGCCAGCTGCGCATGGTCGACGGGATCAGGGGGACAAATGTCACCTTGCCGTCCCGAACGATTTTAGTTGTCCAGAGTCCGTCCTCCATTTTGCAGTCTTTGGCGCGCTGTCGTGTGAAGGTTTTCACCCACTCATCCAGGTCTTGAGCCACTATCATGAGTTTTCGGGGTATTTCAAGCGTTACTGTCGCGATGTTCATACGACTGAGACCGTCCGCATGCCCCATCTTGGTTCCAGGGCGATATTGCGGAACGAAATTGTACTCCCCCAGCTTCAGCACCCATCTCCCGATCCGGGACGTTGGATCGCGGAGCCTCAACGCGGCGGTGAGCGCCATGTGGTCCGTCTCCAGCACGAACTCCCTTCCCAGTAGGTACTCCTGAAAGTGTCTAGTGGCCCAGACCACGGCGAGGAGCTCCTTCTCCGTAGTTGAATAACGGGTCTCGGCAGGGTTCAATTTCCTGCTGGCGTAGGCGATGGGTCGTTGTTCTCCATCGGTTTCTTGCGATAGTACAGCTCCCAATGCCAGTTGTGATGCGTCAGTGGCCAGTACGAACGTCTTTGCCATGTCAGGGTAGGCCAGCACGGGCTCGGTCAGAAGAGCCTGTTTGAGGGCATCGAAGGCCTTCTCCTGCGTCGCGTCCCAGGTGAATTCGACTCCTTTTCTTAGCAGTGAGGTTAGGGGGGCGGCAATTTCAGAAAATCGGGGGACGAACCGTCGGTAGAATCCCGCCAAGCCAATGAACGATTGCACCTGCTTCACCGTGGTTGGCCGTGGGAAATCTCTTACCGCTTGCGTTTTTTCCGGTTCAGTGCTAATTCCGTGGGGGGAAATGCGATGTCCCAGGTACCTTGTCTCAGTATGAACGAAATCGCATTTGTCCAGGTTAGCACGCAACCTCACGTCCCTTAGGCGGTCGAGGACCCTTTTCAGACTATCGAGGTGCTGCTCCATTGTTGACGAAAAGATGATAATGTCGTCCAGGTAGACTAAGCAGTGCTGATTGATGAGTCCGTCCAAAGCGTTGTTCATTGTGCGTTGGAAGGTGGCCGGGGCGTTCTTTAGCCCGAAAGCCATTCGCGCGTATTGGAAGTGCCTTCCCAGCACTGAGAATGCGGTTTTCTCGGCCGACTGAGGGTGGATAGGGATTTGATGGTACCCAGCCACCAGGTCGATCTTGATGAAGTAGCGGCACTGTCCCAGCATAGCCAGTGTATCCGTCAAATTGGGTAGGGGATACGCATCCGCTCGGCTGATCTTGTTGAGACCCCGGAAATCCGTACAGAATCTCCATTTCTGGGGTTCGCCTTCGGGAGTCTTCTTCTTCACCAGTACGACTGGGGTGCTCCAGGGGCTGTCAGATGGCTCAATTATGCCATCTTCGAGCATGTTTAGCAGTTGCTTCTCGACTTCCTCCCTCAGCGCGTGTGGGATGGGGTACGGCCTTTGGTTAATGGGTTCCGCTTCGCCGGTCACAATCTCATGGGTCACCTCCAGATCGCATCCTTGTTTATCGGGTGGGCTGAATACGTCCGGGTACTTCGTCAGGAGCTCTTGAAGACGACGGCGCTCCGGGTTAGGGAGGTGCGACGTTTTTCCTTCCAGGGCGATGGAGATATCGGGGGGTACCCGCTGCCATCCCTCCGAAGGGGTCAGTTCCCGGTAGTCCCAGTCGTCGTCGGCCCACACGGGCAAAGCGCCCGGTAGTGAAACAGGTTCATCTTCAACAGTACTCTTGGACTGGGTGAGGTCGACGCGTGCGGCGATGCATTCAGGTTCGTTTGAGGCCAGTACTTCCAGTCCTGTGGTCCGTTCGGGGAGCGTTACGCTATCGTTACTTGGGAGCGTTACACCATCGTCACTTGGGAGCGTTACGCTATCGTTACTTGGGAGCGTTACGCTATCGTTACTTGGGAGCGTTACACCATCGTCACTTGGGAGCGTTACGCTATCGTTACTTTGGAGCGTTACACTGTCGTTACTGGGGAGCGTTACTTCCTGATTACTGGGGAGCGTTACTGTATTATTACTGGGGAGCGTTACTTTATGATTACTGGGGAGCGTTACTTCATGATTACTGGGGAGCGTTACTTTATGATTACTGGGGAGAATTCTGAACAAAGGGGTTTTCGTTTCGGGGACCCTGTTGTAAGCCAGTCCGTCGTTACTGTCGATCACGTCTGCGTTACCGCGGTCACTTTTCAAGACAAAGATTTCACTGTTCACTTCACTTCGGTCCTCTAGTTGCGTTACGGTGGACGTTGAAGGACGTTCGTCAGGCGTTACGACCGCGTTATCTTGTGGTTCCGTCATGATCCTGTTGACGACAATACACTTCTTCGTTTTCTCGTGCTGCAGTACGGCCTCGTTCTTATGCGTTCTAATTACGAGTGGTATCTTTCTCATGAGGTCGAGGCCAAACAAATCAAGTCCGGTCCCCTCCCTTTCGAACACCAAAAAGGTGTGTCGCACTGTGGCACCCGGGATTTCCAGTAACACCTCCTGTTCACCCCTAAATCGTAACGGGTAGCCGTCCGCGCCCCATGCTTCCGCAGTGGTCGTTCGCAAGGGCGTGCCAGGGATAGGTGTTGTCAACACTGACACGGCTGCTCCCGTGTCTAATATCAAATCGCGCGTTACTCCGTTCAGCTTTGCTGGTATCTTCAGAGGTTTTTGTAGGCGATAATCGACGATCGGCAAATGGCCCATCGGTGATCGCCGCTCGAGTTCGGTGGACTGGGTTATTATCTGGTTTCCGTTCGGATGGGAGACTGGCGTCAATAACTTTTTCTTATGGCAATCCGTTTCTAGATGCTCCCTCACCCCACAATAATCGCAAAAGATCGTTTTTTGCGGGTTCTGTGGGCAGTCCACAGGAAAATGCGTTGCTGATGCGCAAAACATGCAGGGGTAACGGGGGCTTGGACGGGAAAATACCTTGGTCGTTACGGGGGCGTTACGACCGTTCCTCCGTGGACATCTGGCTGCATAGTGTCCAGTTACCCCGCATTCGTAGCATCTTGCATCTGTTGCTGTTACGGCGGCCAGCTCCCACTTAGCTTCCGTGTCTTCCGATGTTTCGAGCGTTTCCTCAAGCTCTTCGGCACGTTTCAGGGCGTCCTCTATTGTGTCTGGTGCGTTGTTGATAAGGTGTGACCGTAACTCCTTCGGTATTCCGCTTACGAAGGCCTTTAACACTCTGCGTTTCACCCAGTTGCGTTTTTGTTCTCTTGTTAACTCCGTGCCCTCCTCGTGTGCGGCGGATTGCGCTAGACGGTGGATCCGTTCTGCGAACTGGCGAAGCGTTTCGCTCGCGTTCTTCTTAATTGCCCACAGGAGTGCAGCGGCTTTTGATGGGTTTTCGCGTTCAAACCATGACAACATTGCTTTCTTTACGTCGTCGTAAGGCGTTTCGCTCTCGCTCAACTGTGAGTTGTCGATGAGGAATTGCTTCGCCGTTCCTCTCACCTTGGCGCGCAGAAGCCTCATCCGTTTCTGTTGCGTCAATGTCTGAGCGACGTCCTCGAAGAAATGGAAAAATGCGGACACCGTAATGGCCCCTGTCTCGTCGGGATCCCATGGCTCTATCTCTAAAAACATCGAGCGCGGAACGTCCGGTTCCGTGCCCCTGTTACGATCCCGTTCCATGTTGAGATCGTTGAATGATCTCAACAGAACCTCCAACTGTTCCATCATACCCAAAACGCCCTCCGGTTTTTCCGCCATTGCGATCGTTACGTTTTGCGAAAATACGTTACTATCTTTGGGTTGAACACCCTTACTTGGTACGTGCACCTGAGGTTTTGTTTTGTTTTTTCGGTCTATCGTAACGTTACTTCCTTCGTTACCGACCCTCTTCAACCGTGGTTCTATGTGCTCTCGTTACTGTGGATACGTGTGGGGCGAACCGCACAATAATCCGACCGCTGCCACCAATTTTGTAAGCCCCCTCTGGTGATACGAAACGTTACTGGCTTTCGGTAGGGCTGATGGCCTGAAATTACGGAGGCACCAGCACGCTCGTTTCGGGGGTTTAGCAAAATACACAAAGAAACCACCTTAAGTTGAAGGGAATCGGGTGAAAGGATAACTCGTGGGTACAGTTCAGTTACGAATATAGATGTATTTAAAATAAAGCAGAAAGGAACGTTACTATGGTACAAAATGTTACGGGGGTTCACTGAAGGTGCTAATTCAATATGCAGAAGGCCAAGTGAGTTTACGTTACTGTTCAAACAAAGGGAAAGTGCTGAAGGCAACGACGTTACGTTAGGTTATTCGATAAGTTCAAGAAAAAGGTGCTGAAGGCCTGGGAGGGACGTTACTAAACACAACATATATATATATATACAAGAACAAAGGAAATTATAAGGTAAGTAGTAATGGTATGATGACGATTTAGCTTAGCGTTACTTCGACGTTATACCCTCATTTACGAGGCAAATATACACACAGGAAAAATATAGTACAAAATAAGAAATGAATTGCTGAGTACGGACGGTACAAGAAATGGAAAAAGATAATGCGTTATACAAAGAAAGGTGTATGACCTGTTGGCTGCTAAGGGCGTCTCGATGGCGTTGCTTCGCGTTCTCAACGTATTTCACAAAGGGGGAGTGGTTGCAGCGGTCGCCCGAAGGTAAGACATGCATGAATTGAAAATAATGAGTCTCTATCTCAGGGGGAAATGGGAAACTGATCGTTACGGCAGTTTCGGACAAACAACACTCCGTTACTTCCACTATTCGGACTCGCGTTACTATCGCATCAACGGGGTATAAAAACCGTTCACAAACTCCACTGACGTAAATACTTAGGTCGGACTTCTTCACTCTTCGTTGGCAAAAATACTACTGGCAGGGAGTGGGAGGACGGACGCCCTGAGGTCGGGTGGCGTTCCCTCCACTCCCGCCAGCGCGGATGGATATCTCCTCCCCTCCCGCGAGGGGGGACGACCTGGTGAGGGGAAACAGGCCCTCGAACGCCCGAGGCCGGGAGGTGGCGCTGCCACGGGCGAGCGGGGGCCTACAGAATGATGTACAACAATTACAGCACAAAATAAAACGTATACATACAGTACAACACGATGTCACTGGGCACGCGAAAAATTTAGCACAATGGTTAAAAGAGGTACTACGGGTAATGGCTAATACGACCATACAAACAAGGGGAATCATACAATACATTAATGCGACTCAAACGGACCAAATTAACCTTATCGCTAGAGGCATCGAAATAAATAACCTTATATTCGTCATTCAGCGCGCAGTAAACATAATACTAGAACTCCTACTGACAAATGGGAAGACACATCTAACCTACAAAGTACTCACTCCCACTGTGATAGTACAATCCGTGAAAAACATACACCTCCAACAGTCAGACTTTATTATTACTCACCAAAAAGCTTTGCTCACAAATGGGGCACCATCATTGCACCTTTCTACTGACAACACCATAACGATTACTATTACATACCCCATCTACTCCACACCACTCAACATTACACTTTTCACCCCTATTCCAGCACTTAGCGTTGACAATATATTTCAAATTCCGTCACTAGAGGAATCACTCTATTTGGTACGACATAATCGCTGTCAACCACTCAATATTCACGCCTATCAGACCTCATGTTTTCCTCTAAATGACACCTTTTCCCACTGTCCAACACTCCTTAAAAACTTCCTTCCCATACCTATGACAACACTGCAAACATATTGCAAAGTTAACGCAAACTCTTCTGCTTACAACTATTTCAGGTTGTCGACCTCCTACCTTCAACAAACCGTGGAAGATGGTATATGGTACCTTCTGGTACCAGACCCTCTAAACATCACCATCCACCAAAGAACAACATCTACTCCTGTGTACTTGGCACCTGGCACGATACGTCTTGCCTGTACACCCGACACCACCATCACTTCACATGAATGGTCATCTACCCAACGGCTACTAAGCCAAACCCCCGCAGCTACCTATCGCCTCACGCTGCCACGACTACCACCACCCCCGAAGGAGAGCGTTCGTCTCCTACCGCCCACCAGCGCGACGGACGACCCTCTGCTGCCGTTCCAGCACCTCCTGAACATCCAGCCAACACCTCCCAACACAAGCCGACTGCCACGACATCGGGACCACCCTTGGGGACAACATGCGCGCTTCACTCTTTTCGGAATCGCAATGTGAATGTTTACTTTCAACACAGGGAGGAGACTCGGTGGGATGAACACCGACTCCTACTATGCGACCAATGCGTTGCAGCACAAAACAATTAAAATTATGAAACAACTTATTGTAACGTAATTGATGTATATTGTTGTTACTCAAATTTATTCACGTAATATGTAAACCAGTTTGAGATCTGGGATTCAAGGCGACTATAAGTAAGAACACCAACAGTGGCGAGTAGGCCGGGACTCATACGTGCTGTACCTGTTGTGGTGATGTGTTCCCTTATTCCCTTCTCTCTGAGGGAAATTTCCCTCTTGTTGGTAGCCATGATTCTGATAGGAATGATAACGCATTCAACGCACAGAACTCGCGACTCATGTACATCGTTTATTTTACTAATAAAAACCTATCTCACGGGTAAAGCATTCGTTCTTATTCTATCACTACAATTTTATTAGTAAAATATTATCGCAATGGAAAAGTATCTGAAACCTGAGAAGTTCAGTGGACATCCAGACTCTCCTACATCAGGCAAGGAATTCTCACATTGGTTAGCAACTTTTGAAAACTTTGTTGATGCATCTGCTGAGCCTCTTACTGACGCCGACAAACTCAAGGTACTCGCTAATTTTCTTTCATTTAGTGTTTACGAATTGATTACGGAATGTACCACATACGCTGATGCAGTCACAGCTCTCAAAGCAGTATTTGTGAAACAACGAAGTGAAATATTTTCTCGTCATGTGCTTGCAATTCGAAAACAACAGCAGGGTGAAAGTGTTGATCAATATGTACAAGCTTTGAAGTTGCTGGGCAAGGATTGTGATTTTAAGGCCGTCACTGCAGAGGAGCACAAGAGCCAATATATTAGAGATTCATTTATTAATGGGTTACTTTCTCCTCACATCCGTCAGCGCCTACTTGAGGAAACTAACACTCTTAGCTTGGACGAGTCTGTCCAACGTGCTCGGGCTCTTGAACTTGCTCAAAAACAAGCAGAAGGATACAACAACACACATGGTAACAGTGATCTTGCCTGTGCTGGCATTAGTAGTAGTTCCAAATTCGACTGCCCTGCTCCTAACCCCCCTAATGCTGGCCCTGAGCATGAAACAAATGATTATCCCAATGATGTTTGTGCAGGAACACGACCAGGAAAAAACAACAAACGATGTTTTTTCTGTGGTTTTGACCGACATCCCCGATCGTCTTGCCCTGCACTTGAATCTGAATGTGGGAATTGTGGAATAAAAGGGCATTATGCCCGCGTTTGTCAGAAACCAAAGAAAGACACCAAAAAATCAAAAGGAGTCTCTGCTGCCATTCTTGCCTCAGTAAATGGAAGATTTCTGCCACAGTTGAGCCATGCTGTGATTGATGGTGCTGTCAATGGCATATCATGTCGCTGTTTGGTGGACACAGGAAGCTCCGGGAGTTTTGCTAGCCTAAACTTTGCCAGGGACAACAATATTCAAATTATCCCAAATGAAGGCCGAGTATCCATGGCATCAACTTCCTTATGGACCAAAATTGAGGGATACATACTTGTGAAACTAGAAATTGCAGAACACACATATACCAACTGCAAGCTGACTATCTTGAAGGAACTTTGCTCCGACGTTCTCATAGGCCATGATATTTTAAGAGAGCACTCAAACATCCTACTAAATTTTGGTGGCAATAAGGCTCCTCTCACTATCTGCTCTTCTGTTGCCAAGGTTGAACCCCCGCGGCTCTTCAACCATCTCTCCCCTGACTGCCATCCGATTGCCACAAAGTCTCGCCGATACTGTGATGCCGACGCAAAGTTCATTGAAGCTGAGGTAGCTCGGTTGCTTTCAGACGGAGTCATTGAACCCAGTGATTCACCATGGAGAGCCCAAGTTCTAGTGGTGAATGGCAATACTAAAAAGCGCCTGGTCGTAGACTATTCACAGACCATTAATAGGTTTACGCTCCTTGATGCTTACCCCCTACCTAATATTGATGACCTAGTCAGGAAGGTTGCTGGTTTCAAGCATTTCAGTGCAATCGACCTCAAAAATGCTTACCACCAAATACCAATCTGTGAAGAAGAAAAAAAATTCACTGCCTTTGAAGCAAAGGGTAAGCTATATCACTTTACTCGTATACCTTTTGGGGTAACTAATGGGGTTGCTAGTTTTCAGCGTGTCATTGACCAAATCATAGTTGATGAGCACCTCACAGGTGTCTATGCTTACCTGGATGATTTGACCGTTTGTGGAGTTGATAAGCCTGACCATGACCATAACCTCAACAGGCTCATGGTGGCACTTGATAAGCTGGGCATTGAAGTTAACAAGGACAAGAGCAAGTACAACCTAACATCAATTAATCTTCTTGGGCACCTAGTCTCCCATAACTCAATCAAGCCAGACCCTTCTCGCCTTACCCCACTATTGAATATGCCACTCCCAAGTGATTCCCATTCACTAAAACGGGCACTTGGATTTTTTGCTCACTACTCAAAATGGATTCCTCGATTTTCTGACAAAATCAGGAAGCTAGTGGACTGCCGTTCATTTCCAATAGGCCCTGAAGCCTCTGCTGAATTTGAGAATCTGAAGAAGGAAATAGCTGACTCTGTTGTTGCAACAGTTGATGAATCTCGCCCTCTGGTTGTGGAAACAGACGCTTCTCATTTTGCCTTGGCTGCCACCTTGAGCCAGGATGGCCGCCCCATTGCATTCTTTTCCCGTTCACTGAACAAATCTGAAATAAATGGACATCCATCCATTGAAAAGGAGGCAGCGGCTATTGTTGAATCCTTGAGGCACTGGAGGTACTTCCTTCTGGGGAAACATTTTCAACTTATCACAGATCAGGAGGCCCTTTCATTTGTTTTTCACCGAAAACATGCGAGTAAGATTAAAAATGAAAAAATAACAAGATGGAGGTTGGAGTTGGCGCCTTTTGTATATGACATAACGTATCGTCCAGGTGAAGAGAATACAAAAGCTGACACACTCTCTCGAATCTGCAGTGCTACCAGTGCAACAGAGTTGTCTCAGCTCCACCAATCTCTGTGCCAACCCGGTATAACTCGCATGTTTCATTGGCTCAAGAGTAAGAACCTCCCATATTCTCTAGAGGATGTCAGGAAAATGACAACCAGCTGTCGGACTTGTGCTGAGGTGAAGCCTAGGTTTCTTAGGACATCTGGAGATCTTGTGAAGGCTACATCTCCGTTTGAACGAATCAGTATTGACTTCAAAGGACCAATTCCATCCAAGACACAAAACTTTTACCTTCTCACAATCATCGATGAATTTTCTCGCTTCCCATTTGCGTATGCATGCCACAACGTATCAGCGGCCACCGTTGTTAACTGCCTGCGGAACCTCTTCTGCTTGTTTGGGACACCTGCTTTTGTACACTCTGACCGAGGCGCGTCCTTCATGTCCAAGGATGTAAGGACTTTTCTGCATACAAATGGAGTTGCTACTAGCAGAACAACTCCTTACAACCCACAAGGTAATGGCCAGGTAGAGCGACTTAATGGAACCTTATGGAAAACTATTTCCCTTGCCTTGAAATCCCAAGGGTTGAGAACTGAGGATTGGGAGGATGTGCTGCAAGAATCCCTTCATGCCATCCGATCTTTGTTGTGCACTGCAACAAATTGCACACCACATGAACGATTCTTTACTCATCAGCGACGTACTACCAACGGTGTTACTCTTCCATCATGGCTAACGCCTGGACCTGTGCTTGCAAAACGCAACGTAAGGCACAGCAAATATGAGGATCCTGTTGAGGAAGTTGAACTGCTGGAAGCAAACCCACACTATGCCCTAATTCGACGAAAGGATGGTTCAGAAACCACAGTTTCCCTCCGACAATTGGCCCCCAGGGGCGCCCCAGCTCCCGAAACTACCAACATGTCTGGTAATCAGGACCTTAATACACCTCTTGCTACGCCTGGAGAGAGAGAAACGCCAGAAGCCATTCATCCTACAAAGGAACCCCAAACCCAGGACACTGAGACTCCGGTCATCCCTATAAGTACTACAAGCATGAGACCTCACCGAGAACGGAAGGCCCCCTCATATCTTGAAGATTATGAACTTTGAAAAATTATTACTTATTTGGAGTTAACTTGATAACGTTCTGTTTTGCTTTGGATTAAGTTCTAACTTGTTTTTTCACTTGGCTTATTTGTTTTTCAAGAAGGGGGTGAATGTGGTGATGTGTTCCCTTATTCCCTTCTCTCTGAGGGAAATTTCCCTCTTGTTGGTAGCCATGATTCTGATAGGAATGATAACGCATTCAACGCACAGAACTCGCGACTCATGTACATCGTTTATTTTACTAATAAAAACCTATCTCACGGGTAAAGCATTCGTTCTTATTCTATCACTACACCTGTCGACTGACATCCGCACAGGGCACCCGGAGCTTCGGGGGCGAAGCTCAAAATTTTGGCCCCCCGAGTATATGTTGTGCGGGTTGCACCCGTCAACATCACTTTAGTGTTCAGCTATAATGTAAAAGGTTGTAAAAACACATCAGGCTTGAGAAAAGCTAAAATGAAACAACCTTATACCCAATGCACTGAATCTCCATAAGTGAGGCGCAAGAGAACGAAAAAATTTCCTCTCCTGGCTTGAGTAAGTGGGACGGCTAAAAGAATCGAGATTCTTTTACCACAACGCAGGATCCCCGTATACTCGCCGAGGATTGCCTTCGTTTTACGTCTCCAGGAGATGCCATATAAAACGCGGAGCCCAGTCTGATGATTCAGTCGACTGTGGGATACCGTGCGCGTCCGAGCCCTCGCCCCTCGCCTACTCATCGACCGAAATGGTGAGCACAATGTCACTACCTTAACGATCTCTCTGATATTCCAGGTTTCAAACTGGTAACTCCTAAGATACATTAAAAATGCTCTAGCAATAAACCTTATATCTAACAACATTGGAAGTTGCACTAATTGACCTACCCCCCACACAACAAATGGTGGAGACGTTTTATTTCTCTCCGCGCAACACAGGCAACGCTCCCTAAAAGATTCAGCCCATGGTGGTGGTACGCCCATAACCAAAACGGACACATCCAAAAAGATCCCGGGCATGGTGGTGGTCCGCCCATAACCAAACCGGGCACATCCTCCCTCACACCGCTCGTGGTGGATGTGCGTTCTATCATATTCATCACATTATGGTTATGATGCCTGATCGTATGGTATAATGGGAAGACACCAATTTATTGTTAATAGGATTAAATAATGTCTTGTGAACTGCGGTTTCTATTCTACGTAGATGGTAGTGGGGGGGGGGGGGGGGGGGGTGAACCAAAGAGTCTAACCTACGTAATAATTTCTATGATATGTGTTAGGTATTATATTATCATACTCGTAATGTGAACATATACAAACCACATAATGCATAATTATGTAAATAACGCAATTACATTATATTTATGTAGATAGGTACCTACCTATAGAATCAAAATTTGAATTTTTTATTTATGGATAAATTATGTGATCTGGGTAAATGTGATCCCCCCCCCCCCCCCCCCCCCACGAACTTTTGGATCCGTCACTGTAGGTAAATGCCACACATACCTACCAGGGGTGTTATGTCTATAAGGCCACTTGGGCCGCTGCCCTGGCACCCAAAAACACTACCTAGGTGAAAAAAAAAATCCAACCACCCTTCAGTTGGCATTTGAATTTCCCTCCGTACACTGTACCTACCTTCTCAGCAACCCGCTAGATTTCTCTAGCTATGGATATTCAATATTCTAGTACAGCATCCATGGTCGTTCCTATGTTAGTTATACCTTCCCCTGTAGCTCCAAAGACCATCCCTGATGGAGCTACTAGAGAAGCTTTATATTTGCGAAGGTTCATGAGAGAACTTGGGTCCCCGATTAAGGGGACGCTGATCATCCATCATGACAACCAAGTTGCTCAAAGAATGGTTCAGGATGCTTCACATCATGCTCGCACAAAACACATAGACATCCGGCATAAATTCATCAGGGAAGCCTTGAAGAACAAGCAAACTGGGTTCAGAATACTTGCCAACCGACATGATGCCAGTGGATATGCAGAAAAAGGCAGAGGCAGAGTTCTGCAAGCAAGAGATGGGACTAGAGTCGCCTGCCTCCAACCCGCAGGACTTGAAGAGGCGTGTTGACAAGTCCCGCGTTGTTATGATTGTAGCTTCATATGATTTGCCAGGTTGGCAACTTAGTTGCTTTGGTTTAATAAAATTAAAAAAATTCATTCGCTGTGAAAAAGCCAGTGTGAAAGTTTATATCTTAATTTACCTCAAAGTAAGATTGCACTCTGTGATATTAGGTACCAGCTAGTAGGTAGTATTGAGTAGGTAGTGAGAGGTAATAGGTGTAAGTATGTACCTACTGAGTGAGTAGGTACCCTTTTTAGGTACTGTGGCATGCAAAACGATGTGGTACCCCCCCCCCCCCCCCCCCCACCAACCCTGTTGTAAAACTTTACCGGGCCAGCCATGGAAGAAAAGGAGAGAAAGTTTGAGTAGGCCTGAGTTTTTTTTAGTAGACCTCTACTGCCACGCTATCTAAGTAACAACATCAAAAAACTCTCTAGTTATCCTCAGGTCCGCAAGGCATCGCTACCATCCATGTTCTCAAATGTTCTAGAAGTTTCATCTGATGCCATGTATGTCATTTGCGAATTAGCTCTTCCTCCAACTCAACAAAGGAATTTCTACCTAAGCTGGTGCGAGATTTTTGACCTCTACCTGCGTTCTCTTTGTCACTTCGTTTTTCTGAGTTTAATTATTCATTCTGATAGATTCGGTTCCTTTCATCATGGATTTAAACTTATTCGTAGTTGCTTGCCTTCCTGGCATGCACTACGAAGCTAAAGTGAACAATTCCCTGGTGCCGCAGGATTCCTTCACCTCAAGAGCGCATTTCCCTGTACTCTCCACCCGCAGATGAAGCTAGGTAAGCAGTTTTTATTCAATTATAATTTCGTGTCTCATCCTGTAATGTAGGTACCTATCGACTTAGCGTTTCTTCGTGAGTTGGGTAGTATAAGAAAGTAATGTAGGTGTTGACTGAAACCAAATCAATGAAAAACCAGACGAGCATGTATAGGTATTTTGTAAAAAATTTGAAGAAAGGAAAGAGCAAATTGGGCGGTGACATCAGTCTGATGTCCATCGCCGTTTCACTCATAGGATCTGTAATGGATGAGGGGTTTAACTACGCCGCCCATACAGCGTAGTTTCCCCCTCTCCATCCTCTATAAAGGTAGGGAGGCAGTGTGACAGCTGCCCCCGGAGACAAATGGTTAGATTATAACGCGTTGCCTCCAGGAGTTGATGATTCGTTTCCGCGAATCAACCGCCCCTTCAGCCGCGTGTCAAAAAGATCGGGAAGAGCCAAGTTGGACGGGATTCCCATATACCGTCACACTCCTCCCCTTAAAAACATACTTCTTTGAAGAAGAAGTATGTGAAGTTAGACACGGGACTGAAAGTAGTATGGAGTTCTAATTCAGGAAGATTCATCTGAAAAACTCCAAAGCTGACAGCTTCCATCGTAATGGTACTACTGAGAATTGTTACTGGTGGAGAACTTAGCTCCTATCAATATCACTTGGCCAAATTGGAAAAAAAGGAAAGAAAAAAAGTAGTTGTCAGAGGTTCTGGTTCAGGAAAGTTCATCTGAACAACCTCTAGGTGACTAACCCCCATCATAAGATGGAACAACTGGAATATAAATGAAAGTAGTTGTCAGAGGTTCCAGTTCAGGAAAGTTCATCTGAACAACCTCTGGGTGACTAACCCCCATCATAAGATGGAACAACTGGGAAAACAAGGGGAAAAAATTACAAAAAATAGGCGTTGAACGCCAGGCATAACAGCCTTAAGAATAATATCATGAGGTTTGATATTATTAATAGTAGTAATCATGAGGTTGATTGTAATAATAATAATCATGAGGTTGATTTGATAAAAATAGAAAATCCAATGGCCGAGTGTATATTGATAAACAAAGGGGTATTAAAAAGAGGATTCCTTCTGGAAAACCTCAGAGCTATTCCTTCTGGAAAAGCTCTCAAAAAGTGGAGGGGGTACGGAGGATAAAATCCAGCACATACCCACTAACCATGCTCTGCTACCATGTAATGGATGAGGGGTTTAACTACGCCGCCCATACAGCGTAGTTTCCCCCTCTCCATCCTCTATAAAGGTAGGGAGGCAGTGTGACAGCTGCCCCCGGAGACAAATGGTTAGATTATAACGCGTTGCCTCCAGGAGTTGATGATTCGTTTCCGCGAATCAACCGCCCCTTCAGCCGCGTGTCAAAAAGATCGGGAAGAGCCAGCATCCAAGTTGGACGGGATTCCCATATACCGTCACAGATCTCACTCTTCCGCTGGAGGAGACAGAGACTGAAAACAGATGACGTCTCGCGCTACCTTAGTTTTACCTTAGTATTTTGATTCTGTCAACTGACGTTGCGGAAGCATTGCGGGCAACTTTTACGTGATTTATTACTTATAACATTCACATTTGTACAATAATTGCGCAGCAGATCCATGCGAGAAAGCTAAGCGCTACACTTATTGACAGGCGTTCTAAACATAATATAGAGGTACCTCCTCTGATTTCCTACATGAAAGTTGCCCATATAGGTATTGGATGGTGCTAAAGCCGATTCTGACGTCGAAATATCAGTACAATCAATACTATGCAAACAGGAAACCTAGAAATAATCCAAGTGCCTACATTAATTACTGTTTGATCGGGAACAAAAAACGCAAACGAAATTCACTTGAACTGATTTAATATGAGAACGATATAGAACGATCGACATGGATAACAATTTTTAACAATAATAATACTTCAATAACTTTCTCTCTCGGAGGTTCTACGCCATCTTGCTCTCTGAGAGGGGCTCAGGTTTGCAAAAACCAAAGAACTACAGCACCGTACATATTTTGTAACCCTGACCCGTCGGATCGAAATTGCACAGCCTATGGCTGACGTGATGCTTGATGCAATTTACTAATATAAGCACAATTATATTTGTTCGTTCTAAGACCCAAAAATCAGCATGATCTGATCGAACCCGCTAGCGCTCGAGCGGACACCAGACGCACTTCTTCGGGTGCTTATGTACCTACGTCCGAACATCCCCCCCCCCCCCCCCCCCCCCAATGACGCCAGTCATTCGGACTGCTCCTTGGGCAAGGGACAATGCTTGACCAATGGACACGTCAGCTCTCCATTGGTGGACCTAACTTAGGCTACCTGTACAATTCCGTCGGAACCAGCATGAAGATCGGTAATCACGCCCATAGGCCAAGAGAGCGGTGGACGATTATCGTCCATGATCAGCACTAAATCTCCTAAAACAGGGGGTCGGTCAGGAGTATTCCATTTGGCCCGTGCCTGCAGATCGAGCAGTACTCCTTACTCCACTTCTTCCAGAAGCCCTGTACAGTCTGGTTCACGAACCTCCATTTGGGAATAAGGCGCGAGCTGGAGTCCAGACAGCCTTCAGATTCCGGGAGAGCAGTAAGTGGTCTTTGAATCAGGAAGTGACCTGGCGTAAGAACGAGAATATCATCCGGCAAAGCGGATTAGAACGCAAGAGGCCGACTATTAAGGATGGCCTCGACCTTAGCCACTATAGTGCTGAACGTTTGGAAATTGACCGTATGATCATGTGAATTTACCCTAATAAGTCGCTTTGCTGACTTGACCGCAGCTTCCCATAGACCCCCAAAATGATGAGCCCTTGGTGGTATGAACTTCCAGCTCCCCCCCCCCCCCCCCCCCCAGCAGCTAAACGTTCAGCAAGCGTGATCGATAAGCCTGTTTCCAGCGCAATTCTAATATTCCTAAGGAGGTTGGCTGCCCCCAAAAATTGCGACTGTTGTCTGACCAAATGACAGAGGGCACCCCACTTCGAGCGATAAATCTTTCCAGGCACTGCCAAAAACTGTCAGTGCTCAAATCCATGACTACTTCTAAGTGCCCAGCCTTGGTGGCAAAGCAAACGAACACAGCCAAGTACATTTCTACTACTCGTGCTCCACGGAGACCACTTACAGAGACCAAAAATATACCGGCGTAATCAATGCCAACCTGATCAAATGTGAACGTTCCCTGAACCTGATGGGAGCTGACCCATTTCTGGTTGAAAGGATATGGGCTTTATCGAAAAACAGCGGGTGCACTTTGCAAGAGTTCTAGCGACCGCATTCCGACCATCTATAATCCAGAACTTTGTGTGCAGGTGAGCTAGTATCGCTCTTGGACCGACTTGCTAACAGCTCTCATGAGCCTGACGAATGAAAAGTTGAGTGAGGGGGTCCTTGGCGGGTAAAAGTGCTGGATGCCTAGTCTCAAATGCCCACTCTGATGATGCCCTCTCGTGATCGAAATATAGCGAGTTGTCTCATGAGCTTGGTACGTGGAGTGGAACGGTCTAAGGCGGAATGAATATCCTGAAAGTGTCGACTTTGAGCGCATAGTACCAAAACTAGATCGGCTGCCCGTAACTCTTCAGTTGAAAGTGGTTCGACCGGCGCTCTCCGAACTGTTGCAAACCTATCTCTTTGACCGCGGGAGTTTCGTCCAAAACGTAAGATCCAGGCAACCACTCTTCTAAGCCGACCGAATGAGCTGAATTTTTCCTCCAACTCATCAGTCGTCTCCAGAGCGGTGGCATGTGACCTTACTGTTCTGACCTCCTCAGCCACACTCGTTTGACTGAGGTCGGGTCTAATTCTGCGGATAGGCCACGAGGACCGGTCTGGGCGTAACCAATCGGGACCGTTCCACCAAAGCTCATTCTTGACCAGTTTATTGGGCAGGGCTCCCCTAGATGCTATATCAAGGGGTTGTCCTGCGTCTGAACGTGGAACCAAAGCTCCTGGGGCAAACAAGAGAGAGTTTTGGCTACACGGTTTCCCACAAATACTTTCCATAACAGAGCTGGGTCGGCTGTGAGCCAGGACAGAATGATTGTGCTATCAGAGCACGCAACCAATTGAGCATGAGAGAATTGCGGCCGAATCTTGTTCATGGTCTTTCCTAGCAATTCGGCAGCGAGCAGTCCTAGCCTAGGTGTAGATTCGTGCGAATCGCGTCTCTCGCGAACCACCGAACGGTAACCATCTATCGGACAGAGCTCTTGTGAATGTTTACAGTTTACAGTGTGCCGTGAATGTTTACCAAACAACGATGAACGACGGGACGGAGGAGCCCGCGGATTGGGATTCGTATTACGTTCAAACCAAACTGTGGCTTGCGCAACACGGAACGGGAACCCAAACCTACCGACAACAAGACGACAAAGTCAATTCATCGTTCAACGAATTATACGATTGCATTCTACGCTTGTGTGAGTATGTAAACCATACACAAATTAGAATGAAATCTGTCACCAAGGAATTGGAAGACAAAGAAAAAAATGAACTTAATAACAAGGAGACTCACCAACAGTTCCTATTCAACATAATACAGCTATGATGAAGAACTTGCAAGGGAAACCGATTGGATTCTGAAAAGAAGCCGCAAAAAGCGTAAAGCCACCTCTTCCCCAGAAGTAGCTGGTCTTTCTAGCAGGCCAGATACAAACAAGGCTGGATCCAAAACTGCACAGAGTAATAAAACTAAAAAGGAAGAACGCCCGCCTCCGATTACAGTCACTGGAGTAGCGGAATACAGTGTGATCCATCAATTTATTAAAACAATAACTTCAAAGCAATGCAGTGTCAAGGCATTATCAAATAATGTTTGGAAAATTTTCGCGCCAGACAGCGGTTCATACCGGGAACTAACCACTGGGCTGAAAGATAAGAACTTCCAATGGTACACATATGAGGATAAAAACACGCGACCCGTTAAAGTGGTTGCAAGAGGGTTGCACCACTCGTGCGAGGCTGATGATATAGTGAGTGACCTCAAGGGAAAAGGTTACAAAATAACTGATGCAGTGAACCTTATAAAGAAAACTAGAGAAGTTGATGATAAGGGAGAATCAGTGCTGGTAAAGAGGAGCCTTCCTCTTTTCATCCTCAACTTTGACAACACCGAGGATATCAATAGAATTTATTATATTAAAACGATCATGGACATGAGGGTCAAGATAGAACCTCTGCGAAAAACGAGGAATCTCATCCCGCAGTGTAAAAACTGCCAAGGATTCAATCATACAAAAACCTATTGTCAAAAAGAAACTAGGTGTGTTAAATGTGCAGGTAAGCACGATACCACGTCATACCCTCAACAGGTGAACCCGAAAGGCATAAACTGCGGCGATGCCCATCCAGCCAACTATCGTGGGTGTGAAGTTGCTTAGGAGTTACAAAAAATCAAAGATCGAGCAAAACATCCCCATCCTGGAAATTCGGACAAAAAAAGTTCATCTAATAACACTCAAAAAAACCAAACTAGCATCGCACACAAAGTTCATGCTAATAGTAATACTATGTCGTACGCCAGTGTTGTGAGTGGCAATAATACGAATTCATCTGTCGACAAAATGCTTACCTTGATGTTCGAAATGCTAAATGAACAAAAGCATACCAACAGACTCTTAATTGAAAGAGTAGCCACACTCGAAAAGAGTATTAAACCTAAACCGTCCTTGAAAAAACCATGAAGATACAAAATACATTTAGAATAGCAGCATGGAATGCGAATGGACTTGAGCGGCATGTCTCAGAACTAGATATTTTCCTGAACCAAGAAAAAACAGATATATGTCTTTTATCGGAAACACACTTTACACAGTCATCTCACATTAAAGTCAAAGGATATGAGTGCTATCGTGCTGACCACCCATCTAGAAGACCACGAGGAGGGTCAGCTGTCCTTATCAAGAATGCCATTCGTTACTATGTGCAGCAAAGTATTCAAGAAGAATGTATGCAAGTCTCCACTTTAACAGTTTTAGTAAATAGCAAAAAATGCAATATAGCAGCGATCTATTGCCCACCGCGCTACAGTCTTAAAGAAGAGGACTTCGCATCTCTATTTAAAAGCTTGGGATCAAACTTTGTCATTGGTGGTGACTTCAATGCAAAAAAAATACGTACTGGGGCTCCCGTTTAACAACAACCAAGGGCCGAGAGCTATTCACTGCCGCGAAAAAAACACGTAGTGATTTCTACTCCACTGGAAAACCTACCTACTGGCCCTCAGATAGAGCAAAAATTCCAGATCTGATTGATTTATCTATTCTATATTCTATACATATAATAAAACAGTGTCTGTTTGTTTGTCTCGGCATCAATTGAGAACGGCTGAACGTAGAAAGTTGCGGCTGGTACCATTTGACGCAGAATTTATCTGGGAAGGTTTATGAAAAATCCGCATTTGAATCTGTCCATCCGTTGAAACGCTATGAATGAAATACTACTAAAAAACGTGTTATAATCACTTCTATGAGGACGTTTATGCTTATAATAACTTTGAACGGTTGGACGTAAATCCGATTGTAGAAAGTTGCGGCTGGTACCATTTGACGCAGAATTTATCTGGGAAGGTTTATGAAAAATCCGCATTTGAATCTGTCCATCCGTTGAAACGCTATGAATGAAATACTACTAAAAAACGTGTTATAATCACTTCTATGAGGACGTTTATGCTTATAATAACTTTGAACGGTTGGACGTAAATCCGATTGTAATTAGATTCTGGATTCAGCTCGACGAGTACATTCAAGTGGTACTTCAATCAGGATGTTAGTGGGAGGGGGGTACAGGTTATGAGAGGGGGGGGGGGGGTCTACAGAAATTTCAAAACTACTTGACCAATTGGACTGCAACTTTGGGAATTTGTTGTGTGAACATTGAGGAATGTTTCTAACCAGGTAGGGAGGGTTCATAGGATACGGGGGGGGGGGGTTAAAGGCAGTTAGGGTTGGCATTGGGGAAGGTTTCTGATCAGTTGTGGAGGGGGGGATACAGGGGGTGTCTGTTCTACCGTTGCGAAGCGCGGGTACACAGCTAGTCTATATACATATAATAAAACAGTGTCTGTTTGTCTGTCTGTTTGTTTGTCTCGGCATCAATTGAGAACGGCTGAACGTAGAAAGTTGCGGCTGGTACCATTTGACGCAGAATTTATCTGGGAAGGTTTATGAAAAATCCGCATTTGAATCTGTCCATCCGTTGAAACGCTATGAATGAAATACTACTAAAAAACGTGTTATAATCACTTCTACTAGGACGTTTATGCTTATAATAACTTTGAACGGTTGGACGTAAATCCGATTGTTGAAAGTTGCGGCTGGTACCATTTGACGCAGAATTTATCTGGGAAGGTTTATGAAAAATCCGCATTTGAATCTGTCCATCCATTGAAACGCTATGAATGAAATACTACTAAAAAAGTTTTATAATCACTTCTATGAGGACGTTTATGCTTATAATAACATTGAACGGTTGGACGTAAATCCGATTGTAGAAAGTTGCGGCTGGTACCATATGACGCAGAATTTATCTGGGAAGGTTTATGAAAAATCCGCATTTGAATCTGTCTATCCGTTGAAACGCTATGAATGAAATACTACTAAAAAACGTGTTATAATCACTTCTATGAGGACTTTATGCTTATAATAACTTTGAACGGTTGGACGTAAATCCGATTGTAGAAAGTTGCGGCTGGTACCATTTGACGCAGAATTTATCTGGGAAGGTTTATGAAAAATCCGCATTTGAATCTGTCCATCCATTGAAACGCTATGAATGAAATACTACTAAGAAACGTGTTATAATCACTTCTATGAGGACGTTTATGCTTATAATAACATTGAATGGTTGGACGTAAATCCGATTGTAGAAAGTTGCGGCTGGTACCATTTGACGGAGAATTTATCTGGGAAGGTTTATGAAAAATCCGCATTTGAATCTGTCCATCCGTTGAAACGCTATGAATGAAATACTACTAAAAAACGTGTTATAATCACTTCTATGGGGACTTTATGCTTATAATAACTTTGAACGGTTGGACGTAAATCCGATTGTAGAAAGTTGCGGCTGGTACCATTTGACGCAGAATTTATCTGGGAAGGTTTATGAAAAATCCGCATTTGAATCTGTCCATCCGTTGAAACGCTATGAATGAAATTCTACTAAAAAACGTGTTATAATCACTTCTATGAGGACGTTTATGCTTATAATAACTTTGAACGGTTGGACGTAAATCCGATTGTAATTAGATTCTGGATTCAGCTCGACGAGTACATTCAAGTGGTACTTCAATCAGGATGTTAGTGGGAGGGGGGTACAGGTTATGAGAGGGGGGGGGGGTCTACAGAAATTTCAAAACTACTTGACCAATTGGAGTGCAACTTTGGGAATTTGTTGTGTGAACATTGAGGAATGTTTCTAACCAGGTAGGGAGGGTTCATAGGATACGGGGGGGGGGGGGGGGGTTAAAGGCAGTTAGGGTTGGCATTGGGGAAGGTTTCTGACCAGTTGAGGAGGGGGTGTCTGTTCTACCGTCGCGAAGCGCGGGTACAGAGCTATTTGTAATAAAAGGAATACCTATCAAGCAACTTCATTCACGTCGAAGACTGTGGAAGTCTCATGTCAGATCACTCGGCAATAGTTCTCACAATTAGTGACACGATAATAATGAAAGAAAATCCCCCCAGACTAGTTACACAACATACCATCTGGGATATATTTAGGGAGCACATATCTGCTAATATTAATTTGTCTGTGCCCCTCAAATCTACAGAGCAATTAGAAGATGAAGCTGAGAACTTCTTTAAATGTATTCAACGAGCAGCTTGGGTTAGTACTCCACCAGAGACCACAAATGCAGCTAATAATGTATCTTATCCCTGTGAAATCCGTGAAGTGATCAGGGAAAAGAGGAAAGCTAGACGAATATGGCAACATACCAGAGCCCCATGCGATAAAACAAAATTGAATAGATTGAAGAACCACCTGGATAATTTATCAGCAGAAATAAAGCAAGAAACGCACTTAAGACTAATTCATGGTTTAAATCCGGAAAAAGATACGGAATATTCCCTTTGGAAGATTACCAAATCACTCAAGCAGCCGAAGGAACATGTACCTCCCATTAAAAAAGATGATGGGGAATGGGCAAAAAGTCCTACTGAAAAGGCAGAGATTTTTGCTGAACACCTCGAGAACACATTTGTGCCACTCCCCAGGAACAGTGATGAAGGAGGCTTACCGATGGTATCCTCCTCCACGGATATACACTTCATACAACCAGTAACGCTCAGTGAACTGAAAAATCAAATTCGCAATCTCAAAACGAACAAAGCTCCTGGATATGATCTCATTACAGGAAAGGCAATTAAGCAACTTCCAGAGGAAGGCATGCGAATGCTATTGTATCTGATAAACGCGGCATTGAGACTGAAATATGTACCCCGCTGCTGGAAAGTGGCAGAGGTTATCATGAAACCTGGGAAAGAATAAAGAGTCCTACCGACCTATATCATTACTACCAGTAATATCTAAGCTCTTTGAGAGATTACTGATACAAAGATTGAAACCAATCGTTCAAGAAAAAGTGCTCATCCCCGACCACCAGTTTGGATTCAGGGAAAAACACTTTACCATAGAACAAGTGCATCGTGTAACTGATGTAATAGAGAATTGTCTAGAAAAGAAACAATTTTGTGCAAGTGTCTTCCTGGATGTTTCCCAAGCTTTTGACAAAGTCTGGCATCAAGGGTTAGAGTACAAACTTGAGAGAGACTTACCGAAGCCATTTTTTCAAATTTTGAAATCATATCTTTCCGAAAGACATTTCAGAGTGAAACACGAAGGAGAATACTCCAGTCTCAAGAAAATAAGGGCAGGTGTCCCTCAAGGAAGCGTGCTTGGGCCCTTACTATACCTTCTGTATACACGTGATGTACCTAGCAATGAAAACACGACAATCGCAACTTTTGCTGATGATACTGCCATACTTGCGGTTTGTGACTCAGTAGAGGAAGCAACTAGGAAATTACAGCATTCTGTTGATGATGTAAGTGCCTGGACCAAAAAATGGCGAGTGAAGCCTAATGAACCGAAATCTACTCATACTAACTTTACGAACAAGAACATAACAACGATACCGGTCATGATGAATGGCCAACAGATCCCCTACGCTAATACAGCAATGTACTTAGGGATGACTCTTGATGCCAAATTAAGATGGAAGGAACATGTGATTAAAAAAAAGATCAGTTAAATATGAAGTTCAAAAAATGTACTGGTTGCTAGGCAGATATTCTTAACTATCTGTACACAACAAATTGCTAATCTACAAGCAAATCCTAAAACCTGCGTGGACTTATGGTATCCAGCTCTGGGGCTGTACTAAAAAGGCAAACAGCAAGATTATACAAACTTTTCAGAACAAGGTACTGAGGAGTATTGTCAACGCCCCTTGGTACATCAGAAATGATGACCTCCATCGAGTCCTCAAGATGGAATCCGTCAGCGAAGTGGCCAAGCAACATGCGATTAAATACGAACAGCGGCTTCATGAACACATGAATCCAGAAGTTCTTCGACTCCTAGACAACAGCAACGCCACCTGGCGGCTTGATAGAACAAAACCTTTCGACCTTGTGATGTGACAATGTGACAAGTGTAGTGATTGAGTGTTCTCTTGAGTTACATGCCACTGGGCTAAAAACTCTACAAACAGTTAAACAGTTGAATCAGAGCACGCAACCAATTGAGCATGAGAGAATTGCGGCCGAATCTTGTTCATGGTCTTTCCTAGCAATTCGGCAGCGAGCAGTTCTAGCCTAGGTGTAGATTCCTGCTTTATGGGGGCAATACAAGCTCTAGCGGTGACTAGCCGGGTCACAAATGAACCTCCTTGCGTGCAAACATGATAAACCACAGCTGTGTATGCCTTTTCAGAGGCGTCCGTAAATCCTACTAGCCACTGAATGGGACTAGAAACATGATCCTGACGAGGAATCTTCAGCTCTGAGAGTGTATCGATAGAGCTAGCAATGTTTGACCAATTAGTAACTAAGGAGAGGGAAAGTCGATCGTCCCAGTCAAAATGTGCATGGCACACCTCACGCTGGATCATTCGAGCAAAAACCGAAACCGGCATGACCCAGCCAGCGGGGTCATAAATTCTACCGACCTCACTAGCCAGCTCCCTCTTGGTTCGAACTACAGGTGTAGTTGGTACTTTAAAGAAGAACGTGTCTTACGAGGGTCCCAAGCCACTCCTAACGTTCTAAGGGGCATGCCTACCATGGGATCCAAGTCCACCGTTTCGCCCGATATGAGGCAATGATCTTGGGGAATCCCCTGAATCTTGCAAAATCTTGAACGGGGTCACTCTGTGAATCCCTCCATACAATACGGAGAAGATCCTGATCTTCTCTAGGATGTAAAATTTGGCGGAACGTTTGTTTAAGATCGCCAATGAACACAGGGGAACGAGTGGAATCGGAGGAGAATGCCGCCAATGTCCGGTTGTAACTTAGGACCTATGTGTAAAAGTTCATTCAAAGATCGACCATTTGACGTCCTCTGTGACGCATTAAAAACTACATGGATCTTATCTGATGGATCCCCTAGACGATGAACCGCATGATGAGGCATATAGTAATGAGCCAGGCCGGGTACCGGGGGATCGACAGGTCTCATGTAACCCTGAGCAGCATACTCATGCATGAACTTTTTATAGGGTGGAACAAGATCAGGATGTCTCCTAAATTTACTTCCCAACCGATAAAGTTGCCGTAGGGCTATTGATCGAGAATGACCTAGCAAATTTCGATCCTGGGCGAGAAGCAGTGGAACAGTGTACCTACCTGAGCTATCCCTGTGCACCTGATCTAAGAAAAGATTCTCTGCCTCCCTCTCAGCAGGTGTCCAAGGCTCCACCTCATCAACAGATTCAATCTCGAACATTCGCTTCAGAAGCACATCCGTTTCACGAACGGAGCTCTGAACTTGTATGGGTGCAGGACCCAGGGGTTCAAAATTCACCTTAGTAGGTATTACCCCCCTTGAAACTAAGCTGAACAATGGTGGACTAACTGCTGTGAACTGCACTGGGGGCACTACAGAGAACATATTACGTACCAACTCTAACAGAGCACCCTTGGAGTGGAAAAGTGGAACTCCTGAACGAGGGGGCGGCAAACGACGTTCCTTCGCAGAGCGGGAACCACCCCTGAACGGTCTCCCTTTCGTACACTGTCTCCAGCAAACGTTTGTCGGAGTGCTCTAATAATATCCTGAACTGCCTACTTACGATATTCAGCTGACCGAACATCCTTCCGTGTCGGCTGCGCTGTACCTACTAGAGCGGGACTGGACCCAGTGGTAACTTCGTACTTGAAGGGCAAAACTTAAATAGGGGCTTTGGTTGGAATGAACCACTGAAGTTGATTCTTATCACCGAACTTCACTATCTGCCCCTTCGGTGTTTCAATTCGACCTAGCGCTAACCAGCCTACTTCAGAACGTAACAACCATGGTGAGTTGCCCACTGGAGGTATGCGTTCCCTTCTATGAGTTGGATAACTAGATCAGCACTTCGTAAAAGGTCTATTTCACCCCTAGTGTAAAAAGTCGGGCCAGCCAACTCATAACCTAGCTCCAAGATATGGGGCCACTGATCGATAGAAAACTGCTTGACGGGTTAGGAGCTGTCTCCTCATCTAAGACGAATGCGGTGACTGGAATGTGCCTACCTGAATGTGTGAACAGCCCTAACGAAGTGAATCCCGGAACAGGGTGCGAATTTCCCCCTACTCCCACTATTCTTCGTTCTGTGGGGAGGACCTCCAATTTGAGCGCCCGACAAAATTTAGAGGTAATTATATTAACCTGAGACCCAGTGTCCAGGAGAGCGTGCCCCACAAGGCCCCTAATTTTTTCCCTTTTTGACACATGCACGAGTGCAGTAGGTATTAAGCCTCCTGATCGTGGATGCCTAACGCATGATCTAGATAATGAACCTAGCGCCGGAAGAGAACTTCCTGCCGCTAGCTGAGCGCCTGAACTAACTTGGTCCCGGAAATTAATTTCCCTACTACTGAACGCATGAGACTCCGGAAGGTGTCTCGCTACGTTCGATGGGCGAGGCTCGTCGTGTGCGCCTGAACTAATACATGCTGGGGAAGGCTGCACCAAATAAGAGGGACTTCTATGAACTAACTTAGAACTAACCAGCTGAGTAGTGCAATGGGAAACTCCACTCCTGGGTATATCACCGCAAGGTTTCAACGGAGTGGGGCCCCCTTCCTCAGAGGTCCTAGGTACTAACATGCGCCTACCTAAGGCGGCAACCGAGCTACTGCCTGGGGACTTAGGAGCAAACATCCTACCTGTGGGACCGGATCGATTATTATGATCAACACAATGGGCCCTATTGGAACGAACGAATATTTTAGTGTGACTTGAACAAGGATCGATTATTATAGCATCTTTCCCCCTGGAGGGACCCAACCAATCACTCCGGACAGAACGGGTCGGAGGATCGGCCCGATCCCATCCAGTGGGGCAGCCTCATTCGCAATTGGTAAAAGATCTAACCGAACGGAGCAGAGGGTCAGCCACCTCCGAGCCCCTGACCTCCTCCGAGACCCACTCACACAAGTTGGTCTCGGAGAGGGCCGGTGTGCTCGTAACCGTGGTGACTGTGCCAAGATAGACGAACTGTGCCTCTGGCACGATCCCCCCTTTGAACTATCAGATTGGGGAGGAAGACCCTGAGCACCCCTCAACATTACCTCCCTTTTTGAACGATGAAGCCAGGCATGATGTCTTCGTCCACAGCTGCAGCGTCGTCGAGAAGGACAGTCTTGAACGTTGTCATGTCGGTAGGAGAAGCAGTTCTCACAGAGCTTATGTAGGCGAACGAATTCCCACTTCTTTTCCACGGGAACGGTGAAGAACTTGGGGCAGCGATAAAGGTAGTGATGATCCTTGCAATAACGGCATTGGAGCCGAAGAGAACCCTCCTGAGTTTTCAAGGAACTAGGAGGTGGGGATGATCGATGGGCCTGTCCTTGAGTCGAATTTGGGTTTTTATCGCAATCGAATGAACCCTGAAAGGTCGAAGGGATCATTTGAGCGATCTTGAGCTCCTTGTCTAGGAACTCCAGCACTTTACGATGATTCGAAACAACATCCTCGACCTCCATTTCTTCACGATTAAATTTATCGCCCAGCAAGGTGTCGATGCGAGCAAAGAGAGCTTCAAAGAGCAGAAACGAAGCGAGATTGCGTGTCTCAACCTCTTCCATAGAACGGATCCAAGCCCTGGCCGTACTCAGGAACGCTTAAAACTGATGCACGTCAGCTTTCTTGATAGTAGGTACGAATTTTTGATTCGAAAAGGATCGACGCGGGAGACGATACCGGCCGGAATTATCCGCAATCAAGGCGTTATAAAGAGCCTGTTAGTCCAATCCGTCAGAACGGTAACTAGTAAGGGCCCAACGAGCCGGACCAACCAGCTTCTCACAGAGCGCCCGATATTTAATCTCGTCCTGTAGGTACTGTACACTGTGAACCGCTTGATTGCACAAACCGCGAAATAAGGCGAAATTCGTAATGTCCCCATCGTACAATGGAACTCTAGACAGCATAACATTCATGTATCTTACCGCATCGAACGTGAGTTCGTTCTGATCGTTCAAACTTTCCGACGAACATTCTGGCGGCTGCAAGTCGCTGTGGGTAGTAGTCCTATCTCTAACGCCACTTGCAGATCGGCTACTTGGGATAAAAGCGATTCACTTACGTCCCCATCGAAATCGGTGGATTCGATCCGCGAGAACAGGTCGTCGGCAGCTTTCGCAAAATCGCCCGCACGTGATCGGGCCTCCTCGGACAGCGGATCAGCAGTCCATTATCAAGTACCCATACAAAGGTTCACCAATCAGTAAAAGATTGAAATAGAAATAGATACCTACCCAATAAATATCCTTTTGATGGTACAACCTATTTATCATGCTGATCATGTTTCGTAATTTGGAACATTTTAGGGAATAGAGAGGATGGAAACAATATTTGGTACATAACTAAAGTTCGTACTTTATCAAATTTGGGTGGCTCTAGTGTGGCTGGTGAACGCCATCTAGGTTTACTGGCTTAAAACGTGTAAAAATATCTAGTTCACTAGGCTGCTGCGTAGAGCGCACTACTATCGGTTATCCCTGGATACTATAGTGTTGAATAAAATCCATGTGCACACTATTTTACATTGACTGGACCATCCTCTCTTTTCTTCCATACGGGCCAACAAAACCTCCTCCGCCCCAAAAAGCCATTGATATCCATTTTGCCCGCCAAAGGAGCACTTGGTGTTTCGCACCTCGCTCTTCGATGTGCATATAGAAACCTATTCCTTCCCCCTCTGTCGGATTTGTATAGATTGACCTATTCCTCCAAACCACGAAGATAGATAACCGTTGGTCGAAGAGGTCTACTTGCCGTCGTATAAAATCATATATTATCTTGTAAATACCTATCGAAGTCAATATTATGTAGAAAAAATATGTACCTACTCGTAGAGATGCATGCAATTATTTTCACCTCCTAATTTCCTGTACTGATTATAAATGTCAATGAACCCCTGGGAGAAGTCCTGCCATTTTATGAAGATAATCTAAAGATTACCTACCTACTGTTTATACACAGCACCAAAAGGATTGAGAAAACCTAAAATACCGATCTCTCCTATTCGAACTGTGGTAAATGGGCCAAAAGTGCAAAAGATGAAGCAATATTATTTGCGAATTACGTGTCTCAAACATGATCTCCTTTACCGCAACAATCGAGTGTTCTTCACTCGATTGCTTTTGTACTACCTTGCTCGTTGTACTAGGGCGGACTCCATAGATGCCAAACCTGTAAAGCTTCAGGAACTTACTGAATGCGTTAAGCATGAACTGAAAACCAAATAAGCACCAGGGTACGACCTTATTACTGGTCAAGTTACCGAAGAATTACCGGAAATTGGCTTTTGGAAGGTTTTATATTTGATAAATGCTGTTTTTCGGCTCAAACATGTCCCACGTTCCTGAAAGAATGCACTTGCATCGAAGACAGGTAAAGAGCCACCATATGTCAAGTCGTACAGACTTCCACTTCTCCAAAACTGTTTGATAAGCTCCTCAAGAAGAGACTCATTGGTATTATAGAAGACAGGAACCTTATCCCTCATTATCAGTTTGGTTTCAGAACAAAACATTCAACCATTGAATAAGTCCATAGGATAACAGATAAAATTGAGAAAGCGTTAGAGAACAAACAAGTATGCAGCGCGGTTTTTCTTTACGTGTCACAAGATTTTGATAAGGTTTGGGACGAAGGGCTGATTAATAAACTACATGGATTGCTCCCACAGCAATAATGTAAATTACTTGAATCCTACCTCGATAGCAGATACTTCATAGTAAAAGTGGAAGATGAATATTCCCAACTAGAAAAAATTGAAGGAGGTTGTGGTGGTTTGCTAGTATGAGATAGCGGTGATGTGTGGAGATGAGAGTGAGAGTGATGGAGGAGAAGGTAGCGGATCTAGCGCCTCTGGCACTGTAGCAAAAGCCAGTGAGGTCTCCACCATTAAGACGTTCGAGGGTTTTGCCCAGTGGTTGCCACTCTGGTAGGTTATCACCTTACCGGTTCCACCATTCTGGGATCTTTTAGGTACATATATCTAAGATAAGGAAGCGTGAGAGGAGAGACTTGGTTTGAGCGTAGAATGAAGAAACGGGCGAGAACGGCGGGTTTTTATAGGACCATTTCCACTCTCCCCCAGTCCCTTGGCGGTAGTTTCCAACCATTAAGGGATGGGGGAAGAGAGTGGGTTTCTGCCTGCGATAGCTCACGTACGCCACTTCATTCGTTCGTTTTATTTGTGAGATCTTAATATTTAGTACAAAGTGATATTCTGGGAGGATATCACGGCAGAGGGGTTCCGCAGGAAAGCGCTCTGGGACCTTGGTGGATGACACAGCAATTTTAGCCGTTGCAGATTCAGTAGAAGAGTCGACAAAAAACTTCAGGAAGCTTTTGCAGTTGATAAAAGGACAAGGAAATGGAGACTAAAATTAAATTAAATAAAATCAACACGTGTCAGCTTCACGTACAAAACAGTAGGTAGGTACCTAATAAATATTCCACTGGAGCTCAATCACAACATTATTTCGTATGCTAACTCAGCTGAATATGTAGGGATGACTCGAGATGCAAAGTTGAAGTGGAGAGAGCATGTCAAAAAGAAGCAGAAATACCTCTCAATTAAGCACAGAAACTTATATTGGCTGATGGGCCGATTCTCTCAGCTCAACATCCGCAACAAAGTAGTACTGTTATATAAGACAGTATTGTTGCCGATTTGGTCCTATGGAATTCAACTATGGGGCTGTACAGCCCAAACAAATGTGCAAATAATTCATGCATTTCAAAATAAAGTGCTCAGAAGTATTGTAAATGCTCCCTGTCACATTAGAAACGACAACCTCCACAGAGGCTTACGTGTGGAGAGCGTCACAGATGTCATTGAAAAAATTGTAGCTCACCATATGAATTGTGTAATTTGTCAGCTAGCAATATAAATTTATACAACCCAACTCGCTTCGCCGGAGATGGGTAGGGTACCTAGAAAAAGGTGAAGTAGACTAGGCAGATATTTATTAAAGTAGTTAGTGAACGAATCAGATAAGTCGATATTTCTGTTATTCGTAAATAATGGTTTTAAAATCAGGCATTCAGTAATCAGTCTCTTTGATTAATTAAAAATATTTAAAAAATACCTAAAAATGACCTCTTGTGACAATCTAGAGGAAAAAATTTAAGATAAAAAAAGGAATTCAGAGTGGCCACCCTTACACAGTAAGAACTTCACCTATTAAAAAAAAAAAAAACAACAACATAATTTCTCTCTAGAGATGGGGAGGCTCGGCCAAAGACGTATTGGAACCGGCACACCTGAACTTGCAAATTTCTGGCGAGAGGTGCTACAGGTTTCCGTATAATTCCACCCCAAACTTGGAACCTCCGAGATAAGGCTAGAGGCTGTTAGGCAACAAAAAAAAAGGAAAAAATCATTTAATTTTCATTCTATTTGCCCTAACGGCAAACCGTCTTCCCACCTCACTTACAAATACTTGACAAGTAGGTAGATTTAGTTGGACGTAGCGTTACCATACCTACCTCGAAGTGGGAAAGGTGGTGTTTTAGGTGATGCCGTTTCTTAGATGAATCGACGAACACTTATGCCGTATGTAGAGCGACAAAGGAGGCAGTGATCGAAGTACTGCATCAAAAGGAACGTACAGCCATGAAATATTGCATCGGATGGGTGAAATACAACAAAGTGGTGATACTAGGTATTTTGGGAGAACCACCAATACCTCGAAAAGATGAAAAAGGCGCTCCAATACCGATCCTCCAGGGCTGACAAGGCCCCTAGCACACTTGGAGATGAGTGTTGTCCAGGCCGTTAGATCATGGAAAGCCACGTGGAATACGCCGACTGTGCTGAGGACTTCTTGAAAATATCACACGATCCACCCTAGGCAATTGACGAAGGCAAACTGGCGAGGAGTGGCGAAATTCAGATTTGCTGCATCATAGATGGAGGGGTGGGAAGGTGTTGACGTTGACGACCGGGAGCTTCCATCGATGAGAAGATTAACACGACTTACCACGACGCTCGCTACAAAATCTTTTTTTTTTTTAACCACGACGTTACGAGAACCGACTTCACGTGCACTCAAATACAAAGCTATTCAGCTACTGGACATTTGCAACAAGTTCGGCGTCTGAAAAGAACCAAACCCCTGGATCTTGGATGCTGACGTTGTAGCGTAAAACGCTAGTGTGGTTCTTGCTTGTAAACATTCACCATAAAAACAGTGCGTAAAGGTATATGAAGTAAATAAACATATAGTTACTTGTAAAATTATATTTCTGTAACTAGTTCTTATATTAAAATCAACGCTTAAAAAAAATTATGGAGTTCTTATATTAAAATAAACGCTTAAAAAAAGTTATGGAGATATTATATCAAAATAAATCTTATATTATATAAAAAGTTTATGTAGTTCCTATATTAAAATAAAAGCTTAAAATAAATGTATGGAGCTCTTTTTAGTAACAGTAAAATGTTGTAATATATAGTATCATCAGCCACCGTGTTCATGATGAACTCCCCACTCATTATAATTCCAAATTATAAATATGGAATCCTTATTGATTCAAATCAGTGTTAAGACAGGCATGATTTCGATTTGATAATTATGGGTCATATTGTGATCTTGTTTTGCATTTAGTCATTGGTTATGAATTGGGTACCGTGTAACATCGTCACCAGTACGAAAAAATGAATCATATCCGTTATTCAGGTTTTCTAACAACGTAATTATATTCAACCAGGTAGGTATGTGACGAAACGAATGTACCTACAGAATAACTTCCGATTAATCATTAGGGCGTGTAGCGTCGCGCTAACAAAGTTATCTTATCACCTAGGTGTTGTAAGAGATAAGAAAAGAGAAGTGAGAGAAAAGTGCGATTTGGTTTGGCTCAGTGGAGCACGGCAATTGGTTTGGCGCAACCTATTCGACGGACGGTTTGATTCTTGGTTCACCTGTGATATTTGCGCGGGCTTAGGGGGTTCGGTTTACCGAGTGAGACCCGGGAATCGCAAACATGGTGACGGAAGACAAAACCAAGTTAGCGGAGAAGGTGGATAAAAGAATTCGAGTAATCAGAGGAATCCTCCTGTGTATGAATGCCATCACTTGGGTGAGTTTTCGGCACCTGTTTAATCCAGACGTACATTAATAGTGTCTCTGATAATCTTTAAAATGTTGGTTTCCTATGGGTCTCTGGGAGCAATGATTGCAAAGATGATTCTCGTGATACCACCCTTCTCTCCCATCAATCAGTCAAAATCAGTTTCATTACCTAGGGGTCTGCGAGAAAGATACTCAAATTCAACACATCCATTTTCAACTGGACGCCGCGCTGGGCCATTCATATACAACAATTCCTGATTTCTCACAGTTGGAACCAACAGTGGAAATTGTTGGTTTCTTGGGGGTAAATCTAGGAATCCGCTAGGCTAGTAAGGGTATATATATTGTGGGGTTGTTGGCTACTCCAACCCCACACGTTTTTGCCGGCAACCTAATGGTGACGAAGAGGAAAAATGTTCAGTTTTCGAGTTATTTTCTAAAAAGCGAATACACCGTTTGTCCCAATATTTAGCGTATTCTTCTACAATTAATATTGTCATTCATATCGCTAATGAAGTAAGTTAGAGGATTCTGTCTCCGACCTATGATAACATCCGGTCTCTGAACTAAACCATACGTAGTCAGACTATGTGGAATGGGTATGGGACCAATCCGGACTTACTTTCAGCTCATTCTGGTCATTCCCTCTTCCCCTTTATGGGATTTATGGGAAATTTCAACTGGGCCTGGAATTGTCAAGTTTCATTTGCCTAATTGAAAGGTTTCGCCGAGTGAATTGCCAATTTTTTGTTCATAATTTCTTTCACTTGGTGCGGAGAGACTGAACACCACATCCATCAGCAGTTGCCGGGTACTGAAGCCCCCGCCAGGCATCGGTGACCTCACTGGTTATTTCCCGCCTCTTGATCCAAGGTTTGTCCACTCCCGATCACCGTTCAGCCCTCATGTACCCTTTTGCTTCCGAGTTAAGATAGCGGAAGCCTCGAGATACTTTTGACAGGAAAAAAACGTAGTCCACCAAAACAGAATGATCAATCGCTTTCTGCGTTTAAGACTTTTCTTAATACATTTGGATCCGTGTCTGTGTGCCTGCCGTTCTGTGTGTTCGTCTGTGCATGCTCAAACGTAAAATCCCTGCCAGTCACATAACTACGTACCTATGTGCAAAATAATGGTCGTAATGAGCTGAACTTTGGAGGAAATTAATGTTAATCACGATTTATTGAACTATATATTTTATCAGGGCATGCGCAAACTCATCCTTACGACTTATAGTATCACTACGGTTTTAATAAACCGATTATGATGAATTTAACAGGGGGTTTTAGTTTATGTACCTGCCACAGTTGTGGTCACTATGAGTCTGAATGAAAGGGGGAAATTATACCCGTTTTTTCGTGCGCCACCGTGGAACCTTTATCGCCGGTATAAACTTACCATTGTTCATGAACAATGGTAAGTTTATAACCTTAGTGGATGGAACTTTTTAGTTACAGTTTGCCCTGAGTCATGGCGGTCTTGAAATGATTAAGAGGAAACTGTGTGCTACATTTCATCAGACGTTTTTGGAATGCTCCTTCTGTGATCTTTTGGTTACCACTGCTTGTACTCGTAAGAGGAGTGTGGCAGTAATAACTGCCACCTAATAATATAAATTTACTGAAGAGAAAACTATTGAAACGCACACCTGTGTGATGGAGAGGGGTCGATATTATAAAACTGACGACCCCCTCTTAGCACCTTTGTGCTAGATTCTACAATAAATTAATTTAATATATATATATATTAATTTCCTGTTAATTACCTAATATAATATATTAATTTAACATATATAATATATTAAGATTGATTCAACAGGCTCCTGACTGTATCAACAACCCCATGTAGGTACCTCTCTTACAGGTAACTTATTGTTACGCTGAAAGCAAAAAGACAATATCTATTATTTAAATAATTTGTGAACCCCAAAAAGAGGGCATCAAGCAAGTGTATGGCTATGCATGAAAGGGTGTGCAGTACAAACAATATTACAGCAAACAGTCAGTACAGAACAATGAATTCATAGTCATATGTAGGCATGTTGCAATTTTTAGCGGAAACTGCTGAACGGATTTTGATTTTGTGATGTTTTACCTATCACTTGAATGGGCAATTATCGTGAAAGACAAAAATAGTTTTGAATCTGAGAAACAATTATTTTTATTATTTTTTGAATATCAAGATTTCATAAAAGGGGCGAAATAAAGTGCGGATACAGATGGTGTAGTTGCTTTGATAGCTTTGCTGACTGAGTGACATCTAGCGGACTTGGCGCAGCCAACAGCCTCACGGCTTTCTGGTTCATCGGTTATCAAAACGATCCAGTTTTATCCAGCCCTAGAAACAATTTTCGCCAGACTTTTCGTTTTGGTTTATTGTTTTGAATAATTAATCTTTGGAATCGAGCGTGAAAAAGGAATAAAAAATTAACCCCCCTCCCCAAATTGTATGGTTCCCATTTCAAGGTAAGTAGAATCTGAAAATGGAATAAAAAACTTTCTGTCCGTCCCCCGTACTTCGCACTTTTCTTAGTTACCATGAACCAAAATTAATGAAATTATGTTTGTAGCCCCGTTTGGGCTCTAGTTGGTCCGCGAAGCTCGGCGTTACTGTCAATCATCTCTAAGGGGTGAAAAATAAGGGTTAACATTTTCAGAAGGGTATGGTTTTTTTATGTTTTTAAAATTGATCTTCAACTAAAGCATTTTTTGAGACCACCCGGAGCATTGTACGTCCAGCCATTCGTTTGCACCGAAAAGCTTCGTCAACATGATCGTGAATGAAACGGTATAAATTTGGCCCAGATATCATTGCTAGGGAACACATGATTATAATCACGGATGGTTGTGTGGATTCGAGTTGGTTTTTCATATTATTTCATTTGAAATACATAGGTTGTCGTGAGTCCCTCCCGGGAACACTCCTATAATATTAAGTTCTCACCAATATCCAAACGCCAAACTAAAAGCTCCGTATAAATAAACGCATGAGTGGGGACACGAGCGACAGAACCCAGGGTGCTCAACCTGGGGCCCCACTACCAGCTCCTTGCAAGGAGTTGGAGGGAGAGGCCCCCAAGTCCTATAAAACCCTGGATCCTGGAGCTCAAGCTTCATTCGACACTTCCTCTAACCAGCTCTCTCTTCTCTCTCTTACCTTCCCTCTCAGATGATCGGTTGACTACAGCCGCCTGAGAATTTTACCTCCTCTCCTCCTCCTTGTCTAGATGATCGGTTGAATACAGCCGCCTAGACAAGGGACCTCTCCTTTCCTTTCCTTTACCTAGATGAACGGTTGACTACAGCCGCCTAGGTAAAATTCACTCATCCACCTCCCTCTCCTCCCAAGTCGTAGATGTTCGGTTGACTACAGCCGCCTGCGACTTTTCCTCCTTTCCTTTACCTAGATGAACGGTTGACTACAGCCGCCTAGGTAAAATTCCACTCATCCACCTTCCTCTCCTCCCAAGTCGTAGATGTCCGGTTGACTACAGCCGCCTGCGACTTTTCTTTCCTTCCACGCCACCGTGATGAGAATTTTAAATTCATCACAGTGGTGAACCCGACGTTCACTCAACCTTCTTCCTTCCCACCTCATGTGTCGCCCCAGTCTAGTTCGGTGTCCCCAATTTTAAATTCAAACTTCAAACAGTCAGTGTAAATTCGCAATTCTTGGCCCACCCTCACCGCTCAACTCTCCACGCACCTCCGCTTCCGCCGATTGCGAATTTCGAAATTCAAAACTACCGCAATTTTTTGAATTTTAGTTACAGCCATGGACCCGAACTCACCGACGCCGCCGCTCCTCCGGCCATCCCTGCTGCAGCCGCCGACCGCTGCGACAACTGACGCAGCCGACAACCCCTTCACCAGCCTCTCACCACCCGGCTCCTCCGCATCCGCAGCAGCCACCGCCGCCACCGCCACCGCTACGGCCGCGGCCGCCACCGACGTCATGACGGCGTCCGCATCCTTCCCTCTGTCGCTGCCCCCCTTCTACGCACACGACCCCGCGCTATGGTTTTTCCAAGTGGACGCTGCGTTTTCGGCCGCTAACATACGCAGCCAGAAAACTCGATATTCCCGGATCATTTCACTGCTACCATACGATATCCTGCTCCAGACTTCGGATATCTCCCCCGACGCGTACGACGACCTCCGCAGCCGCCTCATCAACATCTACCAGCCGTCAAAGATCGCCCGAGTCGCCGCCCTCTCCCAACCTCCACACCTCGGCGACCTCAAGCCCTCCCACCTCTACCGACGGCTGCGACACCAGCTGCAGGGTATTATGACCGCGGACATCGCACGTACATTCTGGTTGCGTGCCCTCCCCCACCCCATACAGATGGCCCTAGCCAGCCATCTCGACGGTCCCGACGAGCCCCTCCTGCGACTCGCGGACACCGTTCACGACTTGGCCGCAGCGGCCACCGTCGGCGAAGTGCGTACGCCCCGTCACCCCCCACCTCTACGTGACCGCACCAAGTCCCGAGACCGCAACCGGCCCCCCTCCCTCGACAGGCGTCGACCCGCTTCAACGGATCGCCGACGCGACCCCTCCGTCGACCACCACCGCCAGCGCTCGCCCGAACGCCGCAACTCATCCCCTCCTCGGCAACGCAGAGGGCGGTCTCCAGCCGCGGCGGGCCCCTCCACATCCACCCGCCCCACCAAACCTACCTACCTCCCAGCGGACCCCCCCCACCGATGTTTCTATCATGTTAACTTCGGTGGGGAGGCCCGCAAATGCCAGCCCCCCTGCTCCTTCACCCCTAAGCAGGGAAACGCAGCCACCCACCGGTAAACCCGGCGGGCCCCCCTCCTCGCCAACACGGGGGGGACCATGACCAGCCCCCCCCCCCCCGCCCGCATTCATACCACCACCACAAAACCTCACTACCCCTCCTACGCCGCCGCCACGGCGGCCAACCTCCCGGCCAGCGCCGCCAAAACCCTCACCCCGCCGTTAACCGTTCCCCCACCTCGGAACATCCCCTCCACGCCCGCCTCCAGGGCAGCCACCCTTCCGGCCGCCACTCACGCCGCCGATACCGTTCCTCCACCACGGAACGGCCCCCCCACGCCCGCCTCCAGGGCAAAACCCCCTCCGGCCGCCACTCACGCCGCCGCTACCGTTCCCCCACCACGGGACGGCCCCTCCAAGCCCACCCCCAGCGCAAAACCCCCTCCGGCCGCCACTCGCGCCGCCGCTACCGTTCCCCCTCCCCGGAACGAAACCAACCAACCTCCTACCAAGAGGACCAGCCCCCCTGCCGACACCACCGTTCCCCCCCTCCGGAACGGCAAGGAACCGCCCCACGTCTCCTTCGAAGAGGACCACCCACCGCCAGCACAGATACCCACCTCCGCAATCCTGCAAAACGCCCTCCCTACCCACCAGCGACTTTTCTTACGTTGTAAGAAAACAAACATCCCTTTCCTGGTGGACACAGGGGCGGCGCTTTCAATCTTCCCCAACAACATCCTCCGGCGTCAGGCGCGCTGCCACCGGCAGCTTCTCTACGCCGCCAACGGCACCACCATCCCCTCGTACGGGACATACCGCTCATCAGTTCACATGAGCGGTCTCGCGTACGAGTGGGACTTCACCGTGGCGGACGTGGAGAAGGCAATCCTGGGGGCCGACTTCCTCGCCTATTTCGGCCTCCAGGTCGACGTCCGGAATGCGCGCCTGATCGACCCACAAACCAATAAACCCATACCCGGGTTTATTCACGCAATAAACCACCCCCCCCCCACACAATTTGAACGCCTCCTCCTCAACTACCGCCCCCAGCGCCGCCCCTCTGCCCACATCTCCACCGTCCAACATCACATCGAGACTTCAGGCCCCCCCATCACAGCGAAGACCCGACGACTCCACCCCCTTCAACTATCAAAAACTCGACAGCACTTCAACAAACTGATAGCCGACGGTATCATCCGCCCCTCGAAATCCCCTTGGGCTTCTCCACTCCACATCGTGCAGAAGCCCAATGGGGATATTCGCCCCTGCGGAGACTACCGGCGCCTAAACGCTAAAACTACACCTGACCTGTATAACGTTCCCCACCTACGGGATTTCTCGTCACATCTCCACGGTACCACTATCTTCTCTACCCTCGACATTTCCAGAGCGTTCCATCATATTAACATCCACCCCCCCGACGTCCCAAAAACCGCAATCATTACCCCGTTCGGTTTATTCGAATACGTGAAAATGGGCTTCGGGTTGAGGAACGCAGCACAGACATGGCAACGCTATATGGACAGCATCCTGCGAGGCCTCCCGTTCGTCTTTTGCTTCCTCGACGACGTCCTTGTAGCCTCCAAAACACCAGAAGAACACCTCACCCATCTCCAACAGATCCTCGACATCTTCTCCGCCGAGGGCCTCCTCGTTAACACCGAAAAATGCGTTCTCGGCCAACCCTCCGTCCGCTGCCTCGGCCACCAAGTCTCGTCCGAAGGCATCAAGCCCCTCTCGGACAAGGTCCACGCCATCATTGATTTCCCACAACCCCGCACTGTGACGGAACTCCGCCGCTTCCTGGGTATGTTAAATTTTTACCGCAGACACATAAAACACGCAGCACAACATCAACAGCCACTCATACACGCCATTCCCCAACCCTCGAAAAAAAATGACAACCGCCCCATCACCTGGACCCCCCAACTCACCTCCTCCTTCAAAATTTGCAAGCAGGACCTAGTAGACGCCGCTCTATTAGCCCATCCCGATCCCCACGCTCCCCTTTCCATCACTACCGATGCGTCCGACTGGGCCATCGGGGCAGTGCTCCACCAGCACACCGGCGCCACCCCCCAGCCCCTTGGCTTCTTCTCGAAAACATTGTCCCCCACCCAGAAAAATTACTCCACGTTCGACAGAGAACTCCTCGCCATCCACGAAGCCATCAAGCACTTTCGTGACTTCGTGGAGGGCAGGCAGTTCTCTGTCATCACCGATCACAAGCCCCTGACCCACGCCCTCCTCCAAAACCGCAAATCCGCCTCCCCGCGTCGCCTCCGGCAACTCGAGTTTATCGGGCAATTCACGTCCGATATCCGATACTTGCCGGGGGCTGACAACTGCGTGGCGGACGCGCTCTCCCGACCCACCCCTACCCCCGCGCCGGTGGCGGAGCTACTGCCATTCCCCTCCCCCCAATCCCTCAGAAACAAACAAAACCCAACCACTGACCCAGCCCTCTCCAACCTCATTTCCGCATCCAAGTTGGAACAGCTGCCTCCCCTCGACCTCTGGTGCGACGTAACGGCCGATTCACCGCGCCCTTACGTCCCACCGGAGCTGAGGCGGCAGTTGTTCCTCCATTACCATTCCCTCCACCACCCTGGCATCCGGGCTAGCCGGGACCTTATCAAAACGCGGTACTTCTGGCCCCACATGAACACAGATATTCGTAACTGGGTTCTGGGGTGCCAGAAGTGCCAGCGGTTCAAGGTCTCGGCCCACCCCCACATCCCTCCTCAAACTATCCCCGACTCCCTCCCGTGGGAACACGTACATCTGGACCTAGTGGGCCCCCTTCCCCCGTCCGAGGGGAAGAAATACTGCCTCACGATGATCGATCGTGCCACCAACTGGGTCGAGTGTATCCCACTCGCCCACATCACCGCGGACACCGTCGCAACGGCTTTCCTCACCCAATGGGTTAGCCGTTACGGTTGTCCGCGAACAGTCACGGTCGATCAAGGGAGGCAGTTCGAATCCGCCCACTTTTCAGATTTACTACGTTCCCTCGGGATCCACAAAATTCACACTACCCCTTACCATCCCCAATCCAACGGGAAAATAGAGCGGTGGCACTCGGTCCTCAAACAGGCCATTTCTACATCAGCCACTTCCCCTTCTTGGACAAAATCGCTCCCCTACATTTTGCTCAGCCTTCGCACATCAGCCCGTCCATCAGACCAAACCAGCCCCGCACAAAATGCTTTTAAAGACCCGCTACGTTTACCGGCCGACATTTTCACCCCGAAGCACACACCGTCAATTAACAGGGAGCCGCTACACTCAACAACACCGACAAACGACACCACTTATCCCAAACGCTTTTTCACCACCACACACATGTACCTGAAAGAGCCCGGCATCCATAAAACTTTCCAACCCCTTTATGCCGGGCCCTTTCAAGTCATCCGCACAACCCACACCACCGCAACCCTGTTAATTGACGGCAAACCACATACAGTCCCGTTAGCCAGGTGTAAACCCGCACCTGTGCTAGCCCAACCCCCTAACGCTATCAGTCTCCCGCCGTCCGTTCGCAATGCAACATCCCCTGTCTCCACAACGCCCGTCACCTCCGTCGCCGTTTCCGGATTTCGATTCGGATCCGGAAATGGCGGCGATTCTCCGGGACGTTTTCGTCCCGGAACAGCTCTCCCCCCTACCCCCTTCGCCCGGGCCGACATCACCGCTTTTCTTCGTTCCGCCACGGATCTCCGGGCTACCTCCCCGGCCCCGGCGATGGAAGTACCCCCAGTGGCGAATTCTGCGCGAATTTCGCACAGCACAAGCCACGGGGGTACACCCTCCCTACTCCCCCACAGACCCGTTGATGTCCTCCATCCTGCGCGAGTTCCGCCTCGCGGAACTCATGCCCCCCCCACCCCCCGTTCAAATCGCCAATCCCCCCGTTCAAATCGCCAATCCCCCAGTAAATTTCGACCCCCCAATTTCAACGCCCCCACAATTTTCGATTTTCGACCCCCCGATTTTAGCTTCTCCCCTTCAAACACCCCAACCCCCCAAACCCACAACGCCCCCTCCCCCCCCTCCATCGCCGGGGATATCCCCAATAGTTCCCGCCGGGACGAAACGGCCCGGGCGGCGAAACGGACGGAGGGAGCGTCCCCACATTCCCCGCGTCCCGGCGGCCAAGTCCCCCGCCCCGCTCTGAGCAATCACGGCGGGGCCTTGAGATTCCGGGACAGTGCTTGTGTCTTATTAACCCACTCGCACTGTACCGGAACTCGGAGCCCCACGGTGCCCGCCTCGCCACAGCTACCACCACCCACCACCCCCCGCACACTTCACTCACACACTCACTATCACTCACCACACAACACCCACACCCAGGAAACGGCGGATTCCAACACCCCGTTCCGATCTGTCACCCAAATTTGCACATACTATTCAAATGTTGTAAATACTCCTTCATCTCGTCCATGCCGATCACTTTTATAAATGCCCAATGTTTATAAATACTGACCACTATTGTAAATATCATCCTGTAAATATTCTCATCATCCTGTTAATATCACCCCTGTAAATATTCTCCTACCAACCTTGTACATATTCGTCAACTCATCCTACTTACTTGCTATGCTTACTGCCTATGCTTACTACTATTCTTACTATGTCACTACTACCTACGCTTACTATTCCATGTTCATACTACTTGCTTGCTATGCTTACTACTATACTTCCTATGTCACTACTACCTACGCTTACTATACCATGTTAATACTACCTATGCTTACTATGCCATGTTACTTCTAGACTTAAGACACGCCTTCAGCTCAACCTCTTGGTTGCTTGCTATACCACTACCTATGCTTCCTATACCATGTTACTCCTAGAATTAAGACACGCCTTCAGCTCAACCACTTGTTTGCACCGGCCCTCAGCCCCTGTCACCTTGCGCCTTCAGCACCACCTCTTGTTTGCCGTAGCCCTCAGCTCCTGTCACCTTGCGCCTTCAGCACCACCTTTTGTTTGCCGTAGCCCTCAGCTCCTGTCACCTTGCGCCTTCAGCTCCAAAAATATTGGTTCAAACTGGGGGGACCTCTGTCGTGAGTCCCTCCCGGGAACACTCCTATAATATTAAGTTCTCACCAATATCCAAACGCCAAACTAAAAGCTCCGTATAAATAAACGCATGAGTGGGGACACGAGCGACAGAACCCAGGGTGCTCAACCTGGGGCCCCACTACCAGCTCCTTGCAAGGAGTTGGAGGGAGAGGCCCCCAAGTCCTATAAAACCCTGGATCCTGGAGCTCAAGCTTCATTCGACACTTCCTCTAACCAGCTCTCCTTTTCCTCCTTTTCCTTTACCTAGATGAACGGTTGACTACAGCCGCCTAGGTAAAATTCCACTCATCCACCTTCCTCTCCTCCCAAGTCGTAGATGTCCGGTTGACTACAGCCGCCTGCGACTTTTCTTTCCTTCCACGCCACCGTGATGAGAATTTTAAATTCATCACATAGGTATTCAGAGAATAATAAACCAAAACGCTGCGAAGTCCTTGTCAAATAGGTTTGTTATTCTATCGGACATAGGTACCTATAGAAATGCTGGCTGTTCATTTATGGTTTCCACCAATTTTGGCCACCAAAAACACGAATTAGGCTCCTTTTTTTTACAAATTATCTTTGACCATTGATAGTGCCATTTATTTGTTTTGATTCACCTGCTAATACTAATTCTAGTGTTATTATACAAATTTATGGTGATAATAAAAAATGAATAAAAAAATGAATTTTGGGAGCTAAACATTCGTTAGAACCTCAATTCTTCACTCTTTGGTCAAACTCAACTTCATATTCGGTCTTCTCGCCCTAAAAAAAATATGGAAAACGATACCTCACAAGCTGATGTTCGCTAAAACCTTTCTAAAAAATTGGAAAAACCCTTATTTATACACCTATTTTTCCCCATTACACCCCTGGGTGTATTCCGATGAGGCTGCCGAGCTTCGGAGCACAATTAGGACCCAAATGGAGCCTGTGTGCGGAAGAACGACGATTTTAGACCAAAATAAATGTAAGAATGTAAAGTAAATGTAAGACTGAAACTTTGTTAGAACCTCAATTCTTCGCTCGTTCGTGAAAATCAACTTCATATTCGCTCTCCTGGTCCTAAAAAACATGGAAAGCGATACCTCACAAGCTCATGTTACTAAAACACCAAAAAACCCGATTTTTACACCGATTTTTCACCCATAACGTCCTTGGGTATATTCCGGTCGGGCTGCAAAGTTTCGGGACACAACTAGGGCCCAAATGGAGCTTGTGTGCGAAAGAACGAATTTTTTAGTGAGAAAATAAATTAGATATGGATGATGCGGCGTAGGACATCGCATTTTTGGAATCTACGCACCTTCAAATGTAAAACAAAAAATTTTGAGGGGGTGTTATAAAAAAATTTTGCTGAGCGAATACATAGGTGTATTCGCTATTTAGTTTTATATTGTATGTATGTACATGTAGAATAATTGGTTTATTATGAACGAAAATTATGGCTCTTCTGGATTTTGTTGATAGGTACTTTTGCACCTTGAACAAACGTTATGCTTCATGAATAACAACAAATAGTTACCTAATTATTGAATTATTGAATTCCGCGCATTTTTATGGAACTGTAATTCCCAGGCCGGCTCCAGTACTCGATTTAGGGCTTTCTTTGTTGTCTATGGTGGGAGGGGGGGGGGGGGCTTGAGGGTAGGTACCTATTGTCCACAGAAAACAGTGATCTACGCAGAAGGAGCATCTATACAGGTAAATAATAATACTGTTGTGTAATAATTTGCAGCGTTTTTTAATGTGTGGAGGAATGTTAACAGTATTGAGTAAAAGTGTGGTAGTAATACATCCAAATATACAAAAACTGACGAGCCTGTCATTGAACGGGCGGCAGAAGTGTAAACTTTGACAAAGCGAATACCTAGATTTTAAATCAGCAGAGGAGTCGTCATCTACTATTCCCGATTATATTTATATTGCCTCTCCGCACCATCGGCAAACAATCAATATTCATTTAGATGCTTATCGCTATCTTCATTTCAATCTGATACTCGTAATATTTCTGACCCGATAATTTCAACGAATGACTTGAGGAACCATTCTCGGGTCTACGAGGAATGGCCGAGAATCGAAGGGGGTGAAACAAAAAAACATTCAAGTCACGGCAGGGGTTTGAAATGGGGCCCGTTGAGCTTCACTAATGCTGATTCCCTCTTTGATAGGTAAACTCGGTACCTATACGGTACCATATAAGACGGATCTTGGCTATTTTGAGACCCAACACCCAACATATACTTTCATTCACTGGAACGCTTTGCCTGGTCGTCCACTTGAAGTAAGAACCAGCTTCGTTCACACAGTCATGGTTGTGTCAGGCGCGGATCCAAGGGGGGGTCACAGGGGTCATGACCCCCCCCCCCCCCCCCAGAAACAGCCTGCATTTCAAAAAGCAGAGCTGAACGAATTGTTCACAAACCCGAAAACAAAAAAAACCAAACGAAAACGAACCCAGTTTTTGTGAAATCAAAAACCAGAAACAAACCTCGCCACTAATTACTGTAATTTCTAATTACACAAACGGTAGACAGTGTTAAAAAAACTGAAAACAAAAAAGAACTATGTAAAATCTAAAAAGATTCGATCAAAAATGTCAAAATTAGTCGAATATAATCGTACACTTGGTCCTACCAATGTTACTTTATATACAATTATGTCAATAAATTTACCTTGGTGTATCCGTCAAATTACACCTTGTTTATTTCTTCTTATTTTTGTTAATTATTATCTTGTTTTTGTTTCGTTCTCGTTTTCTTTCTTGCCAAATTCAGTAAAAACGATACTGAATTCACTGAGATCAACAACAGATTGTTGTGGTTCCAATGTTTTGATTTGCAAACTCTGAAGTTAGCTACGCTGCCATAAAATGCGCCAATTTGTTTGAAAACACGTTAGGACACTTTTTTAGAAGAAAATTGAAAATAAATACATTTATCAGTTAAATAATTAATAGATATTGAAAAATATTTTTTACATAAACAATGAATTTTATAAATAAATACAATTAATTTTGTAAGTAGACAAATTGGACGAGTTTTGGCATAAGGTTGAAAATTCGGTTTGTATTGTTCGTTTGGTTATTTTGTTATTTTTTGTTATTTTTTATATTGTTCTACCCTGTGACCCCCTCCGGAAAAAAATTCTGGATCCGCCCCTGGGTTGTGTTCTAGTGGGACTGCCATGTAATAACTTGGCTCCCTGACGTTCGTAATCATTACGTAGGTACCCTTGAAAACCTTGAAGAACTTTGAACATAGTCGGGAAATCGAGGTGTTTTTAGTTTTGTTTCTTTACTGAAGATTTAGAAGGAATTAAGAATAAAGTATGCACTAATCGGAAGCTGTCTCCCGGGGTCAACATAAATAAGGGCTGTTCGTTTATATAAATTTTGTATGGAAAGATATGACAATGTCTGGCTTCTTATCTTAACCGTGTACGTCTTATCTAAGGCCTTATGAATATAAAGTTAAGAACCAATCAAACTCTTGAGGCCTGGAATGCAAAAACATAATTATTACGAGTATCTATATCCGGGTTTATATATTCGAGTTTTGGAGGTTCATATGAACGAATAAAACTTCGTAAGTTGTATACAGGCAACATAATTATTATGAACTATGTCTTTGGGAAATATGGTCGCGCGGCGTATTTTGGTTTATTATTCTGTAAATAATACACCTATGTATTCGCTCAGCAAACAATTTTTATAACACCCCCTCAAACTTTTTTCTTTTCCGTTTCAAGGTGCGTAGATTCCAAAAATGCAATGTCCGTCCGCCTTACGCCGTCCGCCATACGCCGTATCACGTGTACCGGCTTCATTTTCGGTCTAAAAAATTCGTTCTTTCGCACACATGCTCCATTTGGGCCCTAGTTGTGTCCCGAAACTTTTCAGCCCGATCGGAATATACCCAGGGGTGTTATGAGTGAAAATGTGTGTAAAAATAGGTACTTTTTGCGTTTTAGCAACATGTTGGTAACATGAGCTTCTGAGATATCGTTTTCCATGTTTTCATACATGTTTCACACTTACATGTGCTACCAACAAATTAATGTACTCAGTAGTTATTTCAGTTACACAACGTTAGGCATAGCCTTTGCTCGAGTAGGCACATAATTTCTGTTTTTAGCTGGTGAAGCAGAGCGGTTCAGGAGACAGGTGGAAAACCGTTGCCATAATAAACCAACTAAACATTTGAAGTTCGAGTGTTTACGCAAACCCCGAAATAAATTCAGTTCCCATGAGATAGATAAGAATTAGTCATCTTTGTTTAGAACGGAATTGGGGAGTGGCACAGGTGAACGGCAAAAACCAATGCCGTAGTTTTACTACATTACTAACTTGACACATGTGAGTAGTAGGTAAAGACATGGGCAACAATACCTCACTATGGACTTGGAGGAGGTAATCAGTAGAAAGGGTGTAGCTGACCAGGTAAACCACATATTACATGTCCTATATGTAGGTGTAGGTATTACATGTCCTACCCACAATAATATGTACCTATTCAATTCACTGTGGAGGCATGACGCGATTTCTCTCTCCGTACCTACACCGAGGTACGACTCGAAGTCGATGTATACAATCAGCATACCGGGTGCCTCATTGAACTAATCATTTATTTGTTAGCTAGTGATTATTGAACTTTTGACCCTAATAGATACCCATTCTAATGATTTGACGAGAGACAACTGAGTACCAGTCATGCAGATACCTAACTAATTCGATACCCATGAGTTCTGCATATATGTTTTGAATGAAATGAGGTTCCATTCTAAGAATTTTGAGACCATCCGCACGCTCCTACGATGAATAGTTCTTTTGGTTTATTATTCTGTGAATAATACACCTATGTATTCGCTCAGCAAAAAATTTTTATAACACCCCCTCAAACTTTTTTCTTTTCCGTTTCAAGGTGCGTAGATTCCAAAAATGCAATGTCCGTCCGCCGTACGCCGTATCACGCATACCGACTTCATTTTCGGTCTAAGAAAATCGTTCTTTCGCACACATGCTCCATTTGGGCCCTAGTTGTGTCCCGAAACTTTTCAGCCCGATCGGAATATACCCAGGGGTGTTATGAGTGAAAATGTGTGTAAAAATAGGTACTTTTTGCGTTTTAGCAACATGTTAGTAACATGAGCTTCTGAGATATCATTTTCCATGTTTTTGGGGACGAGAAGACCGAATATGAAGTCGATTTTGACCAAAGAGTGGAAAATTGAGGTTCTACCAGATGTTCAGCTCCCAAAATTGATTTTTTATGAGTGAATAACCTGGGAAATCGTCTGAAATCACCATCAGTTTGTATAATAACCCTGGAAAAAGTGTCAACACGTGGATCAAGACGATTAAATGGCACTACCAATGATCAAAGATGGGTAGTTATTAACAAAAAAAGGTGCGTACCTAATTTGTGTTTTAGGGGCCAAAATTAATGGAAACCATCAGAAATAGCTATTTCGACTATTACGCATAAAAGAAACAATAAATGAACAGCCAACATTTCTGTAGGTATGTCCAGTAGAATAATAAATCCATGTGACAAGGACTTTGCAGCGCTTTGGTTTATTATTCTGTGAATAATACACCTATGTAATCGCTCAGCAAAAAATTTTTATAACACCGCCTCAAACTTTTTTCTTTTCCGTTTCAAGGTGCGTAGATTCCAAAAATGCAATGTCCGTCCGCCGTACGCCGTCCGCCGTATCACATGAACATTTGTTAGAACTCAATTTTCCACTCTTTGGTCAAAATAGACTTCATATTCGGTCTTCTCGTCCCCAAAAACATGGAAAACGATACCTTAAAAGCTCATGTTACCAACATGTTGCTAAAACGCAAAAAGTACCTATATTTTTACACACATTTTCACTCATAACACCCCTGGGTATATTCCGATCGGGCTGAAAAGTTTCGGGACACAACTAGGGCCCAAATGGAGCATGTGTGCGAAAGAACGACTTTTTTAGACCAAAACTGAAGCCAGTACACGTGATACGGCGTACGGCGTACGGGCATTGCATTTTTGGAATCTACGTACCTTGAAACGTAAAAGAAAAAAGTCCTTGTCACATGGGATTGTTATTCTATTATTTTATTGGTCTATAGTTCTGTTTATTTATCGTTTCTTTCATGTAAAATAATTGAAATAGCTATTTGTGGTGGTTTCCATTGATTTTGGCCCCCAAAACTTGAAGTAGGTACTACGCTCCTTTTTTTGTTTTTAAAATTACCTTTGACACTTTTTCTAGTGTTATTATACAAATGATTGTTGGTAATTTCAGACGATTTCGCATGGTTTTGACTCATAAAAAATCAATTTTGGGAGCTGAACATCTGGTACAACCTCAATTTTCCACTCCTTGGTCAAAATCGACTTCATATTCGGTCTTCTCGTCCCCAAAAACATGGAAAAAGATACCTCAAAAGCTCATTTTACTACTATGTTACTAAAACACAAAAAGTACCTATTTTTATGCACATTTTCACTCATAACTCCCCTGGATATATTCCGATCGGGCTGAAAAGTTTCGGGACACAACTAGGACCCAAATGGAGCATGTGTGCGAAAGAACGATTTTTTTAGACCGAAAATGAAGCATGTACACGTGATACGACGTACGGCGTACGGCGGACGGACATTGTATTTTTGGAATCTACGCACCTTGAAACGGAAAAGAAAAAATTTTGAGGGGGTGTTATAAAAATTTTTTGCTGAGCGAATACATAGGTGTATTATTCACAGAATAATAAACCAAAAGTACCTATTTTTGTACACATTTTCACTAATAACACCCCTGGGTATATTCCGATCGGGCTGAAAAGTTTCGGGACACAACTAGGGCCCAAATGGAACATGTGTGCGAAAGAACGACTTTTTTAGACCGAAAATGAAGCCGGTACACGTGATACGCCGTACGGCGTATGGCTGACGGACATTGCATTTTGGTTTATTATTCTGTGAATAATACACCTATGTATTCGCTCAGCAAAAAATTTTTATAACACCCCCTCAAAATTTTTTCTTTTCCGTTTCAAGGTGTGTAGATTCCAAAACGCTGCAAAGTCCTTGTCACATGGGTTTATTATTCTACTGGACATAGGTACAGAAATTATACCTGTTCATTTATTGTTTCTTTCATGTGCAATGATTGAAATAGCTATTTTTGGTGGTGTCCACCAATTTTGGCCCCCGAAAACGCGAATTAGGGACGGGTTTTTTTGACAGATTATCTTTGATCATTGATAGTGCCATTTAATTGTCTTGATTAACCTGCTAATACTACTGCTAGTGTTATTATACAAATTTATGGTGATTTCAGACAATTTCCCGGGTTTTGACTCATAAAAAATTAATTTCTGGAGCTCAACCTTCGTTGCAACCTCAATTCTTCACTCTTCGGTCAAAATCAACTAAATATTCGGTCTTCTCGCCCTAAAAAAACATGGAAAACGATACCTCAGAAGCTCATGTTCACCAAAAACCCTATTTTTATACCCATTTTTCTCCCATGACACCCCTGGGTGTATTCCGATCGGGCTGCCGAGCTTCGGAGCACAACTAGGGCCCAAATGTTTTCCCAAATGGGGACCCAAACGGTGAGCGGAAGAGCGACGATTTTAGACCAAAATTTAACGTAAATTTAAGGGTGAAACTTCGTTTGAACCTCAATTTTCCACTCTTCGGTCAAAATCGACTTCATATTTGGTCTTTTCGTCCCAAAACCCTGGAAAAAGATACCTACGAAACATGGAAAAGCTCGTGTTACTAAAACAAACAAAAAACGCTGCAAAGTCCTTGTCACATGGGGTTTATTATTCTACAGAAATGTTGGCTGTACATTTATTGTTTGTTTCATGTGAAATAATTGAAATAGCTATTTCTGATGGTTTCCAACAATTTTGGCCCCCAAAACACAAATTAGGTAGGTAGGTACGATCTTTTTTTTTTTTTTTTCAAATTAACTTTGATCATTGGTAGTGCCATTTAATCGTCTTGATCCACGTGTTGACACTTAAAAAGATAGTTTAAAAAAAAAATAATAATAATAAAAATAAATAAAAAATAAATAAAAAACGTAGGTACCTAATTTGTGTTTTACGGGCCAAAATTAATGGAAACCATCAGAAATAGCTATTTCGATTATTAAGCATGAAAGAAACAATAAATGAACAGCCAACATTTCTGTAGGTATGTCCAGTAGAATAATAAATACATGTGACAAGGACTTTGCAGCGTTTTTCTGTAAGCTTTCGAAGTTTTGACAACAAGTGACGTCACGCTTGGCAAGGGGTTCCGCCCAGGTAGGTGTCACGGGATGAGGCGCTCGAGGTGATGACGTCAGAGGGCCCACCGCTCAGTCACTGCCTCCCCTACTGCTTCCATCCCCACCGTTTGTCATTTTTGGTTTTTGCATTCAGTTATTATTCAATATATCAATACTTTTCTGTCGAAATTCATGTAACCATCGATCAGGCCAGTCATGAAGGGTACAGATAATACGCAGTAGTTAAAAAAAAGCATACATAAAATAGATTCAGTTATTTATTTTATTTTTTTAAATATCAAGTATTTAGTTGTAAGAGTATTCAGTAGGTAAAAAACTATCAGATCTGACTTAGAATGTTACAACGGGTACATAATAGTAGCGTACATAATAATTGTCAGTACACAAATGAATTATTTGACTGAGAAACTTACAGTGGGTACAATGGATAGTGTTTAGTACATCAGATAACGCGCAGTCTACCTAAACACAGATAATGTAGGTAGTCTAATAATAAAGTATATTTTAGTGTAACAGAGATTAAAAGTTATATCGCAAATGTAAATGGTAGGAAAATTGAATAGAAAACATTCAGGAACCTGAATCTAGTTAACGATTTTTTTTTTTTTTTTTTCATCTTTTTCTGGTGTCAATCTTTCCACGGTTTTTGGTCAATTTTATTTCGAATGCTCTCTTGTTGATACTTTCGATAGGGATGAAGGTTCGTGTTCTTACATAACACGAAATTAAAAAATCATCGAATTCGGGAAATTTACTCTTAATCTTGCCTTAAAACCTTGTAAAAACTCCTGGATCTCGATTAACGTCATTGCTGTGGTGATTTTTTAAATTTCTCCTCCATCTTCTTCACTATGTAAGGTGCTGGATCGGTGGGAACTTCTTCATTGTTAAATTATTGCCATACTCTAGAACTTCTTCCCTGTTGTCTCACTTCTCTGCTCTAGCTTTTCTGTCACTGGATATCGCTGTTTGATGTCGTTGTTAGTAAAGAAAGATGCGTTACTGCGTGAGGCTGGAGTTTTCTTTTGAGGGGTAAATTCTACAGCTCTTCTTTTAAATCGCGCTGAAGCAACTGTGAAGGGATCAGCACGTTTACACGCATTCATCCATTTCTTCCTTGTTTCATTTTCCTTAGGAAATATATGGAAAATGATTACGAGATCCCTCTGATGTCTCTGGTTATTACTGCATCCAGCATCAGCACAACCCACGTTACAGCTTGAAAAACAATAACTGAAGGAAAGGCTGGAGAGGGTGCCCCGTGATGTCAAACCCTCTGGGATTTCCCCACCTACCTCAGCCCGTGACCCCTACCGTGTAGTCAGTATCCGTTGGTGCCATGCGTGGGTGCAATAACTTGACTTGTTGCCGAAACTCTGAAAGTTCATCCACGTAATATAGATGTTACCCTTGCTGACTCACTGACTCTGATGTTGAAGGGGGAAGGGGAGGAGGAAGTGGGAGTGGGTGCGGAGGGGCGGAAGGGGAGGTTTGGTTGGTGGTGGAAGGGAAGAGGGTGGACGGTGGAAGGAGTTAGTGGAGGGGGGGGGGGGGGAAGGGATGCTCGGAAGGGTGTGGTGGGGGTGTGGAGGAGATGGTTGAAGGTCACAGAGGGGAGGGGGATATTTCAAAGGGGGCCTCAGGCGCCTCACAACCAACTAGTAGGTAACTAGTAGAAAAAGAATTATTCATAGTAGGAGTGTGTGGTTGGTCTCATAATTCTTAGAATGGAACCTACTTTCATTTAAAAATGGGAAAGTAATATATAAAAATAAGCCATGGGTGCTCCTTACTATCAAATTTTATAACTACCCTATGAACAAGTAACCCTTCAACTAACACATAATTAAACTGTCTGCACCCTTTTTATGCCATTCAAATGCAAATTTGAACAATTTATGTAACTATTTTTCTGGTGGCTGCGGTTGTTGATCCTATATCTGACAGCAATAAATTTCTAAAGTGTTCTTTCGATGGTATTTCCCGTTTTATCTGAGTACCTTATTGAAGATTTAATTAATTACTAATGTTAACTACTTCTCAACCCAGCTGTGTTCATACTAGAATGCCATTCGTGGTTTGACAGTCATACTTGATTTACATCAAATTCGTAAAACTGAATGGAATCTCCACTTGACAGTGAATAATTAAAAACGACCACTGACAGTGAATTTATTAATATTATTATTATTATTGTTATTATTGTTTATTTTTTTAATATTAGGCATCTGATTTAACTATTTACTAGCTATAAATGACCTACAATCCTATATGATTAGGGAGTTGATGTATAAGCAACACAAAACCAACTTCCAGTAATTTAAATTTTATGAATGAAAGATCAACATTCTTTTGTACACATTTTTTCAGTTCATTTGCATCGCTGTGATCGCTCTTTGCTTTTGGCTGCGCTTCGATGACAGCGTCCAGCAGTGGGTCAATCGGCTGGAGATCAGCTCGTTCTACATTGGCCTCTACATTCTCATCATATCTTCCACTATCCTCTTCATCACAGGCTTCATAAGTTGTTTTGCGACCATCAGTGAAAACGTCGTTCTTCTCCTTGCTGTAAGTAGGAATTTGACTGTTGACCAATCCCGATCCTACTGCAGATTTCATCAGTTACGATTAAATGCTCCAATTATTGGCCATTCAATTCCTTCACTTTGAATACAATAGTTTGGAATCAAAGGCAAAATTTTCAAACTCCGTGACCATGAATTGGGGACGGGGATGAGGGAAAGTATTGGTTCCTTCAATCTTGGTGAGATCCCATAATTAGGTACCTCAGTGTTATATATATATATATATATATATATATATATATATATATATATATATATATATATATATATATATATATATATATATACCCTTGTACTTTCATTGTTCAATCTGATGGGTCATATTTGTTTTATACAATTTCACCGCAAGGCCGATTTGCAGCAAATCCTCAAATCCAGTGTCATTACACCCACATACCAAGGGGTGGAAAAAAGTGCCGCACAAAAGTTTCATAGCAGCTGCACCTCACCACTCTGATTATTGACGTTGCCATACATTTCATTATCGTCTGGGATCCACATTTACGGTAATCAGATTATTATGCTTATACTATATTACTTGTTACAGAACATAGTCGTGCAAGTACTGATCTTCATTATTGGATTAGCTGGCGCTATGGTGCTCATGGAAAACAGTGCTTACCAATCATCAATTCATCCAGTGATCAAGACTGTGATGCTGAGGTTGATACAGCTTGCACCAACCTACGACAAGGCTTCTTTCTCGCTTTCTCTCCTTCAAGAAGATGTAAGTCAAAACGTAACAGGTTTCAACTGTACCATATTTCTCCGTCTCGGTCCACTGGCCAAGGAGCACTTGGTTAAATTATACTTCTTATGACTGATCGATCAGAAACCTCAGTAGAGTCCAGCGGGCGAGGTGAAGGCGACCTGCTCAACTTGCAACTGGTAGGTTGGTGTCTTTACCACAAGTACAAACGTTTAGGTATCTACCACCCTTCGGTGGATCGTCTAAAAAGTGATTGTTTCACTATAGCTAATTACACTTGCCTTTTCGGGAAAGCTTCAGGGGTTTTACGGATGAAGTACTGCTCTGTAATATAATTTCGAAATTATGAGATAATAACATATTTTGAATGATGAGACGTATCCTATTATCCTAAAGCTATAGTGGGTTGGTAAAGCTACCTATAGTGGGTTGGTAAAGCTACCTATAGTGGGTTGGTAAAGCTATAGTGAGATTGCAACATCTGAATGTGAAGACTTTCAATAAACTGCTGATCTGTGGTTATTGCTGCGTACTTGTTGATTATACAGGGGAAAACCAATTAAGAGATTCACAATGCGAATGCCCTCCTCGAATATTAAGATTCCCTATTGCCTGTTTCCAAACAAAGCTTCAAAATATTACGCAGAAATGATAGCATTCCGTGATCTCGCGATCTAGGGAGGCGGGAGCGTCCCACTAGCCAAGAAAAAACCAGTCATGCAGCATGACTTAATGAGCGAATTTTCAAAGAAATATTCGAATTAATGGCTATGGTTTTGAATAAAGGAAAACTTCGGTCTAAAATTTGGTTTTCTATGTATATTCTCTTCGTATTTATTTTAATTTGTACGTTTTGTCCATCCTGATTCTACCGTTTGTTTATTACGTAATTGTACTAAGTGCTTATTTATTTGATCGCTGTGGGTTCATATTAGGTAGGATAGGGTAGTTAGGACTTTTGACTTACCTACTCAAGAGAGTGCAGTAGGTAAAGGAGTTGTTATAGAAAATCATGAGTGCTTCAAGTGCAGGTTGTTTTTCATGCAGGCTCAATCTTGAAATAAACTATGAAGGAAGGATGTGGTTTCTGGAAGGATCACTTGGAAGAACATGTGGGTGCTACGTTGAAATATTGTTCTATTCTAGTATTCAACATTGAGTGGACCTGAAACTGCTTGAGAATTATTGGAATCGAAAGTTGCCTGTACGGATACATCGCAACTTTCCATTCCACGTTATGGTTCACGATGTAAACAGGACCAATGGTGCAGTATAATTCGGATCGGTACCTAAGCACCTCTCATGTGATTTCCATATTGTTTTGTAGAAATACAAAAGTTGGTCGTCCAACCTAAATTATAAGAGAAGTAAGACTGTGTGATGATTTTTCTGCACATTGATACTCTGGTTTCTTCATTGAACCATGGACGTATTGCTATGGGGGTCGTTTCTCATTTGTATACCGGTAGATCACCTGCCTACTTTGAGTTGAATCAACTGAAAGCCTACCTTTGCTCATTGAGTCCCCTCTACTGAGTCACCTTACTCTTTATTTAATGTAAAATATCTAAAGAGACGAGTTTTTTTAGTCCAATGGAATGGAGAATTTGAATAAAAGTTGTGATGAATTTAGAATTTTCATCACGGCGGTGTGGAAGGAAGGTGAGTGAGTGAATTTAGGTAAAGGAGGAAAAGTCGCAGGCGGCTGTAGTCAACCGAACATCTACGACTTTGGAGGAGAGAGAGGTGGATGAGGGAATTTCACCTAGGCGGCTGTAGTCAACCGTTCATCTAGGTGAAGGAGAGGAAAGGAGAGGTCCCTTGTCTAGGCGGCTGTATTCAACCGATCATCTAGACAAGGAGGAGGAGAGAGGAGGTGAAATTCTCAGGCGGCTGTAGTCAACCGATCATCTGAGAGGGAAGGTAAGAGAGAGAAGAGAGAGCTGGTTAGAGGAAGTGTCGAATGAAGCTTGAGCGCCAGGATCCGGGGTTTTATAGTACTTGGGGGCCTCTCCCTCCAGCTCCTTGCAGGGAGCTGGTAGTGGGGCCCCAGGTTGAGTAACCCTGGGTTCTGTCGCCTGTCCCCACTCATATCTTTATTTACGGAGCTTTAGTTTGGCGTTTGGATATTGGTGAGAACTTAATATGATAGGAGTGTTCCCGGGAGGGACTCACGACAGAGGTCCCCCCAGTTTGAACCAATATTGGTGCTGAAGGCGCAAGATGACAGGAGCTGAGGGCTACGGCAAACAAGAGGTGGTCGCTGAAGGCGCAAGGTGACAGGAGCTGAGGGCTACGGCAGACAAGAGGTGGTGCTGAAGGCGCAAGGTGACAGGAGCTGAGGGCCGATGCAAACAAGTGTGTGAGCTGAAGGCGGATCTTAAGTCTAAGAGTAACACGGTAGTATAAGAGAGTAGTATAACATGGTAGTATAAGGCGGATCTTAAGTCTAGGAGTAACATAGTAGTATAAGAGAGGATTAAGATGGTAGTATGAGAGAGGATTAACATGGTAAGTATATAACATGGTGATAAGTTACAGGGGGTATTTACAAAAGATGAGTATTTACATGGAGTATGATATATGACAGAGAGGATTAACATGGTATTTACAAAAGATGAGTATTTACATGGAGTATGGGCAAAAGATGAAGGAGTAGTGATGAGTTGATGGATATGTACAGAGTTTGGTCAAGATCCGTAAACATTTGGCGTTTACGGAAGTGATCGGCAAGGGCGAGATGAGGATGATTGACAATATTTACAAGAATTACAGCGGTTACAATATTTACAAGAATTACAGGATTTATAATATTTGCGATATTTACAACATCCGTGCAAATGTAGGGGAGAAATTGGAACGGGGTGTTGGAAAACCGCCGATTCCTGGGTGTGTGTTGGGTGTGGTGAGTGACAGTGTGTGTGTGAGTGTGGTGTGTGGGGGGTGGCGGTTGCTCCGAGCTTGTGGCGAGGCGGGCACGGCGGAGCTCCGAGTTCCGGTACAGTGCGAGTGGATTAAGAAGACACTAGCACTGTTCCGGAATCTCAAGGCCCCGCCGTGATTGCTCAGAGCGGGGCGGGGGATTTGGCCGCCGGGACGTGGGGAATGTGGGGACGCTCCCTCCGTCCGTTTCGCCGCCCGGGCCGTTTCGCCCCGGCGGAGGCTATTTTGGATATCCCCGGCGATGGAGGGGGGGGAGGTGTTGTTTGAAGGGGAGAAGGAGAGATGGGGGGGTCGAAAATCGAGAATGGGGGGGGCGTTAAAATTGGGGGGTCGGAATTTTCGGGGGGGTCGGTGATTTGAACGGGGGGTGGGGGGTTGAAATTTATGGGGGGAATGATGATTTGAACGGGGGGTGGGGGGGGCATGAGTTCCGCGAGGCGGAACTCGCGAAGGATGGAGGTCATCAAAGGGTCTGTGGGGGAGTAGGGAGGGTGTACCCCCGTGGCTTGGGCTGTGCGAAATTCGCGCAGAATTTTCCACTGGGGGTACTTCCATCGCCGGGGCCGGGGAGGTAGTCCGGAGATCCTTTGCGGGACGAACGAAAGCGGTGTAGTCGGCCCGGGCGAAGGGGGTAGGGGGGAGAGCGGGTCCGGGACGAAAACGTCCCGGAGAATCGCCGCCATTTCCGGATCCGAATCGAAATCCGGAAACGGCGACGGAGGTGACTGGTGCATTGGGAAGAGGTGCGACATCGCGAACGGACGGTGGGAGACTGATAGTGTTAGGGGGTTGGGTTAGCACAGGTGCGGGTTTACACCTGGCTAACGGGACTGTATGTGGTTTGCCGTCAATTAACAGGGTTGCGGTGGTGTGTGTTGTGCGAATGACTTGAAAGGGCCCGGCATAAAGTGGTTGGAAAGTTTTATGGATGCCGGGCTCTTTCAGGTACATGTGTGTAGTGGTGAAAAATCGTTTGGGATAAGTGGTGTCGTTTGTCGGTGTTGTTGAGTGTAGCGGTTCCCTGTTAATTGACGGTGTGTGGTTTGGGGTGAAAATGTCGGCCGGTTGGTTGGCAGCCGTGGCGGCGGCGTAGGAGGGGTAGCGGGGCTTGGTGGTGGCGGTGTGAATGCGGGCGGGGGGGTTCGGTCATGGTCCCCCCCGTGTTGGCGAGGAGGGGGGCCCGCCGGGTTTACCGGCGGGCGTCCGCGTTTCCCTGCTTGGAGGGGAAGGAGCAGGGGGGCTGACACTTGCGGGCCTCCCCACCGAAGTTCACGTGGTAGAAACACCGGTGGGGGGGGTCCGCGGGGAGGTAGTCAGTCTTGGTGGGGCGTCTCGTAGTGGAGGGGGGTGCGGTCGTTGGGGACTTTCCCCTACGTAGCTCACGGGGAGGGGTGGTGCGTCGCTCCGGCGAGCGCTGGCGTCGGCGGTCGGCGGAGGGGTAGCGCCGGCGATCAGTGGAAGTGGGCCTGCGTCTGTCGAGGGAGGGGGTCCGGCTGCGACCCCGGGAGGCGGTGCGGTCACGCAGAGGTGGGGGATGACGGGGTGCGTGTACTTCGCCGACGCTGGCGGCTGCGGCTAAGTCGTGGACGGTGTCCGCGAGTCGCAGAAGGGGCTCATCGGGACCGTCTAGGTGGCTGGCGAGGGCCATCTGTATGGGGTGGGGGAGAGCGCGCAACCAGAAAGTACGTGCGATGTCGGCCGTCATAATGTCGTGCAGCTGGTGCCGCAGCCGTCGGTAGAGGTGGGATGGCTTCTGGTCGCCGAGGTGTTGAGGTTGGGAGAGGGCGGCGACTCGGGCGATTTTTGACGGCCGGTAGGTGTTGATGAGGCGGCTGCGGAGGTCGTCGTACGCAGCGGCGGCGTCGGGGGAGATATCGGAAGTCTGCAGCAGGATCTCGTAGGGCAGCAACGAAATGATCCGGGAATATCGAGTTTTCTGGCTGCGGATGTTGGCGGCCGAAAACGCTGCGTCCACTTGGAAAAACCAAAGCGCCGGGTCGTGCGTGTAGAAGGGGGGCAGCGACAGAGGGAACGCTGCGGATGCCGTCATGACGTTGGCGGCGGCTGCGGCCGTAGCGGCGGCGGTGGCGGCGGTGGCTGCTGCGGATGCGGAGGAGCCGGGTGGGGAGAGGGTGGAGAAGGGGTTGTCGGCTGCGGCCGTCGCGTCAGTTGTCGCAGCGGCGGGCGGCTGTAGCGTGGCTGGTCGCAGGAGCGGGGGCGACGGAGAGTTCGGGTCCATGTCTGTAACTAAAATTCAAAAAAATTTCAGGTGGTGTTGAATTTCGAAATTCGCAATCGGCGGGAGCGGAGGTGCGTTGAGTCGAGGTTTGAGTGGTGAGGTTGGGCCAAGAATTGCGAATTAACACTGACTGTCGAAATTTGAATTTAAAATTTGGGACACCGAACCATACTGGGGCGACACATGAGGCGGGAAGGTGGGAAGGAAGAAGGTTGAGTGAACGTCGGGTTCACCACTGTGATGAATTTAGAATTTTCATCACGGCGGTGTGGAAGGAAGGTGAGTGAGTGAATTTAGGTAAAGGAGGAAAAGTCGCAGGCGGCTGTAGTCAACCGAACATCTACGACTTTGGAGGAGAGAGAGGTGGATGAGGGAATTTCACCTAGGCGGCTGTAGTCAACCGTTCATCTAGGTGAAGGAGAGGAAAGGAGAGGTCCCTTGTCTAGGCGGCTGTATTCAACCGATCATCTAGACAAGGAGGAGGAGAGAGGAGGTGAAATTCTCAGGCGGCTGTAGTCAACCGATCATCTGAGAGGGAAGGTAAGAGAGAGAAGAGAGAGCTGGTTAGAGGAAGTGTCGAATGAAGCTTGAGCGCCAGGATCCGGGGTTTTATAGTACTTGGGGGCCTCTCCCTCCAGCTCCTTGCAGGGAGCTGGTAGTGGGGCCCCAGGTTGAGTAACCCTGGGTTCTGTCGCCTGTCCCCACTCATATCTTTATTTACGGAGCTTTAGTTTGGCGTTTGGATATTGGTGAGAACTTAATATGATAGGAGTGTTCCCGGGAGGGACTCACGACAAAAGTTAAATAGGTATAATCGCAAAGGAAATGACGTAAGAATTGTAGGACTCAGAAGATAATCATCATTAGCAAAGGCGTAGTCATAATGACCGGTTGTTAAAATTGAGCTGAAAATTATCAGAGCCTGATTAAAAAAAAAACAAGGTAATATGAACACTTCTGATCCTGGCAGGGTCGCCAGATGTCTAAAATCAGGAACAGTCTAGGAAAGAACTGCGTTAAAATTGGTTGGGAAACCTAGGGAGATATTTTAGGCACAGTGTTTTACAGTCAAAAGCTGATATAATAATACTATAAAACGAGTCTTTTTGGGGAAAAAACCACGGCAGTCCAATCTAAAACAATTGCCCATCGGTTGGATCGAGCAGGCGGTAGCACTGTAGTGGCTGGAGATGTGCAGTACCTACTGCACCGTAATTTTTGCGCACTTTAAATGCTCTAATTTAAGAACGGATTTAGATATCTAAAATCCGATTTCACCATCGTGTTCAGCGTGCAAAAACCTTTAAAATGAGGGGTCACTTGTTAGAAAATAACATTTTGGGGATTTTTGGGTAATTTTTGCGCACTTTAAATGCTCTAATTTGAGAACGGATCAAGATATCTAAAATCCGATTCCACCATCGTGTTCAGCGTGCAAAAACCTTTAAAATGAGGGGTCACTTGTTGGAAAATAACATTTTGGGGATTTTTGGGTAATTTTTGCGCACTTTAAATGCGCCAAAACCCTCCTTAGAGTAGGCCAATTTCGCCCATCTTCGAACTTAGCCTTTCGATTGCCAAGATAGATTTTTTGTGCAAATTTGAGCTGTTTATCTCAATTCTATCGAGAGTTATCGTCTGGAGTGACACATATATATATATATATATATATAATACATATAAAATACATATAAAAAAAAATCAGTCATGCAGCATGACTTAATGAGCGAATTTTCAAAGAAATATTCGAATTAATGGCTATGGTTTTGAATAAAGGAAAACTTCGGTCTAAAATTTGGTTTTCTATGTATATTCTCTTCGTATTTATTTTAATTTGTACGTTTTGTCCATCCTGATTCTACCGTTTGTTTATTACGTAATTGTACTAAGTGCTTATTTATTTGATCGCTGTGGGTAAATTCAAGGAGTTGTACTAATCGTTTGCCTCCCCCTTTTTTGCTTCGAACTCTCGTCTTCAATTAATACTTCTCACATTTTTCAATCTGACCACTCTAAGGGGGTGGGGGTAAGAGTTTAAAGATTATCCTAGTTTTGGGTAATTTTTGCGCACTTTAAATGCTCTAATTTAAGAACGGATTTAGATATCTAAAATCCGATTTCACTATCGTGTTCAGCGTGCAAAAACCTTTAAAATGAGGGGTCACTTGTTAGAAAATAACATTTTGGGGATTTTTGGGTAATTTTTGCGCACTTTAAATGCTCTAATTTGAGAACGGATCAAGATATCTAAAATCCGATTCCACCATCGTGTTCAGCGTGCAAAAACCTTTAAAATGAGGGGTCACTTGTTGGAAAATAACATTTTGGGGATTTTTGTGTAATTTTTGCGCACTTTAAATGCTCTAATTTGAGAACGGATCAAGATATCTAAAATCCGATTCCACCATCGTGTTCAGCGTGCAAAAACCTTTAAAATGAGGGGTCACTTGTTAGAAAATAACATTTTGGGGATTTTTAGGTAATTTTTGCGCACTTTAAATGCTCTAATTTGAGAACGGATCAAGATATCTAAAATCCGATTCCACCATCGTGTTCAGCGTGCAAAAACCTTTAAAATGAGGGGTCACTTGTTGGAAAATAACATTTTGGGGATTTTTGGGTAATTTTTGCGCACTTTAAATGCGCCAAAACCCTCCTTAGAGTAGGCCAATTTCGCCCATCTTCGAACTTAGCCTTTCGATTGCCAAGATAGATTTTTTGTGCAAATTTGAGCTGTTTATCTCAATTCTATCGAGAGTTATCGTCTGGAGTGACACATATATAAATAAATATATATATATATATACATATAAAAAAGTGTTAAATTTCAGGAATCGTTTTAGAATGGTCTGAAACGGATTTCTATGAAGAAAATTTCCAAAAATTTATATTATTTAAATTTCGAAGCCATTGCAATAGCTTCATTTTCTTTGAAAATTCGCTAAAAGTGTTAAATTTCAGGAATCGTTTTAGAATGGTCTGAAACGGATTTCTATGAAGAAAATTTCCAAAAATTTATATTATTTAAATTTCGAAGCCATTGCAATAGCTTCATTTTCTTTGAAAATTCGCTAAAACGAAAACCTCCATACCTACCTACAGCGACCAAGACAACATAAGCAGGGGTTTGCCCCCCCCCCCCCCCCTAACTCGGCCCCCTGGAGGTCTCCGGGGTTGATTTTTCGTACACCCATTCTCGAGGGGCTCCTGAGGACGTGTACCGAATTTCATCCCTCGGGACCATCAGATGTGGAGTTATGAAAGTTTTTCACGTTGTTCTACATATTCTTCCTATTGTCGTTGTTGTTCTTTGACTGTCCTCACAGACATAACGGATCGAGCGAAAATTCTGCATGTCAAATTCTTTATGCTCCAAGGAGGTATCTTTTGTGCATTTTGTCCCCCCCCCCCACCCCACCCACCGCGACATTTTGAAAAATCTTAGGTAAGCAGGTAGGTACCGAGAAAAAATGTTTAGGTAGGCACTGGGAAAAAATTTTGACTTCATCAATCAGTGCAAAAATATTAGATATCCCCCCCCCAACAACCCTGTTGTAAAAATTTACCCGCCAAAAAAAGTAATCAGGTAGTACGTAGGTAAGTAAGCTAGGTAAAAAATTTACCCGCCAGCAAAACCTCCTCAGCCGCAAAAAGGATTGATATTCATTGTACCCGCCGAAGTAGCATGCTCGGTGCTTCGCACCTCGCTCTTGGATATGCATATCTAGAAACATGTTCCTTCCCCTCTGTTGGATATGAGTACAGAAACCTGCTTCTTCCCCCCAAACCATGAAGTTTCTTTTAACGCTGTTTGGTGGGCAGTTTTTTGCCCCCAAGGCGAACTGAAACAAGACTGCATAGGTATAGGAAAACATGTGTGCATTATAAAAACAACGAAATACTGACCAGTCAACATTGAATTGAACTGTAAACCCAGGGTGAAAATTGGATATCATCATGGAAAAGCACTGATAATACGATAGATGTTGTTCCTGGAAGAATGTGATGTGTGGAACCAATCCACTGTTCTTAGATATTAGAAGAGTGGCGATTGGTTTTTTTCTGGCCGATATTCGGGAAGCTCTGTTATTAAAATGAGTGAGGCTATGTCAAGATCAATTTACTACGATCCTCACTGGTATTCATATCTAAGGCTAAGAGTAATTGTGAGAAGGAAGCGGGCTCTCTCGATTAAAATAGTCTTCTGATTAACTTTGAGCTGAGAAGGGGTTATTGACGTCACAACCAACACTACCAACACTACAAGATCCATGATACATCGCACACAGCTCCTTTTTGGAAACCTCCCGCTGGGATCTACCATGTGAAATCATGTTAGTACCCGTACAAATTAGTTCTTAGTTAACACCTCCTACCCATACGAATTCCACTACTGAGTGAAAGTAGTACCTAAGTAGTTTCAACACCACGTTCATTGTCACTATACAGATAGAAACCATGTTTTTTATTCACAGTAATATTTGAAGTGCACCAACGGTTATTATCTACTGATTGATTTATAGATTGGATGCTGTGGAGCCAACGGAGTAGACGATTATTTCAACATGAGACGAGCAGTCCCCTCGGAATGCAGAGATCCTATTACAGGAAATGTCTATTACTACGGCTGCGCTGATGAACTCACCTGGTTCCTCGAGCAACGCTCTAGCTGGCTCATTGGCCTGGTCATTGTCCTCTGCTGCAAAAAAATGCTCAACGCCGTTCTCACAGCCATCCTCATCCAACTGGTTCAGAAATACCAGAATTACAGCGTTTAGTTTTGTCTTATTCTTTCGTAAATGGGATATTTCTTCAGTCCTCTGCAATTAATTTATTGGACATGGAATACTGGAAATCTCAGTTTCCTTCATGTAATCCTTTGAGTTCAAATTTCTTCCCCAGAAATCAGCGGGATGGTTTGTAGGTGCTGAAGGTTTAACTATTCCGAAGGATATCGTATACCTAGTTCACATATTTTCATCCAAAAAATTTCATGGTCGGCATTCTGTATCGAATTTAGCCACCTGACGAGACAAAAGAGTGTTCTTTTCAGCAAAAGAATGTAGTAGTTTCTCGGTGTATTGTAGTTGTTTCTGGCCTTTTTTTCATTGGAGTAGGCCAAAATACCTAAGGTAATGTTGGAAAATCGAAATAATGTACATAATAAATTAAAAACCGTATTACACTGCTGAACTACATTACGAAAATTGAAAATCGTGTTTCATCATAACTACTGTAAATTAACAAGGTATGACACGCAATCTTCCCAACAATATTTATGAAGGTACTGAAAGATTAGGTCATGGAAAACTGAATAATTGTGTGTTGCCTGTCTAATCATAATTTTGTAATCAACAATCGTGACATCACGCTGAATTGCATTTCAAATGAAATTCACATTTCATAGCACCATGACGCTACCTGGTAAAAGACTGCACCGATGTCATTATTTAAATGAATGCACCTTTGCCTTTAAAGTTAGAATTAAACGATGTTATGACAACTAACCTTTTTCATCTTTATTTATTAATATTTTCAACAAAGCATGGAACACTGAACAATGATTCTTCTATGTACGGTTACGTTTATTATAATCACATTCATAATTGTATTTTTTATTCTATATTTTTCTAAAACTACTGTGTAGCCAAAATGATAAGTTTCGTTTTATCACATCGATTTTTTTTAAATCTTGCAATAAATGCAATTATTTTATAATTTTTATAATTTTGATAACCACGCCCATAGACATTCTTCGTGTGTCACATACGTCAAGCGAGAGATTTAGTAAAAATTTCGATAAGTATTCATTTGATTTTACCAGAGAACTTCGCTGAACTTATAGAAGTAATCCGGACAAGTGCCTTCCATAGAGTCTCGCTGAGAGACCGTTCAGGTTAGAAAAAGTTTTATTGGCCGGATCTGGATGAAACTGACATGAGGCCTGTCAACCAATGGGGCCATGTGATCTGTACATGACGACAATTCCCTAATTTCAGCCAAATATCAATATTAGCTATCAGTTCTAAAACCAATTCAGTTTTGTTTATACCCCTATATTAAACTAGCATGACCGCTCGCTTCGCTCGCTATCCGAGATTCGCTGTACGCAGTATCGTACTTAATTCCGACGTTGCACAACTTGGGAGCCTACTGGATATTCGTGCCAAATTTGGTCGATATCCGTCGAGCCATTCAGGAGTTGACCATGGTCGACCATATTTCCGCTATGGTCAGGGAATTAAAAATGCGCCTACGTTCAACTTGGGAGGCTACCGGATATTGGTGCCAAATTTGGTCGATATCCGTTGAGCAATTCGGGATTCGACCATGGAGGGGCCCATGGATGTGCTATGGTCGACCGCGGGGGTAGTCCGAAGGGTCGATCGTAGATAGAATTTCACGTAGATTACGAATACGCGATAAAAAATAGGGGTTACCATTTCAATTAACGAAGTTGACCATGGTCGACCATAGTTCCGCTATGGTCAGGGAATTAAAAATGCGACGTTGCACAACTTGGGAGCCTACTGGATATTCGTGCCAAATTTGGTCGATATCCGTTGAGCAATTCGGGATTCGACCATGGAGGGGCCCATGGATGCGCTATGGTCGACCGCGGGGGTAGTCCGAAGGGTCGATCGTAGATAGAATTTCACGTAGATTACGAATACGCGATAAAAAATAGGGGTTACCATTTCAATTAACGAAGTTGACCATGGTCGACCATAGTTCCGCTATGGTCAGGGAATCAAAAATGCGACGTTGCACAACTTGGGAGCCTACTGGATATTCGTGCCAAATTTGGTCGATATCCGTCAAGCCATTCAGGAGTTGGCCATGGTCGACCATAGTTCCGCTATGGTCAGGGAATTAAAAATGCGACGTTGCACAACTTGGGAGCCTACTGGATATTCGTGCCAAATTTGGTCGATATCCGTCAAGCCATTCAGGAGTTGACCATGGTCGACCATAGTTCCGCTATGGTCAGGGAATTAAAAATGCAACGTTGCACAACTTGGGAGCCTACCGGATATTCGTGCCAAATTTGGTCGATATCCGTCGAGCCGTTTGGCCGTGCATAGAAAGACACACAGACTCACTCACAGACAGACTCACAGAGATCCGTTTTTATAATATAGTAGGGATAGGGATGTTGGACATTGAATATTTTTCTGATGTGCAACCTCGCTGAAAATAGTAAGTTCAGTAAGTGAAAAATTCCGGTAAGAAGCATGACTTCGGGAGCGAATTTTCCAAGAAATAGTTTGGGAAATTAATCATTTAAACTTATGGTTATTCTTTAGTAAAGTATGCTGTGTAATGAATGAACATGACTGCCAGAGCACTCATTTCGGCCTGTCTGGGCACTTGTTGAGACCAGAGTGGCACGTCGTGCAGAAAAATTATGTCAAAATGGGTGTTTTGAACCAAAAAATTGGGATTTTGATCACTCGATGCAGTCTGAACGTGCAAAAACTAATCCCGATCTATTCAACGACAAACAACATGGCTAACGCAGCTTACATGCCTACATAGAAAATATGCTATTCTTTTGGATTTCGGACTAAAATTTTGTAAATTTGGTATGCTGGGTGAGCCTTATTCGGGCTGGGACTAGTTACAATCGATTCAGCGCCCCAAGAAACACTTTTGAAAACACCGCACATGCCTATGTTGCACTTTTTTTCTTTTTTTTTTAAATAAGTGAACAGCCAAAATTTCTGTAGGTATGTCCAATAGAATAATAAACCCATGTGACAAGGACTTTGTAGAAATTTTTCCTAGTTGAGTCATGCGCACGCGTCGTTTCACCCGCATTATTGAGTTATCCCTTAAAAAAGTCCAGTCACGCAGCATGGTTCAAGGAGCGAACCTCCAGATAAATTTAATTTTCAAGTATTTATTATTTTTAATTTTTTAAACACGAAGTAATACAGTTTTATTTCATTCAAACGTCAATTTCCCCAAATCATCTTTGCTTTTCCGTGTTGGAAATTTTCAGTTTTTCTAACGTTTGTGGGTCGTAGTGATTCCACCTTATCTTCTCATTGTAACTTTAAAAGTTGGCCCAGAAGCTCAGCTTTCCTATGATCAAAATGTTTTACAGTGGACTGGTGAGGTAAAATCTTCGTTTCTGTGCCAAAAACCGTGGATTTTTCAGTACAAATCGACGTTTTTCGCGAAATCGAAATTTTTACCATAAAATTAGTTAGCAGCAATATTTTCATACTTTTTCTCGCTGAGTCAAGTGGTGGCACTCTCGAGACTCACCAACCAGGTAAACAATTTATCTGGAGGTTCGCTCCTTGAACCATGCTGAGTGACTGGACTTTTTTAAGGGATAACTCAATAATGCGAGTGAAACGACGCGTGCGCATGACTCAACTAGGAAAAAACTATACAAAGTCCTTGTCACATGGGTTTATTATTCTATTGGACATACCTACAGAAATGTTGGCTGTTCACTCACCTATTGTTTCGTTCATGTGCAATAATTGAAATAGCTATTCTTGATGGTTTCCACCAATTTTGGCCCCCAAAAGCACGAACTGAGCTTTTTTTTTTTAAATGTCATCAGGGATCATTGATATTACCATTTGACTGTCTTGATTCACCTGTTAATATCTGTCAATGTAGAGTGCTATTATACAAATTTATGGTGATTTTAGACAATCCCCCAGGTTTTCCCTGGTTTTTGACTCATAAAAAATGAATTTTGGGAGTTGAATCTTCGTTACAACCTTAGTTATTCACTCATTGGTCAAACTCAACTTCATATTCGGAAAAAAACGATACCTCATAAGCTAATGTTCACTAGAACCGAAAAAAACTCGAAAACCCCTATTTTTACACCCATTTCTCCCCCATAACACCCCTGGGAGTATTCCGGTCGGAAAATTCATTCTTCACACACAGGCTCCATTTGGGCCCTAGTTGTGTCCCGAAATTTGGCAGCCCGATCGGAATATACCCAAAGGTGTTAGGGTGCAAAATGGGTGTAAAAATAGGGTTTTGTCTTTTAGTAAGATGAGCTTGTGTGGTATTTCATGTTTTTTTAGAAAGAGGAGACCGAATATGAAGTCGATTTTGACCAAAGAGCGGGAAATTTAGGTTTTAACGGAGTTTCAGACTTAAATTTATGTTAAATTTGGTATAAAATCGTCTTCCTCCGCACAAAGCTTGGGGTCCCCATTTGGGAACACATTTGGGACCTAGTTGTGATCCGAAGCTCGGCAGCCCGACCGAATACACTCAGGGGTGTTACGGGGGGGGGGGGGGGGGGAATGGGTGTAAAAATAGGGGATTTGGAGGTGTTTTTTTAAAAGGTTTTAGTGAACATGAGCTTGTGAGGCATCGTTTTCCATGTTTTTTAGGGCGAGAAGATCGAATATGAAGTTGACTTTGACCAAAGAGTGATAACAGGTTGTAACGAAGGTTCAACTCCAAAAATTCTTTTTTCACGAGTCATCAATTTCGTGAGTCAAAAACCGGGGAAATTGTTTAAAATCACCATATATTTGTATAATAACACTAGAAGTAGTATTAGCAGGTGAATCAAGACAATTAAATGGCGCTATCAATGATCAAAAATAATTCGTAAAAACAAAATGGACACACCTACAGAAATGTGGCTGTTCATTTACTGTTTCTTTCATGCGCAATAATTGAAATACCTATTTTTGATGGTTACTACCAGTTTTGGCCCCCCAAAACACGAATTAGGCTCCTATTTTGGTTTATTATTCCGTGAATAATACGCCTATGTATTCGCTCAGCAAAAAATTTTTATAACACCCCCTCAACAATTTTTCTTTGCGTTTCAAGGTGCGTAGATTCCATAAATGCAATGTCCGTCCGCCGTACGCCGTATCATCCATATCTGCTTTATTTTGGTCTAAAAAATTCGTTCTTTCGCACGCAGACTCCATTTGGGCCCTATTTTTGTCTCTAAACATGCCCAAGAGTGCTATGGGTGAAAAATGGGTGTAAAAATAGGGTTTTCTGGTGTTTCAATAACGCTAGCTTGTGAGGTATAGTTTTCCATGTTTTTTATGACAGGAGACCGAATATGAAGCCGATTTTGACCAAACAGTGGAAAATTGAGGTTCTAACGAAGTTTCAGCCTTAAAGTTACGTTAAATTGTCGTCTAAGGTCGTCGTTCTTCTGCACACAGTTTGGGTCCCCATTTGGCTCCTCTCCGAAGCTCGGCTGCCCGATCGGAATACACCCAGGGGTGTTACGGGTGAAAAATGGATGTCAAAATAGGGGTTTTCGAGGGTTTCTTGAGGTTTTAGTGAACATGAGCATGTGATGTATAGTTTTCCATGTTTTTTTAGGGCGAGAAAACCGAATATGAAGTTGATTTTGACCAACGAGTGAAGAATTGAGGTTTTAACGAAGGTTCAGCTCCCAATATTAATTTTTTATGGGTCAAAAACCTGGGTAATTGTCTGAAATCACCATAAGTTTGGACAATAACACTAGAAGTAGAAACAGCAGGTGAATCAAGACATTCAAATGACACTATAAATTATCAAATATAATTTTTTTTAAACGTAGGAGCCTAAGTCGTGTTTTTGAGAAACGATTAGTGAACTGCCAACATTTCTGTAGGTAAGTTCAATAGAATGATAAACCCATGTGACAAGGACTTTGCAGCGATTTTGTGTAACTACCTACTTCAACTATCTTTCTTCGATACACCATATAATTATTTCACAATATTCGAGCTCAAGGCCTGTTAATCGTCAGAAACTAGTTTGCTTGTATCACATTATTTACAGTTAGGCCAAAAAATGAAGATCGCCCAGGGAGCTTAGTGTAGTGACGTCCTGAGTAGGGCAGCAGGTGTTATGGAGGGGCCGCCTACTTATAAATTCATCTTCGTCTCTTTTATTCAGGGAGCTCACCAAGAGCGTACGTCGCCTCAATGAGTTATATCGGTGGTTATATCGATAGGTGCCTCAACCGACAGTCTCCTTATAGCTCGAGCCCCCCCCCCCCCCCCCCACCACACACACACACACACACACACACACACACACACACACACACACACACACACACACACACACACACACTCAAAACTCAACCCAATCACAACCCTGCCAACTCTCGTGGCTTAACAATGGGAAACGCTGAGCTCAGCAGCTTTCATCGATTGCCCCCGTACCTTCCCTTTCCATTCTGGCCCCTCACGCTCAAACACCCTTCTGTGCAATTTTTGCTGTAGTATTTTTTACTCGCTATCACCCAACCCCTCGAGGAACTATTATAAGATCCGTCCTTACCGCGAGGGGGAGCGTCTCGTTGTTTATAAGCTAATATATAAGCATATTTTTTATAAACAAAGTTTACTTATAAGCTCTGTTGCTTGCCCTCAGCCGAGACCCGAGAGGGTTCTGCCATCCGACCAACGACCTCCACACAGTCATGCACGGATCGCTGCATCGGATTGAGTGTCCCATAGGAAATTGGTGAAATTCTCACATCCGCAAAATCAACTATGCCGCAAAAGAATGTTGAAGCTCAAGCGATTTATAACTTTTCTTTCATGCTATAGTGATAATTTTTCTTCAAATTGGTCACCATTTTATACCACTCATGGGTGGCTGAATATCAATATTTGGCATTTATTACCAATTTATAGTGATTTTTGACCCAAAAACCTCAAATTTAATCAACTATTTTTGTAAAAATTTTTCGAATGGTACCTAGCCCCCCCCCCCCCCCCCTTCTTTATTCGAAAATTGCCTATCTTCGTACTCATCCATTCGTTTGAAAGAACATTTTGGCGGAATTTAACTCTCATATCTTGCAGCTAAGGTCATATATCGTCTGGAATAGTTCATAAACATTATAAAATACATATGATAGGTACCTACCTATATTGAATATAATTCAAATATGAAAACTTGAAAACACTCGCGCATGTACATGAATGAATGAATGAATGAATTGATGTTCTACTGACAAAATAAATATATATATTTTTTTTAATTCCCGTCATGCAGCATGGCTTAGAGAGTGAATTTTCAAAGAAATAGTTCGGGAAATCGAGAATTTAAATTAATGGTCATCTGCCAGAGCACTTTTTACGGGCCTGACTGGGCTCTCGTTGAGACCGGAGTGGCACGTCGTGCAGAAAAATGATGTCAACAAATAATTTTGGGTGTTTTGAACCCCAAAAAATTATGATTTTGATCACTCATTGCCGTCTGAACATGCTGAAACTACTCGCAATCGATTCAGCGGCCAACAAAACATGGTATACGACACCTCACATGCCTACATAAAAAATATGATTTTTTATTTATTTCGAACTACAATTTTGTAAATTTGGTATGCTGGGTGCGTCTAATCGAACTGGTACCAGTTGCGCCCCAAAACTATTATCAATCAATCAATCAATCAATCAATAACACGTTTATTGAACAATAAATTAAACAAATTCTTTACAAGACGTGATGCCGTTTTGGTTCTAGGAACCGTCAACGGGAGTACCGTCATAAGGTTATACTAATACTAACACAACATAACTTTTAATTAATACATACTAAACACTTCACACAACACATATAAATTATTAGTTTAACTAATTCGGAAGGATACGAAGGCTCAACAGCTATTTACCACATATTAAATTTGTAACTTAAAATCCAAAAGTATAATTAATTTTAACATACTCGCATATAATTCGAAATTTACTCATAAATTACATTACCAATTTACACCTAAATGGACTCTAACTATCCTCATAATTAAATTCAGAGACGAGAAATTCCCTATACTTCCATGCTACTCTAAAATAGGCACAAAGCAGAGTATGTCGATACATTCTTCTCTTGTGAGATCAGTTTTACCGAAATATGCTTTACGATAGTAGCCTAGTATCGGGCAGTGCGCCAGGAAGTGTTCAGTGGACTCCTCCTCACCCCTATTACAAAGGGCACACAGGTAATTTCTCCCGCTGATCCACGGCTTCCAGTTGACAACTAGGAGCTCCCCCCTACATCTCATAATGATAGTTGCCTCGCCAAGACTCGTCCTGGGCAAATATTCAACTGCATGGTTCAGGCGCTGATAGAGGAGGTGGTACCGAGCGCTCGCCGGTCTGGTCCCCAAAAAATCGGAGTGTCTCGCAACTTCCCTGCACACAACCGACTCCGCAAGCCCCGGGAATAAGGAAGGGTCAAAAGGGTGTGCACAGGGACCCAATTCCAGGATTTTAGAGCTCCATACTCTTGCCCATCCAATTCCTTTCCTAATCACTTCTCCTGCAGTCAGTTTCGTGAATCTATGAACTGGCTGTTTCAAGATTTTCCCAATGTAGCTTGCGTTCATTTTGAGACAAAACTATAATTGACAACGCCCCACATGCCTATCTTGCTAAAAAACTTTTTGTTTTGATTTTTTGGACCAAAAGTTTGTAAATTTGGACCCCTGCGCACATTGCGATCGGGCTGGGTAACGAAAATCACTCTTGCGGAGACGGACTTTTCTGGGCAAGAACGATTTTTTTACCATGGAAATTAAGGGACTTATCGTGCGGAATTATATATTTGTGTGTGTGTGTGTGTGTGTGTGTGTGTGTGTGTGTGTGTGTGTGTTTGTGTGTGTTTGTGTGTGTGTGTGTGTGTGTGTGTGTGTGTGTGTGTGTGTGTGTGTGTGTGTGTGTGTGTGTGTGTGTGTGTGTGTGTGTGTGTGTGTGTGTGTGTGTGTGTGTGTGTGTGTGTGTGTGTGTGTGTGTGTGTGTGTGTGTGTGTGTGTGTGTGTGTGTGTGTGTGTGTGTGTGTGTGTGTGTGTGTGTGTGTGTGTGTGTGTTAGAATCTATAATTGAGATCCCCGATGCATGAAACGGATTTTGGAAGGGGTTTTCGGTTCACAGAGAACATCTATGAAATTTTGGAACGAGCCACATACAGGTTTTCTTTGAAATTTCGCTAACTACATGATATTCCTAGAAAATGCGCAGTATATGCGTACTGCTAATGTATGAAGGGACATCAAAATTGTTAAAATCCTGGGATCGATTTTAGGGTGATCTGAAACGGGAAAGAAACGAAAATTATTTTTTTAAATGCATGTACTGGAAAGAAGTTCACCATCAATCTTAAAGAGTTGTATGAAATAGTGACTCGAGACAGAAAATTACTTAGTATATAAATATGCTTTTTTTAAATATATAAGTGCATATGCCAAAAAATAATTACTTGCTGAGTAATTCTAGTTTCTGTCGTTCCAGAATTTGCTCATGAAGAAGGTTTGCTACATGACTAGAACTTTTTTGATATCTTGGAAACTCGAGATTCAAATACCTAATACTTGTATGAAAGCGATACATTGTCAAAAACTGCTATTATTTTCAGTTTTCTCAGTTTAGAACCACGAATCTTCAGAGTCTTGGAGTTGCAACCCTCCGTTCTACCAAAACACTCATTTTACTCAACGATTTTCGATTCTCTGTGGACAACCCTTCAGCAAAAACCAGGGTTACCATGTACCGGTAACCTTGTAAATACGTTGTAAATCCTTGTACCGGGAACACTGTCGTTTTGTTTATGTTTTTATCGAATTCTCTACTTCTTGAGGATTTGTATCCATTAGAAAAAGGATGAAAAGTTGGATTGAATTGAAAGAAAAAAGAAGAAAAAGTACCTAGCCATAAACCCAATTATCCTCGTACACTCCTAGGTGTACTGATTTTCATGAATTCCATTCTAATGAAGTGGATGACCTAAAAAGGATATCTGCGTCCACTTAATTGTTGCTTCCGAGTCTACCAAGCTAACGGAAGTAGTGTTTTTCCTTTTGAAAAAGAAAAAAACCTTACATTTCTGCAAAGCCAAAACTTTTACTCGAGTTTCAATTATTTTTTGGAGTTTTCTAAACAAATTTGGTTTGGTGTTTGTCTGTCGGTCTGTCTGTGGTTCCACAAATCCTTGCCACACGCAAAACTTCCTCAAATTCAAATCGGATTTTGCTCAAATTTGGTGGACAGTTATGGTGTAGCCCACAGACTGTCCCTTATGAATTTCATTGCGATCGGATGACTGGTGTAGCCATTGCGCCTGCGCAAATGCGAAATCTGAGGTACTCCATTTCTGACGAACCTGTGGCCCGATTTTGATGAAATTTTGGTACCATGCGGGTTGGGCCCTAGATGATCCTCTATAAATTGTATCACGATCGGATGGTTGGTAAAGCCACAGCACATACTGCCACAGTTGCATGCGCAAACACCATATTCAATTGATTACTGCATCTGTAGTTATATGTAAACATACCTGTGAATGTTTGTTAATTTTGATTGTATAACAATAAATTATCTTCAACTTTTTTCAAACTAGTAACGCTTCATGGGTTAAAACAAATCAAATTATAGACAGACATCCAATCCACCTTAATCTGTGCTGAATTAATTATTTAATGATTTAATATTACGTTTAATTGATCTATACGATCATGTGTTATCTACGAGGAAGCCATCAAACGTGCCGTCTTTTTGGTTTATTATTCTGTGAATAATACACCTATGTATTCGCTCAGCAAAAAATTTTTATAACACCCCCTCAAAATTTGTTCTTTTCCGTTTCAAGGTGCGTAGATTCCAAAAATGCAATGTCCGTCCGCCGTCCGCCGTATCATGTGTACAGGCTTCATTTTCGGTCTAAAAAAATCGTTCTTTCGCACACATGCTCCATTTGGGCCCTAGTTGTGTCCCGAAACTTTTCAGCCCGATCGGAATATACCCAGGGGTGTTATGAGTGAAAATGTGTGTAAAAATAGGTACTTTTTGCGTTTTAGCAACATGTTGGTAACATGAGCTTTTAAGGTATTGTTTTTCATGTTTTTAGGGACGAGAAGACCGAATGTGAAGTCGATTTTGACCACAGAATAGAAAATTGAGGTTCTACCAGATGTTCAGCTCACGAAATTGATTTTTTATGAGTCAAAAACCTGGGAAATCGTCTGATATCACCATCAATTTGTAGAATAACCTTGGAAAAAGTGTCAACAGGTGGATTAAGACGATTAAATGGTACTATCAATGATCAGAGATGATTTATTTATTTTTAAAAAAAAAGGCGTACCTTATTCGTGTTTTGGGGGCCAAAATTGGTGGAAACCACCAGAGATAGCTATTTCAATTATTTTATATGAAGGAAACAATAAATAAACAGCCAACATCTCTGTAGGTAGGTATGTCCAGTAGAATAATAAACCCATGTGACAACGACTTTGCAGCGTTTTCCCTCATATTTAACGCTGTCTCCTTCACTCCGATATACCTATTACTGTAGGGCACCCTAAAGTTGTCGGGTTTATCTGATTCTCATTGACCCAGTGGCGGGTATTTTAATGCACCCCCTCCCCCTTCGCTCTATTGGGAACGGTGTGAAGAACATTAATGTGAACAAAGATTCGCCCTCATGATGACTATAGAATTCTTCTGTATAAAGTTGGTTATATGTTTAATGTGTTTTGCAGATCTGTCTCTAAATACGTCCTCTAAATTTAAGCTCGTTTGTATTGTTCATTAATTGAGATATGGTAGTTACGGAGGAATTGAGAAGGTACATATACAGGCTGACCGAAAGGCAAGGATCCATATTTGTTCCTTGACGTCAAGGTACAAAAAATTGGGTAATAATATTTCGCCCGCCGAAATAGGGCCGCAGCACGGCAGGCACTTTTCAACTCCCAATCGGTTCGTGGAAATACGAAACAATCCGATGTGCACGTCTCACAGAGCACGTCGAGAAAATGTTCGCTAACTGTAGTAAGGACAGATAACAACGACACAGATTAGCCGGTTCCCTTCAGAATAATCAATGCGCGGCGGTCTATCAGTATTACCCGACCGCTTGTCGCTTTCGGGTCACAATGAATTTGGCATACGTTGACGCTTATAATAGTGATGTTTCGTGTTCGGCTGAAGATGATTTTCAACCTAAACTGAAGAAAGCCAGACGAGCAGATCGAGAATCGCACAAAATTCGAGAATTTGAGTCCAGAGAATTCCCTTGGATCATGAGATACATTTGAAGAGTTTCAGCAAGTATACTATGGGACTTCGAAGATTACACTGAACCCCACAGCACTCGAGGGATCGCAGTGCACGTGCCCTTATTTTTCCAAACACTTGACATGTAAGCACGTCTTAGGCATGCAAATTCGCCTGAAGTTGGTGGAGCCACCGCCTGAATCCAAAAACGTCCGTATGGGCCAGAAACGCAAGCGAGGAAGGCCAACCAAGGCGAAAACTGCCCTTTTGATTTGAAGTTGAAGTCTGAATTTATATGTATATTTATATTATTTACATTTCTACATACATTTCTCAAGTTTTATCAAATTTTGTCAAGTATGTATCAAGTTTGACCGGACGAATTTGTCGTCCTACTCACATAATTTGACGTTGTGGTGGTGACGTAATTTTTTTTCTGACGTGCAATTTATTTTACGGCCAATTAATGATTAAATTGCAGTGCAAAACATTTTTGAGATGTTCATTTCCTTTTCTTGTCGTTGAATAAATTTTTCTGCCGGGAATTTTTCTGTCGGGAATGGCTTGTTTAGTCGCGAGAGTTATTTTACAGTCGTGAAAGGGCAACTGCTAGTCGTGCCTTCGCCTTATTCTGGCGGGCGATTAAATCATACCCCAAAAAATTTTGATTCTGTAGTAATTGCATTTTGTTAGAGAAGATGGGTTGAAAAACGAGAACTTTTTCGTTGACTCTTGACTCTTTTGGGTCTGTTAGCTTACTCTTATGTGATTGTAAATAAGTAAATCGACCAAATCACCTGTATTTTTGTAAATGTAGGTACAGAACTCTGGATTTTTCACGCCGAATAGCAAGTCGTACGCACAATGAGAAGTTTGAACCTCACTAGTCACCTGTTGTTTCAAATCTATCTGGTACCAACAGATAGCCCTGTGTCGAATTCTTCGTAGGTACCATTGATTTATTGCAATTATGATTTGTGATTGTTTATTGAAGCAAGGGGTTAAGGCCAATATGGACGGGCCTCTAGTGAGATTCTACGGTAAAAGACGGTAAAAGAGCGATCATTTCATCCATTCCTAAATATTCAAATTTCAATCTGAAAATTTATTTGAGTTTCATTTAGTCAGTAGAACACGACTGTATGATAGAAAAAAAATTTAGAAAATTTTTTGTATTAGAATAAGATTAGGATTAATTATTATTACTTAAACCCTATTTTTTGCAAAAACACGTACTTACGTCCCACATTGGGACAGATGAGTACCAATGTTCAGAACCAGTTCCATAAATAAACGTTGAAAATTAGCTACCGAAGACGAAATCTTGCTGTAAAAGTATGATGCGCTGAATCTGGAGTTTAGAGACTGTGAACGAAGGAAGACCGGCGATGGGATGAGGTGGTGGAAAGAGTGACGCTACTACTTGTATACACTAGGCACCCTTTTACATAAGGTTGCCAGACTTTCATTATAATTTTTTTAGACCTTTCGAATACAAATTTTCCCTTCTCATTCCTTCCGTAGTGAGGACGCAAAATCTAGTGAACTAATTCATTCGAACTATTGCACTAATTTGTGTGGTCTCCTGAAATCGTTAGGAAATTTGTCGTTTCTACCTCTACCAGCACTATGATGGATGAGTTGTATTAGATATCTATTATTTATGGTCATGTACTACCTACCTGTACTCAGGTATCTATTTATACTAGTAATTTATACCTTTAATTTGGTTTTTATGATAAAGTTAGCGGGAATTAATAATTCCTCTTCTAATTGGGAAGAAAACCCACGAATTTCATCGCTTTTGCATGAATGGTTGCCTCTGTGCATGCGCAAATGTAATAACATCTATTTTCTACCTATTTATTAGGTACTAAGTATGAAAATGGCACAAAATAATTATGAGTAAGTAGCGTAAAGTAGGTAGGTAAGTTAAGTTTCGATCGCAGGGAGTACTGCGCTCTTTTAGTACAGGATCCAAACATCGCTCACGTGTCCCTGAGAGGCATAGAACGGCACCTTCGGGGATCAACGAGCTCAGGCAGCATTGACTAATCAAAAAGTACTGTTAGTTTGGGCAACATAGAATTTCTACAGAATTCTCGGTCCCGTGTTCTATGCGCTAACGTGAACGAAGTTTGGTGCCTATACAGCAAAATACATTGTATGTTTTTTTTTTTACTCCGCTTGTCAGCTGAAAATTTTAAAACGTTCTTCTTCTTGGAATACCTTTCCGACATTTTCGTTATTTCCAAGCGAAAAACCACAAAACTCACCACGAATGTGTAAAACACGGGGGATAGAAGAGAAAGACGCTGCAAATTAATACACAACGGTTCATTATTTACCTGTGCAGATGTCCCTGCTGCGTACATCACCGTTTTCTGTGGTCAGTCCCTACCCTCGTGATCCCCCCCAGGAAAGCCCTAAGTCGAGTACTGGAGCCGACCGAGGAATTACCTACAGTTTCATAATTAATATGCGGTAGATTCAAAATTCTATAATTAGTTATTTATTTATCGTTATTCATTAAGCATAACGTTCCTTGTCCAAGTTACAAAAGTAGGTACCCACCACCAAAACGCTTCGAAGTCACATGGGTTTACTATTCTATTCGACATAGCTACAGAAATGTTGGCTGTTCATTTATTGTTTCTTTCATGTGCAACAAATGAAAGGGCTATTTTTGATGGTTTCCACCAATTTTGGCCCCCAAAAACACGAATTAGGATCTTTTTTTAAACAGATTATCTTTGATAATTGATAGTACCATTCAACTGTATTGATTCACCTGTTGATACTACTTCTAGTGTTATTATACAAATTTATGGTGATTTCAGACAATTTCCCAGGTTTTCGACTCATAAAAAATAAATTTGGGGTGCTTAACCTTCGTTACAACCTCAATTCTTCACTCGTCGGTCAAAATCAACTTAATATTCGGTATTCTCGCCCTAAAAAACATGGGAAACGATACCTCGCAAGCTCATATTCACTACAATCTCAAAAATCCCTCGAAAACCCATATTTTTACACCCATTTTTCTCCCATAACACTCCTGGGTGTATGCCGATCGGGCTGCCGAGCTTCGGAGCACAACTAGGACCAAAATGTGTTCCCAAATGGGGAACCAAACTTTGTGCGGAAGAACGGCAATATGTAACGTAAATTTAATGATGAAACGTCGTTACAACCTCACTTTTCCACTCTTTTGTCAAAATCGACTTCACATTCGGTCTCTTCGTCCCAAAAAACACGGAAAACGATACCTCAAAAGCTCATGTTACTAAAACACAAACAATACCTATTTTTATACACATTTTCATTCATAGCACCTCTTTGTTATATTTGTCATATATGCGAAAGAACAAATGGTTTAGACCGAAAATGAAGTAGTTATGCATGACACGGTGGACGGACATCGAGTATTTCGAATCTAAGCACTTTGAAACGTAAAAGAAAAAATTTTGAGGTGGTATTATAAAAGTAACAGCCAACATTTCTGTAGGTGTGTCCGATAGAATAATAAACTCGTGACAAGGACTTTGCCGCGTTTTTATACCTACTGATACTTTGGTTCCATAAACCGTCAATTGTTCCATCTTTTGCCCCCAAAACGCGAATCCAACGGAAAATTAAACGCGAAATCTTATGTTGTGCTAACTCCATCACATCAATTCTCCGTAAACGATAAGGTTCATCGCGAGCGTTAATCTTCTTGAACTTCTGTAGAGACGAAGAGACCGCGGCAGGCGGGAGAGAAGCGAGGATGAGCATTTGGAATTGGATAAAGCTCTTCAAGAGGAAGCTGAGTGCTGGGCCTGAAGATGCTCCTCCAGCAGCGCCATGCGCCATTGATTGCCTTCAGTCTCTCGCCATCCTCCGTTCGGTAACGAGCCCTCGGACACCCACTTTCCTTCTGCCCATCGTTCACCCTTCTCCATCAGGTGGTTATATTCAGTGAAAAAAGAGTGATTGATGCAGATACTACTGTGGCGACCTCTTGGTACACGAGGTTGGTTTTTTTCTTATGTATTGCAATTTTTAACAAAATCAGATTGCATAAGGTCCGCGCCAAAAATCCTGCTTGCTCTTTAAAGTACATGTTCGAAATATTTATCATTGTAAGCGCTCCCGCAGTCTTGTATACTTTTGGTGCCGAGCTGCATTTGAAATTAAAATCACCAGATTCACCAGGTAATCATACTCAGTCTAAGTGCCCTCGTATTGAGCCTCCTTCTGTCACTACGTCGACACGTAACCCGTTCTCCCCAATTAACAAACTTGAACAATGATTCTTCCCATGCGATGGACGATGACGATACTGACATACCCAACAAAGATAAATGTCCTCCACTGTACGTCTATAACATCAGCAATATATATCGCTTTGTAGCTGAAGTTGAAGCATTTAACCTAGGTAAATCCAGCTATCGTACTGCCGGCGGGCTATAAAATTAAATACAGAGAGGGCTCTAAGTACCTTGAAACAAACACAGCTGAATATCACTCATATTTAGTGAAAGATAGTCGCAACTTCAGTGTGGTCATAAGAGGCTTACATCACACCACCGAATCAAACTCAATTATGAACGATTTGAAGAAACATGGTTTTGAACAATTTCAGGCTATACCCGCACTTCATCCCGCGATCTACCTATGCCGGATGCCGCTGTTCTTCGTTGAACTTAATCCTAATGCTAAAAACCCCTAAATATACAACATAAACTGGCAAGGGAATGCCGTCATAAAAACTGAATCACCAGAGCCGAAAAGGTCCGTCATACAGTGCACCAAATGCCAGGCCTTTGGCCATTCAAAAAACTACTGCCATAGAAACCCTAAATGCGTAAAATGTGATGGTCAGCACAGTACTGAATCGTGTACCAAACAAACTAGTACACAGCCAATCTGTACAGATTGTAGAGGCGCAATCACACTGCCAACTATAAAGGATGTCCAATACATGTCAACCTACAAAAATCCTGTCGACCAAATCACAATGCCGTACAATCACCCTCTGGTGGTGGATTTCAGTTTCGAATTTCCACGAAAGAATTCCCTGAAATGCCACGGCCATAAACATTCACAACATATGGTAATCTTTGGGCACATCAGCGTTCGTATTCAAATGCTACTGCGCAGCCGAAACCAACTGAAAATAGGTACTAACTAACAACCAGGAAGTATCAAATCTATTCTCAAAAATCGATCAACTCATTCTGCATCCTATGATCAGTCTGCTCCCCCAAATGCTGCCTAAACTCATAAAATAATTATTTCATCCATGAAAAATAATTTGTCATCGTCACATGGAATAGACAAGGGCTAAATAATAAGTACCACGAACTTGAACTTCTGTTGAATCAATACGACGTCAGCATATCCCTAGTTACAGAATCCAAACTGGTACCACATTTACATTTCTTTATGTCAAAATACAAGAGCTGTACAGTGAGATCACTGTGAGATACCTCGAGCGTGGTTAGTACTTGGATGGGTGACCACCGTGACACGTGGTGACACGTCCAAGTATGACCCATGTAGCTGTTGGCCGAACCGCTCTCCACTCAAGGAAGCGAGGCAACGAGTAGCCAAGTAAAGAGCGAAATGATCAGATCGGATTCTGATCCTCTCATTGGAGGACAATTGATCACGTCCGCGACCCTGGCAGGGCAGTCGGAAAAAAGCCCCAGCCTGGAATGGTTGTTTACTTATACTCAAATAAACTGATACAGCACCCATTTGATTCGAAATTATACAGATGGACACTAGAAATCCGGACGGAACTATCAATACCACTGAAAACACCTATGGACATTGGCAAAGCTGTCAGTCAACTAACGCAGAACATACACTAAGCTGCAAACGTAGCAAGCACACCTCGAAGTCATATCACATACCGAACAGCATCATACACTCATACACTTGAAAATGAAGCATAATGCCAGAACCATATATGAACGAACGAAATACCCACCACACAAAAGCGGTTACAATAGGGCCACATTAGACTTGAAAGTGGCGCTAGCAGGACTGAAATCGGATAAAAAGACGAATGAACTCCTTATACTGGACATAAGAGATGGTTTGTTATGGCATAAGGCAAAGCAATTAACGAAACAGGCCATCAATAATCCACACCCGAAGGCAAGGTCCTATTATTCTCGGATCAGTTTTCTAAACAGTTCACGCCCAATCCAAATGAACTTGCTGAGTTTCATTGTCACGTTGAGGAGGTTATAACCGAGCCATTACGCGATATCCAAAGATTTCTCGGATCAGTTATCTAAGATTCAAAGGTTTCTCGGATCAGTTATCTAAACAGTTCACGCCTAGTCCAAGTGAACTGCCTGAGTTTCACTGTCACGTTGAGGAGGTTATACCCGAGCCATTACATTATTCAAAGATTTCTTCACTCCTGGCCAAGTGAGGAACGCATTTGCAAGATCGCCTACTAAAAAATCGCCTGGTACTGATCGTATTACACAGTCTCTCCTCAAAACCCTCCCAAGAAAGACATTGGTTTAACTGACCCAAATATATAATAGAATCCCACGCACCATATATTTTCCCGCCCGTTGGAAGCATGCTGAGATCATAGTGATCCCAAAACCAAAAACATCATCAAACAACCCGACCAGTTACCGACCCATAATATAAGCCTTCTCTCTATCTTTTCGAAGATATTCGAGAGGCTTATGTTTCCGAAACTACTCCCGCCACTCACACCATTTACCCAACTTCCAGTTTGGATTTCGACACAGCCACTCCTGCCAACAACAACTCCATAGAGTAGTCGAGGAAATCCTTGAAACTTAAGAAAACCAGCAAGTTTGCCAGGGGCTATTCCTTGGTAACCATCAAGCTTTCGACAGCGTTTGGCACCCCGGTCTGCTTTTTAAACTCGAGCCACTGCTAACTGACACCTATTTTCGAGTAAGTATGTATTAAAGTCATTCCCGTCAAACCGATCGTTCCATGTGAAATGTGCACTGTCTCCTACCAGAGGCATCCTTGCGTCGGTACCTCAAGGAAGCGTATGGGGTCGGATTCTCTACCTGATTTATGTATCTGACATCCCACCATCACAAAATATAGTAGAAGTCGCTTAGTGGAAATGCGGTTAAAGGAATCAGTCGGATATAAGGATAGAAACAGTCAGGTCCCGATCGGCTGTATGCAAACACACAAGGAATTGGCCTGTTATAGTGATCAAAAGGACGGTTATAGTGATCAGTTTTTTAGTTTCTGGATTTCAAAAATCGGCAAAATAGGTAAAAATGGCTGAAATCTCTCAAAATTGGTATATATTCACCAAAAGTAGTACGTATTGAATGATGATACGAAACAGAAGATAACTAACTGCCTACAGGTTTTAATAAAGATTTCTTTAAAAAAATAATTGATCAAAATTAGGTCAATTCTGGGGGGGGGGGGGGGGGTCACAGTTCGCCAATATCGGTAAAAATGATTAAAATCATCCCGATGTATATTATACAGTAAAGTCGCTTATAAAGATTGGTCGCGTACCTATAGTGATTGTTTCCAGTCGGTCCCAGTTCGATCACCATAAGCGACTTCTACTGTACAACTTCGGCTATGTTTGCCATTGATCATTCTGCACTTCCTCGCTATTCATCAGGTATAACTACGTCCGAAACCGTACAATACCATCTGAAAGACATTGAAGAATGGACCAAGCGATGGCGAATAGCCATGAACACCAGCAAGTCAAGTACCTCTACATTTATGCTGAAAACTAATTACCGCACCAACCCGATCACCATGAACAATAAACAAGTAGGTACCCGAAGCTGCAGTAGACCGATGCCTGTGAATATGCCTACAACAGCTTCTCACGTATGACTTTCATACTGATGAGCGTGAAGAGTATTTGATCCAGGATCGGTCTTCTGAAGCCTCTGCCGGACATCACCACTATCACTAGACAAAAAACCTTTTTTTAATTTCCTGATTTTTCACTAGAATGTTTTGAGGAGAACGTTTTTGATAATGGCAATAATACCTAATAATAATAATAATAATAATGATAATAATAATAATAAACAATCAATAATATCTTCTGGAGGAATCCGTCGTCATGATCAAGTCAAGAGGAGACCAGCGCTCTCGATGTAAGAACACATCATCATCAGGCCTACGGGAGAATAAAAGAGTATTCTTTCGACGGCCTGATGTTGATGTACTTATCTATGAAGGAAGGTATCTTAATAGCGTATACCCACGTACCTATTTATTTATTTTTATTTTATTTTTATTTTTATTTTTTTGAAAGTAGACACTGGGATGAGAAGGCACATATTTCTCATTTGGTTGATACATAAGCAGGTTTTTTTTTTAAATTAGATGTGGAAGTTCGATGACGCCATTGCCGCCTTTCTATGGATACAGCTTGTTTTATATAGTCTAAGACATTGAGGTGAGCTGTGATCCATACTACTGCTCCCGAAGGTGCGGTGTCTGTTCTGCTATGCTGGAGCATAGAGAGAGAAGTAGCGGCAACGATGTCATTGCTGCTTTTCCACGAAATCTTGGAACCCAAACAAATATTTATGCTATACCGTGTGACAGAGTGTAACAGTGGGGGTGGACCTCGAGAGTCCCCCTCCTAGACCAGCGAGATTATCACCGGTTAAGAAGGGATATCGATTAGGCTTCCCCAAGCGACCCCGTCTCCACCGGAAGAAAAAATGTATCGAGAACAGCCCACACTGTTACACTCCCTCACACATGACATACTTCTGGGTAGCAAAAGTATGAGAGGGAAAAGGGGGAATGAAAAGTAGTATGAGGTTCTGGTTCAGGAAACAACATCTGAACAACTTCAAGGTGACTAACCTCCATCATAATGGTACTACCTTATTAATACTTTACTGGTGGAGAACAAAGCTCCTACATACGAGTATTGGCGGATAATGTTGTCAGAGGTTGTTGTCCAGTGAATTGTGCTCATCTGGGCAACCTCTAGGTGATCAACCTCCATCGTTGGGATGGAAAAACTATTGGGACTTGTCAATTGGGACATGACATTCAATCGCCTTCTAATGAGCTCAGTATATTTTAATTATACTGACACTCTAAAGGGGGGAAAGGGGGTGGGGAAGCCAGTAGATGTATGTATTATCAAAGGGACAGGTTGTTAGTAAAGGAATCCTTCTGGGAAACCTTTGGGCTTATCCTTCTGGTAAGCCCACAAAAGTGGATGGAGTATGGTGAAGTGCTCAGCACATAATACCGAACCATGCTCTGCTACCATGTGACAGAGTGTAACAGTAAGGGGTGGACCTCGAGAGTCCGTCTTAACCGAGATTATCGCCGGTTAAGAAGGGATATCGATTAGGGTTCCCCAAGCGACCCCTTCTCCACCGGTAGAAAAAATGCATCGAGAACAGCCCACACTGTTACAACCGGCAAATTGATCTGATTTTTCTCATAAAAAAAACAACACAAAAAGCAAATTTCGAAAAAAAAAAAGCAATTACGGAACTATTGTAGGTATTCCCGATTGTACTTCAACTAGGTACCAGCCAGTAGCTGATCCTGAAGAGGGGGGGGGGGGGGCGATAATCCCTAATGGAATTCTATAGAGTTGGTGATAGTAGACCACAAATTAGGCTCTAGACTGGCTGTACCACATAGTCTAGCCCCCCCCCCCCCCCCCTGTAAAAGCCTACTTGGTAGTTATCATTATCAGCCACATGCTTGCCCATCCTATCCAGGAGCAACTGGGAGAACAACTTGGTGTTGGTATTAATGAAAAACAGCCCCCCCCCCCCCAGTTTCTAACACAATTAGTCCTGGAGCCAGGGCCGAAAAAATGTGTTCGTCACAGAAGGTTTGATTATAAACAGGGAAATCTAAGCTATCATGAGTAAAATGAGCTTTCAAAGAAAAAAACGGAGTAATTGAAAGGTTTTCTATTTCCACTAATCACGAAAAACGCAAAAAATACCAATCCCAGTCGACCACCTTTCAATTTTTGGACTATTTATAAGGTCACTTCTCCAATGTGCCTTCAGTTATTGTTCAGTTGTTTGTTACTGACGATGGTTGGATCACCAAAACCGGTATAACAGTGTATTTTTCGCGTTTTTCGTGTATCAGTGGAAATAGACAGTCGTTCAAGAACTCCGTTTTTCTTTGAAATGGGTTTCCACGATTTCTTCGCGAGTGATTTAGTTTGTGAAAATGAGCTGTGTCTGTCATCCCAAATCGGATGCCTTTAAAAATGGCAGCCATGTGAGAGGGCCCAAATGACCAAAAATGGCACTGATTGCAGGATGGATGAAACTTCGGTGGACGGATCTTCTTGTGGGAACTAACTAAATTTAGACGTCTGCAAATTTGAAACCGCTAATAACTACTGGCAGACTCAAATTCAAAATTTGCTATTTTTGGGTATTCCAACAACTTCAGGGCGTTTGAAATGTTGCTAAATATATAAAATTATCGCCCCATTAAGAAATATATACCTTGGTCTGCCAATAGTAACCAATGATAACGACTGGCAGAGCCAAATTCGAAAAATGCAATTTCGGGGGGGTAAAATTTCATCAACATCAGGGTATTTGAAATTTTACTACATGGAAGCGTGTGTCATTTAAGGCTAAAAGGGACGACAGTTGTACGTGAGAGAGGGAAGATACCGACTATATATCTAGATTATCTCCACAACCTTATCAGTTAGTATTCAACTCCAAAACTCCAAATACGTTTTTCAGTTCTCTCATTCTATACTTCCACGATATCGAGAGAAATTTTAGTGTTTCTTATTATTTTAGGTTCCCTACTATTTTATTATGTCCATAATTCAGTTATGAGCGATCCCCCCTCCCAACACACAAAAAGCCTACACCCCCAATTCGTACAGATGTTAGTTAGCTTTCAGATCCATATGCAAAAAGTATCATCGAGTTATTCCGTCGAGAAAGTAACATTTTTGCGAGTTTAGAAGGAAGACGGTAAGGGAGACAAGAGAAGGTGTGGGGGGGGGGGGGCAAATGGTTCGGATGATTGTGTGTGTGTGTGTGTGTGTGTGTGTGCACGCGCGCGCGTGGGGGAGCGCGTCTTTTTGTTTTTCGCCATCTCCACCTACCTAATTCGCGCTAATACCATGACGCTAATCGTGAACAACCCTGTCCTCCCTAACTCCTGCTAATATACAGGGTGTCTACAGTTATTATAGGACAAACTCAGGGAATCGATTTTACAGCTAATTTGCAACAACTTTTGTCTCCTAACAATTTTTTTTTAGTCCATGGAAAAACCCGAGTTTTTTTGCTTTTCATTTTTTTCACGTTTCGAATCTGCCTCATAAAACTGCCATAAACCCCCTTATTTATCAATGTAATCTCAAATCTGAGGAGTCCGTTGGAAAGAAAGTGAAATTTCCTATCTCTCTGATAATAAATCCGATTGTTTTAATCACTCCTGATTGGTGAAAAAAATGGCCAAAGTTCAAAATTTGAAGATTTCTTAAAAATCACCGTTTTGGTTTATTATTCTGTGAATGATACACCTATGTATTCGCTCAGCAAACAATTTTATAACACCCCTCACACCCAAATTTTTCTTTTCCGTTTCAAGGTGCATAGATTCCAAAAACGCTGCAAAGTCCTTGTCACATGGGTTTATTATTCTACTGGACATATCTACAGAAATGTTGGCTGTTCATTTATCGTTTCTTTCATGCGTAATAATCGAAATAGCTATTTGTGATGGTTTCCATTAATTTTGGCCCCTAAAACACAAATAAGGTACGGCTCCTTTTTTTTTTTTTTTAAACTATCTTCGATCATTGGTAGTGCCATTTAATCGTCTTGATCCACGTGCTGACAATTTTTTCAGTGTTATTATACAAACTGATGGTGATTTCAGACGATTTCCCAGGTTTTTGACTCATAAAAAATCAATTTTGGGAGCTGAACATTTGGTAGAACTCAATTTTCCACTCTTTGGTCAAAATTTACTTCATATTCGGTCTTCTCGTCCCCCAAAACATGGAAAACGATATCTCAGAAGCTCATGTTACTGACATGTTGCTAAAACGCAAAAAGTACCTACTTTTACACACATTTTCACTCATAACGCCCCTGGGTATATTCCGATCGGGCTGAAAAGTTTCGGTACACAACTAGGGCCCAAATGGAGTAATGTGTGCGAAAGAACGATTTTTTTTAGACCGAAAATGAAGCCTGTAGACGTGATACGGCGGACGGCGTACGGCGTACGGCGGACGGCGGACGGACATTGCATTTTTGGAATCTACGCACCTTGAAACGGAAAAGAAAAATTTTGAGGGGATGTTATAAAAATTTTTTGCTGAGCGAATACATAGGTGTATTATTCACAGAATAATAAACCAAAATGCAATGATCGTCCGCCGTCCGCCGTACGCCGTCCGCCGTATCACGTGTACAGGCTTCATTTTTGGTCTAAAAATTCGCTCTTTCGCACACATGCTCCATTTGGGCCCTATTTGTGTCCCGAAACTTTTCAGCCCGATCGGAATATACCCAGGGGAGTTATGAGTGAAAATGTGTGTAAAAATAGGTACTTTTTGCGTTTTAGCAACATGTTAGTAAAATGAGCTTTTGAGGTATCGTTTTCCATGTTTTTGGGGACGAGAAGACCGAATATGAAGTCGATTTTGACCAAGGAGTGGAAAATTGAGGTTGTACTAAGATGTTCAGCTCCCAAAATTGATTTTTTATGAGTCAAAAACCTGCGAATCATCTGAAATCACCATCAATTGTAGAACAACACTAGGAAAAGTGTCAACACGTGGATCAAGACGATTAAATGGCACTACCAATGATCAAAGATTGTTTGCAAAAAAAAGGAGCGTACCTAATTCAAGTTTTGGAGGCCAAAATTGGTGGAAACCACCAGAAATAGCTATTTCAATTACATGAAAGCAACAATAAATGAACAGCCAGCATTTCTGTAGGTATGTCCAGTAGAATAATAAACCCATGTGACAAGGACTTTGCAGCGTTTTTTTCTTTCGTTTTTGTGCTATTAGTACGGAGGTTTTCGGCGTGCACTCCTCGAGAAAAACTTGCCCAGAATCTCAGCTTTCCAATGGAATAAGAAAAAAAATTTCACAGTGAAATTTGTTGGAGAAAATGACGTTAGAGTCCTGAAAAACCTGGGTTTTTAGGTATAAATCAACGTTTTCCACCAAAAGCCGACTTGCTTCATGAAAATACTCGTTTTTTGGCATCTTCGTTTATTAAATTGATTCTCAAAATCCCCCCCCCCCCCCCACCCCCCCCCCCCCTGCTGAACACAAAGGGCGGCACGCTCCTAGTGACGTCCCGTAGTTGGCGAGCATTTTGCAACACCCCGCCGCATTTCTGCACTCTGGAAAAAGAGAACGTATTAGTTTGAGTAATCGTTTAGGTAGTAGCAGAGTCAGGTCATTGTATCCCCAGAATTTTTGGTAACTACCGTTTTTTGTCATTTTAAGAGCTTTTTTTTATTGCTTGGAATCTGCTTGCCTCCTGATGAGGGTTTCCTCGTGTCCACAGCTTCTGCGTAGACTAAGGACTTCAGCTTACCCCATACGTAGAAGTCCACAGGGGTCAGATCAGGGCTCCTGGGTGGCCAGGGTACCGGCCCATAACGACCGATCCACCGCCCGGGAAAATGGACGTTCATCCAATTACGGATGATTCGGGCGTTATGGGCCGGGAAACTGTCCATCTTAAACCTGACCCCTCCGATCCAGCGGGATGGCTTCTAAATAATTCTAAAACTCCTCGTTGAGAAGTGCCGCAAAATCTGAAAAACGAAATCATTGATGAAAAATATTATTAGAACTTAAATTTTAGTTTAGTAAACTAAAAATGTCCACTCCAACTCGGTCTTCTGTCCTTAGTCTGTGCGTTCAAAGTTGCAGGAAGTATGAGGGGTCCGGTTAGCTGCTGCCCAACTCAGCCCCATGACACCGGTGCTAGTTCACGGTTCTGGCACTAATTTCCAGTAATCGCTGCGATCGCACGTCTTCTCCCACCCTACCACTACCACCCACCAACTCATGTAGACGCTCCGACTCCGTTCCGCCATTTGTATTTTCTTGTATGACAATAATATTATACCTACGATTTCATCCACAGAAAACCCTAGTATACTACGTATTCATCACTACAGTTTTTACGTTTAAACTACGTTTTAACGCGCGAGGAGGTTTTAATTTCATTTCATTCCATTGTTTTTCATTTCATTCCATTTAATTCACCACACAAACTTTCTTACAAGAAACTTTCTACGTTGTAACGTGCGACGAGGTTAGTAATAAAACTTACGTAGGTAATAGGCTCGTGAAATTTGAAAATACTGCTTTCATGTACGGAATTCGTATTTTTCATTAACTGAAGTCGTTCGTTTTCTAGATAAGTATGAGTTGGGTTGTAAATTTCAAGTGCGCCGCTATCGGATGTGACAATATCAACTATCCACGAGCTGTGATGTCAGTATATGTTCGAATTGTAATAATTAGTCTATCAATATTGACGATGGTCCTAACAATTTCAATGTGACGACAATAGATAATTAGAATGCAATTAAATTAATGATATCAACTATCCACGAACTGTGATGTCATATGTTCGAATTGTAATAACTGTTCAATCCATATTGTTGAATAAATATTGTTTTTACCGTACATTTGCTTTAATTGTATTAATTTCATCCTTTCTCGTACATTTACCAAGGGTGTGGAAGAGAGGCGGATGGAAATGGTGTCGGGGGGGGGGGGTGGAGGGGGGGGTAGGGGTTGAGGAATGGTGGCGGGGGTTTGTTGTAGCAACGAAGTAGGAGTGGGGCGGTAACCAAGGTGTCAGGCGCATGCGCGAGGATTCGGGGGGTCTTAGTTCAGGTTTTGGCCACTAATTTCCGCGTCGCAGCAGCTGTATGCTGGCAACCACCCCCCACCCTGAGTGTCCCTTCTGTACGTAGTATAGTAGGGTTTTCTGTGGCCCAACCAGCCCAGCCCAAACGCTCACCCGAAATTCATATTGATGGTGGCCCACATGGAGCGCAAAAGGGTTTTCCTCTGCCCACCTTTGATGAAGATAATTCATTGTCAGTTGCGAGGATATGTATGTTGCAGTTATACCTGCCTAACAAATGAAACCCTACTGAAACCCTACCTACCAGTGCGTATTTCGGGTGTTGAAGATACCCGCTCTGGTAAAGGTGGCTTCGTCTGTCCAAATAATGTTCTGCTCAAATTCGGGTCTGAGCCAGAAGCCACTCACTGAACCTCATCCTGGACGCGGTAGTCCCGTGGCAGGAGACTTTGAACCCGAGTGAGATGGTATTAGTATAAATTATTATTCTGGAGAACCCGGTGAACTAACCGGTGCGATACACCAACCTGAGAGACAAAGAAAACGTTTTATTTGGGTACATACAAAAAGTCATTTTCTTACCCTCTTGAATAAATTATTTTTGGTCTGTTGGGCTATTCGCCGCGTACTTGTTCCAGGATCCTCGTGCACAATGTCCAAAATGGGGATCTCATTTTGGTTGGATTCTTGGTTTCTCTCTTGAACGGCGTGGTGTCCAGAAGCCGAACCTGTTTCTCTCAGCCGCAAGAATACGAGAGGAAATGTTTTGTGATTTGGATGTCTTCGGTCGGGGAACCGTCTAGCGTACTCACGGGCGGCAGCTCTTAGCGTTGCCATTCGAAAACCCATACACAAATTCAGTACCATCAGCTAACTCCTGGTTGGAATACACAGGCATGATATTGAGAAGTAACAGACTGCCGATTATGCATTCAGACGACTTCGTAATCGAGATGACTATTTGTTTGTTTAGAGACTAGGAATCAGTAAACAAATTAAAGTACACTTACCTTGAGTTGGAAGGCTCCTCCACCCCTGGTTTCCGAGATATGGGACCGGTTGTGACTGGTCTTAGAGTGTCACCATTCGATTCAGCGTCAAAAAATGCAAACATTGTTGCGATTTCAAACTCATTTTCATGAAGCAAGTCGGCTTTTGGTGGAAAACGTTGATTTCCACCTAAAAACTCGCGTTTTTCAGGAGTCAAACGTCATTTTCTCCACCAAATTTCACTGTGAATTTTTTTTCTTATTCCATTGGAAAGCTGAGATTTTGAACACGTTTTCCCAGAGGAGTGCACGCCGAAAAAATAGCGCAAAAAACGAAAGAAAAAACGGTGATTTTTAAGAAATCTTCTGTAGAGAATAGTTCGGGGTGGTAGACCCTTTTTCGCTTCGATTTAAATATGTAGTGGACTGTATACTCAAAGGCAACCCCGGGAAAATATGATTTGGAAGATTCGAGTCTTCATGCAAAATGATACTGAAAATATCCGAACTTCAATAATAAAGTTCAATATACTTACTCAACGTGCCACCCCTAATGACAACCTGAGGAAACAAAGCTGAGTAAGCAAAGAAATGTACGAAATAGAGGTAAAGGAAGGGAAAATGGAACTTACCCCTATTCCAAGGAAGGTACTCGCTTTGTGGAAGACACCGAACGTAGATCCCGGCCGGGAGAGCTGCGGCGTCGAAGAATAACCTGTAGGCGGCGACGTGGGGGCGGTACAGGTATCGCGAAAAGCACCGGTCAGGGCTTCCGACTTATTAGAAAAGGTATGTAACGCAACGTGGGCGGGTTTAGTTGGTGGCAAAAATGGAAGGTGTCAACAGGATGGCGAACGAGGATAGACTGCCCGTAGGAGCGGGGAGAAGCTGAACGTATCGAAGAGACGGGGGGTGGACAGTTTACATACAACTCGGAAACTACAGGTGCAGAAGAAGGGCACAGTCGAGTTCTACCTATTTAAACGGCTTTCAACATCTTCAAATTTCGAACTTTGGCCATTTTTTTCACCAATCAGACTGATTAAAACAATCGGATTCATTATCAGAAAGATAGGAAATTTCACGTTCTTTCCAACTGACTCCTCAGATTTGAGATTACATTGATAAATAAGGGAGTTATGGCAGTTTTTAAGAGTCAGAGTCGAAAACGTGAAAAAAAATTAACAGCAAAAAACTAGGGTTTTCCATGGACTAAAAAAAATTGTTTGGAGACAAAAGTTGTTGCAAATTAGCTGTAGAATCGATTCCCTGAGTTTTTCCTATAATAACACTGTAGACACCCTGTATATTCTGAATGATATTTTCTGTTACTTCGTATACCAGCCTTTTCCTAACAGTATTTTACATTGTGCCTTTTATTATTTTTGTTGTATTGTGCATTGAATTGTTCATGCCCCTTCTCTGTGGTGGTGTAATATTGATCTTAGGCAAAACTTACTACTTTTGCTCCCTCACTTCTGAAGGTGGGGAAGGAAGCTTTGTATTCGTGAAAGAGTATAAAAAAATACATGTCCTTCAAAATGAAAATTTCCATTCGCATTTTACGTTTCAGATATCAAGGAACATAATAATTGGTTCCTTGTCTGTCTGTAGTCAGTTCCTTGTCCAGGCAAAACTACACGAAATAATAGTCTTAATGAGTTGAAATTCGGAGGGTAGGTGCTGGTTTGGCTACAGATGGTCCCATATCAAATTCATTAAAAAAGTACAATAAAATTCGTCTGCGCAGGCGCTAACGTGAAATCCTTGTAAAGCTCATAACTGCCCTAGAAATCGTCGAAAAGAGCTGAAAGTTGGAGGGTACATGCAGAATTTGACCCTGGTGGTTCTACATCAGTTCCATCAAATTCAGACCGTAAAATTCGGATGCGCATGCGAAAACAATGTTTGCCAATTCCTTGTAACGCCCATAACTACCCGAAAAATAATAGTCGTAGTGAGTTGAAATCTGGAGGGTAGTGTTGTAAATGTGAGGTGCAATGGAGATATTAAGCCACTCGAGTAATAAACGTAATGAAGTTTTTATTGTTTTAATACGAAAAGAACTGGATGAGATCTTGTGAGCACATTTAGACGATCGATATCGGGGGATCTTATACATGGATCATATATACTTGGTTGATTATAATTTATTAGATGGCATATCCATTTAGTGGTCATAACACCCCCCCTTTAAATGGATATTCTTGTGAATTTAGAGAATTTTACACCTTTTTTTAGACTTAATAATGCTTAATTCAAACATTAGTCTTGGCGTGATAATGGAATAACATTAAAAACAGACACTGAATTTAAATGCTTAAACCAAAGGCTGCAACACATTTTTCATGGTTTGAACGTAATAATGGTTTTGTTAAAACATCTGCAGGCATTACCGCGGATGGCAAGTACTCGACGACTACATCGCCTTTCTCTATGTGCTCCTTAATGAAATGGTATCTCAAATCAATATGTTTAGACTTGTTGCTTATAATTGGGGTTTTTCCTATTGCTATTGCTCCCATGTTGTCACAATATATTTTTATAGAATTGTTCTTTAAATGTGGATCAAATTCACAAATCAATTTTTGAAGCCACAGCGCTTCTTGAATAGTACTGGATAGAGCCATATACCTACTCAGCCTCTGCAGAGGAGAGTGCAACTGTTGCCTGTTTCTTACTACTCCAAGAAATTAGAGCCCCTTGTGATTTAAAACATGATCCGGTAACTGAATGTCTTTCATTTATAGCGTTACCCCAATCTGAATCTGTGAAACCTAGCATTTCTTCATTACCATCTTTCCTGTACTGCAATTTAAGATCCAAAGAACCTTTAATGTAGCGCAGTAGGCGCTTGACAGCATTCCAATGACATCTAGAGAAATTCTTATTAAATCTACTAAAAAAAAACTGACACTGTGAGCCAAGTCTGGTCTTGAAATCTGGGCAGCATATAGGAGTGAGCCAATAGCTTCTTGGTAAGGTTCTGTGTTATCCGCATTCCCAAGGCATGAGTAGCAGTGCCTAAATCCTTCATTTCGAAGTGATGCACTAGCTTCTGTTTGATGTTGAAAATTTGTGGTCATCGTAGAACACTAAAAGATCGTCGACCCAAACTGCTATGATGAGAATTCCGGCTTCAGACATTTTATGGTATACGCATGGATCTGCATCAGATCGTTTTAATCCGTTGTCAACTAAGACCTTGTGGAGTTTCTTGATCCAGCAACGGCAACTTTGCTTGAGTCCATATATGGATTTTTGTAGACACCACAATTTTCCTTGGTCGTTTTTAATGCCAGGAGGTGGTTTTACATAAAGTTCCTCTTCTAAGTCACCATACAAGTAGGCAGTAGTAACCATATGATCGATTTTAAGACTCTTCCTAGCTGCTAATGAGAACAGGAATCTGAGCGAGGAATATTTCACCACTGGTGAGTATGTTTCCTGGTAATCCACTCCTTGGGTTTGGGCACAACCCTTGACGACTAAGCGTGCCTTGTACCTGGGCATTTGGGTATTTTCGTCCTTTTGGTTTATTATTCTGTGAATAATACACCTATGTATTCGCTCAGAAAAAATTTTTATAACACCCCCTCAAAATTTTTTCTTTTCCGTTTCAAGGTGCGTAGATTCCAAAAATGCAATGTCCGTCCGCCGTACGCCGTCCGCCGTATCACGTGTACAGGCTTCATTTTCGGTCTAAATAAATCGTTCTTTCGCACACATGCTCCATTTGCCCTAGTTGTGTCCCGAAACTTTTCAGCCCGATCGGAATATACCCAGGGGTGTTATGAGTGAAAATGTGTATAAAAATAGGTACTTTTTGTGTTTTAGTAACATGTTAGTAACATTAGCTTTTGAGGTATCGTTTTCCATGTTTTCGGGGACGAGAAGATCGAATATGAAGTCGATTTTGACCAAGGAGTGGAAAATTGAGGTTGTACCAGATGTTCAGCTCCCAAAATTGATTTTTTATGAGTCAAAAACCTGCGAAATCGGGTGAAATCACCATCAGTTTGTATAATAACACTAGAAAAGTGTCAACACGTGGATCAAGACGATTAAATGCCACTACCGATGATCAAAGATAATTTTGAAAAAAAAAAGAGAAAAAAAGGAGCATACCTAATTCAAGTTTTGGGGGCCAAAATTGGTGGAAACCACCAGAAATAGCTATTTCAATTATTTTACATGAAAGCAACAATAAATTAACAGCCAGCATTTCTGTAGGTAAGTCCAGTAGAATAATAAACCCATGTGACAAGGACTTTGCAGCGTTTTTTATTTTGAATACCCATTTGGGGTATAGCATTTTCTTGTTTGGCACAAAATCGACAACTTCGCAGGTCTCATTTTTCACCAATGAATGTATTTCAGACCTCATGGCTTCTTCCCAATTTGTGGAGTCTGGTCCAGGTAACGCTTCTTTGGCTGTTGAAGGTTCATAATATGACGATTTCCACAAATCTTCTGTAATAGTCTCTTCAGCCATATAGGTTATGAAATCTGGCCATGTTTTCGATTTTGGTGTTCTGGTTGAACGACGTAAGGAGGTTGTATCCTGATCCACCTCAGTACCCTGGTTGTCTAACCGAGCTCCAGTTTCATTTGTGTTAGGCGGTGGAGGTAGGTCTGCACTCGGACGTTCGTATTTATCTTCTTAAATGGTCGTCAAAACACCTGCTGGGGCATTTGGTATCTCCAAATTTGATTCCTTTGGAATGCTTGGTAAAGATGAGTTGCTCGGAGATTTGGCTTGAGACTGAGGTTTTTCGAGAAATATGGCGTCCCTGCTGATCGCGATTTGCTTGGAGTTTGGTTCCAGGAAGTGATAACCCCTTGTGTTTTCGCAGTAGCCTACAAAAATCAGTTTCTTTGATTTGTTGTCCCATTTTTTACGATGTGCTTTTGGGATATGAACCATGGTGTCACTGCCAAAGATCTTCAGATGGGATAGGTCAGGGATTTTGCCACTCCATTTTTCATGAGGGGTTTTGTCACCAAGTGCTTTGGTCGGAGAGAGGTTGGTGAGATAAGCAGCAGTCGACGTGGCTTCAGCCCAGAAATGTTTGGGCAGATCTGCATCAAACAGCAGCGTCCTAGCCTTCTCTACCAAAGTCCTGTTCATCCTCTCGGCTACACCATTTTGTTATGGCGAGTATGTAACAGTAAGCTGATTCCTGTCGATTTTTGGCTGAGATCTTTCAAACTTCGCCGATTGAGGTGTGCTAGTCTTCTATGCCAGAGATCGCTGACATTTCCAGCATAAAAACAGGATTCAGTGGCATCACACTCCGTATTTAATTTGTAAATACCATTTTCGACATGGGCAGATGCGACAAGCATTCCATTTTCGTATTTTATAGTGGCGCCTTTTTTATCAAAAGTTACGACATTTCCGTTATTTACAATTTTGTTTACTGACAGTAGATTTACAGCTGCATTTGGTATGTACAAGACGTCACGGGCTTCTACCTCGATCCTATTTCCCTCTGTGTAAAAATTAATGTCAACGTTACCTACTAGTGAAGCTGTTAAGGTTGAATTATCTGCAGCGTTGATGGTTGCATTGTTGGAAACAGCCTTTTTGAGGGAGGATTTTCGATTGGTGATATGGGTAGAGGCACAGCTGTCTAGAAACCATGCGTCATTGTTGACTCCTTTGGTGAAGTAGGCAAAAAAGGCTTTCTTGTTGGTTTGATCTGATTTTCCATCAGATTTGCCTTTATTTTGTTTTTTATTTTTGAAGAAACATTTGTCAGACAGGTGGTTATTTTTGACACAGTGACTGCATTTCGTTTTGTAGGTTTTTTTGTAGTAATGTTTGGACGTGTATAAAGCTGATTCGTGGTCGGGGTTCTTGGACTGACATTTTTTAACGTCTTGTAATAATTTGGCCTCCACAGCATCGCCTGTTATTTTGATAGCCGAACTTTCAATGGCCATGATCATTGGAGAGTACTCCTCTGGCAATCCTGCCAGTAAAATCGTACCAATCCACTCATCATCTACTGTAAACCCTATTTCCGTTAATTTGTAGGCAGTAGTGAGCATTTTATCGCAATATTCCTCAACTGAATCGCAATTTGATAAAAGTGAGTTTGTTGTTATCAATGTTCTCATGAGGCCAACCCGTCTGGAAAGACCAGTGTCGTCAAACGCCGTTTTTAGATTATTCCAGGCCTCATGGGCAGATTTGGCCTGTAGGATGTGAGAATATACAACTTTATCCACGTTCAAGATGATTTTAGAGAAAGCTTTGTTGTCTTTCTTCTCGTCAACATCAGTACCTTCATCGGGTTCAACGATCTCCCAAAGATCCTCGAGGACCAAAACCACTTTCATAGCGAATTTCCAGCTATTGCAGTTCTCCCTACCAACAAGGTTTTCTACTTGAGGTATACTAGAGTGCATTACCTTGCTCATATTGGTGGAGAATGGTCACCCTTTTTTTTGGAGGGAAATTGTCTCGTAGTCGGGAACCGGTTTGCTTACATTCGACCGTCCACTGGCAAACGAAAAACGAACTTGTAACTCCCGATCGCGAACTTATTGCGGCGTGTTCACTGGGTCCATTAACCTGTTGTAAGTGTGAGGTGCAATGGAGATATTAAGCCACTTGAGTAATAAACGTAATGAAGTTTTTATTGTTTTAATACGAAAAGAACTGGATGAGATCTTGTGAGCACATTTAGGCGATCGATATCGGGGGATCTTATACATGGATCATAATATATAGGTACTTGGTTGATTATCATTATTAGATGGCATATCCATTTAGTGGTCATAACAGGTAGGCGCGGGTGGAGCGCAGAAGGTCCCTTCATTGAAAAAAGTACTGTAACTTTCGTCAGCGCATGCGCCAACGTGAAATTCTTCTGGAGCCCCCAACTACCCTAGAAATCGTCGTGAAGGGATGAGGTTTGGAGGGTAGGTGGGGGTTGGGCCACATAATATATAATCCTATATTAAAGTCATTGATAATGTACAGTAACTGAGTAACTTTCGTCTGCGCATGCGCAAACGTGTCCCAGTAGAGCCCATAACTACCGTAGATATTGTCGTAATGCGCTGAGATTTGTAGGGTAGGTGCGGGTTAGGTGTCGGATGGTCCCATAGGTGTATATGAATTCCAACAAGATTGGACCCTAACTTTCGTCAGCGCATGCGTGAACACAATGAATGCAGACGAAAATTTTGAACGAAACCTCGAAGAGAACGAAAATTTTGAGAGACGAAACCTCTCAGACTGTCGGAATAGAATACACCTAGGAAATGATGGACGGCTACCAGTTCCGCGCAAAACCCTTCCAAGTTCACCAGTTCCGCGCGAACTAGGTAAATCCAGTAGTCCAGTTCCGCGCAGTACAACGAGCCAGTTCCGCGCACAAGGAAGATGATAAATAATGAAAACCGTAAAGTATTCCACAACGGTTTATTATTTTTCCTGATAGAGTAATGTTTCAGTGATGTACTAAAAGGTCATAATCAGAAACATAACTATAAACAAATAATTTTTCAGTGATGTTCTAAAAGTCATAACAAGAAATCAACGACAATCATTTTGCGAAATAATTGCCAACTTTTTTAACTAATGTGAAACTGTCGATGGCTTTCGAGGCGTTCAGTTGGAGACACTCCTCGGTGAAATCTTTCTTTTCCAACACTTCTGGTTTATTATTCTGTGAATAATACACCAAACATGTATTCGCTCAGCAAAAAAATTTTTATAACACCCCCTCAAAATTTTTTCTTTTACGTTTCAAGGTGCGTAGATTCAGAAAATGCAATGTCCGTCCGCCTTCCGCCGTATCATGCATACCGGCTTCATTTTCGGTCTAAAAAATTCGTTCTTTCGCACACATGCTCCATTTGGGCCCTAGTTGTGTCCCGAAACATTTCAGCCCGATCTGAATATACCTAGGGGTGTTACGAGTGAAAAATGGGTATAAAAGTAGGTATTTTTTGTGTTTTAGTAACATGAGCTTCCATGTTTTTTTAGGATGAGAAGACCGAATACGAAGTCGATTTTGACCAATGAATGGAAAATTGAGGTTCTAACGAAGTTTCAGCCTTAAATTTACGTTGAATTTTGGTTTAAAATTGCCGTTCTTCCGCTCACAGTTCGGGTCCCCATTTGGGAACACAATTTGGGTCCTAGTTGTGCTCCAAAGCTCGGCAGCCCGATCGGAATACACCCAGGGGCGTGATGAGAGAAAAATGGGTGTAAAAACAGGGGTTTTCGAGGTTTTAGCGAACACGAGCTTGTGGTGTACCGTTTTCCATATTTTTTATGGCGAGAAGACGGAATATGAAGTTGATTTTGGCCAAAGAGTGAAGATTTGAGGTTGTATCAAGGGTTAAGCTCCCGAAATTCATTTTTTATGGGTCAAAAACTTGGGAAATTGTCTGAAACCACAATACATTTTGTATAATAACACTAGAAGTAGTATTAGCAGGTGAATCAAGACAATTAAATGGCACTATCAATGTTCAAAGATAATCTGTCAAAAAAAGGGAGCCGAGGCCGTGTTTTTGGGGGGGCCAAAATTGGTGGAAACCATCTAAAATAACTATTTTAATTACTGCGCATGAAAGAAACAATAGATGAACAGCAACATTTCTGTAGGTACGTCCAATAGAATAATAAACACACGTGACAAGGACTTTGCAGCGGTTTTTTTCCTTTCCTCGTTTTTTCGGTACATCAAGGCTGTTTATTATAGTTTGGGTAGTCACTTGAGTATTCTTAATCGCCTCCGTAAAAACGTAGATGTTAGGATGCGTAGACTCGAAGTGTTTGGCAAATTTTCAGTGGAAGGATTCGCACGAATTAGTCGTTCGGAGAGAGTCATTCGTCGCTGCTGCCCATTGTGTAGGAGGAAACAGACTTGATGCGAATATATAATTCTGTAAAACGTATTCAACGAAATCAAACACCCTTCCGTCCATTGGCATCATGGGACGGATGTCCAGTACGACACACTCTGCTACGTCGATCGGGCCAAGCAATGGTACACCAAAAAAGAGATGTAAAAAAAATCAGCCTTCGAGCATCTTATTGGGTTTTCTCTTTTCGCTGTAGGATACGTTCACATCGTCTGTTTACAAGGAAATGGCTTTGATGAACTAGTTGTGACGAGCTAGACAAAATAATCTGATCTCTGTTGATCATCTGTTGGTAAGTAAACGGACTCATGACAGACCGATTGTTTACACATCCGACCATTTGTTGATATTTCCATTTGTTGACGGAACAGGCAGTGAGATAGTGAGCAATATTGTTCGCGTGGAACTGGTACACACGCAAGCGAAGAACCCTGCGCGGAACTGGTGGGTTGTGAAAACTCAATCGGCGCGGAATTGGTACATTGGATTATCACATTTTTCGGCTTTGCGCGGAACTGGTGTGCTCCCGAAATGATAGAGGTGCTTGGGAGGTAGCGGGTGCGAGCAAGGGGCCAAGGGGAGAAACGACGGGGCGGCCAGCGGATGGGTGCTGTTAGGCAACGAGACGCCCGATTTTGCTACTGCCACCTCCAAAAAAAAATTATTAAAAGTCTAAACACTGGTAATCAAGGAAGGACAGATAAAATTAGTAAGGTGAGGAGTGAGGGGAGAGGATGTGAGGAGGGGTAAAAAAAAAGAAGTCAATTTTCATGAAAAAATCGCATGTCGTTCAATGGCACTCTCTCAAGACGTTCCAAAAGTAGGTATTTTATAACGAGGAGTTTAAACGTCTAGATTGCCTCAGTCTTAACTAGGTACCGAAAAATGCTGTTGAAGGCTAGTGACGATCAAAAATACTAACTTACTGACTATGGTAACAACCTGTAAGCGTAGGCAGAACCCACAGCCAACTTTGAACAATAACTTAATAGGAACAACAGCTAACAATAACTTACTAGAAACAACAACAACTTGAACAAAAACTTACTAGGAACAACAAGTTACTAGGAACAACAACTGGAACAATAACTTACTAGGAACAACACCTTGACAACAATTTTGTTGTCCACGGCTTGACAACAACAGGAACAACAATTTTTTTTCAAATTTTGTCAGTTTTCAAGTTTGACAGTTTCAGTCAAGTTGTGTCAGTTTACAAGTTTGTCAGTTTCAGCCAGTTAGTTTCAAATGTGTCCTGCCTCGTAAGTTATTGTTCAAGTTGTTTTTCCTAGTAAGTTATTGTTCAAGTTGTTGTTCCTAGTAGTAAGTTATTGAACAATAACTAACACGCATTTGAAACTAACTGGCTGAAACTGACAAACTTGTAAACCGGCAAAACTTAAACAACAAAATTTAACTAAAACTGACAAACATGAAAACTGACAAAACTTGACATGAAACAATCTTTCGCAAAGATTCGTTACTAGGCATTTGAAACTAACTGGCTGAAATTCACAAACTTGTAAACTGGCCAAACTTAAACAACAAAATCTGAAACTGACAAAACTTGAGAAACAAAATTTGACAAAACTTGACATGAAATAAATTTTAAAGAATCCTTAATCTGGAAGATTATTTTTCAAGTACTCCATGTACTTATAATCAGGTACTTCTGAGAGACGTGAAATGACAGCAACTGGTGGGGTAGCCAAAATCCCTTCCACCTTCACAAGAACAGCTGATTAGCCCCCCATCTTACCATGAAGTAGATCTGAAGGTCTTCGCCAAGCTTCTTTTCCACGATTCCTGGGAACGATTCATCACCATAGATTGCCGTGACCCAGTCTCCCTCACCAAACAAAAACTGGACTTGATTACCATGGAAGGAACATCTTTAATGATTTTCCATGGTCGATTAGTATTATACATGGTAATCAAAATGCGTACTTGAATTTGTCCTATGCAGCCACTGTTTATCAATAGGTACTTCAAAAACTAAAATATGGTTTCAAACTACATTATGGATGCTTAAAAATTAGTGGGTTTAGAAAAAAATCAGGAGGCTGGGGGAGGGGAAAATATTGAGCCACGGTAATCAAAGCTATAAAGATACGTACCTACATGTCCGTTGTCAGTCTCCGACAAATGGCGGGAAAGGACTGACGATTGAGGACCGAGCGAGCAGATTTCACGCTGCAGGGTAGCCACTGCAATATAAGACGGTTTCCCGCAAAATATCCCCACACATTGTAAGGAAAACATTTACATTCGATCCATGATTACCACATAGTTTTCAGGGGTATACATTTTTCTGCTACTACAGCCCAACAAAATTGTTTTAAAAAGTCAAAAATTGTTTTTACATTAGAAACTACTGGACTTACAAACAAAATGCTTGGAAATTTCATGGAAGTAGCTTTGAAGACGTAGGTACCAACAGGAAATGTAGTAAGAAAAGAGATTGGGATAGCCATGGTAACCAAAATATCAGTGCTTCAAAACCTAAAACCAACCCAGTTTACTGATAGAGCTACTTCTTTTTGCATGTATGATAGAAAAAAAAACAAGTGCAAAAATACTGGAGAAAATTTTGAAATCCAGAATTTGATTTTTCATTGAAAAGCATGGGAGGGACATATTTGTTTTGTTTTTTATTATCACCCATTACAGAATTTAATAGAATTAATAAGCAAATAATTTATTCAATAAATTCTTGTGTAGCAAAAAGCTTTATAAATTTTATGATATGAATTACAAAAAGAAGCTGCCCCTAGACCCGTTTTAGTTTCATTAGGTAGGTACCTAGGTACCTAAGGAAATGATAAGAAACAGCCTACTGAAACTTGTTACAAAAATATTCTTCCAACAATAAATCTCTCCCATGGATCTTTTAATATTTTCTCATTCTTCATGAAGAACCAATATGAACAAAAATTTAATAAATAGGGATTTATTTATATTTTTCTAACAATAAAAAATATAAATTTTTAATTGCAGAAGCTAAATTGGTGATCATATGATTAAGTTAATAAAAATAATGTTTCATTTCCCTTAAAACTAGCAGAATCGACCGTAAACCATCATGTTCGTGTTCGATTGTAGTTCAGGAGGGTTGGTTAAAATGGGGCGTGGTGAGTTACAAACCTTTGTATATTGGGGTAGGTTGTGGATTAATATGCAGGTTTGTGCAGCCTGATTCAGTGGGTATACGTGTTTTACTGTACCGGCTAATGTCGCAAGTTACTAACCTTTAGATATTAATGAATTTACATATATAATCTTGCGCACCTACTAAAACAAAATATTACCACAATCCTGATCTAATCCAAGAGTAGAAAGTACTTACCGACCTACATTGTTATGAAGTGTATCTATGAGGCTTCCCCATCAGTAAGCTTATCAAATTAGCGAGACATCGTGGGGCGATGGTCATGGTGCCCCAATGATAGAATACAATTCCTGATTCCCTAGTTAGGTCATCTGTGTGCTGGTGGGCGAAGAGGGCGAGGTACTGGATCACAGAAAACTCTACTATACTACGTATACTGGATACTGGAGTGTCTCGAGCTCGACACAGTGCGGACCATCGCCGTCGCTGGCGCATTCTAGCGGCCGACGACGTTAGTAACGTGCACATTTACTCGTCGTCGGCCGCTAGAATGCGCTAGCGACGGTCTGCACCCTAGGTATTTCTGCTGTAGATCTGGGGATCGAATTTTTTAGATCAATCTCTGACTTTCGGGTTTTGGCTGGAATCTACAGATTTCTACAAACTACGGATATATATATGAGGAGTAAGTAAAAAGAATTATAAATACTGAAGTACACAATCGATGAGAGCTTATTATCAAGTTCAATCATCAATCTAGAGTAGTTTTTGTTGATAACATGTGGGAAAACGTGCACATTTACTCCTTGGCCGCTAGCGACGGTCTGCACCTCCTTCAGCTCCAGACACTCCTACAAGTATGCCCAGTAGGTAGGTAGGAAAAAACGTGAGAAGTCTTGGCTTGGTGATACACTCATGCCAGCGGCAGACGAAGATAGCGCCAGTTTCATTATAGATAGCAACTGAATAGCAGCAACGGGGGACTCGGACAGCATGGATGAGTAACAGTCATGAAGCGTTTGTGTCAACGTGCCTGACAAAAATGTGGGTGAAGCAGTCTCGTTTTTTTGAATAGTGGAGGGAAACAGTTGTTCGCCCCTTACATTCCCAATAAGGAATGAAATCTCAGACCTTGAAACAGAAGTGGGTTGGAGCTCAAGTAAGAAGAGACACGCAGACTACGAGAGGCTACAGAGAGAGGGCTTAAGTCTTGTCACTTGACTCTCAACTTCCACTTGAAGCATCTATCTTCCTCCAGGCTGCTGTCAATACCTCAATGCTAATTATAGCTTCTATTCTTCTCTCATCGTCTCCAAAGAAAGAGAGGCAAATCTTCATTTCCCCTTAACGGCTTTCTCAATGACGGTCAGTAGTATAGTGACCGTCAGGGATATTCCCAGCAATATTCCCTACATGGGAATTTATTTTTGGGGCTTATAAAATAGTTTTGCCCTGTTTCAAGAACATTTTAGGGCTTACCGATAGTTAGGAATTTCGAAATGTTGGTTCCTAAGTGCTACAGTAATAAACTATTCATGACTAACATGAAGATCAAATTTTTTTTTTAAACTGTCTGCTCACCTAACGGAAACTGTATTTATTGCTGAAATAACTATAGTAGGTAAAATAATAGCACACAAATCAGCCTCAGTCAAAATCAGAGCCTGATTCTAAGCCTGAGTTAGAGTCAAGCTCAGAGGAGACAGAACGAACAGGAGAGTTAGTCGGTTGCAGTGCAGATTCAGATCTCCTTCCTTGAGCTTGAGCTGATTAATTTATCTGACTCGGCCGCAGCCATGATAGTCACAGGTTCTGTCTTACTTGATACTCTATACTTCTTTTTCTAATGTTTATATTTGAATAATGTTGTTGGTAATAAAATCATTTATTTTCCTGAGGGTAATGGAGTCGTTAGTTTTTATTAGATCTCTCATGTCGGTGGTGTTGTACAGTAGGAAGAGTTGGGAACGTTGATGATGGAAAGTTGTGCAGTTGTTCATCAAGTGTTGTAGATCTCCAGTTTCTGTTCTGTCTGTACAGTGTATGCAGTATGCATGCACCCAAAATCACCCCAAAATCACTCGGTTTATGTTGGTAATAAATCTGTGTTTTTCTGCTGTTCCTCGGTACCATGGTGTTATGGTGGGGTTAGTGATTATCTCTCTCGTCCAGCCTCCAGCGTGAAGGGAGCCATCATTGTATGTGTCCTTCCACTGTCGAGTCATCTCACCTCTAATTATACCTGCAATGTCCTTGTAGGATACTGTAGAAGGAAAATATTTTCCGGTATATTTGGAAAACGCACAGGCAACGGAATCTACAAGGGTGTTGCCATGTATGGCTGAATGACCTGGTATCCATTGCACACTCACTTCAAGACCCTTGGAGTGGGGGTCGTACAAAGCTAAAATAATCATTTGTATTATGCTGTCAGGGTTTTCTCCAATTTTCACATTTTGTAGATGTTCTAGCGCGCTTTTTGAATCGCTCAGTAAGAGTACAGTTGTTGATATATCATGTTCTTTTATTATGTGTGCAAGTCCAAGGTAGATAGCCAGTAGTTCAGAAAAGTATACAGTATGATGGGGATTGATCTTCATTCCAAAAGTTAAATTGTGTGACTTGCAATAATAGGCTGATGAAGTATGCCCTTCGCTGTTTTTTTAACCATCAGTATATACGAAGTTAGTTGTAGGAGGGAATTTGTTGGTGATGTGTTCCATGGCCAAATTTTTTAGTTCGAGGTTGCTTAGGTTATCTTTCTTTTCTATAGCAGGTATAATGGGGTATACTGAAATCATGTGGTTATAGGGTACTCTAAATGCCAATTCTTTTGTTTCTAGTAAATGGGCTCGTTCATTAGTTAGAAGAAGAAGAGTTTCCTTTACTTGAGCGCAATAATGTTGGTATGCAGTTGATGGTGGGCTGCGTATAGAATGTGCATAAAGATAGGTTGTTTCTCTGATGTCTTGGTCGTATATGAATAATCTTGTTAAACATCTTTTAGATTCAAATTTGGCAATGTTAATTATGAAAGGAGATTGATTTACAGCATGCAGTGCAGGGATAGGGGTGGTTTTTACCGCACCCGCAATTTGACACAAAGCTGAATTGTGCAGGACTATCTAGGTTTTTTTTTATTCCCCGTGCATATATATTATATGTATAGCATATGTTATTTTTGGTAGAATGACTCGTCGGTATAATTGATCTTGGATATCTGGATGATTGCCCCAAGATGTAGCCTTCATTGCCTTCAACGCATTTATATCTTTGAGGCCTTTGCAGATTATATGGGAAGTGTGCGCTCTACCTCGTAGGTGTTCATCGATAATAACTCCCAAGTACTTGTGTGTCTCAACTACGTTGACAGTACCATTACCAATGGTTATATTGAGATCAGCTTTTTGATGAAGTGGAAGCTTGTCAAAAAAGATATCTTAGTTTTGGAAAAGTTTATGGTCAAGTCAAGAGTTTCAAAGGCATGGGATATTCTTGTGAGGGCTATTCTCATTTTTTCCTTGTTGTTGTATGGGTTTTTGCCACAAAACATTACCATAAAATCATCGGCATATGAAAATATAGATATTTCAGGCATAAGCTGCAGTATATGGACTGCACTGACATAAATATTAAACAACATAGGGCTGAGGACGCTGCCCTGATCCAAGCCCAGGGTGCCTTGAGCAGTGTTTACCTCATCACAGTAAATTTTTGAACTAAAGAACGTGTTTACCTAGGCGGCTAAGTGGTGCACATAGGTGCATCAGTTCTCGAGTCAAGGTAGTAATGTTAACGTGATGAAAGCACCACTCAGATCCAAAAACCAGCATAGAGTGGTGTTGACCTTGTCCTGCTCTGTTAATATTTTGAGTTGAGTTTGGGTCAAGTAGAATGTTTTTTCCTGAAACCATGTTGCCCCGAGGATACTATCTGTTTTTCCTCAATGTACCTTTCCATCCTTATGAGAACCACATTATTAAGTAGTTTTACAAAACATGATATCTGTTTTTGCCTCTTTCACTTTTGCTTTTAACACGTTTAAATTGTATATATTTTTATTCAATCTGTACGTTTTCAACGCAAAGATCCTGTCACTGACTGCAACGTTACAAGCATTGTTCCACCAGACGTTACTTTTGGTGAAGCTGCAGATTCTTTTTCTAGGTATGGATTGATGAGCAGCCAACAGAACTGCGCTTTCAAATTTGCTATAAATAGTCTGAATGTTGTCGTTTGTGATTACTATATGAAATAGAGGTAAGATGCTTTTCATAATTAATTTCTCGTAATTATCCCAATCAGCCATATCAACTTTCCATTTTTCACGGGGGTTTGTAGCAATTTTTCTAATACTATTAACCCTTAGAACAATAGGGAAGTGATTACTACCCAGACTGTCCTCCATGACTTCCAGCTTAGTTTTGGGGGCTAGGGAGTTACTAAAAACGGCCAAATCAGGCGCGGAAGACAATTCACCAGGTCTTGTAAGACGGGTTGGCTCATCATTATCAACAATTAGAAATGCCGAGGAGTCCATTACTACATCGTGTAACTGAGTCCCCCTGCGATCAGCAACTGATGAACCCCAAGTAACATGTTGGGCGTTATAATCACCCATAATTTATAGTAGTTTCATCACCAAAAAAACCCAAAAGTTCTTCCCAAGCAGATGGCAGAATGAGCACGTTTGGAGGAGCATATACGTTCACGATGTTGATGGCATGATCAACAAGTTTAATTGGAGTAATCAGAACTTCCAACAAAGTGGTTGGAGGAGTGTGGAGAGGTACATCATTCCTTATTAATGTTATCAAGCCTCTATAACCAGGTCTATTTACACTGTCTGATCTGAAGGACTGATAACTGCACAATTTTATTTCTTTTTGATCGTTCAGCCAAGATTCTTGAATGACAGCCATGTCAACATCCAGGTTACTTAATACTTGCTGTAGATCAGCCTTCTTGTTAACTATGCTGCGTGAATTCCGTGACATTATTTTCAATTCTCCCTGTTTAGTGTTCATCATGATTCCTATAAAATGAAGTGAGTTGATTGATAAGGGGGGGGGGGGGGGTTGACTGGCTATTATAGTGTTTCTCAGAGGGGTTGGTAGATTGCTGATGGCAATAGTTAATTCTGGATTGAGAGGAAAACCTTTGAAGTTCTTTTCTTATATCAAATTTGTATTTGCATGTCTCTCTAGATCATTAGTATATCTTTTGTTCATGTTCTCAAAGGGTTCGGAACAACGCATATCTTACCATGTGGGTTTTTGATTACGGCAGTTAGCTAGAGGTGGGAAGTCATGAGTTGTTGTGGGTACCTTTCTGGGAGGTATATTGTAATTGCCGTTGTGACGAATATTTTCATGTAAATTCAAAATATCTACACAAATTACGAAATGTACGTTGTCAAATAAACACGTGGAGAAGGCAAGAGGGCAGAGACCTGGGTTTTTCCCAAAGCCCCAAAATAAGGGGCTTAGGGTCCTATATAAGTCCGCAAGCTCTAGTCAAGAATAACCATTCCCTCTCTGACTCTTGCCTTGCCTACATCGCTATACCTAAACCTTCCTATTTTATTCAAAACCAAAAAACCTTGTTAGGTGAGTTGCGGGCCCTGCCGAGCACCACCTATCTTTCTGGAAAGAGAGCGGTTTTCTTCAGTTCTGAAGATCACGAGCACCTTTTCAAATTACAGACGTTGCTGAGTTCCCCTTCAGGGAATTTCACGCACCTGTAAAAATTTAGTGGAGAAGCTGGGGATATTCCTTCAGAATATCCACCACGCTCCCACTCGCAGTGTGCTGGGTTCCCCTTCAGGGAATTGCACGCACCTGTGCCACGAATGAGCTGAATCTCTTAATCGAGATCACACGCCCTCGTGGAGGTTGAGCGGGTTCCTCCTTCAGGGGATACCGAGCTCCCTTTTTAGGCTAGCGGGTGATCCCTCACATCGAGAATCACACATGCACCTACACCATAGGGAATTCTCCATCAGAGAATTTATGTGGTCCTAAAAACCAGCTTGTACATAAATGTAAATACTCAAATATTAATAGTAAGAACCTAATAACATAAACATTTCTACCTTTTTCTAGTTTAGTAAAATTTTAGTTAAGAAAAACTCTTAACACTGGTGACCACCGACTTTTAACCCTCTCCTTCTACTCCAACCTCGCCCCCTCCTCATATTTTCCTCGCCAAACAGTCAAACACACTTCAGCATGGCACAGGACAACCAGGAACTCGAGGCTCTCTCATCCACCTCCAAGTTACCGACGTTCCACACTTCCGATACCGACCTATGGTTCCTCCAAGCCGAAGCCATCTTCGCATGCGAACGTATCACCTCTCAAACGACCAAATTCAACAAGGTCATCACCGTCCTACCAACTGCGGTACTACGTCAAGTAGCGGATCTCCTATCTACCCCGGGAGACCAACCATATGACTCCATCAAACGACGTTTGATTGCTACATACAGCCAGTCTGACACCAAAAAACTTCAACTACTTCTAGACAACCCTCCCATAGGAGATCAGCGACCCTCGCAACTATTGAACGACATGCGTTACATTGCAGGGGAAGAAGTTCCCCCTCCTCTACTCTGTAAATTGTGGTTGAATCGACTTCCCGCAGCATGTCGAAGCATACTCGCGGCTTCCACGGAAACAGATCCGGACAGGTTAGCGAACATTGCAGACAAGGTAATCGATTCATCAAATACTCTGCAACCCGAATCCTCCTCTCTACAGCATCAGATCGCCCAACTCACCGACAAAATTGAATCACTGCATAGGGAGGCACTCCAAAAACCCCCTAATCACGAGTACCGCCGCCGTCATTCATCAACGAGATCGCCCACCCGATACCCAAGGAATCAACACCGTTCACCTCAACACCGATCGAACCGCGCCAGATCAACGTCTCGGTCATCACAGGATCGCCGGTCATCATCTCGAGACAGGTCTTATACTAACAAAATCTGCTGGTACCATGAGAAGTGGGGGAGGGACGCACGGAAATGCGAACGTCCATGCTCATTCAAATCGGGAAACTAATTTATGCAGCCGTTTCGGCGGGACGCACTGCACCAACCCAAGCAAACCGCCTTTTTATCTACTGCCAACAACAAGGCATACCTTTTTTGGTAGATTCCGGAGCATCAATCTCGGTTCTACCTAATAAGATTATCAAACGCCGCCAGAAACAACCTGGATCCCTCTTCGCAGCAAATGGTACCGCTATCTCCTCATATGGGACACTTGCGGCCCAACTTCACCTCAACTCACGTCCCTATCCATGGAACTTTGTAGTTGCAGATATTCCCAAAGCTATATTAGGGGCGGATTTTCTGAGCTATTACCACCTCCTCGTGGATATACGGCGAGGGCGGCTAATCAGCTCTGATAGCGGAGAGATAATTTCGGGACGCATCAACAGCATCTCCATGAATGAATCAATATCTTCTCTAACGCATATTCCTCCTACAACAAAGTATAAACAACTTTTGGAAAAATATGTGTTAGCCACCCAGCCAAATGGGAACACGTCTTATCGTGACATTGGGGTGTACCACCATATTGAGACAAAGGGACCCCCAGTACACGCTAAAGCAAGACGACTGGCACCAGAAAAACTTCGCCTCGCCAAACAAGAATTCCTCAGACTACAGGAAATGGGAGTAGTTAGACCTTCAAAATCACCATGGTCTTCCCCCCTACACATCGTCTCAAAACCCGACGGATCGATTCGCCCGTGCGGGGACTATAGGATGTTAAATGCCCGCACCATACCAGATAAATATGCTGTACCAAATATTCGGGATTGTAATACGCTTCTACAGGATACGTCAATCTACAGTACCTTAGACATTACGAAAGCCTTCCACCATATCCCTATAGCTCCGGAGGACATCCCAAAAACCGCGATGATAACTCCATTCGGATTATTCGAATACACCCGCATGGGGTTCGGGCTCCGCAACGCCGCACAATCCTTCCAGCGTTACATGGACCACCTACTGAGAGGCTTAGACTTCGTTTTCGTCTACCTCGACGACGTACTCATCGCATCAAAATCACCCCAACAACACGAGAAACACCTCAAAATAGTACTCCAGAAATTCCAGGAACACGGATTACAGTTGAACATCAACAAATGCGTCCTGGGACAACCTTCTGTTACCTTCCTAGGACATACCATATCCAAAGAAGGTATCAGACCATTAGACTCCAAAATTCAACTGATCAAACAATTTCCTAAACCGTCGAAGGTCTGCCAGTTACGACGGTTCCTAGGTATGATTAACTTTTATAGAAGAAGCATACAGCACATCGCACAAGTACAGAAACCTTTGAATCAATATTTACATAACTCTAAGAAAAACGATAAAACTCCAATCAACTGGACCTCCGAAGCGGAAAGATCTTTTAATCAATTAAAAGATATGCTTTCCAAGGCCACCTTATTGGCCCACCCCCGAGAGGGGGCCAAACTAATACTGGCATGTGACGCAAGTGACACAGCAATAGGAGGAGCCCTACATCAAGTCAGCCACACGACAACTGAACCTCTCGGTTTCTATTCAAAAGGACTAACATCAACACAAAAGAATTATTCTACATTCGACAGGGAATTATTAGCCATTTTTGAAGCAGTTCGGCACTTCAGGGACATCCTGGAAGGACGTATTTTCACCGTTCTCACCGACCACAAGCCCCTCATCTACGCCCTACAACAGTTAGGTACCCAAGACAGCTTGCCCCCGACGAATTAGACAATTAAATTTTATTTCCCAATTCACGACGGACATTCAGTATCAAAAAGGAGCAGAGAACATCGTAGCTGACACATGGTCCAGAATTGAAGAATTAGAAGTACCGAATCTAGCACCTACACTCATCGAGCACCAAAGAAATGACGCAGGCATCCTGGCATATTTTACTAAACACCCAAATCGACAACATGTTGAACGCACACCACATGGCGACATAATCTGCATCCGACAAAATGGACAAATAAGACCTTTCATACCACAAAGGCTCACAGACACCGTTTTCTCTTCCCTGCACAATTTGAGTCACCCGGGAATAAGAGGTTCCCGTAAACTTATAACAGGTCGCTACTTCTGGCCTTCAATGAACAAGGATATCAAGGAAAAGGTTTTATTATGCCAAGCTTGCCAGAAACACAAAACCTACAAGCACACTAAAGCCCCTCTCCAACAATTTTCCGACACCACACCTTTTTCTCACCTTCACTTGGACATCGTTGGGCCACTGGTTCCCTCACATGGGAAGAAATTCTGCCTCACTTTTATCGATAGGGCTACCAGTTGGATCGAATGTGTACCCCTTTCTTCCATTGACGCAAACACAATCGCAAATACCATCACTTCAACATGGATAAGTCGATACGGTGTCCCCACAACGGTTACCACAGACCAAGGTCGACAGTTTGAATCTTCAATTTTTTCAAATCTATGCGCACAATTTGGGATGAAGCATACACGTACGAACAGTTACCATCCTCAGAGTAACGGCATTTTGGAACGCTGGCATAGGTGCCTAAAAACCAGTTTGGCAGCCCAATGCAACAATACAAACTGGGTATCAAACTTACCAATGGTCATGCTCGGACTTCGCAATGCAATAAGCTCGGATGACTCAACGCCTGCCTCCAGAACTTTTGGATTCCCACTTCGATTACCGGGAGATATATTTACACCCAACAAATTACCTACGACCCTCAGAAATCCCCCTTTACACCACGCAGCAAAATCATACCTTCCAAAAAACATGATAGACGCCAAATATGTATACATCAGAATACCTACCATAACGTCATCACTCCAAGCCCTATATGAAGGTCCATATCCGGTCTTACAGAATGATGGAAAATCTATTGTTATTTTAAAAGAGGGGACGCCTTCAACCATATCAATAGATAGGTGCAAACCAGGATACCTAATACCTGAGAGCAGGCCGAGCAGTGACCCCTCTAATCCAAAAGTGAAGGGTAAGATAAACACATATACACCTAGGGGCCAACAACCTCGAAGGGATTATAACCTACGAGTCCGCTTCTCCCCTTCCATCACATCAACCACGGGTAATAAAACCCTTCTGCTCGACCCCTCTTCATGCCAGTCTAATCATGGAATTTCAACGTGCTCTATTCGAACTCCGCAACCTCCGCCGCGTGATCGAGTGCCCGGTTACCCCGATACCCCTCTCGATGGTCGACGTTCGGGAGACCATGAAGGAAGTCCTCGGCCAGCAACACCACAACCACGCAGCTATGCACAGGCAGTACGAGGATCTCCATCTCCAGCACCGTCAGACGACCACACCGGCCACTCCTCCAGGCAAAGAAAACAACACCCGCAAGGAGTACTTCACTATAGAGTACCAGCAGAAACAACAACAACAACATTCCCTGAGGAGACAAGCTATGATGAATGCTGCACAGCCACGTCCAAGACAAGGGGAAACGGATTCCGAAAAACCAGGCCCGATTCGCCGCACCCGGCGAGGTGGACGAAAAAACAAGAAACCGTACCGCCAGGACTTACACTTCTGAAAAACCTTTAAATATCATTGTACATACGAAGTTAAGATAATTTAGATACGACGACACTAGTTCAGTGGACATATATAATGTTTTACTTTTATACATAAGTCACATATTTTTGACAAGCACATTGGGGGAGGTGTGTGACGAATATTTTCATGTAAATTCAAAATATCTACACAAATTACGAAATGTACGTTGTCAAATAAACACGTGGAGAAGGCAAGAGGGCAGAGACCTGGGTTTTTCCCAAAGCCCCAAAATAAGGGGCTTAGGGTCCTATATAAGTCCGCAAGCTCTAGTCAAGAATAACCATTCCCTCTCTGACTCTTGCCTTGCCTACATCGCTATACCTAAACCTTCCTATTTTATTCAAAACCAAAAAACCTTGTTAGGTGAGTTGCGGGCCCTGCCGAGCACCACCTATCTTTCTGGAAAGAGAGCGGTTTTCTTCAGTTCTGAAGATCACGAGCACCTTTTCAAATTACAGACGTTGCTGAGTTCCCCTTCAGGGAATTTCACGCACCTGTAAAAATTTAGTGGAGAAGCTGGGGATATTCCTTCAGAATATCCACCACGCTCCCACTCGCAGTGTGCTGGGTTCCCCTTCAGGGAATTGCACGCACCTGTGCCACGAATGAGCTGAATCTCTTAATCGAGATCACACGCCCTCGTGGAGGTTGAGCGGGTTCCTCCTTCAGGGGATACCGAGCTCCCTTTTTAGGCTAGCGGGTGATCCCTCACATCGAGAATCACACATGCACCTACACCATAGGGAATTCTCCATCAGAGAATTTATGTGGTCCTAAAAACCAGCTTGTACATAAATGTAAATACTCAAATATTAATAGTAAGAACCTAATAACATAAACATTTCTACCTTTTTCTAGTTTAGTAAAATTTTAGTTAAGAAAAACTCTTAACAGCCGTGTTGCATCATTGAGGAAGATACATTTGGTCTTGGTGCTACATATCGTGGGTGAGGATGTGGGCTGACTTGATGTGGGATAGATGGCATCGTATGCACTGACAGTGGTGAGGGGGCTGAATCTGATCTAAACTTCTGATTAATGGTGGCTTTTGAGCAGGCTCGGTTCCCAGCTGGCATATTTTGTGGTATATTGTGGGGCAGATTGTTGTGCCTAGTTACAGAGGCCCAAGTGCATGGGTGTTGGAGCTCATTGCGTAAATGCATCTGCTTTGAGTGGTAGTTGGTTAAGGGCGAGACCTCCACCATACCTGACTAAATTTATGTGTGTGTTGTATTTAAGTGAGTGTGTGGGCGGTTAAGGACGGACCTCCACCGAGCGTGTAGTGTATGTCATCCGGATCGGTTAAGGGCGAGACCTCCACCTGATCCTGATGAAATGTGTGTGTGTGAATTTAATGGTAAATTTGTGTAGAAAGTGTGTGCGGTTAAGGGCGGACCTCCACCGAGCGTGTAGTGTGTTTCATCAGGGTTGGTTAAGGGCGAGACCTCCACCTAACTCTGATGAAATGGGTGAGTGTGAATTTACTGTGTGTGTGAATTTACTAGGAGAACATTTGATAAGTGGGTTTTAAGAGAGGAGGTAGGAAGAGAGAGAGAGAGAGTAGCCAGCAGCTAGAGGAGACGTAGAATGGCGAAAATGGCGCAGGATCCGGGGTTATATAGACACTGAAGTCCCCACCCTGGTGGTGGGGTTTCAGGTTGAGCTGGATCCTGCGTCGGTTGCCCCACTCTTACCGTTTATTCCCAGAGCCTTATTTTAACAGGTTGTTTTTGGTGAGAACTTAATTCTAGTGAGTTGGAGTTCCGGGAGGGACTCACGACAATGATGAATTCATTGTGCAATTTAATTACCTAATTTTGTGACTAATGACGCGATATGAACGGCATACATATCTGTTCGACTACCTATATTAGAGTAAGTAGATGATGTTATCATAATAACAATGCCCTAAGGATATTGTGAATAAATTGATTTATTGATCTAATATTAGGTCGCTACCTACCTTCTGTTCTTTATATACAGGTTGTATGGCAGCTCCAAAAGTTGAGAATACGGGCAGTGGACACAAGATTTGATAAAAATCCCGCGTTCTATTTCCCCCCGCCCCTATAGAAATTTTTCGAAACTCCGGCGACGTAGTGCTCAGCTAGACTGAATTCTGCGTCATACAAAAAATAAACACGTAAATCGGTTGAGAATTAAGCTCTGGGCAGCGCACACAAGATTTTTTCGTAAACCCACGTTTTTCGGCATTGACCCCCTGCCCCCCTTCTAGAAGTAAATTTCAAAATTCCTGCGACATCAGCACAACTTTCCTTTCTGATCGAACAAAAAAGAACCACGGAAATCGGTTGAGAATTGCGGCCTGGGCGGCGCACACAAGATTTAGCGGGAAAACCCACATTTTTTCAGCATTAACCCTCTCTTCCCCCCTTCTAGAAGTAAATTTCAAAATTGCGTGACATTAGGCATAGCTAGACAGTTTTCTGCATCGAATAAAAAAAGAACCACGAAAATCGGTTAATTGCGGCCTGGGCAGAGCACACAGGTTTTTTTCACACACACGCACACACGTCTATGGTTTTTTTTCACAGATTTGGATTCAGGATGGTCTGACACGGATTTGAATATGGTTCTTTTCATTCTCAGCTGGGTGTTGTCCTCTTCTGACCAGGTCAAATACTACTAAGTAAATAAACTAAACTTTAAATAAACTTTAAAAATAGCGATTTTCAAACCTCGAGAATGGGTGTACGAAAAATCAACACCAGTAACCCCCAGAGGGTCGAGTTATGGGAGGAGGGGGGGACCCTTACTTGTTTTGTCGTGTAAACAGTTTTCTTGGTCGCTTCGAGTGGCTATCCTCTCCGCCCTTCTCCTTGACTCACAAACCTGCTGTACATAATTATTATAGTAGTGCGTGGGCCATTGCAGGACAAACTTTTTTCGACCGAGGGCTTTAATAAAATTTCAACTGTTCCTCCACTGTGATAATCAGAAGGTATCAACAAAAGGAGACTCGAGCTGAAGATCATCTTCCGGAGGAGCCCCCTAATCTCGGGATAGGTAGGTCCCATTGGCGTCACAAAATTTCATTGACATTAAATAACGGACTGCGAGTATTACACAAATAATAATACTTGCAATTAGTGTACAGGGGTCCCAGAAATCCCCCCCCCCCCAACCATTCATTTTCCTTAGGCCCCCTTTCACATTGGCGACACGCTACCGGGAAACTACTGCCAGGAAAAAATTTATCGCTTACCCACAGTTTTATTGCGTAAATGAATTGTCATATCGAGAATATGAACGGATCGCTAAGAAGTGGGAGAACTTTTTTTTCTATCCAAAAACTATTGCAACGTAACCCCCCCGGACTTAAAAAAGTTGTATAAAACTAAAAAGTAAAGAATAATATTTTAATAATTTATTCAAAGCCGATACAAAAAAATTTTTGAAGTTGGCGCCCAGTTTAAAGTAAAATCTATAAAAACGAAGGGATATAAATATGAAGGCTGTGCGTGGGGTTTTTGTTAAAATTTGGCGCCGATTTCATAAAGTATATTGTATTGGCTTTGAATAAATCATAAACCTACCTTTGTTCAGCATAAAAATTAACATTTACTTTTTAGTTTTATAAAGGTTTTTTGAAGCCTTTTTTGTTTGTTATTCTGTGAATAATAATACACCTTATGTAATCACTCAGCTAAAAAAATTTATAACACCCCCTCAAAATGTTTTCTTTTACGTTTCAAGGTGCGTAGATTCCAAAAATGGAATCTAGTCCGTCCGCCGTATCACGTATACCGGCTTCACTTTCGGTCTAAAAAAATTCGTTCTTTCGCACACATGCTCCATTTGGGCCCTAGTTGTGTCCCGAAACTTTGCAGCCCGATCGGAATATACCCAGGAGTGTTATGAGTGGAAATGGGTATAAAAATAGGTACCTATTTTTTGTGTTTTAGTAACATGTTAGTAACATGAAGACCGAATATAAAGTCTATTTTGACCAAAGAGTGGAAAATTGAGGTTCTAGCGAAGTTTCAGCCTCAAGTTTACGTTAAATTTTGGTCTAAAATCATCGTTCTTCCGCACAGTTTGGGTCCCCATTTGGGAACACATTTGAGTCCTAGTTGTGCTCCGAAAATCGGCAGCCCGATCGCCATACACCCAGGGGTGTTATGGGAGAAAAATGGGTGTAAATAGGGGTTTTCTAGGGATTTTTGAGGTTTTAGTGAACATAAGCTTGTAAGGTATCGTTTTTCATGTTTTTTAGGGCGAGAAGACCGAATATTAGGTTGATTTCGACCGAAGAGTGACGAATTGAGGTTGTAACGAAGGTTAAGCTCCCGAAATTCATTTTTTATTAGTCAAAAACATGGGACATTCTCTGAAATCACTATTTATTTTTGTATAATAACACTAGAAGTGTTATCAGCAGTTGAATCACCCAAACCGCGTAACACCCGATGGCAGCGTGATAACATTGACTTGCATCCAATCAAACCACCTGAGTTGAATATTTCCTCGGCCCTTCGTGAGTCCATTGCATCTGCTATTAACAACACTTTATCTTCAGGCAATACTATTACTGATAATATCATCACGAAAGCAATTGACAGTGTGATTGAGGCCGTTGAGAGTACGGTTGACTCTCTCATCAAGAAGATTATGGTCTCTACCAGTAAGGAGTTCATAGAGGTCAACAAAAAGGTTGATAATCTTGATCAAGCGCAATGACACCTGAACTTATTATTTCATGGAATCCCAGAATTTCCCTCTGAAAATCCAGTAACGATCGTCAGCAACGTTATCAGGGAAACCTTGAAGATTGACTTGGGGGATTCGGCGCTTGTTCGTGTGAGGCGAGTTGGTCGGCCGTTTCCTTCAGTTGACGGGAATGCGGCCAAAATACAAAATGCTGTGCCTCGTAAATCCACAACACAGCGCCCAATCGTAATTACTTTCTCCAAGTATGCTGATAAATCTCAGGTTTATGCGGCCAAACGTCTTATGAAGGGTCACAGGACCCTAATCACAGAAGATCTGACGTTTTCTCGGCGTGCTCTCTACACGAATGCAGTCATGAAGTTTGGCATGAGGAATGTATGGACGACAAATGGGATTATAAAAACTCTACATGGCGACCGAGTTCTCACTCTTTCCTCACAAGAATACCTGGATTCCTTGGATGTCTACCGTACTCCCTCAGATGGCACTCAGACCTAACTCAGCACTTTAGGTACCTCAGATGTTATTTTACTATTATCTGTAGGTATATATTACTTTTTTATTCTTGGAATTATTTACTTATATTTTATTTGTTCATATTCGTTCAGAACGCTTCTTAAGAATAAGTACCTACAATGTATGTACAGATCGTGCATAATTTTTCATATTGAATTATTGTAACGCTGCCATGCCGAATCTATTCACCTATACTCATCTATATTTCACTCAGATCTTCAAAAATAGTAATTTAGCAATCCGGACCTCCTTGAACCATTTGTAGTCTCTCATTCATTCATTATCTCATGCTTTTTTTAATACTATCTCTTATTTACATCATTGTTTTTCTTTGTTTGTTGTCTTCCCTCTTCATACCATTTTCTTCTTCTCAAGATAAATTCTCATACTATGTTATCTTTCTTCTTCTTCTTCTCTCTTCCTGGCTACTGATCTTCGGGAGATTGTTGGGGCCTGCTGGGCGCCCAGAGGGGCTGCCGCGGACCTACCGTTGGTATGGACGATTCTGCGGATCTCTTGCCTTCGGGACTCTCTCTGGATGGCTCATTTTATACTGCCAGTGAATCTGGGGAGTGTGACGAAATACCCACTAATACTAACATCATCAATTTTATGAATACTGTTTCTAAATATTCCCTTGTAGTGGGCTACTTCAATGCTGGAAGCCTTGTCGCGAATATTGAGGAGGTTAGGGCTTATATTGAGTGTGCCAACTATTCTGCTATTTGCATAGTCGAAACTTGGTTGAATGGTAAGATACCGAATAGACTGGTCAATATCCCAGGTTATAAAATCGTCAGACATGACCGATCACCTATGCTGGGTAAGAAAGGGGGTGGAGGGGTTGCAATTTTCGTGAAAATAGGTTTGAAATTTGATGTTATACTTCGGTCTTATGATTGCCCAGTTGAATACCTATTTATAAAACTCAAGTTTACCTAAGGGTGGCGCATGCCTCCTGGGTGCAGTTTATCGTCCACCAGACCGTGGAATTGATGTATCTTTGCTCGAGGCTGCTCTAGCGTCGTTTGTTATTGACTTTGAAAAAATAGTCATTCTCGGGGATTTTAACTGTAACCCGGCTTATGACAGCACCAACTTCAGGAGATTGTACTCAATGTTGCCCCCTCTCGAACTGGATATTGTTCCTTCAGGTCCCACCCACTTCACTTCCAACTCGTCCAGTACGATAGATCTTGCTATAGTCAAAAACCTAGACCACGTCACTAAATTTGCACAATATTCTACCCCTGCAGTTTCAGCACATCATCATTCAGTCATTGTTTTAAAAATCCCTCCTTTGCACTTCAAGCCAATTACAATATCTTCCCGTAATTTCAAACAGATCAATAGAAGCAACTTACTGGAATATGCTGATAATCTAAAATGGGATGAGTTGTACGGCATGACTGATACATCTGAGATGGTATCACATTTCAATGAATTAGTCATGGATTGTATGGATGCCTATGCTCCTGTCAAGCAATACCTACAAGGTAAAACATCCTCCAAATCCCTGGTTTAGTCCCTTTATCAAATTTCACTTCAACAAAATGGATGATTACTTTAAGCTATGGGACCTTGCAAAGGCACAGGAGGATCGAGAGGCCTATGTGAGACAACGTAATAAAGTAAAATCCTATATCCGAATGGCCAAGAGGAAAGATTGTTTTACTAAACTTGATCCCGCTACCCATAATTTAAAAACTCTGTGGCGCAATGTAGAAAAAATTGGACTTAAGGGTGGTAAATTTGCTGCTGAACCGTCTCACACTCCTGATGACTTCAATAGATTTTTTCTGAGGAACCAACAACCTTCAGCCACCCATAACACATCCGCTATTCAAATCACAGAGGGTTTCTCATTTACTTGCGTGGAGGAGGTCGACATCACCGCAGCTTTCTTTTCTATTGACTCTCATGCTGCTGGTTCTGATGAGCTTCCTCTCTCTTTCCTCACACTTTTGTTTCCAGTTATTCTGAAGTATCTCTTGTATATTGTCAACAGCTGTATCACGTTTGCTCAATTCCCCGTTCAATGGAAATCGGCTGTAGTTGTACCCATTGGTAAGGTCAGCAACCCTGTATCTTTGAATGAATTTCGACCGATTTCCCTTTTATGCATACCCTGTAAAATTCTTGGGTTTGTATTATCCAAACAAGTTATTTCATACCTTGACAGCCAATCTCTGTTGAGTCCATTTCAATCAGGTTTTCGTCAGGGGCACAGTTGTATTACTGCACTCACTCATGTAACCAAAAATATTCTTCAACGTTTTAACGAGAATCTGGTCACTGTTGGAGTCCTGTTGAATTTTTCAGATGGTTCTATAGACCATAACATATTTATGACAAAGCTCTTTAATGATTTCCAGTTTTCCTCCACAGCTTGCAAGCTGATAGCATCGTTTCTCAATGGCAGAACACAACGTGTCCGAGTAGGCAAATCCATTTCTGGCTCCTTGCCAATTACTACTGGTGTTCCTCAGGGGTCCATTCTGGGCCCCTTGTTCTTTTCCATCTATGCCAATGATGTCACTACCAGTCTTAATGGCCATTTCTACCAACAATACGCTGATGATGTTCAGTTTTATTCGTCATGCCCACTGGCAGATCTTCCTGAAACTATCAAATCTATCAATCAAACTCTAGAAAAGGTCTCAAATTGGTCTCAGTAATTCTTTACGTTTAAATCCCCTCAAGACACAAGCTATTATATTCTCTTCTACCCCTTTAGATGCGAGCAATTTACCCAAAATATATTTGAATAACTGTCCGATTCCATTTAGTAAAACCGTCAAAAATCTAGGTGTGATTTTTGATGAGAATATGAGCTGATCAAGTGAAGTTGCTGCTACATGCAGAAAAGCTTATGGTGCTTTATATCTATTGAGACGGTTTTCACTTTACACTCCGGATAATTTAAGATCATAAATATCTTGTCAAAACCCTAATCATTCCCGTTTTCAATTATGGATCCATAATATTTATCAACTCCCTCAACTCAGTCAGCAGAAGAAAATTAGAAATAGCTTACAACTGCTGTGTTCGCTACACTTTCCGTCTTAAACCTCGGTCTCATGTTTCCCACCACATCAATGACCTGCTGGGCTGCGGAATTATCACATATTTAAAATTGCAGTGGTATATACAATTTATATACAAATTGGTCCACTTTTCAGATTTTAAAATTCCTGCTTACTTGCGGAACATCTACCAAAGGGGTGCAAGTGTCCGGTCGTTGTCTGAAACAAATCCGCACAAAAAATAAATTATTTTCGAATTCATTGAGGGTGTTCGGGGCAAGATCTTGGAACTCATTGCCGGCCAGGATTCGTGGGCTTGGCTCACTGGAGTCGTTCGGTAAGGCTGTCCTGCAGTTTCTCAAGGATCAATCAGCAGCCAAATAACTTTCTCTCCTCTTCCTTTCTTTCTCCTTCTCTTTTTTTTTCTCTCTCTCTTTCTAATCCCTCATGATTGTCTCCTGTGACAAGGTTATAAACGACAAGAAAAACGATGTAGGTACCTATTCTTTAAGTAACAACTTTTTGTATCCGTTTTTGCCTTTTTTTAATGTGTTTAAAAAAAAAGTAATTATATTAGCGCCATCAGCAATTTGTATTTGTAATTGTGTTGTACAGTACCTATCTAAGTGGGGCCTTGAGCCCTGAAGCTGTGAAAATTAATAATAAATAAATTCTCAATTCTCAATCAAGACAATTAAATGGTAGGTACTATCAATGATCAAACATTATCTATTAAAAAAAAAAAAGCCGAGACTAATTCGTGTTTTTGGGAGCCAAAATTGGTAGAAACCATCAAACATAGCCATTTCAACAATTGCACATGGAAGAAACAATAAATGAACAGCCAAAATTTCTGTACGTATGTCCAGTAGAATAATAAACCCATGTGACAAGGACTTTGCAGCGTTTTTTCTTTCTTTTTGCTTTTTAGTGCTATCAATGGATTATTTACAGAAAAAATTTAGTTTTGAAAATGTTTTTATGAGTTATTCTATACCTTTTTGGCACATTTTTCGAAGTGGATTTTTTCAAATAAATTTTTTCATCAGCTACACTTTTCTGTGCCAACGCATAGTGACAACACAGTGACCCATTACTAGCTGAGTAATATACCATCATTGCTGAACATACCATACTGATCATACTGATCATTACTGATACCATCATTACTGGGGCGTCCAAAGTCTTTGGTTTTCTGTTGTCAAATCGTGCAATGTCGCAAAAGCATTTGAAATCGAAGAGTTCATCTGCCCTAGTACAGGTTCAGTATGGAACCACCTGGGGATGATCCTTTTTTCATTTGAAAAAAGATTAATCAAAATTGGTACAGTAATTTTGGAATAAACGCTTATCATATCGTTATTCCTGTTCCTATTGGCTACATACTGGGCCAATCCTTACAAAAACTATAATGGGACCACAGGGGGATGATCCTTTTTTCATTTGAAAAAAGATTCATCGGAAAAGGTCCAGTAGTTATGGAATAACCGCTTATCCATATCGTTATTCCTGTTCCTGTTGGCTACATACCGGGCCAATCCTTGCAACAAAAAAAAACGCTGGAAATTTTCTTGTAACATGCTAGTGGCAACACTGTGTACAATCGAGTAGAGGGCAATTATTGTGAGGTTAGCACTTAGCACTGGAGCTGCATTGTCAACGTGTTGTGAATATGAAACTATCATTCGTACTAATTACGAGTTCAGTGATTATTCCCTAAGTTATAATCACATTACATGGTGTCAGGTTTACAACTGATAAACGTTCGATTTAAGTAAGTCATCTAGAAGGATTCTTCTAATGTCGGGAAACGATGCCAAACAGCCCCCTTCGTTCAACTTCGAAGCAGACAACCTCTGTGCTCATTGGAAACACTGGTGGCAACAGTTCCACATATTCTTGGTCGCCTTGAAGCGTACGAAAGACACAGATGAAGAGAAAACTGCGGTACTATTGAATCAACTAGGTGAACGGGGGCTAGAAATATACAACACATTATTTGTGGAAGATACAGTCAAGGAAGAAGATGGGGATGATAAAACGGTAAAGACACTGTCATTTAATGATTTGGTTCAGTTATTTGAAGACTATTTTGCGCCGAAACGGGACAATCGTACGTCGAGTTCATAACGGTGTTAAAAACGGCAGCATCTACCTGCGATTACGTAGAACGAGACAATATGATACACGACCGACTGGTAGAGCAAGGGGAAGAAGAACGATTGCTGAAGAGATTGTTGGATGTCGGCGGAGATTTGACCCTGGAACCAGCAACTGAATTTTTTTTTTTTTTTTTTTTCATGGTCGATTCCAAAGGTTCATAACTGTAAATAATGAACCAATATAATGGGATTACCGGGGGATGATCCTCTTTCATCTTAAAAAAGATTCAAAGATTCATCGAAATCGCTCCAGTAGTTTCGGAATAAGCACTGGACAAATATTTGAAAAAAGAGAGGGAGAGAGAACCTCCTATTTTTTTCAAGTCGGTAATAAGGGAGTACTAACTGGCTGAAATCGAAAACACATCTTTCCCCTCTTCAAACTCAAATTTATTTAGAAAACCGTTTTATCATAGTTGAATTATCTGTATTTTTAAACCAAGGTTTAAAAAAAGTTTTGATTTGAAAATTGCGGAGTAAAACAATTTTTGAAACACATATTGACTTTTTATTCAAACTTAATTACGGATTTGGTTCACTCATCTCAAAAATGGGTAGAAATTGGTTTTTCACGAATTTTTACTCCGACATTGGTACCTACCAGTTTAGTAACGTGTACGCTGGTACACGTATACACTACTGGTGTATCCAGTACCTAATTCTTTATTTCCTAAAATTTGTAATTTCGTTAGTTGAAATCGAAGGAAGGAATGTTAGGACAACACAATCCTTCTACTTTTATGAATACGTTTATATGTACCTGTCATTTATTTCGCTTCCACGTTTACTAAGGTTTCGGAAGCCTTGTAAGTACCTAGTTATGAGAGGGAAAAAAATTTTCCTAATGGTATCTTCTGTCATGAAAATCACCAAAATCAGTCTGTCTTTCATCAATAAGACACAAGCATTCTAATGGTTCTAATGAACCCATTTTAATGAAGTTCGGAAGGCTTATTCGGGTGAGTGTCCAGATGGTCTCCCAAAAATTTAATTTATATCAAATTTCATCGATTATATATTTACTTTTTCATTTTATTTTTTGCGCTAATTCGTGCTGTTGTTGGGAGAGGGGAAGGGGCTTCTATTTTGTTCGTTCAACGCAATAACTCTCATAAGTTCCTTGATTGTTGCAGTTCATAGGAGCCTCTGGTACTGATGAGCATCCTGACTTACTAATAAGAACCAAAGTATGATCAACGGAGGACATGCGTACCTAATTTCGACTTTTTTATTCTTCCTCCAATCCGTGTAAGCAATCAATAGGTACCTACTACTATTTATCTAATAAGGTTGATCTAATAATACCTTTACTAAGTATACGTACACCTAATTTCCAGAATCTTATACTAACTCGTTGATTATCTTGTTGAGTAACCCTATATCTATATTTCTGTACCAAGGTTTTCTGTTCAGTTCCAAGATATTTTTATGAGTTTATGTTGATGAGTTTCCTAGTAGATCCTACCCATTTTTACTGCAGTCCTCGCCTTTCCCCACTTCCAAGTCACTCCCTTCCTCATTTCAAATTAACTACATTTCAAAAGAAATGTAGTTAATTTTTTGTATTTTATCATGGTTTTTTTCTATTTCATCAGGTTAACAAGCAGTCTTGTTTTTGATGACATTCTCCCCGAAGATAAAAAGTTATATGACAAAATGAGGCCACCAAAGAAAGATGGAGAACCGACGACAGTCAATTTCCACGTCACAGTCATGGGCCTTGATTCAATTGACGAAAATTCGATGGTAAGAGAAATAAATAGTACAACTCATTTTTATGTAATAACATGGAATGCATATAATACCATCAAATTATCCTGTCGTGGTTCAATCCTACCTCTCCAATGTATTCCAGACTTATGTAGCGGACATATTTTTTGCTCAGACGTGGAAAGACTACAGACTTCGGCTGCCTGAAAACATGACTTCGGAATACAGGTAATCGGATGTCATTTTGATTAACTTCCTACATTATCTATCGTCAAAAATTATATTCAGCAAATAAATTGCAGATTGCTTGAAGTGGACTGGTTAAAGAATATCTGGAGACCTGACTCCTTCTTCAAGAACGCCAAATCCGTCACTTTCCAAACGATGACGATTCCTAATCACTACATGTGGCTGTACAAAGACAAAACTATTCTATACATGGTCAAGTAAGTTAGTAAGTAAACTTGTGTGAGTGAAAGTTAATATTAATCTATGATTATGATGGGGTAGGTGATTGAGTACGTTTTTATAGGCTCCATCGCTACTTCGCAGTGGCGGCAGTTTAAATTTGCCCCCTTCCCAATAATATTGTTTGAGGCTCCCGTTTCTACACATGAGCGAACCGACGTTAATAATAAAACATAGTTTTCCTGAAAAAAGTGGGTCTATTTGAGTTTTTGGGGATCAAAAATTTCTAAAACAGGCTAAAATCATGAAAAATGGGTAACCAATTTACGAGAAGTCGTGTATAACAGTCGCTAGAGACAATTTTTTTTCTCAAAAAATGTTTTTTTCTCCACACAAAAAATCGCTAAAATCCACCGTAAATTTCTAAAAGGCATCAACTTCGAAAATTCCTCATAAAGTCACGCAGCACGACTGGTATTCCATTTTCCCCAATCCAATTTTCCGAAATTCATGTAGTACGTACCCACCAACTACAAAATTTAGGAAAAATTGCAACAGATCATTTTTCTCGATAATCATTCTCGCCCGTTTCTTCTTTCTACGCTCAAACCTCAAGTCGATGACTTCTCTCTCTCTCTCTCTCTCTCTCTTCTCACGCCTCCTTATCTTTTACCTAAAAGATCCCAGACTGGTGGAACCGGAAAGGTGATAACCTACCAGAGTGGCAACCACTGGGCAAAACCCTCTAAGGTCTTAGTGGTGGAAACCTCACTGGCGCTATAGGTGTTAACCAGAGGCGCTAGATCCACTACCTTCTCCTACATCATTCTCACTCTCATCTCCACACCTCACCGCTACCTCAATCTCTTTCAAACCACCACAGATATGAAGAATACAATTTGATATCTAAAATACTAAATAATCTTAATGCTTCCAGTAGTATCTAATTTATTATAAAACTGAATTGATAATCTCCTTTTCAGGCTCACACTCAAACTGTCTTGCGTGATGAACTTCATGATCTACCCACACGACACCCAGGAATGCAAGTTGCAAATGGAGAGCCGTAAGTTTAATCTATTGCCACGTACCTACGTTTCTATTTATTATCTCATTTTGTGGGGCGTTTTAAAAAGTACAACATCTAAAATCAAGTTTCTCAACTCTTCTTCTTTAATCAACTTATCTGTGTGCTTAGAATCAATTTCTTGTTTTAGTATCACACACTACGGACGACCTGATTTTTCAATGGGATCCAGAACTGCCACTTGCGGTGGAGAATGTAGAGTTACCCCAACTGCAGCTAGTAAAGAATCACACTGCTGACTGTACCCAAGTATATTCAACAGGTAATTCAACAACAATGGGGGTTTGGTTTATTATTTTCAATAATGAACTTTTGGAATCGAGGATGACAAAAACTGTAAACCCCCTCAAAATTTGATGGTTTGCGTTTCAAGGTGCGCAGAATCCGAAAATAGAAAAAAAAAGTCTGTCCGTCCACCTTACGCCGCACCAGGCACTTCCCTTAGTCACTATGAACTTGAAATAATGAAATTCGGTTTGTAGGCCCCATTTGGGTCCGCGAAGCTCGGCGTTACTGTTAGTCTTGACTAATAATTTAAGGGGGTGAAAAATAGGGTTGACATTTTCAGAATGATGTAGCTCGAAAACTTTCAATAGGAGGGTATATGCTTTGTTTACGCTGTTGAATTGATCTTGAACTTGTAGATTTTTTGAGACCACCCAGAACACTGTATGTCCAGACGGTATACATCCAGCCCAGATACCTACCATTGCCAGGGGACCATATTATATGATTCACGCATCACGCATGGCTTTATGAAATGGAGTTGGTTGTTCCGTGATATTATTTCATTTGAAGAAAGATGGTTTATTTTGGATTTTTGATAGGTACCTACCTACCTACTTTTGTAACTTCAACAAATTTGCTTCGGTGTCTGTCCTTTTATGTGCCTGCAAAATCCTTGCCACACGCATAACTTCCTTGATTCGAATCCGATTTTGATGAAATTTGCGGGTTGGTCCCGCTATGGTCAGCTATGAATTACAGAACGATCGTGAAATTTGGCCCGATTTTGATTAAACTTGCCGGAACTTTTCTTATGCTTCATGCATAACAACAGATAATTATAGATAGAATGCATGAATCCACCGCATATTAATGAAACTGTAATTGCCCAGCCGGCTCCAGTACCTACTCGATTTAGGGCTTTCCTAGGGGAAGCACGGGGATAGGTATTGAGCGCAGAAAACAAACCTATCTATATAGGAAAGTAATAATTTGCAGCGTTTCGTTTGTTTTTTCTTATGTTGTGTCTATTTTTTGGTCCTACTGTTTGTCGAAGTCAACTTTATTGGTGGTATTTCTGAAACAACAAATCAGAGCTCGAGAGAATCGAGTGTAGATGTGTATGCAAACGTCTACAAATACTATTCCTGTCCATAAGCAAAACAGTGAGTGATCCGTAACGTTCATAATATTCCATTTTCTTCAGGTAACTTCACGTGTCTGGAAGTAGTGTTTGTGCTGAAGAGGCGTTTGGGATACTATTTGTTCCATACCTATTTTCCGACTTGTTTGATCGTCATCATGTCCGTAAGTTTCTTTCACGCTTTCGTGAGTTCACTTTAGCGTTTGTTGGATCTGGCATGCAAACTGTTCAGTACATGAAATAAATATATCACTTTGGGATCGCTCTTAAAATCGTGGAGCTCTTGTGTGTGTTTTCTAAGAACTGAAGAATTTATTGTTATTGATTCGCAGTGGGTATCGTTTTGGATCAAACCAGAAGCGGCGCCTGCCCGGGTGACTCTGGGCGTCACATCTCTCCTAACCCTCTCCACACAACACGCCAAGTCGCAAGCTTCTCTTCCCCCGGTGTCCTACATCAAAGCAGTTGACGCATTTATGTCGGTCTGCACTGTGTAAGATGAAAATCGATCAGTGACAATGATCTCAACCTTAGTGGGTCTAATTTATATCGGGGTCCACTGCGTATAAATTATATACCTTGGAAATTCTTTTCATACAACGCATACAAAAATATCAAACAGTTAATAGTTGTTACCGCAAGACTCGACCTCACCTTTGACCCATACAATATTTCGCCATCATGTTTAGTGTAGGTACTTCGGAATGCCAGTGTGCCAATTCTCAACGTAACATTCCTTCTTGAGTAGATATACCTACCTAAATGTTTTAAGTGCTGTCCCCCCCCCCCCCTTCAGCTAAACAAAAAAATCTAGTTAGAATACACCGTTCCAGGAGTTTGATTGCGTTAATGGCAACACCTTGATTTACACGTTTGAATCATTTTATTTCCGAATTCCTTACCTCACCTAATGGGGTAGTACCTACTGGTATGCCGTAGCATACCCTAGTTAGTAGGAGGTGCATGTTAACGGTACCTATTAACATGGCAACCTTTGTACATGTTTATTGCTCTTTTCTCAACCACAAAAATTGATTAATAATTTGTATTTATTTTGAGAACGTAATTTGAAATGAAAAACCCATAATCAATCAGTAGTGGAGGTAAACTGTATACTACACAATAATTATCACTTGCACTTTCCCTTGATTTCAGATTTGTGTTCCTGGCTCTAATGGAGTATTGCCTTGTCAATATAGTGCTTGGTGATAATGAAGGAGTCAAACCACCCGAGCCTATGAATCATGACAAACTTGGCAGCTTTTCCTTGAAGGTACTGAATCAAAGTAAAATATAGGTACTACCTAATGATCAATTTTCAGTGAATATACACATACACCTATATAGGTACTACTATATCCACCATTACATGGGTTATCCACCACATAAGTGTTAACGTGTTTGATCAGTGGGTATTAATTACAAGGCTGCATATCAGTTTTACAGAATTTTATTAATACAAGAACGGGATCGCAAAGACAGAAGTTTATTTTTGGACACGGAAGGACTAATCTCAGTATAACAAAAATGTGCTTTTTTGGTTTGGAGAACTGCCGTAAGGCGCAATGTTGCCACTCGTGCATTCCTCATGAATTTCGAAGTATTACTTATCCATGCACCTACGTCACCATTGAAGAACATTCAAAACCCTCCCTAACTGATGCTTGGCAAAAAATAGTTTGAAAATACAATCACTAAACTCTAATCATGATATCTGGACATCTATCTATTCATTTAAAAAATATTCAGTTATGAAAGATATCAGTCTCATCACATCTGTCTTACTTGAACAAGCATATTTAAAAAAATATATGTAGAACATATGTGTAAATATAATTCATTAAAATTTCAATATTTATTTTTCTAGTAAAAAACAGACCACATCAGTTTCTCATATTCACTTTATCACTGCAATAAACTTCGTTTGAAGAACTGGAATTTTTCGCCCAATAAAGGTTTGGTTAGGATGTCGGCAATCTGAATTCCATTTGGACAGTAATTGATTTGGATAAATCCTTCATCCACCTTCTCCTTGGTATAGTGATATCTGACATCTATGTGTTTAGAACGTCTGTTCGTACCACCATTATTTATCAAATTCATGGCAATCTGGTTTTCAATGTTTAGTTCTGTCAAAACTTCCTTTCCTGACAGTTCTTCCAGAAAGTTAATCAAGTAAATCAATGTTCCACCACATTCTGCAGCACTTATATATTCACTTGCAGTAGAGCTGGTGGCCACAGGTGTTTCCGTGAGGTCCAACTCACTGGTCTGTCACTGTAGAAAATCACAAATCCACTAGTGTTTTTTCTACTGTCTACATCACCTGCAAAATCAGCGTCGCAGTGGTCTAGCTTTTCTGAACAACCACTGTTAACGACATAATCAACTCCAAGATCAGCAGTTGCTTTGACGTACTTCAGGGTTCTCTTGATATTCTGCCCATCAGTTAGACGAGTGTTTTCGACGTGTCTTCCACAGAGTCCAGCTGTTAGAGCAAGATCAGGTATCATCTTTGTAGATAAATACAGGAGACATCCTACAGCTTCCCTATAGATAAAAGCGATTTTCTTAGTTCCATCGTCTTGATCAAGAGGTTTCTTGTCACGAGTAAGAGCAGGTTTGGCGTCTTCCATACGGTATTTTCTCATAGCAGCGTCAGTGTAGCCTTTTTGGGACAGTTTTAGATTACTATCAGTTCTACTATGTTTAATTCCAGGTAAGTATCAGGATTTTCAAAAGCAATAACTTTGAACTCTTTTTCAAGTGTTTTCACAACTTCATACAGATTTTCTAAGCTTCTTCCGGCAATTATCCACGTGCACTACTAAAAACATGGTGTGATCCATGTTCGCAAACACACATTGTTCTGTTTTCAATGGTTTGAGACCCATCCTTTGAAGAGTGCTTGTCAGTCTTGTTCCAGCAGGCAGAAGCTTGACAGAGTCAAACAAAAAAAATTTGCATATTTTTGACTTGTCGATGTATCCATCTGGCAGGTCGATCATTAGGTCTAAAAACAATAATGTGGGAAGACACCATGTTCGTGAATAGTGGGTACCAGACCTGGGTTGGCCAAACCGGTGACACCACAATACCCCTAGCTCCCTCATTCTGAATCTTCCTTAAGACTCTAGAGAGCAGGGCGAACGGAGGAAAGGCAAAAAAGAATATCGAGCTCCAGCTATGGGTAAATGCGTCGACCCCTTCTGCAGAACGGTGTGGGAATCTTGAAAAAAAACCGACTACAATGATGTAAATCCACTGGCGCAAAAATATCTATATACGGCTGAGCCAGTTGAACAATTTGTTCAAAAAGCAGTTGCCTGAGGCCCCATTCTGTGTGGGTGCTTAACCTCCACGATTCCCTGGTTGCTGGCTAGGTGTCGAACTGAATTCACCCCCTCCCAACCGGCTCTAATGCAGGCTGAGGATAGCACTTGAATTTTATCGTTCGGCACTGCCGTGGTCATGAATTGAGAATCAAACACAAAGCCTAAAGAGGTAACCACCCCTGATGGAATTAGCCTACGTTTAGTATTATTAATTATAAATCCAAATTCCTGAAAACATTGTAATGACAGCTCGACAGCTGTTCGACACTCCTGATAAGTACTACCTAGAACTAGGAAATCATCCAAGTAGTTCACAATGGTGACCCTGCGCCACCTCAGTGTGGCCACCACTGGTCTAAGGAGTTTATGGAACATGTAGGGGGCAGACGCCAGCCCCATTGCTAGGCAGTTCATACAATACAAATCGTCTTCCCAGGCAAAAACTAGATATTTCCTATGCTCGGGGACAATATTTACCATGTAATACGGGTCTTTAAAGTCTATTACTGCAGCAAACATGTGTGGCTCTAATAGCCTTAGTACTGACCGACTATCTTCTAACCGAAAATGGTGCACTAACAACCATTCATTTAACTTTTGGAGATTTAAAATGAAACGGAATGAACCATCATGTTTCGGGATAAGAAAAACTGATGACTTAAAAAATGGTTCATCATTTGGAAACCGTGAAATTCTTCCTCTTCTTAAATCTTATCTTAGTCATCTGAAAATTTTCCTTGCATTGGAACCTGAGATTTTGGGATTGCCTGTGGCGGCTTCCTAACTGTTGAGACAGCCTGGCAAAGGGTATATGATAACCTGAAACTAACCTTAAAATGGTTTGGTTGGCTGGTAAAGCCTTCCAAGCTGATACAAAAGCAGCCAAATGGCCGGCATGTCTCACCTCAACTTCTAGTAGCGGCGCTGACGATAGTGGGCCTTCCCCCTGGACTGCCTTGAACGATTGTGGGTTTCTCTGGTGTGGCCGGACGACCTCTTGACGCCCCTGTGAGCAGTGACCGAACGAGGGTAACAGACTGCGGGGCGGTTGGAGTTTTCCGAATCTGTCGTGTGAGAGTTGGGGGCATTTCATACCGGTCACTGGTTGGTCGGGGCTTGCTTTGTTTTACAGGTGATGATCTGGCTCGAAACCTTTTTCGCCTTCTGTACTTGGGTAAGCCATTGCTCATCTTTACCATCAAAATGCTCATCCACCCCTATGTTCAGTAACACTGCAATCTCTTTGAAGTCCTGCATAAAAGATTTAAGGGCACTACGCTTCCTTTTGGTAGACGTACAAAAAAATAGAGCGCACTGGAGTGTTGATGCGTGCCAAATTGTCTCAATCAGCTGATACCTGGTTCCTGGGTTGTTGAGGCCGACATCAGCCTTGGCAATCAGAGATAAAGCCAACCCTAAAGCCTCAATGGCCGCCAATAGCCCGCCATACACGAGCCGATATTTGCGGCAGATTTGGTCGGCCGACCTCGTCTGCCAGATATCGTTAACGATCAGGAGTGACAGATGAGATCGCTCGCCGTACCTTAACGTGAAAAATTTATCTGCAGACTTTCCATGCCCGAGATCTGTCACCCGATCTCATCTGCTCGTTAGTGGGATGAAATCTGGAAGATTTTTAAATATTCAGGTCTCACCGACGTTCATCTGGCAGTTTTGAGTTATTGGTCGGATCCGAAAGTTTTTAGAGATCGGTGACAGATTTGCAGTACGTAAGTTGACGCCATGGGGTTAGTGACTTTTAATAAACGCAAATCAGCCGGTTTTGCGGCGGGTATTTTTCTCATTGCCCATAGAACGGTGCTACATTTTGGTTTATTATTTTCAATAATGAACCATTGGAATCGAGCATGAAAAAAAAATTCTTACCCCCCCTCAAAATTTGATTGTTTACGTTTCAAGGTATGTAGAACCCAAAACTGCAATAAAAATATTTCTGTCTGTCCGCTGTACGGGCCACTTTTCTTAGTTACCATGAATACAAATTGATGAAATTCGGGTTATAGGTTCCGTTCGCGGTCTAGTTGGTCCTCGAAGCTTGACGTTACTGTCAGTCATCTCTAAGGGGTTCAAAATAGCGGTTGAAATTTTAAGAACGCAGTAGCTCGAAAACTTTCGATAGAAGGGTATGGTTTTTTTACGTTATTAAATTTGTCTTGAGCTAAACAATTTTTTGAGACCACCCGGAGCATCGTTCGTCCAGCCGTTCGTGAGCACCAAAAAGCTTCGTCAACACGATCGTGAATCAAACGGTATAAATCCGGCCTGGATATCATAACAACGGAGCATCTGATTATAATCAAGGATGGCTGTATGAAGTCGAGTTGTTTGTTCTGCGATATTATTTCATTTGATAAGTGATGGACTATTGGATTTTATTGGTAGGTACTTCTGAATCTTGAACAAACGTTGAAGTATTATTGATGGGTAAATTATTACACAATGGCAAATTGTTACACACTGGCAAATTATTACACAAACGTAAATTATTACTCAACGGTAAATTATTACACCACGGTAAATTATTACACAACAGCTCATCTACCCAGAAGGGGCTGGATTTTGTTGATAGGTACTTTTTCAACTTGAACAACCGTTGAAGTATTATTGATGGGTAAATTATTACACAACGGTTTAGGTAGGTACCTAGTAACGAGTACGGGGTTAGGTACTAACCTAGGGAGGGTCCGCGATCTACATTATATGTGTAGAATAGTACATATGTTATATAGAAGGGTTATCTATACGGAGACCTGTGATCTGTAACAGGAGGGTATTATGTACAAAATAATAAACCGTTGTGCAGGGATTTGCAGCGTTTTTTACATTTTTGTTCATGTAGTCAATATTTTTTGACTGCCACAGGCAAGGTCTCTCCTTGTACATGTCTATCATTAATTCTATCAATTCGTTCGGCCACTCTATTTTACCCATTCTCAAACCACACCGATAAAAACCGATTTCTATATAGAGAAGAGATCTCAGGGGACAACAGAACTAGGGGAAAACTAGTGGACATCTGAACGTTAAGGGGCTCTGCCCGATCCATCTAACAGATCTCTGAACCTCAGACATCGCTTCTGATAAGTCTGCAGGTTAGTGGGGGACGCCCGACTACGATCTGCCAGATTTGAACTCTCGACGATATCGCTTGGCCGATTTTCATGTCTTTCATCTTTTTAACACCCACTAACGCACAGATATTTCCCACAGATATCGTTTAAAAACGTCAAATCTGCCGCAGATATCTGCTCGTGTATGGCTAGCTAATTGAAGGTCTTGCCCCTTCTGATCTGCTACATCTTTGACATGTAAATTCTTTGGAATAGCATCCATGATCATTCTGTCCAGTACCGACAGTGCCAAAGGCGTCAACTTACTCGTCGGTTTATATTTGTCCATCAGTGACTTAAAATATTTAGTTGGAAGGCCAGACCGCAAGTATGTAGAAAACACTGTGACGATTTGATCATCCACAGGCGAAACTTCCTCTACAGGCGCTTTTATTTCATCTAAATGCCATTGTAGACTAGGCGGTACCACAGTGACCACTGAAGATTGTGCCACAGGGACAGGTGGGCCTCATGAGGGCACCGCGTCCACCTGAGGAGGTTATTGGCCTTCCTCAGATGAAGAGTATGAAATACACTCACCTGGACCTTCCTCATCTTGTGAATAATATTCTGACTCAGAGGTGGGAGGATCTGCATCATGTAATAGGTGTTGCAGTCCATGGGAGATCTATTGTGGTTACCTATGAAGGCTGGTGTCAAGTTCAGAGAGGTTTGCTGTGTGCGAGTGCGGGAAAGATGACCACTGCTAAGAGCGTTAAAATGGCCATCTCCTCGATAATCACCACTAAGAGTGTTGATGTGATCATCGCCCAGTCGTGTACGGGCATGATGGCCAGGGCTAAGAGCGTTAACATGGCCATCAGTTAGGTAGCCACCATTATGAGTATCACTGTGGCTACCGCCTGAAACGGGATCCCGCTCCTGACAATGTCCCTTTAAGGGACGCTGTAGTACGGCGTTGCCCGAGTGGGAGCTTGGGCCAGGAATCTGAAACCCAACCCCGGATGTCGTAAGTGGCGACACTCGATCCCCTGATGGTCGCTGAAGACTTACTGTGTTCGAGGTAACCTTCTTGCGTACTTTACTTCTCACCGGAATGTCCGAATCCGCAGTAAAATCTAGTTTCGGCCGTTTATCTCTCGAAGAACGACGTGGAAGGACAACTGTAGCTCCCAAACCGTCACCATCCATGGCCAAGGGCTGCTCATTTGGAGCATCCACATTTTTAGCATTGAGCATGCAGTTCAACGGATTTCTGCCCGAATCCATCGTAAAAACCGAATAGAAAATATCAGCTGTAAAATACGTAGCTAAAATAACACAAATGAACCGAAAACCTACGCGAAAAATATTTGCAAAAACCGAATATTATTCACAAACTATGCTACAAACCACAACCAAGGAAATGCAATGGCGTCCAGAAAAGGGTGGTGAAGGGGGTCCGCAGAGGAGCAGTGTTGCCAACATCATTAACCAAACAACTTATTATTTTTCTACAAACTATGTTGCATATCACAGCACGAAGTGCCTGCTGCCAGTGAACTAACAGTTATCGACCTACCGCCATATAATTATAGAAACCTACATAGGTAGCTATGTAGGTTTCATTGTCGTCATTAAGTAACATTTATTTTCACTTTCAGGCTTCCTTCAAAGAACTGAGGAATCATGGTGTCCCGCCACCACCACCTCGACCGTCCATCAACTTGGCCAACAGAAACAGAATGAGAGCTCTGAATATCGATAAGTTCTCACGTGTGTTCTTCCCTCTATTTTTCGCAGCACTGAATGTAGGCTACTGGCTGCTGTTTGCTGAGCACCTTTAAATAATTGTATCTATTCGTATCATAATAATTTATTTATTATTTCCTTAATCTGATACTCTTACTACTGTATTACCAATACAGCCACAGGTTAATGTGATACATGTCACTCGAAGATCGAGCTCCCCATGGATAGATAGAGGTAATTTCATCCTCTGAGACTTTTTAATCATCAACATTATTAATCAATGGAAATTCATCAAAAGACTAGTGAACCTATGTTGCTCAGGGCTTATCAATGTTCGAGGAAAAACCTTAGCATATACCAAATGTTGTGATTTGAAAATAAGTAGATAGGTAGCGTACCTACTCCTAAAATTTTTGATTATATTACTATTTTCAGATGTGGATTGTTACAGCTTAAGAGCAGGTACTCGTATAATTATTAATTAAGTACTTACTGGGAATTATCTCATTAAAAATTTCAGGTATGAGCAGTTGGACTTTTTTCGGAGTCGAAACGTGGTGCGATTTATTCATTCTAATAATCAACCAGTGAGGTAGGTATTAACTCAAGAGGGTGAACGCTGGCCAACACACAAAAATTAAAACTTTCCATCAGTTTTACAAAGTAAACAAAAATACAAGCTCCAGTAATTGCCAGAAACATTAGTAGATGGGTGCAATTTCGACCTTAGAATGCCGCAGTAAAACCGGGTTTACATTGATCGAGTTGAAGGTAGAGTAGAGTGCATTCTACTCTACCGACCACTACTAATCCGACTCCACTCTCTACCTGCATCATTCACACTTCAATCTAATGCTGTTTCCAGAAAGGTATAGTAGAGAATTCTCTCTGTTGTTGTTGGTTTATTATTTTCAGTAATGAACCTTTAGAATCGAGCATGAAAAAAAAAAATTGTAAGCGCCCCCCCTCAAAATTTGATGGTTTCCTTTTCAAGGTACGTAGAATCCAAAAATGGAATAAAATGATTTCTCTCCGTATGCCGTACTTCGCACTTTCTGTAGTTACGATGAACCAAAGTTAATGAAATTTGGTTTGTAGGGGTCTAGTTGGTCCGCGAAGCTCGGCGTTAATGTCAGTCATCTCTAAGGGGTGAAAAATAGGGGCTGAAATTTCCAGGACGCCATTATCTCGAATTTTTTTACGTTTTTTAATAGTTCTCGAACCTGGGAGTTTTTGAGACCACCCGGAGCATTGTATGTCCAACCGTTCGTTCACAGTAAGGCCCTGAAGTTTGCACAGACAGGCTTTGTCAACAGGAGGTTGAATCAAATTGTAAACATTCAGCCCCGATATCATTGCTAGGGACACCGCAACAATATTGTCCCCCACCATTGGGAATGAGAGTTTAATTGGCCCCAAAATTGGGGTGCTTATCATTTTCAGTAGGTATATATGTTATTGGGAATTCAATCGTTTTCAGTTGGAATTGGATTTCAATATTGAAGTTCAATTGTTTTCAATGGGTATGGAGGTTATTGGGAAATTCAGTCGTTTTCAGTGGATATGGAGGTTATGGAGAATTGGCCCTAGATTCATATGCTTTAATTGGCCCAATCATGTAGGAATTAGGTACTCTTTGGGTCACCGGAAATCGATAGGTTGCAATAAATTGGCATAAGATCATTGGAAGAAGATGGTCCGCAATGAATTTCAATCAATCAATGAATCAATTTATTCACTAAGTTCCCTTAGGGATTGTTGTGGGGAATAATAGACTTGTCTGTGTGCTTGCTGTGATGTGTGGAGGATTGTTGTAAATAGTGGAGGTAGTGAAGGGCAAAGCGCTGTGAATTTCGAAACACTTGGATCATTGTATGACTACTGCGCATCAGCAAACTCGACATTTTGATTGGCCTTTCGAATACCTCGGATTTCGCGTTGGGGCGCCTGCTTTTGTTTCTCAGCGGGATGTTTCTTCTATCCAATTGCCAACCTCATCCGCCATTCCACTGTAAAGCTCCAATTTCTAAGTGGTTAATCGAGTTTAGGGCTTTCCTGGGGGGAGCACGAGGGTAGAAGGTATTAACCACTGAAAACAGTGATCTACGCAGAAGGGGAATCTATACTGAAAATAATAAACCCTTCTTTAATAATTTGCAGCGTTTTTTGCTTTCTATTCTGATCTGATCGGTTTAATTCTGCCGTGCCATGTCTATTATAAAGAAAAAATTGAGAAAGCCTTACTTCGTTTGTCCAGAGTTTTTTTCTTTTTTAGGGAAATGGAAGAGGTGTTGAATGAGGAAGCAACAAGTGGAAGAAGGGAATGGTTCAGGGGTTTGAAGATCCGGATGATTTTAACCTTGTGATGAGAATGTCTCCTGAGGCATTTGAACAATGACTTGGTATGGTGTCACCACTGCTCAAATGCAATGATACTGTAACAGGAGGGATGCCATAACTCCTAGAGTAATGTTGAGGTCACTCCTCATCAAGACTTGTGTCTCTTCCCTTCTTCTTCTCCCTCCACCTCTACTCTACCGTTTACAGGGGTAGAGTAGGTGGTAGAGTGAACAGTAGAGTTCAAATTTGGGAATGAGAGTCTACTGACTCGTGTACGTAAACATACATCATGTGCGTGTTTTATAGGAATTCAAGGGAACAGTATGTGGGTAGACAAATACATCAATAAGTATGTATGTCTGTACTCTGTAGGGTATCTACGAATAGGTAGTAAACGTAGGTACCAACATACTAATCATACATTTGTTAAGAACTAGGTATATTAGCAACATACGTAATAGATACTTGTAAAAGCCGAAACTACGTATGTAATATGTGACTAGGTTACTCTTTAATACTCTCTCAACACTGTTCTTCGGAAAAGGCCTCTCAGAACATGAAAGTCTGTAATCTGAACGACTCGCAAATATGAAGCCCCTCTCCCCCTCCCATCCTTATTATTTCCGATAAACGGCGTTCCACTGTATATACCTTAGAGCTAGTACAGTTACCTATTGCATTTTTATTCAAGTAGGTATACGTAGTTTACTTTTTTGTTTTCTGACTCCACGCATATAGAATAGTCTGGACGTGATATACTTCTAATAAGTATTGAATTACGAAGTGATCTGTAGCCTTGATTTCTATTTTCAAGTGGCGAGTGTCAGTAATTAGCCAGCCTGCCTTCACGCATAAACGATAACATTACTCACTAACAATTGCATCATGTAATTAGATTCACCTCTTGTTCCATCTATGAAGTCAGCATATTTGTCGACTGACAATGAACTTAATCGTGTAGGAGAACTCTTTAGGTATCAGACCAATAACTTACGCTAGGTACCTACGGTATAGCTAAGCATCCGTTAGACGCTTTGTACATAATGAATGTGAACTATAAATAATTGATGTGGACTATAAATAATTATCTCGTTACCTAATGAAATGCAATACAAACTGTTCATCTTTATGTAGTACCTGTCCTACCATGTCTTGTAACTACATAGCGAACTTAGCGTAGAAGATGGCATTCCTTGTTTGTACTAATGTAATTACTACCTATCTACTAAATTAAGTTTTCATCAAAAAGGCATAGCGTAACTCCTAAGGTTTGAAAAAAGATACCTAATACTCGTATATATAATGTTATATCAACTTATCATCCTATTTTGGATTATCACTTTATTTTTCAGCGAATTTTCGAATACGCTACTGTAATGGGTCCAACATTTTTAGTGGTACCAACAATAATTTCTGAATGTTACAGTGGAAATCCATTTCAAAGCATTGCGAATCAATCCCTAGATACCAACATTTTTTACACGTAGTGTATATTGGTTTATACTAGTGGGTCCCTGCTGACCAGTAGTCTCACACATATCTCCAGTAAAACGAATACAACGTCTACCTCCCACAAATTAGCTCCATTTTGGGACCAAAACCTATATACTTAGCAACACCTGAAAGTATATCCTGAAAATTTGAGTCGTAAGATACCTACTATTACCTGTGTTTTGGCTCTTTGAATTATACCTATTGTCAAAATTTGAGATTCTTACGACGGTTCCAAGGGTCACTTTTCGCGGTACAGTCATACATACATACATACATACATACATACATAAAAATATACCCACCCGCAAATGTCACTGGAGTCCAAGTAAGAGCCTCACCGACGTTCGGCAAATTATGTCGGTGCCCCTGTACACCCCTTCCACCACGTGTGTAGGCCATGCATGTACGTATGTATACAGGGTGCCCAACCTATGACATATGATTTCAAAAATCCGAAAAGCTCGTGTCTAATGATTTTTATGAGGCTTCTAATAATCATGCTTGCGCACTTTTGCGCACGATACCAACGTGTTCTTCTTATATACGTAGCATTTCCAAGCCAAATTCAACCTTTTCCAAAACAAATTCAACCTTTTCCAAACCAAATTCAACCTTTTCCAAACCAAATTCGACTTCTTCCATTTCAAATTCAACTTTTTCCATTTCAAATTCAACGAAAGTGAGTGATTTAGTTCGTTTCAAATTCATCCTTCCCAGACTTCAGCAAAAAATAAATTTTAATAAACTGAATTTGTGAACCCCATTATTAACAACTGTTTGTTGCATTATTTAAAGCTTAAATTGAACAACACTATAGTGGTTCAGTGCAGGTACTATGTACAAAGAAATACTGTACAGAGCCACAGGAAGAAAAACCATTTATTAACTATAGGATTCCTATAGTTATAAAACTGTCAGAAGAATCACATTTTCTTTCAATTCAGTTGTTTTAATAAATGGTAATTCCTCCAGCGGCACTTTACAGTATTTCTTTGTACCGAGTACCTGCAGTGAACCGCTATAGTGTTGTTCAATTTAAGCCTTAAATAATGCAACAAACAGTTAATAATTTGGTTCATAATTCAGTTTATTAAAATTTATATTTTATGCTGAAGTCGGGGAAGGTTGAATTTGAAACGATATAAATCACTCACTTTAGTTGAATTTGAAATGGAAAAAGTTGAATCTGAAATGGAAGAAGTCGAATTTGGTTTGGAAAAGTTTGAATTTGGTTCGGAAAAGGTTGAATTTGTTTTGGAAAAGGTTGAATTTGGCTTGGAAATTATATATATATATATATATATATAGGGTTTTGGGCGGTTTTCCGGTGCACAGAGAGCATCTCTGAAATTTAGGAACGAGCCAAATCGCTGCAATTTCTTTGAAAATTCGCTAAAAACCGAGTTTTTTACCAAGTTTGAATCATGACTTTTATGTGTTTTTCAACGCTGAATAACATGGTGGTGTTTATTTTCCAATGTGCGCATTTTTGAGAGCGCAAGTACGCCCAGAACATGCTTAAATCCGTAAATTCCGCTCTGAACGTTTTGAAAACTCAACTGAAAAACCACTTTCCATTTTCATGTGTTGTTTTTAAAGCTGTTAACATTATCACATTCATTTTTCAATACGACTCTGCTCGACCAATTTTCGGCCAAATTTTCGTATTTGTGCATAATTGCGCTCTCTTAGTGCGCAAACCGAAAAATTAACATCACCACTTTGTTCAGCCTTAAAAAACACATAAAAATCTTGTACGACACTTGGTATTTCATTACAGCCACAAAACTCGATTTTTTTATTTTGCGTTTTGCGCACATTTTGTGTAATTTTTTCATGAAGTTTTACGTAGAATCCGAATATGAAATGAAAAAAAGGGTTCTCATTTGAAATACGGAAGTTGGTGTGGATTGCACGCACTGCGCAACTTTAGAAAATCATTAGACAAGTATTATTTGGAGTTTTGAAATATGTCTTGGTTTGGGTAAAAACGCACCTGTTAAATAAGAAACCCTGTATAGGTATGCCTATCTATGTGTATTTTCAGACTAGACTACGGAATAAAAAATTGCAAATTTCGTCCAAACTTTTTTATGGCGAACAAAAGGATGAGTTAAATACGACAATTTTTCTAAAACAAAGGCGGATCAAATTTGAGTGAAAAATAGCTGGGAAAATTGTCAAAAATTGTATGTCGCCAACAATAGGTACTGCAAATACATCAACAGGGGAAGGGGGAGGGACTCTAAAAAGGACTATTTCAACAGTCAGAATTATTATTTTTGAGGGGTTTGCTGAAAATCGTCAAAACTATTGAAACACCAAAAACTATGTAGGTAGTATATTTAGGTACTTGAAAATTCACACAAAAAACTGTTTAAAAGGGTAACTCGCGACATTAATAGAATATTCAATAGCCACAAATATTGTTTCTCTAGCATGGTCGAAAGACTACTTTTTTCTTCTTCTTTTTTTTCAATTTGCACATAACAAAAAATTAATAATAACAGTAAACGTTAACTTAACAGTTAACGAAAATGGAGAAGGTGGAGCTCATTTCACTCAATGAGCACTTTTGAAGAAGAAACCGTTTTGGAGACAAAGGAGTGTCAAGTTCGTGGAAACCCCCATCGAAAATGTTCGTTAGCGTAAGCTGCTAGGCACGTTACTTCGAAAATTCGCTCCTATTTTATAATTCTTCATGATTGAAATTTGTATGTCTTGACCTTTCAACATGCACCTCACCTTACCTATGACATAACGTTATACAGTATAGACCACTTCACATTATAAACCTGCCTTCTTTGCACTACAATTATATTGGAAATTTGAATTAAACTTGTATTTCTATCGGATCTCCCTCTGTGAATAGTTAGAGATACTCAAATACCACAAACAACAAGGCTCGTTTCCATCACACCATAAATCAAGCATTACGCACAAACTATTTATACCACGAAAATGGTTCACTACTAAATTAAAAACTAGCTGAGAACTGAACATACCACGTAGCTTAAAACTATGATTTCCGAAGTCATCAGGGGGAATGCTTTGAACCTCAAGATTGGCTGTGTTTTGATCTCCTAACGGCCGGTTTCACCAACGCGGATTATCCAGAGTTCAATCTTGGCTGAGGTTTAAGCCATCGATTCTGAGAAAAGACAGTTTCACGAACGCCTAATCTAGGAATAACTCGCGCTAACGGCGCATTAAGTTAATACCTCGTTTCAGGTGGTTTAAACCTCTGATCTACGGTTGATCTCCGATTCTCCGCCAGGCCATCGCCGTTTTGAAATCTATTTTATCAGTGTTTTTCATACTTAGGTACCAACTTGCATCAACATTTAGTGCGATGAATCGTTTCATTGAAGTGTTTGAGTCATCCTTGGATGAAGATTTCAATGAACTTCTGGAAGTGGCCTTGCCCAGACGGCGATAATTCGCGAAAGGGTCGAGCATTTCCACAAGTGGGATGACGGCGATTTATTCGCAAGGTTCCGCCTTCCCGAGGAAGGGATGAGCTTCGTGCTCGATGCAATAGAAAGCCTTCTAGTTTTCGAAACAGAAATGTGAGTGCAACCAATAATGTGTAATAAATATAATTTTACACCAAACCAGGTAGGCAACAACGTCGGACCCATCATTATTTATTTCCTCGAGTAGGTACACAAACCTTCATAGTACGTGGTAGGTACTTGCAGACTGTGTTAATAAGTACATGTATAACTTCTTCTGCATACAGCGAATTATTGTAAAAAAGTAGATACCTTTTATACAAGAGCCTAGATAGGCTATCTATAATTATTTATTACAAGACCAGTAGTCAGTTCGGTAGAATGGCAATCAGCTCTCTCAAAAGTTGATCTTTTGTAGTAATGACGGAGCGGAGTGGAAGTTCTCAGAATGACAGAGGCGTAAGTGAGAAAACATCGCGAAACTTCCTCACCTGGGTGTCTCCACAACAATGGATGGCAGACAAAACGTAAGTATCCATAGAAGAAATAGCACAGATCCACCACTCATGGGTGAGCATCTCTCCTCCATGTCATCTGCAATACGGGAATGGTGTTTCTGGGGATAGCAATACTGATACAAACAAACCAATCTCGGCTTAAACCCAAGTTCGGCTAAACAGCAGATCAAAAACGTTGGTGAAACTGTCGACGCTCTGAACCGCAGATCAAATTTGAATCCATGATTGTTTCACCAACGCAGCTTAAACCTGGTATCAATAAATCTTGGATTCAAATTTGATCTGCGGTTCAGAGCTTCGACAGTTGCACCAACGTTTTTGATCCGCGGTTTAGCCGAACTTGGGTTTAAGCCGGGATTGTTTAGTTTGCATCAGCATTGCTATCCCTAGAAACACCAATTCCGTATTGCAGATGACATGGAGGAGAGATGCTCACCCATGAGTGGTGGATCTGTGATATTTCTTCTATGGATAATTACGTTTTGTCCGCCATCCATTGTTGTGGAGACATTAAACTGTATAATAGTAGGTAACCAGGTGTGGAAGTTTCGCGATTTTTTCTCACTTATGCCCTGCCTCTGTCATTCTGAGAACTTCCACTCCACTCCGTCATTACTACAAAAAGATCATCTTTCGAGAGAGCTGATTGCCATTCTACCGAACTAACTACTGGTCTTGTAATAAATTATAGATAGCCTATCTAGGCTCTTGTATAAAAGGTATCTACTTTTTTACAATAATTCGCTGTATGCAGAAGAAGTTATACATGTACTTATTAGGGCAGGTTTCACCAACGCGGATTATCCAGAGTTCAATCTCGGCTGAGGTTTAAGCCATCGATTCTGAGAAAAGACAGTTTCACGAACGCCTAATCTAGGAATAAGTCGCGGCAACGGCGCATTAAGTTAATACCTCGTTTCAGGTGGTTTAAACCTCTGATCTACGGTTGATCTCCGATTCTCCTCCAGGCCATCTTGAAATCTATTTTATCAGTGTTTTTCATACTTCTCAACTTGCATCAACATTTAGTGCGATGAATCGTTACATTGAAGTGTTTGAGTCATCCTTGGATGAATATTTCAATGAACTTCTGGAAGTGGCCGCGCCCAGACGGCGATAATTCGCGAAAGGGTCGAGCATTTCCACAAGTGGGATGACGGCGATTTTTTCGCGAGGTTCCGCCTTCCCAAGGAAGGGATGAGCTTAGTGCTCGATGCAAGAGAAAGCCTTCTAGTTCTCGAAACAGAAATGTGAGTGCAACCAAAAATGTGTAATAAATATAATTTTACACCAAACCAGGCAGGCAACAACGTCAGACCCATCATTATTTATTTAGTAGGTAAACAAACCTTGATTGTACGTGGTAGGTACTCGCAGACTGCGCTAATAAGTACATGTATAACTTCTTCTGCATACAGCGAATTATTGTAAAAAAGTAGATACCTTTTATAAAAGAGCCTAGGTAGGCTATCTATAATTTATTACAAGAGCTGTCTCGAAAGATGTAAGATGATCTTTTGTAGTAAAGACAGAGTGGAGTCGAGCAGAAGTTCTCAGAATGAGAATGACAGAGGCATGAGGCATAAGTGAGAAAAAATCGCGAAACTTCCGCACCTGACTACTATTATGCAGTTTAATGTCTCCACAACAGAGGATGGCGGACAAAATTTAAGTATCCATAGAAGAAACATCACAGATCCACCACTCATGGATGAGCATCTCTCCTCCATGTCATCTGTAATACGGGATTTGTGTTTCTGGGGATAGCAATGCTGATGCAAACTGAACAATCTCGGCTTAAACCCAAGTTCGGCTAAACCGCGGATCAAAAACGTTGGTGAAACTGTCGAAGCTCTGAACCACAGATAAAATTTGAATCCAGGATTTATTGATACCAGGTTTAAGCTGTGATGGTGAAACCGGCCCTTAGAGAGTTTTAGTTGCCAAGGAGTGACGTAAACCTTGCGTCGTACTTAGGCACCTGCTAAAGCGAGCAAATGCAGGCGCTAACCCAGAGACACAGTTGAAGGGTGGGGGGTACGTATCTTAAAGTGACGCTGACTTACCTAAAGTAACGTTATACGTTTGATTTCTCCACACCAACATCACAGCTCATTCAAATAAATCAGATCGTTGTTAGTGGTGGTTCTCTGTTTATTTGTCCTCCTTTAGATGTCGGACATAAAAGTATGGTGATTGGTCGTAGTGTTGGTCCTTGAGAAGGGATTTCAGAATAGGTGAATTTCTTCTTCGAACTGTTTTCGTTAATCGTTGATTACGCGTTCTTCTTCGAACTTTTTTCGTGAATCGTTGATTACGCGTTCTCGTTTTCAAAATCATGGAAATCATAGAAGACATGATACGTCTTCATCAAGTTAGACTTGTGTCAAGAGAAGAAGTGAACATGACCATAAAGGCGTATTTCGTTGCTCTTGGACAGCGGAGAACACCTATTCGGAGAAGTCTCCAATATCATAGATTTCAATAATCGTTCGTAGAACGTATGTAGAAATTTCAAGTGTTTCAGGCAGGTTACCGCCCCGGACAGATAATCTTAACCCCCCCCCCCCCCCCCCTCCCCGTCAGTTCCCCTTAACCATGTAAAATTCAAGTTTATTTATAACTCGTCTGTTAATTGTAACTCGTTTATCTAAAATGAGTTTTAAATCTTATTTCGTTTTAGGCCTAATATTTTTAAGCGAACTGCAATAGTTGGTGTAAACTATCATTCCCGATTGAATCTGTCCATATCTACTCTGTGATCGCAAATTTCATGTTTTACAAAAACTAGAAACAACAGAATAAAATAAAAAGTTGCCGATCAAACTGTTTTGTACAAAGGTTTTCGAAGTCAAAGACGTAGAAGTTATATTTACTTCCATTTATTTTAAGCACTAAAATACACTTAGAAATATCAAGATCAAGTTTTTTAGGACCAAATGTCTAACAGGTCATAAATGTAATGTGAAACTAAAATATAAAATAAGGTAGGTAGGTACCTCTACAAATTTGTTTTTGAAAATATGGTTTGTCCTATTTTTTCGCACCTCAAATTCTGCTCCTTGAACACTGGCGCTTTGCCCAGTTGGCCCGTTTGTAAATTGGCGCCGGCTAATAGTCCTTTGTTGGCAAAGCTGATAGCAGTTCAGTCATTTTCTTTGAGATCGATTCAGGGTCGTCTGTGACTTTGAATCTTGTTTACAAAAATATTTCCAAAATATCGAGTTGAATGTCAGTGATATTAAATTACGAGCGATCAATAATCAAATCAAACTAAAACTGGATTGACAAAAATCAACACTTCAAATCGTCAGTACCAATAGGTTATCCGAAGAGTGAAATCCGGTGTCCAATCCGTGTCGTCAAAATATCAAAACCATAAGTCCGAATCGTCAATACCAATAGTTATCCAAATGAGTAAAAATGAAGTGTGAAAAGTCCGGAGTCGCGATCAGAATCAAATCAAACTGAATAGGTATGTAAATAGGTAAACTAAAACACGATGACAACCAGTTTAGAGCGAGTGTGGAGGACTGTAAGGTTATAGTAAGCGAAGGTTACGTTGCCCCTAACGTCACAGCTGCGGGTACGTGAAATAGGAGCCAGTTTCACGTCGAACGTGAGTGGAAGTAACGTCAGACGTAGGTTTGGCACGTGTATAATATCCATGAAGGGGGGCTTGCGTCGTACGTAAGTGGTTGACTAAGGCCCACTTTCACCAAAAATTTGAAACGAGTTTAACCCGGAAGAGGTTGCAAATTAACGGAGTTTACCGCTCACTCTCTTTCACCAGAGCTCTGTGCGAGCTTAAACTTCCACCGAGGGGGCTCAAGTTTAAACGCCCGAAATCCGGCAAGTTAAAGTCGCTAATCTCCGTTATCCATGAGATCCCAATATGGCCGCCTAGCTCACAGCTGATTTTTGGTTCCGTTGTTATAGAGCTGTGAAATGAATTAACGCGAGTTGGCATTGTATTTGTATTTACTCTATACCATGTGTTCCACAATGATATTATATGTACCTTACCTCGTGACTGGAGTTGTCGTAAATCAGAAATCACTTTGGCAATTTACAGTTTAATATTACAGCGGAACAATGGAAGCGGGAATCAAAATCTTCTTCTTCTTATTTTTTCCAGTTACGTGTCTTGGCCGCAGCCATGCCAGACATAGGTTGGGGAATCGACATCACCTGAGTGGTGGTTGTTGTTGTTTTGACGAGTTTATAGTCCCGGCGCGAAACTCCGTTAAAATTAACGTCGAGGTTTAAACTTGGAAAGGCAGCTGGCCTCTTTCACCAACCCAAATGTCGGTTAAACCCAATTTGAAATAACGGAGTTTGCCTGACGGTGTTTAGTTTAAAATGTTCAAGCAAAAGTTGGACAATATGACGCGCCGGGACTATAAACTCGTCAAAACAACAACAACCACCACTCAGGTGATGTCGATTCCCCAACCTATGTCTGGCATGGCTGCGGCCAAGACACGTAACTGGGAAAAAATAAGAAGAAGAAGATTTTGATTCCCGCTTCCATTGTTCCGCTGTAATATTAAACTGTAAATTGCCAAAGTGATTTCTGATTTACGACAACTCCAGTCACGAGGTAAGGTACATATAATATCATTGTGGAACACATGGTATATAGTAAATACCAATACAATGCCAACTCGCGTTAATTCATTTCACAGCTCTATAACAACGGAACCGAAAATCAGCTGTGAGCTAGGCGGCCATATTGGGATCTCATGGATAACGGAGATTAGCGACTTTAACTTGCCGGATTTCGATCCTGACCGTGAATGACGCCAAGCACTCTATACACCTCGCTGAAACTCAGCTCGAACAGGTGGAAGTTTCAGGTATCTGGGAGCCATAATCAGACAGGATGGCTCTATTGACCAGGAAGTCGGCAATCGCATAGCTGCTGCTGGACGCCTATAAGTACCACGCAATCAGCCGGGGATTTGTTGGAAAGAGGGAAGTCAGCAAGACCACAAAAATGGCTGTTTATCGGACCGTCTACTCCCCAATCTTGCTTCACAGTGCGGAGTCCTGGGCCCTTACCTCGAGGCACAGAAGCCGGCTGCAGGCAGCAGAAATGCGGTATCGCCGAAGGGTGGAGGGGAAGACGAGAAGAGATCGTGTGCGGAATCAGACCATCAGAAGCAGTCTGAAGGCTACGCCTCTTTTGACGAAGGTGGAACAGGCGCAAATGAGATGGTTCGGCCATGTAGCCCGAATGCCTGAGACGAGATACCCTCGCAGGGCATGGGAAGCCAGATACGTGGGAGGCAGAGCTCGAGGAAGGCCGAGGACCAGGTGGGAAGACAATGTCCGTGTCTCACTGGAGGAACGTGGAGTATCCTGGAATCAAGGCCGCTCACGAGCATTGGATCGTAAGGGATGGAAGGCTCTCTGCAAAACCTCGACACCGCAAGGTACAAGAGGAGCGACAAAGTAAGTAAGTAAGTTTGTCTACTGTCGAAATCTAAAAAAAGTTGATGTTGAAACAATAGAAAGGATTGCCTTGTCTCTTTCCTGGGAAGGTATTTTTGCTTGTATCAGTGTTGATGACATGCTGGCAATATTAAATTACAATTTTCAGGTAATTTTGAATACGGTTGCCCCAATCAGAAGAATTAGAGTCAGGCATCCTATGACCCGATACGAACTAAATCACTCGCGACGAAATCGTGGAAACCCATTTCAAAGAAAAACGGAGTTATTGAAAAATAGTCTATTTCCACTAATACACGAAAAACACAAAAAACACTGTTATACCGGTTTCGGTGATCAAACCATTGTCAGTAACACACAATAACTGAAGGCATATTGGAGAGGAGACCTTATATATAGTCACAAAGTGAAATGTGGTCGATTGGGATTGGTTGTGAAAAAGAATGGTGAAGGGAACAAAGGGAGGGTGGTCGAATCTGATTGGTTGTGAAGAAAAATGGTGAAGGGAACAAAGGAAGGGGGGTCGATTCTAATTGGCCCAGGAAGAGAATGCCAAAAAGTGAAAGGAACATGAGGTGATCGGGAGGTGAAGAGTGGGGGGGGAAGAGGGGTGGAACCAAGCTGTTACAGAAATGAATGCAATAATGGAGAAAAACTTAAAGGAACTACATCATTCAAAGATTTGCCCAACCTATCACTCTTAATAATTTCGAATTTTTCAAGTACATCCAACATGCTCCCTTTTGGGCAAAATGAAGATACTCAATGAACTGTCTGTCTGCACGATCAAAATTGAAGCTATGACCGGATTCATTCAAGTGACGTGCAAAGGCCGAATCACCCTTATTATCCCTGAAATCTTTTTCATGTTCCTTTATTCTCCTGCTGTTCTCAAAAAATCCCTATACCACCTTTACGCTGATGACATGCAGATCTATTTAAACATAGTCCTACTGATTCTACATCTTTAGCGGCATCTATTTGTGACATAAATTCTGATCTTTCTCTTATCAGTGGATGGTGTTCCCAAAATGGTCTCCTAATCAATCCCTCTAAAAGTCAATCCATTGTCATATTTAAAACTGAAATACCCACCAGTAGTATCCCACAAGTTATTCTTAATGATCAGCCTATTGTCTATGTTAAGGCCGTCAGAAACTTAGGTGTCATAATTAACTCCACTCTTACCTGGAATGATCATATTTCTAAGATATCAAGGTCCGTCTATGCCTCCCTTCATACCTTGCGTGGTCTTGCATACTGTACTCCACTTCACATTCGTATAAAATTATTTAAATCGCTCCTCTTGCCTCATTTTAACTATTGCCATATACTTTTTATATGGTCAATGGACGCTGAAGCCTTGAAACGTCTGAAAATTGTGTTTAACGCCTGTATACGATACGTATTTAGACTTAAGAGTAGAGGACATGTTTCCATGTATACGGAGCGCCTTTTGGGGATGGAAATAGCCACTTACCTCAATGTGCTGGCAAGCTGCTTCATTTTTCGAACAATTCATGGGAGCCTACCGCTCTATCTGCAATCTTTATTTCTCCCAGGAGGCTCTAGAAGAGCGAATAATCTTGGGGTGCCCACTCATCGAGGTCAAGTCATGAGTCAGTCCATCTCTGTGGCGGGAGCGAGGATGTGGAACACTCTACCGTTGTCGGTGCAGGTGGCCCCTACCTTGGGTGCATTTCGGGGTGCTGTTGAGCGCCACTTTTAGTCTGAACAGTAAATTTCCTCTTTAACTTCTTCTAGATATTCTCAGTCTTTCTTGCTTTCACTCTTTCCTTTGTCTTATCAATTTCAATTGCCACTTATACCTATACAGCATTTTTACTCTCTCTCTCTCTTCCTCTCAATTTATTGATTTGTATTGGGTTTATTTGAAGTACTCCATTTTTTTCTTATATATTTTTACCATGTTCAAGTTTTTTTTTTTTTTTTTTTTTTTTTTTTTAGAACAAGTAAACTTTATTGCTGGGTAAGCATTACAGTTGCTGTAACATAATATATATACAAAATCATATGGCACAGTGGTGGGAGTAAAAGTCCAGTGGCTTTCTCCCATATATATATATATATATATATTATTTTTTACAGCTCTTAGGTAAGGTGCGACGGTGGACGGGGCGGATGAGTCTGCTATGGAGTGTCGTTAGGGGGTGGAATGAGGAGGTCAGTGTGGCGCTTCCGTTTCAACCTGCGGTTCGGACGGTCCGGAGGAAACGAGTCCAATATTCCTGCTACTAGAGGGTTAGGGTGATCATGGAGCCTCGTATGGAAGCGAGAGTATGAGGCTTGCAGGACTTCCTTTATTGTGGGAACATTCAAGTCCTTGTGTAGGTTGTCATTCCTGACAAACCAGGGAGCGCAAGTAATAATTCTCAAGACGCGGTTTTGAAACGTTTGCAAGCGTCTCACCTGTGAGTCAGACGCCCCACCCCAGACATGGCTGCCATACTCCCAAATTGGTCTGATTAGAGACATGTAAATCAACCGTTTTGTGTCGAGAGGTATTGGTGATTGGGCTCCTAGGAGTGGCTTAAGCTGTCGGAGACGATGACGACATCTGGCGAGTGCGCTGGTAATGTGGCTGCTAAAGGTCAATCGTCTATCCAACTTCACCCCCAGGTATCGGACGAAGGATTCCGAAGGGACAGCATGATTGCTAATGTTGAGTTCAGGTTCGTGGTGGATGTGGAGGTATGTGAACACAACACAGCAAGACTTCTGAGGGTTGAGCTTAATCTTCCAGCGCAAGGCCCATTCGCTGAGGTCATAAACAAGCTCTTCGAGCTCAAGTCCTGCTCTCTCCCCTCTAGGCGAGCTGCAGAGGAAGGCTGCATCATCTGCGAACTGCGCTGCGGTCGTAGATGAGCGATTGGGGATGTCACCAGTGTAAACCAGATATAAAAGGGGTCCAAGCACGCTCCCCTGCGGAACTCCTGCGTGGATTGGCCGTGATTGAGATGTGGCACCCCTGTAGCTGACTGTGAAGGTCCGGTTAGTCAGATACGACAAGGTAACTCGGTAGTATGAGTCCGGGAGAGCGGATTTGAGCTTATACAGTAGTCCAGGGTGCCAAACTTTGTCAAACCCTTTTTCGGTGTCGGCGAACAGCCCAATGCAAGTTTCCTTCCTTTCATAGGTGTCGAGTATTTTGTCCACCACCCGATGCAATTGGTGCAAGCAAGAGTGGGCGTTCCGAAAACCGAATTGCGTTGCTGGAATGAGAGGGGCAAGATATTGGGCCAGTTTAGGAAGAAGCAGTCTTTCAAGGATCTTGGAGAGGAGAGGAGAAGGAGGCTTATTGGGCGGTAGCTGTGGGGGTTGTTGGTGGGTTTACTAGGCTTATGGATTAAGATGACAGTGGCGTGTTTCCATTTGGACGGAATGTACCCAAGTCTGAGGCAAGCATTGATGATTTGTGTAATCAGGACCAAGGTCTTGCGTGGTATATGGAGTAACAAGGGTCTAGTTATATGGTCACTGCCAGGGGCTTTCTTGCATGCTGAGCGACGAATGGCGTTCATCACTTGAGCAGGCCGGAAGATCTCAGAAAAGGGGCTCAGTGTAAGGGGAGATGACAGTGACTCAAGGACTTCGCCCTCAATCGGACTAGGTTCCAAGTTGGGAGTGAATTGTTCCTCCAAGATCGAAGAGAAGAGCTCCACCTTTTCAAGTGGCGTGGAATACCATCGGCGGCCCAACTTGAGAGGAGGGATAGCAGCACGCTCCTTGGTTAGTAGATTAGTCTTTTTCCAACAAGTTATTTTGCTTTCAATAATATTGCGCGCGAGGTGGGATATGTAAATCCTATGCACAATAAAAATATTATTATTATTATTATTATTATTATTCTTATTATTATAGACACACACCGTATGCTGTAATGAAAATGGTCAGGGTGCAAACTCATCACGGACCTGCAGTTCAAGTTCATCTGCAGGAACTTCAAGATGGGCAGATAGGTACTGAATGAGGGAGAGAATACATTCAGGGACCCTAAAAGGGTCTCGGAAGCCTTCACTCAAGAAGACGTAGACATTTATAATTCCACCAATACTATCTACACGCTCGTACATAGAGGAAAATTGGGGAGCGCCTTCCTTATCGATTTTTACTAATTAAATATAAAATGTAAGTTATTGTAAGAAACAAAAATCAATAAAAGAACATTGAAAAAAGGAGTGTGAGTTGAAATGGTTGTCACACACTGAACATTTTGAGGATGGGGCAATGTTTATTTAAAAAACTAAGTTGTTATTAGTCTCCCTCGCGTGTATAAAACACAACATTTCAGATACCTATTATGAATTACTAATACTCAAGATGTCTCACCATGAAGAGGAAAAGTCTTATTGCTGCATCCTTAGATGTTTTGAGCATGTTGAAGATTGTGTTGACGGGATGGCAGGTAAAAAATGTCGTTACTTCAGTTTTTGCCATTGCAGATGTAAAACTTGGAAACGTGAACAACGACAACAACAAAAGTCAGTAGAGGGTAGTCTCAAATGCAACATTTATTAAACTAAACAATAACACGACATCCTATTGGATAAACCCCCTCCCTCTATAGTTTTTTAATACCATGATTCATCTCACTCTCAACAAATGAACTATAGTTAGTGTTTGTCTTGTGATCAGTGATGGTGTTACACGTTGAAAAAATTTGTTTTGACAAGCGTGGGCTCAAAGGAGTCGATATACGAACGGATGAAGACATAGGTTTGAAACAAGTTGTCATCTATAACAGAACAAACCGTATCGTTATACCCGCTGATGAATGGATCTCGATCGAGGAGAACCTACAAAGAAACTTGCCCGCTTACATCTCTCAAAGCTACAAGAAAATACGAAAGGAGGATCACTCAGTCATCATATCAGACACTTGGTTATTCCGAGTCCAGTTTGGTATTCCTTCTACACGTAAACATCGCTCGCTTGTTATATGTGAAAAATTCGAATGGTTCATAGATTGTGATCGTAGCATTAACGAAATCGCTTCAACTCGTCGAGATGTTACACAGCTTTATGATAACCTGCAGAAGATAAATGATTACCTTTGTGTGACTCAAGGAACAGGAGTCGAAGTTGATTATCCATCAAGTTTCGAGGGAGCGTCGGCCAACACATCAGAACATTACACAAGTCAAACAATCACACATTACAGAAAAATTTGATCTAACGACTCCAAGATTGGACTCACATATATGAGGAGATGAAACTAATAATTCAGAGAGGATACGAACCATTGCACAGATAATTTTTTTATGTCAAACTAAGTTCAGTTTTTAATTACGGTTTAAATAGTCATGAACTATGCAGACATTATTATGTGTCTCAAATAGTCCTCAACGTTAACATGAGCTTGAAGAGGAATCTTGCTGAAGAGCTGCATAAGCCTAAACGAATTAATTATCACAGGTCGAAGGTTTTAGTCAAACATATTCTCGATTTATGGCAAGCTGACTTGATTGATTTAACTAAGAATTCTGATAAAGGTTTCAAATATTTACCGACAGTAATCGATGTCGGATCGAAGAAAGCATGGGCAATACCCTTGAAGAAAAAACTTGGAAAGACGTTAGTGAGGCGCTGGCATCAGTTTTCCGAGTCAGTAAACTAGTAAGTACCGAAAAATCTACAAGTCGATCTTGGGAGGGAGTTTTACAACAAGCATGTTTTGGAGCTTATGGAAAAGAAAAACATCAACATGTATAGCACCTACACTGAGATGAAGGCTTGAGTTGTGGAGAGATTAAACAGTACTCTAAAACAGTGGTTGTGGACAGAATTCAGCGTGCAAGGTTACAGAAAGTGGGCAAAATTGATACCTCTGCTTCTCGATCGCTACAATAATAATCCATAGTTCAACAGGTATGAAACCTGCCGATGTGAGGAAGAAGGATGAGAAAACCATCCTTGCACGTCTGTTTACAAAAGTAACGAAGTAGGTACCCTCCGAAATTCGCTAATTGGTGATCGAGTTCGTGTGTCAAAAATTAAAAACGTATTAGACAAAGGATACCAACGACCATGGACCAATGAACAGTTAGTTCATCGTCGCACATATACGAAGAGATGATAAAGTACCAACTTATAATTTGCACGATGTCTACGGAAATGAGTTAATAGGAAGATTTGATGAGCAAGAGATGAAGAAAACCAACTTTCCGGATCAATATTTGGTGGAAAAAATACTAAAAAAAAGGTTAAGTTCTGGTCAAATGGCTTGGTTTTCATGACTCGCATAACACATGGGAAAATGAAAATAATGTTGAATTTTGAACAAAACTCTGTATTTTACGTCACAGAAGAATAAATAAATTCTGAACAGATTATCAAAGTATTATACATTTTGCCTTTCTTCCTTAAAAATATGAATACATAGGTCTGGTTTAAGAGCCAAGTAGGTATGACTTGATTTACGAGGTTAGACACACATTAACGTAAACATTATTTGATTGATCAATATTTGAAGGAATAAGTTCTTAGGTGATATATGACAAAACAATCAAATACATTGATTCAAATAAAACGTAGTCTTTTGCACCATCGTATCCATAAGGGAGGGTAGAAATCCCATCTTCTAGGATTTGAAGTTTATCGACGAAGAATGATAATGCTAATTTACGATGTTCTTTGGTGGTCACTTTGTGAAATTTAGAAGATATCTTTCTAAATTCACAATAAACGTTCTCTCGCAAATTTAGGGTGTTTATGAAATCTAAGAATTGGATGTTTTTCTTGACCACCGCCTTCTTGACACCTTTAGCTTTCATGATTGTGTGGCTTCCGTATTGGAGTCCGTACAGCGTGGCACCCAGGCCAACAAATTTTTTGATAGGGATACATGGGATATTTATTATTCGCAAGCGAAAATGAGGGGTGATCCCTAGTATAGTTGCTGAAATCCATCAAGTCAGCTATATTTTCTAATTTATCGTATATCGTAAACATAGAAGAAGGTTTCTTAGGAATTTTTACATCTAGGATGAACGCATCTGTATCCATATAGCACAACTCTACCTGCTCTCTACCACCAAGAGACCGGCAAAGTCTATCATAGAATAGATGGCACATCCAGGATTTCGACAATTCTAGTATAGCGAATCCGACATAGATGGGCATATCGAACATGACTTTTTTCCGCTCCATGAGAACCCCTACCAAATGTTCATCGAAGATGAATCTATCGTTGAAATTTGGTTGGCTAACTAGTTTCATAAGTTTCGAATCGGTGGTTACCAATTTGAAATCTTTGAACTTGCGTTTGTTCATCATGGATCGTCCAAAGACGGAGTTGTTGGCCAATTCATAGTAATCTTTATCGAATTCCGAAACTGATCGAGTTCTCAACTGGGTATTGTACTCCATATAAGGCTCCAACCAGTTGGACTGTTTGAATTTCAGGACTCTGTGAATTTTTTCTACAATCAAACCAGCATTGATTCCTTGTTGTAAGTTTCTAATGTGTGTTATGTAGTTTTTTTTTGTGGTGTAGTGTTGTTACGTTTCTCTACCCTACCACCGGGGGGTTTCATGGACAGCGGGAAAAAAGGACGGTCTGAATGGTCATCGTGTAATTCCCTAGGATAGGAAATGTCGACGTCAAATATCCAGCCAATTTCACCGTCTGGAGAAAGAGTGGATAGACCTAGACAGTCAACATTTTCCATCCATTGGAAATTACCATACGGCAGCGGATTGCTCATCGATCATCCGTAGAGGTTGTTCACATTAACATAAACGATGTAATTATCAGGTTTCGATGGATCATAACACTCGGGGATCAATGGGTTATTCGCTACTCCATGTCTCTTGATGCAACTAGTGATGCCTCCCCTGATCCCAGACTCAATGAATTGTAACATATCTATGTCTTTGATAATGTCTAGCTTTACACCAGTTATTTTCAGCATAGCTTCCCAAAAGAATCCGGGGGATGTAAAATGCCAAGCTGGATCAAGACCATATTGTTGCATACTAATTTTTCTGTAGTTTTCATATAAATCTGCGAGTAAAACGATGTCTGATTTTAAATAAAGTTCTGTGTATTCCATCAAATTTTGGATCTTGAAATGGCCCCAAACGTTATGAGCGTGGGCGTAGTCCCCGTCAGTTATTTGCTCGCCCGTTAAATCAGAGTAGAATGCTTCCATCGGAGGCAATGACGTCTCCAAGAACCTCCCAGTTTCTGATGTAAGAATAAGGATATACACCTTTCCTCAATAAGAGAGCCCTATCATCAACATTGGGGAAAATTTGCATCATTTTGGGGAAGTTGGACGAATTTTCAACTAGTTTTGCCAAGCTATCGGGAAGGATGCGATATGAATCGAGAAAACGAGCCTTAATTTTACATCCCTCGAATTTTTTTGAGAAACTTATATAATTCTCAGATGATTTTGCCAAGACATCTATATCCCCATCATCCATATTGAGCTTCTTGACAAGAAAATGAGCGTCATACCCACTCAGGTTATGTAGATAGATCGGGACATAACTCGGCAACTTCAAATAGCATCCCTGACATAGTGTGAATCTATACTTACCATTGAGATGGTCATGATCAGCGACCTTTGTTTTCCCTTCGTTGGTACTGTCAAATTCTACATAACATAACTCGCAATGGGTTGCTCCTCCATGTTTTCGGTACTCGAAAGAAGTCCAAATTATTTCTTTGCTCGTACGATAATGACTCTCAATGGTAATACATAATTCCCTAACCTTTAGCATAAACTGGTCCAAGCAGTTGTTACCTTTGAAGACAACCAATTGAGACTCTATCAGGTCAGGGTAATAAGACTTCAAATAGAGATCTGCACATGTTGGTATGTGCAGATCTTTATCCTTAGTCCACGATTGTGTCATTATATTTGAATGAGGGGAGGAAGAATTGATGTTTTTCAGCAAACACTCAATATCTGCGTAAATCACAAAAGGGACGTTAGTCATGTGTTGTATTTTAGTAAATTTAACAAATTCGTCGTCAGGAAATTGATAACGGATGGGGGAAAATTGATGCAGAACTCTTCGTGTTCTCTAAGCCTCTTTTTCGCTGACTTACCTGAACAATCGTTGCTATATGTTTTGAAACATCGATTACATATTTCATGATGTGGGTGATGATTGTTAATTTGCTTGTGAACTAATCTGCTTAAATTTCTGATGTAGCAATAATGAACGTTTTCACCATCTTTCAAGTAGAGTAGATTAAAATGTAGAACGGCAGTGTCCAAGTATTTAGATATTAAAAAAGGGCATACATCATATTTGTCATCTAAAGTATATAGATTTATACTAAAATTGTTCCTCTTTTCAAAGACCGATATGTCACACGGACTGACCGGAAATTGAAGGCAGGTAAAATCTATGTTATGTACAAAATCTTTATAAAAATAAGGTCGATTGGTATTGTTATTCCCCTCTTTTGTGAACTAACCAAGGATGGCATATTTAGAACAGTATGCATCGTCTCGATTATCCACGTTGATGATACTCTTTGTGGCTGCGATCTTACGGGGGAGAGGAATATACCTAGCTCCACCTTTCAAAGGTCAGTACCTGGACATCTTTAATAAAATGCCATCCACACACAATAAAGACCACCCTGAACCTTTCTTTTGGAAAGAGTCCAACTCCGCGAGCATAACCTGGAATTGTTCCTCCAAGACGTCTTCAATAGTAGAAATATCACCAAAAATTAATACTAATGCTTTCGCCTTGAAATTCCCTAGAAGGATCTCTTTAGGTTCAGGGTGCTGGCTAATGTGTGGCTTTTCAAACTTACACTCTAACCACAAGCTCTATTTCATACCCCTCCAAACACCAAGGTATGAAGCCAAGGTGTCTTTCAGTATATGCATAGTCGAGAGTAGAAGAAACTCCACAGATTTTATATTAATGAGGTTTTGGAAATAAATGTCGGCTGCTACCTCCCCTGCACGTAGTACCACCTCTCCCGTGGCATTAGGTACGGATACAATCCCTGACGTCCATCCTCTTCTATCGGTGGTATTATATATTATCTCTAGTGGCCGGGTATGATGAATAACCGATGGGCGAGACGTATTAAGGTGAATAACCAATGGGCGAGACGTATTACCAGAAGAGGTTGATGGGAGGTGGAGATCCTCAGCTTACATAGTTTTGGAATAAGAATGGTCCATGGTTGATGCAAGAAAAAATCTGAAATTTAAAAAAAAAATCTAATGAAAAATATTGATTAGGATATACATACAAAACATTAATATTTCTGCAAATGTCCAGTGATAGGAGTAATTATAGCTACACAGCTAGTATCTGAAGGGAAGCGATCAGAAAGTTGGATTTCTAGTCTCACATCTACAGCGCCTTCTTTTACAGAATCCTCTTGTTTAGAACAATCAATACAAATTACTGGACTGTCTTTGAATTTTGAACGAGTTAACAATGGAGAAGGATGTTTCCAGTTACAGTAAGACTGTTGGAACCTGATGTAGCTATCATACAACTCTCCAAATACACCTTTTTTCAGATCGATGGTTTGTTCTTGAAAAGGAAATTGCTCATTATTTAGAAACAAGTGAAAGCTTTGTAGTGGAACCGTATCCGGGAGAGAAATATATTTGGTAATGTCATTTTTCTTATTTTGATAAAAAGCGACAATAACAGTGAGGCCTTTGCAGTTGGTTACAAGTTTTTATTGGCCATGTGAACGATGCAGCATTAGGTACAGCTGGGTTTTCATGGAACTCCCAACCGCTGAAAACGAGGGGAAGAGGGGGATCTTTTTAAGTGGTTAGGTACAATTCAAGCTTGAGTTTGTCTGAAAGTCTAACCGCCGGAACAACCCAGTAAACCTTTTCCAAACTGATTGAAACATCCTTATGATTGGCACTGCCTTGAAAAACGTCCAAGTCGTTGATACACCTGTCACCACCCGATTTTCATCTTCGGAAAATCCCATCCAATAGCGCAATGGTATGCAGACGATGAACACACCTCCGGAAAAATAAACTGAGTCTGGCGCGAGCAAGCTCGAATTCGGATTTGAGATTCCTGAATTCGATACAGTGTTCAAATCAGCTTCCCTGAATGATATGAGACCTTTCAAAGTGGATACGATTCCTGGATTCCTGACTTGGTCCACATCGTTACCGTTAATTCGATATGTAACAGTGTCAAAAAGATGTGCAAATCCATTGTTAATTACATATAAGGGTTCTGTAGACACCCCTTTATTCACCTTGCCCACCAGTGATAAGTAGCTATCAAAAGTCGCATAGGTATCGCTATTATTTATTGCAATTCGTATTTCCGAATTTGAGCCAAGATCTGTCATATTGAAGGGGGCATTCTGAATTAAATGGTAGCCTACTATTCTATCCGCCATTGCTGGTGGCCTAGTGATTTGTAGTGAAGGTTCCATAGCGCCTCATTCTGTAGCCCAAGTTTTGCAGAAATTTGAAGTTCCTTGTTGTTAGCCCCGTCCTCTTCTTTTTTCCCTCAGCACTCACGGAAAATGTTGAATTCTGTAAATACTGGTCAAGTCGTAAGGTAGGATTCTTGAATACGGCGTTGTTATTTCTCTCAGAGTCAGCTGTGGCGAAATCGAAGCCCATTCGTATATGATTTACAAACGAATCAGCTCTAAGACAATGGTGATATTTTCTTTCCTGAAATCGAGAAGAGAACCTCTTTCGTCAACCACTCGAAGTTGAATGAAATCAATGACGTTCCTGTTTATCCTTAAATATGTCATTGGCGATGGAGCATAGTTGATTCGATAATTAACCTCAACGTCGGGGCAAAAGCTGTGTAGTATGGTCGAGGGGGAAGAGTTGAAGTATGAAGAGTCGGAGGCTGACAGATTACACTCTATGTTGATTGAATTATAGTTGAAAATATCGACAGGACTTGGAGCAAGATGCAACTTGTGTTTTTCCAAAATTATTGTTTCTGTGAACCCTAGCAGCGGCCCAACACTTCCATCTCCAGCCATATCCACGTCGAACGTAGCTTGAAAATTCACCCGTCCTGTGTTCCTGTCGACTCCAAACTTTATACTGTACTCTGTCAAGGATAGTTTTGTTGTTGCATCTCTTCAACACGTGTTTCTATGAACTCAAAAATGTCTTCCATCCCATAGGTGCCTGTTGGTAATACGATAGTTGGCATTCCTACAATGTAGAAACGATCCAACACGTCGGTTTTGATGTTGGAAATGGTGTTATAACTCATGAAGGAATGCATTCCAATTCCATATTCTCGATCAGTTTCCAACTGAATCGGGAGGAAAATAGTAGCGTTTAATATGCTTTCCTCAGCACTAAGGGTAAATATTCTAGACATCTCTCTAGCATTAAGAAGAGACACGAGAAATGACCACACACTCAACGTCTTGATACTGAATGTTGTAGTATACTGCGCAATTCTTTAAATATTTTACTACCTGCGTTGGAGGTTCAAGACCGAATGAATCAAAGTATAGTGCTATTGAGCCACTCTTTCGAAGTGCTGTCCAATGTGTTCCGTCTGATGATGTGGAAGGAGCTAAGTTGATGATTAATCGCTCGTGAACATGAGGCTTATTGGGGAGTTCGTCTTTCATAAAAACGCCTCTAAAAAATGGTGCCCGATCTCGTAGAAATGTATCTATTTCAATGTTACTTAGCGCTCTATTTGGTAATTTATTCAACAACGTTTGTATCGGTTCATGATGAACCCTTTTCCTGTTTTCCTCCTTTCTTCTTCAACGTTTTCCTCTTGCCATTCGCAGTGTTTTGACGTCGATGCTTTTTGGGTAAAATGATGGCTGAACTTGTGCCGTGACCGCTCCCTGATTTTTGCTGCCCTTCCATAGCCACGTTGTGACGTTTAAGCTCTTGCAATTCCAAGTCTCCTCTTCTAGTATCTTTGATATTTTTTATAATTTGCGATACACCTGTCCCTATCCCTCCTATCGCGCTGAGACCAGCTAAAATTGGTACTAAGGCTGGAAGGGAGCCTCCTCAAACGTTCCTTCTCCGTTTGGCGTTTTGCTTCGATCGCATTTTGTTTTTTTGTTTTTGACACATCGTTTCTTTTTTAAAGATCGGAACCCCGCGCCTATGGCCAATTTCCCCGTCATAGCTACACTAACTGCTAGAGCTGCAAGCCGTTCGTTAAACGGCGCCCTACTGTCCTTGAAGCGTGAAAATGCTTTGCTAGAGAGTTACTTATCAGCCTCGTGCCGAGCCCTCAGGTCATTAAACTTGTTGTAAGCTAGATCGTGTTCTTTACAATACGAATCCAAGGTTGAAACTGGATGAATCCCTTGTTTTATCTGACTTATAACATCATTACCGGGTCCAAAAAAATTCCCACGCACCATTAAAGGGTATCTATTAGTTTATCCACTCATTCAGGAGGCCCATATCAATCACTCGTTCAATGTTGACTTGATATATATTCTAAATGCATCCGCTTATATAGCACAGTTTCAAAGATGGAGCTACGACAAATGGAGGTATCTTTCCCAATAAAAAACTATGATGCTGTATCGAATTCAGAAATTGGTGGGGGTGAAAAAACAAGACGTAAGAATGGACCTCTCCTGCCAAATAATGTTCGCGCAATAATATGTGGACCTTCGGGGAAAGGAAAAACCCATTTTCTGCTCAACTTGATCCTCTCTGAAAACTCTCTGAAATTCGCTCGCCTTGTCTTAAGCTCTAAAAGTCAACAACAAGATAAATATTCATTTCTAGACCACGTTCTAGGGGGTGTGCCTGAAATTCAATACATCAAGTGTTCGAACGTTGAAGATTTTCCCCCTGATCAAGAGGAAGACCATACTCTTGTGATTTTCGATGATTTGGATTACTCATTCAATGACATAATAAAAATCTATTTTACACGAGGAAGACATTACAACGTTGATACCTTCTTTCTTATTCAATCCTATGCATCATGCATGAAACATTTTATTCGAGACAACGCAAATTTAATCGTAATATTTCCTCAGGATGGTCGGAATTTAAATTTAATATGGAGGGATCACGCAAACAACGATTTGTCCTACCAAACATTCACGGAGATGTGTCGTCAAGTTTTTTTCTAAACCTTTTAATTTTTTATTGATCGATAAAAGCGTTGACATTGAATCAGGACGTTATAGGAGTGGAATGGATTCATTTTTCAAGTTTCCATCAGTATCCAGTATAAATACTTTATGAGCTGTTTATCATGATTCATTTGATGTTGAAATGACGGCAAGATTGAGCGAGAGCTCCCTCGGAGATAACAGAGAGGAAAGAGCTAAGAAAAAAGCTAAACTATCTGAACAAATTCATACTGCTCGAGATGCCTTGAAACGTAAATATAAAGAATTGAAACTGAGTTGAGAGTTAGCTGCACAGTCGCCAGAACAACAGTATCAGCCTATCACAGATAGTCTCAAATATCTTATGACAGCCGTAACTCGAGCTGAAGGGGTAAATGTCGCCAATACGGCTACTGGAAAAAATGATGCAAAGGACGTGTTCCCGTTAGGCAGCAACGAACAACAGCGAGATGTGAGTAGCCTACATTACGAAACTGACGAGGACACCGATTTCCATGAACTCCCTGATAAGACGAGTTATTCAGCTATGGGGGAAGGAACCTCGCAAGTGCTAACTCCTCCACCTACTTCCCCAGCAACATTTGCGATGTCAACGCCGATTCGCCATCCAAAGTCTGTTTCAAACAATCCAAAATCAGCTTTAATTCGAAGATTGGGCCGAAGCATAGAGAGGGCGAAATCTTCCCATGTTGATGATGGGATAGAAGAGGCTCGTTCTATCGCTAATAAAACGCCTGAAGGTCAGGAGATGGTTCGCAGATTCACCGATGTATGGCTTCGATATGCTGCGATTTATTTCAAATATTTAACAACGGGGCACTGGGATGATGATAGGAAAGGACCCCTAGACAAATATTATGGCCCAAAGGTGAATCGACGAGTCGTTATCTGGATTGCACCGAGTTCAGACGTGTCCTGTTATCTCGGAGTCTATTCCTGATCACAAGCCGCTGAATAAGTAAGCGTTTAAGAGTAATTGCGTTACTTTTGTCTTTGAGTGCCGTGATTCAGTCTGCAATAAGTATCAAAACCAACCTGCACTGAGAAGGGTCCGTCGTAATTACACCAATTAACGAGTGATGAGTGTGGAAAGCGGGGGAGGGGACCCCCCCTCCTCCAACAATGACAAGATAAACACGATAGGACACAATAATGATCCAAGCTTCTTCTTATCATCTACGGAATTTCAAGACCGTGTTGTGACAAACAGATTCAGATCATCCGATAAGGGACCTTTCTTTATCTTCGTCGAGGGAAAACAAACAAAAATAGGGAACACCCATCCTATGTTATTCGGTCGCTGGCTGTTTAAATCAACAAATATTGATAGAAGATCAATCACCAACGTGGTGTGCGTTGGGGGGAACCGATTCAAGATCGAAGTTTCAAACGCAAACGCAGCGAATCAGCTTCTAAATCACCCGACCTTCAAGGAGAGAAACTACCTCGCCTATATTCCAGATTCTCTAATCTATAAAACCGGGGTTATTAGGCATGTAGACGAATCCCTCGACGATGCCGAATTGTTACAGGAAATAGTTTCATCAATTCCACTTAAACAAATACGAAGACTTACCAAAACAATTACGGACTCCGATGGATCAACCAAAAGAGTCAAACTCCAAACTTGTTTTGTCGCTTTTGATTCTCAAACTCTGCCGGAATTCGTATCTATATATGGGCACCGTTGCCGGGTGGATCCATACATACCCCCAGTTCGTCGTTGCCCCTTATGTTACAGAGTTGGGCACGTACAGTATCAATGCAAATCGGGCAAGTGATGCCTATTTTGTGGAGAAAACCATGAATCACAAACATGCCCAAAAAAACAAGAAAATACAAATTTTTGCATCAATTGTAAAGGGACCAATCACAAAGCGGATAGCAATTCTTGCCCCTTATATCAAGATCGGGTTCGAAAGAAGAAACAGTCCGTGCTGGCAGATTCCTACGCGACAGTGGTTTCGATCTCAAACAGATACGATAGTATAGCCCCACAAGAAAACCAAATAGAGGCCTACGTTTCACCTGAATTTCCAGATCTCAAAACATCAACTCTATCCTCACAAAAAAAGGGGAAGAAATATAATAGATCACTACCCTACTCAAGACCAGAAGGCTCAAGACGGCAACATAGAATGAGATCAGTAGATGAAGAAGATATCATTGAAAGGTACCGGTCCGAAAGTAATTCTGGTCCCCCAAAACAAATCTTTTCTGTTCAGCCACGGTTAGATAATGCGCAAGGGTCCGCCTCCTCCAAACCCAAACCAACCATCTCAGTAAACTCGTCAGACGACGAAGATCCCTTGATGGAAACTGACGACGTGTCTTCAACTTCACAAGAAATCCTTAAACTAATATCCAACTCACAAGTTCAAAAATCAACATCACCTTCAACGTACCTACTACATTCTATTTCAGAAATACTCCACAATTTTAAAACAAACCATAGCCCACAGCCGCGTGAGCCAGACAGTTTTCCTGCTTCATAAATAAACAAATAACAACATGACACAAGAAAAAATTAAATTCGTTCAATGGAACGCTCGTTCCCTCGTCAAAAACAAACCTAGTTTTGAACACTTTCTTACCTCCAACCCAATCACTGCGGCTGCAATATCAGAAACATGGTTCGTACCAAGCAGAACATACTCATTTAGAGGTTACGACACATTAAGGAAAGATCGTCACGATGGCAAAGCAGGCGTAGCCCTATTAATCAAACACGGCATCAAATATCGACCTCTTGACATAAATATTTCTGTCGAGGGACTTGATTTCATCGCAGCAGCTCTACTTCTCGAACAAAATTCCACTGTCAACATTGTATCAGTATACAATAGCCACAGAAACCAAATAACCCAAGATCAGTGGGAAGAATTCATGCAACTCATACCAAGACCATGCATAATAACAGGAGATTGGAATTGTCATCATGAGGTGGTAGGTTCATCATTCACTGATCGGAAGGGGGTTGCTCTTCTGACAGCAGCAGCTGAACAAGGCCTTGTGTTTCTCAACGATGGGTCTCCAACACTGGTCCCATCAGTATCTCAACGAATATCCTCTGCCCCAGATATAACATTTGTTTCATCTAGCTTTGCAGATAGATTTCTGTGGGAAGTATTGGAGGACCCCATGAGATCGAATCACTGGCCAACTATTCTCACGACATTTCAAGAGGAGAATATCCGACCATCCCTTCCTTCAAGAAAGTGGAATATCGACAAAATGGACTGGGAGAAATTTGATGTATTCCTACGTAACAAAACAAATGAAATCGCCAATCCCGAACTTTCCTACGAAACATTTATGGAGATACTATCTCTAGCATGCTCATTTGCTGCACCCGAAACTAAGCCCTACAGGAGAAAGCACTATAGTCCCTGGTGGAATGATGAATGTGCCCAGGCAGTAGCTAATCGCAAAAGAGCTTACAGGAACTATAAACAAAGTCCTACCTATGAAAATTTTATAGAAGCAAGGCGATTAGCGGCTGTAGCAAAACGGACGCTTCTACGTCGGAAAAGAGAATCATTCAGCGAATATTGCAGTAAGCTGAACAGATCGACACTGATTAAAAACATCTGGAATCAAATAAGGGTTCTGAGAAATGCCAAGCTGAATAACCCCAGACGTATTCACGCGGGGGAATGGGTCGAAGAATTCTTTGACAAAATTGCCCCTCCTTGGGTTCCAAGTGACAATTCAACTCCCTCAAACTCGACCGCAGATGAACCTCCAGATATATATTTATCATTCCACTCACAATGAAGGAATTAGAAACTGCTATCGGAAATAGGACGAACTCGGCTCCTGGTCTGGATGGGATTACCTATCAAGTACTCAAACAGCTTCCAGCTGAATATAAAAGAGCATTACTCTTGATCTTCAACCGCTATTGGCAAACCGAGACGTTTCCCCAAAGTTGGACTGAGTTTGTGATTTTACCCATCCCAAAACCTGGCAAACCTTTGAATGACCCCAACACCTACAGGCCCATAGTACTTGCTTCCTGTATGATGAAGACGTACGAGCGAATGTTAAAGTACAGAATTCAATGGTGGTTAGAACACAACAATAAACTGCCACTATCACAGTACGGATTTCGTACCAACCGATCCACTACTGACGCAATTAATGCACTAATTTCCCATGTACAAAAAGAATTAACGGAAAACCACTCAACCCTAGCCCTTTTTCTGGATGTGGCATCAGCGTACGACAACGTAGACGTGCATATACTCGCCAGAAAACTGGAAGAGTGTGGAATTCCGCAAAAAACCGCGACTACAATTACTCACCTTCTGGGAGAGCGCACTGTATATGTTAAGGTGGACGACACAAACTTGGGTCCGCGTAAAATATTTAGGGGTCTTCCACAAGGAAATATTCTAAGTACCATCCTCTACGTCATATACGTGTCAGGCTTAGAATCGATCCTTCCCAGTGACGTGAAAATCGTTCAATACGCTGACGATATTTGCATATTCTGTTCAGGACGAGAAGTAGGGGGTTGTATAGACTTGTTGGGCCAGGCAGTTGCTTCCTTGGTAGCGTTTTTGGAGGGGCTTGGGCTGGCTATATCAGCTTCAAAATCCGAAGTCTGCCTATTCACACGCAGAAGGACTTCTATAGGCAGCCAGGTTGTCCTCGGTGGACTGACCTTCCCCAGCTCGGACAACGTAAAGTTCCTGGGGGTTTACATAACCCCAAAATTGAACTGGAATACGCACATAGACAAAACGGCATCAAAGGTTGACTCATACCTTAACATAATGAGATCCATTTCTTCATCTAGATGGGGCGCAGATCCAAAAATTGCTATGGTATTTTACACAGCTACAATCAGAGGTATCCTAGATTATGGAGCCATCTTCTATGCCTCAGCAAGGAAAAAATCGCTCGAAAAACTAGATCGTTTGCAATATCGTGCAATTAGAACTGCTTTGGGGCTTCTTCGTTCAACTCCAATAAACGCACTTCTTGCAGAAGCAGGAGAACCCCCTCTGCGACTGAGGAGAGTCCTTCTTTCAGACAGATACCTCATGTCTCTTTACTGCAGAATTCCTGACCAGAGTGATGTGGTAAGAGACCTTACTTTCCGTGTTTTGACAGCTCCCTACTGGGTAAGAAAGCCAACTCCCGCACTGTGCGAAAGCTTCATACGGCTATCCCACGAATTCCAATGGCTGGCGAAAGAGTACATGGCCCACCGGTACGTGATGGACTACCACTTGCTACTGAGGGCACCAAGAGTGTTCAAACTCCCAGACAGGGCATACAGTTGTGCTGCGTCTCCTAGTATACACCTCAACACCTACCTTGATGTCCACTGGCCAACAGGGACGTATATTTACACAGATGGGTCTGTGAAAGCAGGACGTGCAGGCTGTGCCTTTTTCGATCAAACGAACAAGACCAGCAAGTCGTTTCGGTTATGGAATGCAGCCTCAATTTTCACAGCAGAAGCCTACGCCATTCTCGCCTCACTCAGATACACCAACGAGCTTCAGAATAGCCCTGCAGCAGTAATAATAATATCCGATTCACGCAGTGTGCTAACCAAATTGGAAAGTATCAGTCCGACCTCAAGACTGTCGTACATTGAAAGGGAGATCCTGACAGAGATTGAAGCACTCAGAGCAAGGAGAATTCCAACAAAACTTATCTGGATAAGAGGACACCAGGGAGTGGTAGGAAATGAGATCGCAGACAGGAGAGCCGTGGAAAGCATCCACATCCCCCAGCGTATATATGACCCTCCGGTATTCCCACACTCAGACTTGCGCCATACTTTTGATAGGCAACTGCAAAACGCATGGGAAAAGGAACACAAGGATCATCCGTCTGGAGAGCGATACAAGGCTATATTCCTACCACCTACAAGGAACGCCTGGTACAAGTCACTAGCAGTTAAACCAAAAGCGTTCTTTTCCACGATCTCACGTCTTAGGACTAACCATCTCATATGCAACCACTATTTGAACAGGATCGGTTTGCTGGCCACCAGCGAGTGCTCAACCTGCTCAGGTATACCAGAAACGGCAGAGCACATAGTCCTAACATGCCCACGGTACGCGCAAGCTAGACTCCGCCTCTTGGAAAACATCTCCAACCTCGAGATTGACAAACCCTTCAACCTGGACACGATGGTAGCCTCAAATGACCCAGCGCTCTATGATAGCCTCTATGCATTTTTCAAGGACATAAACCGGCTAATTTAGTGGAAAGGTGAAAGATTTCAACGCTTATTGACAGTTTCAGTTTAAAATAAGTTCTACGCACTTTATAATGTTGTTTCGTATATTAGTACTAATTAAAAGTTAAGGCTGAATGTAGCAATCTACGAAGCCAATAAAGAAAGAAAGAAAGAAAGAAAGAAAGAAAGAAAGGGAAAAAAAAAAAAAAAAAAGTGAATCGACATGGTGTTTCTCTCGGTCGATCCAAAATGACTTTTGACAAGGTATTTATATACATAGATGAATCCCCATACAAAGCGACCCCTGGTTTATACGAACTGATATTTTTTAACCTTTTCCCGACATATGTCATTACCGAGCGCTGTGCGTGGGGTGACGACAGATCGCAAATGCCGTTACGAGGATCGAGGGACCAGCCGACGATTGATGACAAGTGTCATTTCTCGCTCCCTGTCGGCATCTTTGCGATGTTTTCTGTTCTACTTGTTTCAAATAAATCCCACTAGAGTTCTTAGTATTCTCAATGATGTTTCTACATGTTTCAAATAAATGCCAATAGAGTTCGTGAGTATTCCACCCATCTTCCCTGGTTGTATTCCGCTGGTGGCATCTGGCGCACGCATATTTCTTTTCCTTACCTTCCTCGCCTCAAATCTCTTTGTTTACAAAGCTGTAGGTTAGCGTGATTCACATTGAGTTTAGTTGTGAGTTGAGTTATGGATTCAGACGAAGATTTCGATTTATTTCTGTCTTCGGACGGCGTGATTCCGTCTGATAGTGATGAAGACGTCCCTTGTTTTGCACCGTTTCGTGGGGACTTTGCTGAGGAAGACGTGACCAAATTCCAAGATTTTCTTGGCCTTCATTCTCTGGATGAATGTATTACTATTGAATAAAATATAAAACATTTGAATAAATTTGTTGGGGTAATTTTTTGCAATTTTCCTGAAACTTGCTTATTATACCTAGAAAAAGATATAAAAATAATGTTCTTCTATGTACAACTTTGGTTCCATTGGATTCAACATCTAAAATTCCATCAGAATCCGTTCAAAGACAAACTTTATTCCCAACACGTGAAAGCCAAACTAATAAAGTTTGGAGCGATGCGCGGGAGGCGCCGAGACTCGGAAATCCTTCGTCGGGACGAACACAGCTGCGTGCAAACCACTTCGTCGCTTGGCCACAGAGCGGCCGCGCGTAGGCTCGTCGGGAAAAGGTTAAAACGCCTGTAAACTACGACGCCTCTGATTTTGATACATACAGCCAAATTGTGAAGAAATCCAACATTGCTTTCCACGGGTACGACCAATTCAGACCTATAAATCGTTTTGGTGGAAATAAATATAAATCCCTGATTTCAAAAATCGACCCACCGAAGAAAGGCAAGAATCTCCAATCCATTCAGGATATAAAAGGATGTGGTCTCGAAAATTTATTTACACATTTTCAAAGCTTCAATGAAGACGAAACTCCCGAGTGGATTTTGGTTGAGGAAAACCCTAATCAATTGGTACACCATTTAGAGCTTTCTTTGGGTTCAGCTGATGCTGGAAACACACGCCTTCAGAGTCGAGCTAATGAAATAATAGATAGACTGGAAGATTTGGGTTACATCTATTGATTGGGTGAATAATATGCCTAGCGACAAATTTGGAGGGAAGCGGAAATGGATTACTGTTCATGAAAACCCCACCCGTCCTTCACACGCAACAAGTAAGAAGTATGTTGACTCAGCTCTTGATAATATGATGCGTAGTTTCAAAACTGAGCTTGACCGACATTTTAAAAACGAGATGGAAAAATTGAGGATTGAAAATAATGCTGCACTCGTAGCCTTGAGACGGCGAATAGCTCTAGTCAAGAAGTTGAAAAAGCAATAACAATGTGAAAACCTCGTCAGTTGCACTCAGACGTCTGCAGGATAAATAACACCGGGGTCAATCTATTTGACCCTTCAGTCTGAGAAAATAATCAAGGAGATATCAATAGTGGCTCATGATGGACCTTCTACATTCATCCTAAAGCACTACGTGTTTCTACCTCCAGGTCTTCTCAACCGAGGCTCCATCTTACAATCACGTTTCAACAGAGAACATATACATGGATTTTAAGAGAGGCAACAGAGAACATCAAGTTTATATTCACTAGAGGTGTGCCGATACCGCCGGATCGGGAATGTGGAACCTAGTCTCACGATGGAACTGTTCCGGAACTGTTCCAGGCCGCTCCACTTACCGGTCCTACCAATCCGAAGACTGGCTGGTGAAGGGTGCCAGCTCCAGTGCTCCACCTTCTCGATCCAGTTCCACCTTTCCGATACAGCTCCACCTTCCTGATCCAGACTCGTTCAAATTGTTCTCGATCCTCTAACTAACCATACCGCCCTATCGGTCCTCGGAACTGGATCCCTTACCGATCTCTGACTCGACCGCCTTGTCGATCCTTAGCGATCATATTCCGAAAACATTTCCCTCGCCATTATTATTTAAATTAAATTCATTATTATTCCTCACAAAATTTATTATATCCAACCTTTATTTTTTGAGAATGCATACGACATGTACCTAACCTTTAACGCAATTAAAAATTTTGGTACCAAAAATTTTAATTAAGTAAATAATATAATGTACCTAGGTGCTTACTTTAAAAAAGTAAAAACGAAAACGGCCTTGTTTGGCATTTGGTACATATTTACACCCTTCTCTTAAATGGCTCCAGGGATTTTGATTGAATTTACCAGACTTCCCTTTTCTTCTTACTATGAAAGTGATGCCTAATACTCTTTTTCTCCTTAAGTGTTTTAAGCAGGTTGAAATCCCTACCTATTGGGTTCCTTAATTGGTCAAAACTAGTAAACAGATTCCATAAAATGTAAAAGACATCGGAAAGAATTAGAAATAAAACTGAGGAACCCAGAAAGCAAACTGAAAAAAATGACAAGCTGCCTCCTCTTTCTCCCTCCGCCTTTGACCCCGAGTCCGAATTTGAGCGTGGAATACCTTGTTCTAGTCCCCCCCACCCCCCCCCCCCCTTTCGGATCGGTAAGCGGAACAGGACCGGTAATTTGTAACTGTTCCAGTCGTGGAGCTGGAACAGGGGGGAACGGTTCCGATAAAGATCGGTATCGTCACATCTCTTATTCACCAAAGGACTGGATAAATGTGTAATTTTGAAAGGATTCCTACCGAACAACAGGCAAGTCTTTGATTTGTTACAATTTTGATGTCCCAAACTTTCGACACTTCTCGACTCACCTCATATTGGAAAGCCCTGTTTGGACCATCAAGAAGCCAGAAGCCAATATTCCCTTTCGTGCTCTATGGTTAAAGTACCCCCACTATCAGCGTGGGTCACCAACCATGAATTAGACGTGAATTTATTCAACACAGCGCCTCCTCTTTCGACTTTCAAAGGAATCAAAATTAATGTCGACCCGTAAACCTTAGCAATACATGGATTTTTCAGAAACTGTTCAGAAAAAGACTCCATTTGTTGTGTGTTTTGTGAGAAGATCCTACAAACATGCAACTATCATCTCCATTATTGTATGGGTTGGTATGGTGCATATTTGAATAAAAATTAAATAAATTATCACTATTTTACTCACGTGTTGGTGTTAAATTTCTGATGAAGATCAACCTTGAAGTATCTCCCCCTGAGATATTCAATAAAAGAGATATTCGTTGATGTCTATTTTGAGAAAAAAAAATTCAATAAAATTATAATTTTCAGAATGGAAGTATAATTTCATCAACATTATTATCGTACAATTACATAATTATGATATTTATTGTTCAAATAATGAATAAGTGGTTACCTTAACGAATGGTGATTGATGTGGAATAGAAGTGTGGAAGTGCGAATGATGGAATGATGTATAGAATACTGATACTAACGTATGATGATGATTCACGATTAACGTATGACGATGAGGGATGATGGAATGATGATTCACTTGAAGTTCGAGACTTGAAATGAGACTCGGGAAGCCTGTTTCAATACAAGAATTTATGGTTAAATATTCAAGTATTTAGATATGAATACTGTTTGAAATGAGATTTAATTTAAAATAATTTTAATTTGACTTACCGGATTTATAGATCAAAAAGTACTGGATCTGAGATGAGAGATGATAAAAAACTTGAGAACAAATAATAATGACAACAAATTCGTAGAGAACATACAGTCTTCGATTGAAGCTCCATGGAATAAATTCCATGGAAGCTCGAATGAATGACGGAATCTCACCTCACGATTTTTTGTTATAGGTACATCTCCAACCGCCAGACTGGCGTCGGCCATGGGGCGTCGGCATTTCCTTGGGAGGAATTTTTTTAGCGCGCTTTGGTTTCATGTTTCATCCCTTTTCCTACACCGATTTGAGAGCGCACGTGATGGGGGGGGGGGGGGGGGGATAACAGTGATACGAAGAATGCCAGTTTTTATACTACCTGTCCCATCAGGAAGGTTGATTGTTCAGTTATCCTGCCAACCTTCTAACCCCAAATTTGTGGCTACCTATACGAGAAATTGTTTTTATAACTTGTGTAGTCCTTAATTGTTGAGAATATTCTTAACACTGTTCTAAGACTGAAATTTTAAATGAACCCTATTGTTGCCTGAAAGTACCTACCTACTTGTATTAAATAAATAAATTCTGTTTTACCAGTTGATATTTGTTGGGAGCCAATGCCGCATGTGCGGACGGACATGGACATAACGGGTGAAACGTGAAGAAGATGAAGAGCTGTGTGTGTGTGTGTGTGTGTGTGTGTGTAGTCAACTCATGTTCATGTTGTTCCCCTTTTTTTCATGAAATCCTTTTGCCACTTTGAGATTGATACTTCTCGGGTTTCACCTTTTTTATTATTATTATTCCCAAATAATCAAGCAGGTTATGGGCCCATTTAACGCAAAACTGAAAGCTAGTTTCTGTGTACTGTGTTGGTGAAGTGAAAAGGCGGAGTCGTGTCTCGAGTTGCGTCGAAGTGGTTAGGTTTGTTCTACCTACCTACGTGATTGTTAAACAGAACACGTTTAAGGTGAGCGACGTCGTTTATTTTGTTGTTTACCATGTCTGTCGCGAATACAGGTGTATCTCCTTCTTTTGAAAAATTAGAAGGCAGCAGCAATTTGATCGATTGGAAGTTCGCTATGGAGGTCCACCTCGTAAATTGTGATCTGTGGGACCATGTTCAGGACGACGCTACTAACGAGAAACTAGGCAAGAAGGCAATGGCAGCTATTGTGTCTGGTGTGCAATCACACATTTATGCTGATATTCGAGACTTGATGTCGGGAACGGAAGTTTGGAAAAAGTTGAAGGAGGTTTATAAACCTAAAGGATTTTCAGGAGTAGCTTCCTTGATTGAGCAGTTGGTCAATATCAAGTATGATGACTGCAAAGATATGTCGGAATTTGTCAACAGGAAGGTGAAGTTGGCACAGCAGTTGAAGTCAATCGACCATGAGATCAAGGATGGGGCACTGGCTGCGTTAATTTTTGCTAGTCTGCCAGATCATTTCAAACCTCTTATCATGGCTCTTGAAAATTATGGGTCCACGCTTACCTCGGATTTGGTAAAAGGGAGGCTTTTGGCAGAGGCAGCCAAGTATGAGTTCCCAAATGAAAGTGCCTTCCTTTCTAAGCCCCATAAAGCATTCAAGGGTGGATCAGCTACTGTAAAGTGTTACAATTGTAACAACCTGGGGAACTATGCAAACAAGTGTAAGGCTCCTAAAAAGAACAGGAATGGATCCAAGTGTCCTCTAGGGCCTAGGGGCCACTGGTTCACTCAACTCTGGTGAATGGTATATTGATTCAGGTGCCACTATCCACGTCACCGGTAGAAAGCATTGGCTTACCAATCTTCGAGAGCCTAGCACCAAGTCTTCCATGACCATGGCTTCGGGTGCAAAATTACCCATAACTTCAGTGGGGGATACCTATGTATTTCTTGATGTTGGGGGTAAAGTCAAGAAGACTCCCATCAGAAATGTCAGTTATGTGCCGGGACTGAGGTACAATTTGATTTCATGCGTCGAACTTGGTTGTAAGGGCCCATGTACGATTTTTTTAAATGAACGCAGTTGTGAAATCATTGACCGTGATACTGGTGGCGTCATAGCCATGGCGGAATCGTCAGAGAATGGTTTATTCAAGCTTCTTTGTGCTGAGAAGTCAGACATGGTCCATGTTTCGGACTCATCTAAGGATGCCCTCCAGTTATGGCACAAGCGACTTGGCCATTTGAGGTCTGGTGGAATGGCACGCTTGCAAGGTGGTTTAGCCACTGGCTTGAAGTTTCCGACTACACCCTGTGACAAGGTTTGTAAGGGTTGTGTCTTTGGCAAGCATGCACAAAAACCATTTCCATCGGGCAAAGCTCACCGTGCTAATGAAGTCTTGGAATTATTACACACCGATTAGTGTGGGCCTTTTAAGGAAAATTCCATGAGTGGGAAACGCTATTTTATCACCTTTACAGACGATAAAGCAAGGAAAACGTTCGTTTTTTTCCTGAAGCATAAGGATGAAGCCTTGGCGAAGTTCAAGGAGTTTAAAGCCAGAGTTGAAAATGAGACTGGCAAGAAAATTCGATGTTTGAGGTCGGACAGTGGCAAGGAATTTGTCAACAAAGCTTTTTCAGAATTTTGTTCTGCTGATGGTATTCAGCACCAAACGTCGATAGACTACTGTCCCCAACAAAATGGCGTCTCAGAGGGGGTAAATCGGACATTAGCTGAGAAAGCTATAGGTCGTGCACGAGAATATTGCCCTCCGACCCTGCACTATAGGAGGATGGGAGAAGCTGAGTGCTCGGCAGCCTGAGTGGGATGCAATGTTGGGACATTTACTCTGTTATGTTGGCAGCCGTGCTGACATTCCAAGCCAGCTCATTCCGTTCCCATATCGTGTTTTCCTTGTTTGCATCTTGCTTTTCGTTTCACCATCCTACCTATATCGTGGTAGTAACCCTTCTTATTTTAACTGTGAGTATCATCACAATCCCCGTCATCCTATTTTAGAACTGAGTATCATCACAATCCCCCGTACCCGCCATCTTCTGTAAGAAACCGGAAACCTGCTATCGCAAGAGGCAGGGCTCTAAGGAGTCAGGCACGAGAAATTGTGTACAATGTGTGCCAGTATTTTACGAGGAAGAAGAAAGGATGATGCGAAATACAACGTTCACGATGTGACTAGTGCAGCGACGGGCGTCTCGGCGAGAACAGTCGGCAACATTATGAAGGAAGCTGGAAACCAAGCAACATCAGATCGGGCGAGACCTTTGTTTGTTACACCAACCAAGTCCACAACGCACAAGAAGGTCATCGATGCTGATGAATTCACCGATGCTGCTGTACGAAACAAGATACGTGAATTCTACATTGTTCGGAAAGAGTGCCCTTCATTGAAAACACTGTGCGGAATTTATTGGCGAGTGACGGAGTTCTCGAGTGTGGTAGAAGTTACCTTTGGAAACGACTGGTTAGTAGGTAGCTGTTTCAAGTGGAAGAAATGTCAGTCCAACCGAAAAAATTGAGGACGACTACCGTCAAAAAGATCACTTAGTCGAATCGGAGATCGATAGTTTCATCATTAATGTGGGGGGGGGGGGGGGGGGCTTCTGATACTGATAGCAGTTCCGATAAGGATTCAGATTTTTCTGATTGGAAGTTTCGGAAGTCGGGAAAATGCTACGTTCATTCACTATGGCTTTTATGACAGTATCATTTTTTATAACGAAAAAAGTTCAAGTTTTTATGATGGTTCACACACTCAGCTGGATAAAGGATTACAGGGGGAAAGTGCTGCCACTGGACAGGGAAAAACAAAAAAAAAAACCGGGGAATTCCGTGTTGAAAATGATTTCCACGTTCTCCATCAGATGGCAGGGTCGGAGGGCAATATTCTAGTGCACGGACTATAGATCAATGATGCTTGATGCTAGGTTGCCTGCCAAATATTGGGCTGAAGCAGTGAATGCTGCTTGCTTCTTGAAGAATATGAGCCCTACTGTTGCTGTCAACAACATGACACCTTTTGAAGCATGGTCAAATCGCAAACCTGATTTGAGCCATCTGAAGGTATTTGGCTGTATGGCTTACGCTTACGTTCCTAAGTGCAAGCGAACCAAGTGGGATCCAAAATCTAAGGAGTATATTGTGATGACTCCTAAGGTTATAGGCTGATTGATCCCTCTACTGGTTGCATCGCAAAGTCACGAGACGTGATTTTTGATGAAACTTTGTTCATGGAGGACACAGAAACTGAGTCAAATGAACCTGACTTGACTCATTTGTTTGAAAATTTTTCCGAAATTGGACTGGAAGATTTGTGTATTGGCCGTGAGCCAGTATTGCCTCCGATGCCGCAACCTACGGAACCAGACGACCAAGAGCAGGATGAGGATGAGGAATGGCATCCAGCTGCGGATAGTTTCCATGATGATCCAGATGCATCATCTGACTTCGATGGATTTCCGGACATCCCAGAGCTTTCAAAATGTCAACTCCCTGAGAGAGAGCGCAAGTTGCCACAGGGTTTTAGGGATTATGTCATGAGTGCTGCGATGTAGATTGAAACGTCGGAGGATCCGACGACTTTGGGTGAGGCTCTTTCCCAACCAGATTCTGAAAACTGGAAGTTGGCCATCATGGAAGAGTATGACTTGCTTCTGAGGAACAAATCCTGGGAATTGGTTGATCACCCCAGTGATCACAATGTGATCAAGTGCAAATGGGTTTTTCTTAAGAAACATGATGGAAACTCAAATAAAGTTCGTTACAAAGCCAGACTGGTTGTGAAAGGATGTTCTCAGGTCTATGGTATAGATTATGAGGAAACGTTTTTGCCTGTGGTGAGAATGACCGCTTTGCGCATTTTGCTTGCTCTGGCTGCGTCACATTCATGGATGGTTGAGCAGATGGATGCCGTCACTGCTTTTCTTCAGCCAGACCTGCATGAGGAAATCTACATGTATCACCCAGAAATGGTAAAGGATGGCAAGGTTTTAACTGAGTTCGACAAAGTTTGTAGACTCAAAAAGTCGGTATATGGGCACAAACAATCTAGCTGATTATGGTATGAGAAGTTTGATCTCGTCATGACTGAACTTGGGCTAACCAAAGCACAATTTGATCCTTGTGTCTTCTACAGATTTGATGATGACCACATCTTCATTCTTGCACTGTATGTTGATGATGCAATGATATTTACAAACGATGAATATTTGAAGACTAAATCAAGAATGATTTGATATCTAAATTGGAGATGAAAGATCTGGGCCCTGCTACTTATTATCTCGGCATGCATATCGAAAGAGACCCAACAACAGGAACCATTAGTGTTGACCAGAAGAGGTATATTGAGACAATTCTCAAGAGGTTTCACATGTCTGAGTGCAAACCTCAGGGCACTCCAATGGAGCATGGCTTGAAGGTCATGAAGAGCGAGGATTCCGAGTGTGCCGATATACCATACAGAACAGCTGTTGGATCGTTGATGTACACTGCTAACTGCACAAGACCAGACTTGTCTTTTGCAGTGGGGGCACTGAGCAGATTTAACGCTAATCCGAATATGACACACTGGACATGCGTTAAAATGGTATTTTGTTACCTCCAAGGAACCTGGGATGGAAAACTTGTGTTGCGGAAATCTGACTCTCCAAAACATGGGTACACAGATTCTGACTATGCGGATGATCCTGTGGACCGTGTGTCTGTTACTGGATATGTTTTCCTTCTTTCATCAGCGGCCACCAGCTGGTCAAGCAAGAAGCAACCAACTGTTGCCCATTCTATCACAGAGGCAGAGTATATGTCTGTCTCTAATGCTACTCAAGAAGCTCTGTGGCTGAGGATGGTGCTCACTGAACTTGGTGAATTGAAGCCCGACATGAAGATTGATATCAAGTGTGACAACAAGGGAGCAGTTGGCCTTACAAAGAACTCAAACCATCACAGCCGCACTAAGCACATCGACGTCCACCACCACTTTATTCGAGGGGCAGTAAAGAATGGACAAGTTTCGATTACCAAAGAATCAACGGAGTGCATGGTGGCAGACGTCCTAACCAAGGTGCTGCCTGGAGTGAAGCATCGCTGGTGTGCTACCAATATGGGGCTGGTGCTCAAGCCCATGCACCAAGTGGGGGTGTTGGGAGCCAATGCCGCATGTGCGGAGGGACATGGACATAACGAGTGAAACTTGAAGAAGATGAAGAGCTGTGTGTGTGTGTGTTTGTAGTCAACTCATGTTCTTGTTGTTCCCCTTTTTTTCATTAAATCCTTTTGCCACATTGAGATTGATACTTCTCGGGTTTCACCTTTTTCATTATTATTATTCCCAAATAATCAAACAATATTGTATACAAATTAAATTTGAGGCTTTTGCAAACTATTTATTTCTCCTTCCTAAAAAATATGAGATCACTGGACTGAAGGGTAACCAATGGATAATGATGAAGTAGATATGACTGGTAGCTACTGTGTTCTAATGTCAATAAAGGGATTACTGGCTCTTTAGTAGGTGGAGGATAAAATGCCAAAGATAAATCAGCCACGAGTAGGTTTTGGACTAATTGTCCACTACTGATCATGATCCCATAAAGTGTCAAAAGCGCCCCATGCAGGTGTCAATATGTACTGCCCCTATGGTGGGCCACAATTGACACTTTGGAAGCTTTTCCGAAGATGGGGAAAAAACAGCATTATGAGCAGAAATTCCTTTATATAATATTATAGTCAGATAGCAAAAATGATGCAGTTCAAGAGCAAAAAAAATTTTAAAAAAAACTGAGTCACAATAATGAAAAGTGTCAATTGTGCCCCACTCTTCCCTAAAATCAATATTGATTCGCTTAACATGTGGGATGGTGATTCACGACAAAAAACAGGAACACCTGGATGATAAAAATATTTTTCTCTCTCTCGTTCTCTCTTAAAAAAGGGGGGGGGGTCAAATTTGACCTTTTAATGGTAAAAAATGGCTGAAGGCACGAGAAAATTATATAATTTGACGAAAAGTTGTATGTTTTCTCGCTATATCATATTTTTACGTAATAGTACCAATATTTATTTGAAAATTCGCTCTTATAACTGGAACTTTGTAAACCCTTAGTAAAACATAATTCTTTGTGAAATGTTTAGACCCACAACATTTTCATCACTTTATAACTTACAGTGCAGTTACAAATATAGATTTTTGCCGATTTACCGTGAAAGAGATTCCAAAATAGTAACTGAACTTTCAATTTGACGAAATGGAAGCCGAGATATCGGCAAATTCAGTGACAGGGCCTTCCCCTTGTGTCCACCTTGTAAGGCGGGAAAAGTGGTCTCAGCCTCAGCCTCAGCCAGCTCAGTACGAGCAAGGGCGCTTCCTCCTTAAACTTCCCTGCACCCCATAGGTGCTGCCATTTGTTGAAAAAATGCTCACTAAGAAGCAGGATGACTGGCCTTTTCATTTAAAACAAAATGCCGCCTTAATATTATATAAATTAATGTTTTCACATTGATCATATTCCGGTTTCGCCCAAATTAAAAAATATGCAGCTAGTAGTTAGCTGCTGTCTACTACTGTTGACATTTGACAACACTGTCCAAGTCTCGGGCATGTTTTGGTTTTTATCAGCTGATATATATATATATATGAGCATTAATTTTGAAAATGCTTGTTAGAATTAGTTCTTAGCTTGTTTTCGTCGGTTTTATTTATTTATGGCCTAGTAATAATTCTCCGTTAGTTCTACCGGAATAAGCCTCATGGATCCAAAATCATTATTCTCAACAGTATCATGACTCCGAAGTTATTTGAGTGACCCGAAGTAAGTGGTACTATTTACATAGGCTCATTTAATTTTAGAGGACAGGGGCTATTCTCTAATTATGTTACCTACTGAAGAGTTCCTACTGCTTCTATCTCTGTTTAGTTTTTATTCCGTAACTGGTGGCGCATGAATGGATGTCTCTAATTTTGCCTTGTTATCATTCATTACTGCGTAAACAATGGATTTTGTAGTATAATATGGGGTACTACTTGGTGTTTACATCAGTTAATCTACGATCACAGTGCTAGAAATGATATTGCGTTCGATTGGAGTCGCCCAAGTTAGGCGTATTCTTCTCACGTTAGTGATTCTTGACGTTCCTTTATATACTCGTAGGTAGTAATTACGTCATTTTTCGGTATGATTCGCGACCCTTTCAACCTTCAATTCGCTCTTGTATGTGAATTGTGACAATAACTCTTTTTCCCTTTCCAATTCCTTGTTGGTTGTTGGTAATTTTGTTTTTAAAATAGAAATATCAATATTAGCAGTTTGCTAACAAAAGTACTACGCTGCCTACAACGACCGTTGACTTCAACATTTCAACACAGATCGGATTGTTTCATATTAACGGAGCTAATCCTTAAATACTGTGCCAAGTAATTTATTACGTCTACTGCTCATGTAGGATTCTATGACGCCCATCTGCTTCCGTTTCGTTTGGCCCAACTACCTTTATTCCTCTATAGCAAATAATCTTGCCTATTTGCTATTGTAGTGGCCAGCCGCTGACCCTTGACCATTAATCATCCCATTTATTTATTCACACATCACGAACCGTTCCCAATTTACAAGATTTTTCGAAACACTTGGGGAAAAAGGTAATTTATTGGCAAGTGGAGGAATAGTTGAAATGAGTGAACAACGGCCTGTAGGATAATTGAATCAAAATAGTCTTGTGTTTAATTCAAACGCTAGTGTCATGGCGGTGAACTGACGACAGAACGAGTCTTGAAGGAACGCAAAACGTCTGAAATGAATGACTTCATGATTGGGGGAAGTGGAAAGACGATCGTTGTCCTCCTATATTCGAAACGATGGACTATTCCTTAGGTAGGTAATTCTTGGACGAGGTACATACACTTGTAATATGTTCCTTGTAGTAGTACGTGTATAAGGGGGAACCTGGGAGGTTCATATTGAGCCAGCAAGAACGGGCTGTCGATGTCTCCAGACATCAAGCCGTTCAGGAAGGTGGCATCTCCAACCATCCGAAGCTAAACCAATCCTCTGCAAAGACTACTTAGAGTGGGGAACAGTGAGACACTTTCAGTTTAGCTCGCCAAAAGTCCGTTAAAAGGGTGTCTAGACAGAGCTGCAAAGCAACCAATGAAAGGGTGGGGGGAGGCAAAAATTAGGTATTTATTAAAATTTAAAATATTTTTGTCATTTGACCCCTGGGGAAGAGACAGCAAGGCAACAGTAAGAAAACACCTTGTAAAACAGTGGAATAATCGTTGTTGTAAAGAACTAACGTTCAAGTTAGCGTACAACATAATTGAACTTTAAAAATGTTCAACTTTGCCCTGAGGAAAATGCGTTTTGCTTTGAGAAAAATGTAGGCAACATCTCATGTTGACTTGGACTTGACATAATTCTTATAAATTTAAAAATATATATATGTTCCACAGTCTCTCCTTTCCCATCGGTCTTTGACAGAACCTTATGAGTAGGCTGATTAGTAAAGAAACACCTCCACACTAGTGGAAAGAAATATTACCAATTTTTCAATCACAAACAAATACAAAGGAGAGCGATGAAGTCGGAAAACAAAGAAAACGTATGGATGATCAATTTTCAGACTCTACAAATTGTAGTATATTTTGGAAAATTAACTTGAAAATGATAGCATGGTTTCTGCCTACCTGTCGGCCATTAGCATCAGTTAAATCCTCAAGGCTAAACGGTAGGAATATCTGATTCATTGGGCAGAACGAATTTGTAAGTCAGCATTCTACTTCTTCTTGAGCAGATTCCGAAGAGCCCATCGTCATAATTATTCGTCATGTTACCGACATACTAGGGAGTTTTTGGAGCACCCTAACACTGAAACGAAAGCAGTGTGGTCTTCAGTTATTATTATTTTGTAAAGAACTTTGTAAAGAACTAAAACCGACCTGTCTCATCATTGGGGATCTATCAGTTATTCGTAGATTCCTTCCTGATGTCATCAGAACTGGTCCCTTAATATGGGCATCCATAAGAAGGCAGCGGTGACCGGCGTGGAGGTCTCTCGTGACATCACACCCCTTCCCATCCCATTGAGGTGAGTGAAGCACACCTCCTCTGTCTACATGCCTTGGTTCTCCTTGAGAACAAGACTGTCCTGGCAGATCTCGTTTACTCGCATTTCTTCAATATTAATCGTGTTGATCTGAGGACCAACATGGCTTGGGATTTGGCTCAATGCATTTATCTTCTACGTATCAGTAAACTACAGGGAAAGGAGGCACAGGTCATTGGCAAAATCCAGCTCTTCTAGCTGTTCATGTTCTCTCCACTCGATGCCCCAGTGCCATCGCATTATGCTATCCCCCCAAAACAATAAAGAGACTTGATGAGAGGACACAGCCTGGCTTCGCAGTAGTTTGAATCCTTATTGTATTTGACAGCTGACCATCATGGATAATCAGGCATTCGAAGCCATCATAGGAGTTCCTTATAAGGTTTATGATTTTAGCAGAAATTCCATACTTCCCCAGAATTTTCCACATGATGCTGCTGTCCAGGAATCAAAAGCCTTCTCAAAGTCCAAGAAGACAGTGTAGAGTGCTTTGCCATTCTGCACTCGGCTCAACTTATAATCCTGAGGTTATTTATAAGGTCTGTGCAACTTCGTTGTTCCCGAAAACTGGCTTGCGCTTTCCTCACTCTTCGTTTGACAGTTTCCTTGATTCGCTTGAGTATTATTGGATGGAGGACTATGCTCAGTATCATAACGAGTGGAAGGAGAAGTGAGAAAACTCCCCCCCCCCCCCCCCCACCCGACCATCACTGCGGCGGCGGACAGGTGAAGCTTCGGCGCTAGTGTCGCTAAGAGCTGGTTTTTCTTAATCATTTTCCCTTAGTTCTTGTGCCTTGCGCGATCGCACACGCCCTTTCTGTGATAGAATGACTAACATGTGATCTTAAAAAGTGGTTTTTCGTGTATTTTCTAGTCATAAACTAAGGTACCGACCTGTTATATGACTGCCTAGTCATATATAATATAAAAACTATGCCTTCTTGTTGTGTTCCTGGCTGTAAGGCTGGTTATGAAAAAGAGTAAGCCAGAAGAAAATATACATTTTTTCAAGCCACCCAGAAAATTGTTATCTGTGTGGAATCGGGCAATTCCAAGGGATTTTGGAATTCCTTCACTTACATTTGCTACAAGCTGTATACTGATGTGCAGTGCGTGTGACAAGATGAACTATAATTATTATTAGGAACTGCATATGATAACAGCTGCCAGGACGCTGCATTAGTTTGGAGAATTGTAAAAGTTTGAGTTGTTGATTACTTTTGGATGACAAAAAGGTCGTTCTTGATTCTGCCAAGTATTTCACTGGTGTCAGAAGTGGGATGGATGCCAGCGTGAACGATGGAAGCGGCATGTCATTGCGGAGTGGCAGAGTTGTAGCTAATGAGGAGCAGGGGCCCTCAGAAGCGGGAGTTATTGATCCGGGTTCGAACGAACGGTACGCCGTATTAGAGGACCAAATCAGACATTCGCTTATGGGGGAAGTAAGAGGCGCGCTGCGAGAATTTTATGACGATATCCGTTCAGAGATTCGATCTGAACTCCGGAACATCAGTGGCGGAAATATCGGGCGTAGTAAAGTTGCTTGCCAGCAGCCAGCGGTTGTTCCTGGAGTTTCTAGTCCACCGCCACCAATCCTGCAAGATGACGACCGGGGAAGTCACGCAGTTGGAAGAGGGTTCTTCAAACCTGAGAAGTACGATGGTTCTCTTCCTTGGGACGACTATTACACCCATTTTGAAACCGTTTCCCGTTCTAACGGGTGGGATAGAGGGATGATGGGGTCGGCTCTTGCTTCCTCTCTGACTGGAGCAGCCCTCCCCATACTGACAGAGCTAGGAGCTTCGTATATCTACGATGAGCTTGTTGCAGCCCTAGAATCCCAGTTCGGCGACTGTAATCGGGCCCAGTTGTACATGGACCGCTTGAGAGTTCGCAAACAGCTAACGGGGGAGGATATAGCAGTCTTTGCAAGGGACGTTAGAGTTCTGGCCCGGAAGGCGCGTTATGCCATTTGGTAGGCACAGCCACCAACTCCCATACTTTTCTGAAAAGTGGCTCTATGGCTCCTGCAAGTACATTCGGCTTGGCTTTCAGAATCTTTGCAACAATTCCATAAATACCTGGGGATTTTATTTTAAGGTCAGATATGTCTTTAGCAATTTCGACTCGTAATGGCAGTTCTTCATTGATGACCATAGCTGGAACATGTTGTCTCATTTTGAAGCCCCTGCCTCAACACCCTCTCTGTCTAGCTTCTTGTTGAGCCCTTGCCTTCTGTTGCATTGATTTTGCTCTCATTGCATTTATGCCTGTGGTGTTTCCTCCGTTCTGTTTCCTTCCCTGTCCCATTCAACATCCAGTCCTTGGGAGGGGGGGGGGGGGATCCTAGGCCCCAAGATTGCCAACATGATGTCTTCGCAGAGGTCATCAATTGAGCTCTCCTCTCTGTTTGTAGGACTAGATATCTATTGCTGAGTTCCAGCATGAGGTTTTCCTTCTTGTCTGAGGCTCTCAAACTCTTCACGCTCAGGCGCCTTCTTCTCACAAACCTCGTAGCCGCTGAAATAACCTTCTGCGGTAACTGAGCCACACCTGCCACATCAGCACCTCTTTTGTTTCTCACATCAAGGAGTGATGTACAGAACTTTCTGCCTACTGCGATGCGGTCATTTTGATTTTCTGTGGTATGGTCAGGTGTGGCCCACATCACTTTTTCACAGTCTTTGTGTGGGAGAACACTGTGCCACCAATAGCGAGGTCATGCTCAGCACATAATTGCATGAACATATCAAAATTTTTTCACTGGAGTAGCCTGTGTGTTCAAGGCCATCATTTTCCTGTCCCACTTTAGCGTCTAGGCTCCCATTACCATAAATATATCTCTCTTCGGGACGGCTCTGATCACTCTTTTTAGAGAACGGTAGAACTTATCCGTCAGCTCATCATTTGAAGTCCCATTTGGGGCATAACAGTGCAGGAACTTACATGAATCAAAAAACAAGTGGTGATTACCTGTTCTGATATAGACCTCCAATCTATTAATGAGAAAGGTAACCTCTGGCAAGTAGAGCGGGAAATGAAAAAATGCTAACGTGATATACTTGGCCTAAGAGAATTAGGTGGGTGGACTACGATTAACCACTAGTGTAGGTAGTACCTTCTTATACATGTTTATGGCATGGCCAACAGCCGAGCATACATCTGGTGTTGACATACTGTTATCAAGAGTTGTTAAGGCTGGTGGCCCCATCATACCCATGTATAAGAAGGTGCTACTTCCACTAGTGGTTACTTAACCGTAGTCCACCCATCTAATTCTCTTAGGCCGAGTATATCACATTAGCATTTTTTCATTTCCCGCTCTACTTGCCAAAGGTTACCTTTCTCACCCAAGTTTCTCACATTCCAAACTCAGATTCTTGTTTCTAAGACCACAGCCGTATGTTCAGTCCAAGTTCCTCTTGTTTCTGTTTGGTAATAAATTATGTTTAAGAAGTGCAGGTGAGTAATCCGGAGCTTCCGAGTACCCTGGTGGGGCTGCCACCTAGGCCTGGGCACGTGCCAGATTTTTTCTCTCAAGGTTCCCAACCTTAGGAGGTTGCCTTCACTATGGCTAAGGAGCGCCTCATGTCCCCTGCAGAGCCAAAGCCGCTCCTGAATTTTCCAAGTGCTGTTGAGGCATGAGCTATTATGGGTGGTTGCATCACCCCCTGCCCCATATTGATAGAGATGGCTACTGCAGCCCTCCACAATGGACGCAATTTAATGTCATACCTAGGACGAGTCAAAAATGCGTTCGGCGTCGAAAAATACATAAACAAATGACCGAACACCCCCAACACATATTCAAGGCCCTTTGCCATGGTACTACTTAAGTAGAGTACGTATTTTCAATTTATAATCCTTGTATAATAGTCGATTGTATAGCCACAAAACACCATTTCATGCTCTTGGATTGGTATTTAATTGTTGATAGTAACTATTTACATATTCTGGGAGCACTAAAAAGGAAAGAAACAGAGGAACAATTGATTTTTATTGAGGAACAATTTAGGAAATATCCCAATGATCCATTCAGGAATATTCTTTGTGTACATCCCTGAGATTCTTTTCATGTTGTTACTCATCAAATAATGCTGAACCTCTCCATTAATCATCTTGTTCAATTATTGTATTTCAGTGCCTTTTTTGAAGGCTAATCATCATGTTGGGTCAGTGATGGAGGTATTCGGATGATCCCTTCATCAAAATGGCCGGGAAGGCGATCCTAACCTGTAGGCCTACATCCCATCCTTTCCAGGTGAGCAACCTTTTGAGAAAAAGCTGTTTATTATGGCAGGAGATAGATGTTTTAGCTTCACAATCTTTGGTACCTACTGCAGATCTAGGAATATCTGGTTCTTAGTGATGGAATCAAATATAACTGGATTCTGCTGGCACCCCATGAAAGGGAAATATCAGTTTCATCACGTTACATTGTGTCTTAAAATTTAAAGTTACATGGCATGACTGTATAGAAACATTTGGTTACACTATTATCATAAATATGTAGGTAAAGCTGTTCACCTGCATTCATAATCTTCTCATCTGTGCAAATAAAAAACCACCACGCCTTGTTTGTGGAAGAATGTCTCTGAACATTTTCTAGAAATGAGGGATGAGTTTGCGTAGTGACAGAGTAGACAACTCTAAGAAACAACTGTAGCAATTTTCCGGTGATTCGAAAAGTATCTCTCAAAACAGTTTTGAAGTACTCTCAACATTTCAAGTCTTGGGACAACGTAAGTCGGTTTTTGTATCCAACAGTGCCATTTACTGGCGCCGTGGTGCCACTTTCTGGTGCATTCATGCCCCTAAAAACTAGACAGCTAATTCTGATGGTCTAAGGACTATTTCATGCCCCTAAAAACTAGACAGCTAATTCTGATGGTCTAAGGAGTATTATACAAACATTCAGTGTGACAAATACTGCCCGAGTCAAAATATAAGCTTCATAATCACACATTTGATGAAAAGAGACGAGAAGTTTAGTACTACCTTTCATGATAGGAACTGATTTTTCATGTTTAGGATCGAACTCTTCTTCTTGACCATCCTGTAAAAATCGGAAGATCAGTCGCAAGGACAAGAGCCAGCTCTATCAATGCAATCTTTGATTGTAAAGTATTGTCCAGAAATCACGCTGTGATTTGGTATGCAGATGGCAAGGTTAGTAGTCGCTGGAGCACTCCATTGAATTCTTATATTATGCTGAAGAAATGTGAATCTTCAGTTCTTTCGTTATCCTTTTATATCAGTATTTATATATTATGTTGATGTTGAGGCTTTCTTTTGTATCAGTTTTACCTCCAAGATACTCGAAGTAGTAATGGAACATTTGTCAATAACCAGAGACTCAGCAAATCTGGTGAGGAAAGTGCGCCCAGAGAAGTTTCCTCAGGGGACATAGTGCAATTCGGAGTTGATGTGTTGGAGAGTACTCGTAAAGGTAAAAATACAACTTTGTGGAACTTTGAGGTAAGATTTACTGAAAGTAGTATGGTTTTATTATTACTTATCTAACATTAATCTATTTTAGTTACCCATGGATGTATAATAGCCAATCTGAAGCTTTACCTTCCTGATGGGAAAGAAGCGAAATCTAGGTAAGTTGAATTCTCAAATCATGTCAACAATGAAGTTCCACACATGATGAGTGAATTTTTGAAGTAATGAACCTGAACTAGCTTCTTCCAAGTAATGAACCCGAACTAGATTCTGAACTAACTGCTTTCTTGACATGTTTCTCAGTTCTTAACCATAAAATCCCGGATTTCAACAATATTGGTGCCAGAAACCAATATGTTTAAAACATTACCTGCCAGCTACATCAAGTACACACTCATATGAGTCTGTCACTCTGGCTGTATCAATCTTGACAAATTTTGGTTATATTTTTTCAGCAATTCGACTGCTGTCATTTCCTCCAATACAGTTCATGTTGAAGATCTATATGAACTACACCAATACATCCAAGTGAGTTGATAACAAAACCATTTTTATATTAATGGAAGAAAATCGATAACCATTATTTGCCAAAACCGGTATTCCCTATACTGTTAGTACACTAATTACACTAGGAAGAGAAAGTATGAACTTTTTATTTACTGCACACCATGTATTATAGTAAAGAGTGCATGAAAACAAAAAGTATAGCTATTTGATCTAAAGGTGGTACCTAGAGGCAGTGGTGGTGGGGGTTAGCGCTTATTCATGGCATAACCCAGAAGACTAAATTGCCAAAAAGGTGTCATTTAACCAACAAAACCTATTTGTACACCCATCATTTCAAGTAATTGTATGTAAATATCAGATTTATCCTAGTCCACGGATTTAATTTTCAAGAAGAGTTGAAAACGCTGACACCCACAAACCAAAAAATAGTTGATTATTTGGATTTGATTGATTGGTTAAAAAAATAATACTTACTTCAAGTTGAATGACTCACAAACGTCAGCAAAACTCGTAGGTATGTCGACCATGTCAACCATGGAACTGGGAAGGTGGGGAAAGAAATCTATCATTTTGTAAAAGTTGATAGGTGAATCTAGAAACCAAACCCATCTCACTTCCTCTCTCCAAGCGCAGTCCAGTTCATTTGAAAATTCCCGTGGCGCCCACCATGCAGATGGAGGGAAAGCCAACTGGATTGTTGAAAGTTTGCGGAGGGGGGGGGGGGGGGGTGAATACCTATATCAGTTGTGACTCCAGAATCTACACTGATCCCTGGAATTATCAAAACAGATAAATCCTTGACCTCAAATCTCATCACAGCTCATTCTTATTTTTTAACATTTAGTTGTCTTGGCCATAGTCATTGTAGACAAAGAGGAGATGTATGCAGATATAAATCATGGAGGTTGGAGGAGTGGGATGGTGTTGAATGGGTTGTTTCTATTTCTACCTCCAAGGTGGGTATCTTCTGGCAGAGTGATTTTCCTGGGGAACTGGACCTCTGAGCCTAGAAACTTGTTGGAAGAGTTCCAATGGCTGGAAATGTTTCTGAAAATTTCAGTTAGTTGCAGATCAACAATTTAGAGGTGAACTATCACAGGTGTCCCTCTTATGCATGAGACAGTGATCCCAGGAGCTTGGAATTTTTAATTTACTCATACCAGTCATTCCTTAGTTTCCCGTCAAGAGAATTATTGTTATAATTTTCCTGTGACATTATAGGAGGCTGTTCAGAGAGAGAACCTCCTGGAAACGAAGTTGCTTGCCCTTCAAGAGATGCTTAGTAATATCAAGGAGGCTGCTAACCAAGGATGGAAAGCTCTCATTTGCGAGGACCGCCTTCTAACTCGAGTAGAGGCCCTGGAAAATCAGCTGCTGGTGTATTCCAAGGTTTACTTCAAGTTTCTTTGTATTATGTCTTCTATGAGTGAACTCAGTCAGTGAGCATATGCATTCATTGAGTTGAAGGTTGTTGTTTCCCCATCAAATGATATAATTATCTTATACGGTCTCTGTCTAATCCTTATACAATCCTTATTCCTCAGTGGGAAATTCTCATTTCAACTCAAAAAAATCCATCCCATTTAAGTGTTTTTACTAAGGTAAGGATTGCCCACCTAGGTCAAAATGAATTTGTTGTTGCAACGAAGGAGCTAATAAATTCGAATTTCTCATAATTCGGTGTCGTTTCAGTTTCCTATCTGTAGTAGTCTGCTTTTAGGAAAGGAGGTTCAATCACAGCACATTTGTTTGTGAGTATTTGTGTACAAATGTGATTTCTGGTTTTCTTGTAAACTTTCACTTGTCGAGGTGACCCAGGTTACCTGCTTGCCTACAGACATGGAAAACCTGGAAAAGTCAAGGAATTTCAGTAGAAAGTACGAAATAGGGGAATTTTTGTCAAACAGACGTCAATGCACATACCTTGGTCTTAGTGGGAGAATAAATAGGTATCCATGATCTATGTAGGAAAAATGTCATTGTTGGCGTTGATTTTGCAACTTTTTGCTACCACAGGATGGTGACTTCATTACTTCCTGTGTGGTTTAGCATTATTTTCTGATGTATCACGAGCACCCTCACATGACCTATTAGTATATTATTTCAATAGCTAATCTCAAATAGTTAACAAAAAAGTCAAAAACTAGCCAGTAACCTGTTCTTGAAAGTGATACTCAATTTATCTCAAGTTAGTAATTTTTCCAAGTTCTTATTATTATTTCTTTGTTTATTAGTATCTAATATTACTTTTTTCGATACAACTATTTAATTAATATACGTACCTGACTGTAAAGTTGCCTACCAGACTTCAATGATGTTTTCTTTGATATTATAAGTATAGACCTAAACGAAAATGAAAAACGATCATCTACCTAAAAATTATGTAGAAAAAGTTCCTGTTGATTTTAAAATTATAGAAGACGTTTTGGCTATTTTGGTCTTGTTCAGAAAAAGTACTACTTTCATAAATACATGGAGGTTTTTTATTCGATTCATGCTCACTTTTCTCTCACCCTATGTCAACTGAAGTTCTTCCAAGACCACAACTTCTTATAAATGTTTTAATCCAATACACAAGTGTGAAGAAACCATGTTAGGGAATTTTATTCGTTATTTGATTTATTTCTTAAACTCCTGAAGGGAATATGGAGTCTGGCAAAATCAGGGAATTTTATTTGGATTTCCCTGTAGACACCCTGACTCTCTAAGGCAAGTCTTGTACTCGTGATATCATTTGTCGTATTCTCTTTACTTGTTACTCCTGGCATTTATTTATTTATTATATTGTTATTTATTCTTTTTTTCCTCCAGCTACTCTCCATATTTTTGAGTATCCAATTAACTTGACAGGCTTTAAATTGCATAACTTCATATATTGCAGAAATACGTTTATCTTTTACCAGAATTGTTTCAATTCACTTCCTAATTTTGGCTGATCGATCTAAGTTGATAAATATTTAGTCCTATGAAATGTGGTAACACCTAATGACGCGATTATCGCAACCAAAAAAACATATAGATTTTGAGATTTTTTCTTTTTCAGAATTATGGTGAAGAGAAACTAAAAGAAGAACTGAAAAAGCTACAAGAAGACAAAAATCAGTATCAGTGTACAGCTAAAGGATTTTTCAAAAAAATTCTCGAAGAAAAGCTAGAAGCTGTTCAAAGCTGTCAGGAAGTGAAGAGGTTGGAAAATTCTAGTCAGATTTGTGTATCTAAACTAAATGTATACTTTGGTCATCTACACAAAATGAACTTATATTTTTGGATCTGAATGTTCATACCGAATAACCACACATAATAATTTTGCTACGATTGATCCTCAACCTGTACCATATTTTTGTGGATAGTGGAAAATACTACCTTCAGAAATTTCATTTTCTCTTTTTGCTCTGTTCATTGTAGATCACTCATAAATGTTGAAGCACAGTACAATAATTTAAATGAAGAGCTAGTTAAAAGTCGTGAGCATGTTCAAGATCTAGCACAAAGGTTGAGTGCTCAAATAGCGCAAAATGAAGACTTCGAATTGAAAATTCAGGTAAACATGATGTACAGGGATTCTTTGCTAGTGAATAAATTCTGACATTTCCCTGCATGGTTAATTTTTTTAACTGATTCAAGTCGCCAGAAACATCAAATTCAACTTCTTGATTTCATGCTGTTCTCATTTTCAGGAAATTGAAGACCAACACAAAGATGCAATGTCACGGTTGGAGAACAGAAACCGAGAGCTGGAAGAAATGTTATCCCACCAGACTGTGACTGAAGCTTGCCTTGAAAAACAACTTGAAGTACTCAGAGAAGCAGAAAATCGAACGACTGGGAAACCAATGCCATTTGAATTAGAACTGAAGCCGTCTATAGGTAAATTTGCTTTCATGTGTCCCATTTCATTCTGTTTAAACATTTTTGTTACTACCTAGTGCACTAAAATATAAATTCAACCTTTAGGCAACTGAAATCATTGAATGTTTGTGGAAGATAGTGATGTGTTGTTTCCAAGATATAGACAAACTAATTGTTCATAATAATTTACCTATTTTAGTTCCCTCTGATATTTTTATTACACATTTTTACATGTTGAATCATCATCTTCAGGAACCGAAATTCAAGAAGATTGTAATGAATTACTATGTAAAGACTCCAACAATTCTATTACTCACTCTTACCCATTAGACCGGTACCGTGATGATCATCGGAAAAATAAGGAAGTTGTGGAACTGCTCAAAGGTACGCTACCTTCTCTCATTTACATTATGATTTTATAAATAATTTCATTAAACTTTAGCTTTTAGCAACATTCTACTTTCCTTGTACTTTACAGCTCAGTTGGAATTGCTTGATGCCGAAAAAGTCTCAGAACTCCAGCAAATAAATAGAATTCAAGGTATCATTGGTAACTGTAAAATAAATTTACTTCATTTCTTTATTACTAGAAAAATCTCACTTGTTTCATCTGTGTGCTCCATTTCCAGACAATTATGAGGTATATGATTTGAAACAGTTGGAATATGAAAAAGAGTGCCAAGAAGTTGAAGTGAGGATAGAAAATCTTGAGTCCCAAATTCATCAATCGACAATTCAGCAGCTATCATCTGGAGACTCACCTGTCAGTGTTTTTCTCAAAGCATTTCGCGTTTTGCTCTTAGTAACATAATACATTACTAGTGTGTTCATATTTCATGTGTCAATTTTTTTAGTTTGATGGTCTAGAAGGCAATGGTAAAAAAGTTAATGGTTTGAACGATACTGCATTGGAACCAATTGAGTGTCAGATTAATAAAGAAGACCTTAAAGGTATGTTGAATACGATAGAATACCATGGAGATCATATTTTAATGATGAATTATATGACTAATCCTTTCCACCCTTTACAGGAAATTTTGTTTGTAATCCATTTTGTGTACTGAATGACGAATATGTATCTTTGATCGCCTGTGTTGATGCATGCCAGCAAATAATTAACTGGGATGAAATAAAAGATAGAGATTTCTGCTTTATTGTGTTGATTGTTGCTGTTTCCTTTCAGCTCTACGAACTGAAATTAAGAACAAATCGAATGCATGTGAGCTCAGTAAGACTTGTCTTAAGGAAGAATTGGATCAAGCCAAGAAAAATCTTAGCAAAACTACAGAAAGTTATATATTAACTCAGGAAAATCTCTCAGTAAGCTCCATCGGGGTTATTTCTAAATCTCACTCATTAATCTTATATTGCCTTAATAATTGGCATAATTGTTTTTGTCTTCCATTATTTAGAAAGCACAGAAAGAATTGGAAGACACCATGGTTATAACTGATTCTCGTGGGAAAATATTGAACGAGTACACCAGTGATGAAAAAGACCCATTTCCTGATAATGAATTGCACAATCAAAATAATATGAATAACAGATCTTCAGAGAAAGAAGAAGTTATGACTCTGAAAAGTACGCTTCCTTCATTCTCCACTGATTTGTATTGTATCATGTAATTAATTGAAATAATTAGTCTGCCTCTAAACTCCATAGAACAAGTCAGTTTGTTCATAGAAAATGGTGTGCATCACATCATAATTCAAAGCTGATCAGCTAACTGCATACATCCACATTTACTACACTTGAGGGACTTGTAGACACTGAAACCTGTCCAGGCAACATAAAAAAAATCGTTCTAATTGATCATTACCTATTGTTGTTTGATTCATTTCAGAGTCTGTGGTAGAAGCACAGCAACGTGAAAAACAGAAAAAAATCGAGAGTGAACCTAGAGATAAAGTAGTGCCCATGACATCAAATCTGGGATGTAGAGCATCCGCGTCTGAGGATAATAAAGTTAGAGAAGAACTCGAAGAAGCTAAGCAGGAATGCGTAAAGTCAAAAGGCCTAATCAAACTTCTTGAATCTGAATTGAAGGAGTGAGTCTTATAATCTTACTGTACGTAGTTAAGGGTTAGTTGGAACTTGGAAAGCTGGTGCAGCATTGCGTTATTAATGAAGCTCGAATCTTCCAAAAAATTGTATCAAATATTCACATGTACGATACTGTTCATTATTGTTTCAGTTTTAGTAGCTGTACTGTTGGTTGGTGATTTTCTTCTTGTGAGTCTTTCTTGTAGTCTGGGATGTATTTCGAATGCAAAATATGTGTACTCTTTTGCTTGTTAATTGAAAAATTAGGGATAATACATTAGGAATATCATCATTTTGTCATCAAACTTGGAATATTAGTGATTTCAAAATATTTTTATTGACATTCATTTCTTCAACGAGCCACACAATGCTGTGCTGTTGGTGTCGTATTGATCCCTTTTTTTCCTCCTGTTCACTTATTCAACCAGATATTTGGTTGATTCCAGTTTGAGAGAAGACTGTTTACGACTGAGATTGGCAGATTCCTCATCTACCAACGATGACCAGAGTAACCAAGAAGCAAAGGTAATGTGCCTATGTACATGTATGTCGTTATAATTTGGATGTGATAATTTCAGTTAAATTCGACTAGAGAATGTCTTCCATCTTCTGTCTGGAGATGGGGAAGTAAGATTGAAGTTTTCAGTCCTTATTCACACTGCTCAGGTACATACTTCTTAACTTTCATTATTTATAGGTTGCTGCTCTGGAAGAGAAATTAATTACATTAGGAACCAAATATATGGAATGCAATGAAGAGAAAGCTCAGCTTGCAAGACGTTTGGAAAGTTTACAGCTAGATTATTTAGCAATATCCCATCAGAAATATTTTGTAAGTATAATTACACTTTCCATGCATGTTGTTAGAAATTATGTAATGTAGTAGTCAAGGAATAAGGGGATTAAAATTTGCCAAATTACAGATTTTAAGGCCCTCCAGAAGTGACTGGCAGAAAAATCAGGCCAGAAGTTAAAATACAGGCTTTATAGTTTTTTATATACAAGATATTGTCACAATTCTGGGACAGCTCTAGTAGATATTCTGTTAGATACCTTTCATTATTATATTGTATATTCTGTTAGTGTTGAATGGTGTTAGTGAAATGAAACCTATGAATATCAAATAATAACCTTACGAGAGAGGCTATTACTTACCTTCCCAGTTCAGTCAGACTGATTTTGTCTTTGTGTATCTATCCGCTTTTATGGTTGAGAAGACGCCAGTATGCATAAATTACGACGTTTTTCTATGTAATGTACATTGATGTGTATCATCACATCATTACTTGTACAAGTAGGTACTTGCGTGATGCTACTTCAACATGATCTAGCCTCGAGCTGGATCCAATCTAAAATTTGAGCTGATTTGGTATTTTAGGTACTATGTTTTCTTTTTGCAAGTTGAAGACTCTGCATTGCTTTGTGCATGTCAGTTGTTTCACAAGTTTCATCAACATTTCTATCTGAGATGGATATAAGATTAGATTGATTTCAGGGACTTAGGAAAGGACTGTACTCCCTCCGCCGCACTGAAACCTAGGCTTATTGTATGGAGCATTGCCCTCGTGCCAGCCTTAAGACACTGCGACCAGTCTACTCCCTCTTTCAGACTAATGATTCCCCCCCCCCCCCTGGTATCAAGGACCCAAAGATTCTGAATCGAGGAGTTTCCAGTGCTGGGCACTCAAATAGGAGGTCAGACACTGTTTTATCCTCTTCCCCACATATAGTCTGCATGGAAGTTCGCCTGTATGGGTCCCGATTATGCTCAGATGGGTACAGAAGCACCCATGCCCAGTCAGCATCCCCACAAAAGTCACATTTTTCTCCTTTATATTTCCAGTGCTGCTGAGCCTGTCCTGCACAGTGCCTTCATTGTCAGCTTCCCGAACCTTTGTTCTGGGATGTTTCCCATCACTTACTGTGTTCTTTCCTCACTCATTCCCCCAAGGAGGTTCTGAACAAACATTTAGCAATAGTCAAAACTGGTTACGGCCCCACAAACTCTGTAGAGGAACCCTGTCTTGCAAGCTTACCTTCCACTCCTGTGTGCCCTGGGACCCACATTAATGTAACTTTGTTTTCAGCTCCCAGGGAATTCAGCACCTACCAGCACTCTCCAACCAGTCTCGACATAGTTTGTGCCACAGCAAGGGCTTTCAAGGTTTCTGGTCAAGGGAACTACCTTTGGAGGAACTACAAGGTCCTTTTTGGATTGACTCATAGCCCCTGTTCTCCACACCACTTGTCCACAATTCCCAGACCGGTTTATACCAGCTCCTGAATTGTGCTTTGGAATCTACCATGTATCAGTATGGAGATAAGGTCCTATCGTGCGGTTAAACTTAGAATGGAATGAATCACTACAATGGAGTGGAATTCACTTGTAGCATCAGGTAGTCATGCTATTATGGGCATCTAACCATTTCACCAGAAGAGCCTTGCAGTCCAGAAGTGGTTGCAAAATGGGACTGAAAGTAGCTATGTATACTTTTTACGTGTCCAGGAAAACAAGACACCAAGCCAGGTCTCACTTCACACTTACCAGTCACAACCACTCACAATGAAATAGTGAAACTCCATTTCATCCTAATAATGGAGTAATTAAAGTACATTTCCACTAAAACCAAAAGTACCTACACCAGTAGATAAGATGCAATTTGTAGAAACCAAGCTGTTATAAAAATTAACACATTAACACATTATTTTTCACCCATGGGTCGAAAATTGGCGACTTTTTTCCTGAAGTCTATTTTGCATTGATCACTGATGGGAAAACATGAATGGGTTCGTACAAATATCCATTATTATTTACCCGGTTTCCAAAATTACCTACCTTCAAACTTATGATGTCACACAATGAACATCATCAAGCTAACAGCACCCAAATGGGTGGATCTCACCATGTCAGGATCTCCACTTCCAAATAGAAAAGTTCATTAATTCAAGCATTTACCTGATAACTCATCGGACTTGATTGTTTTTGGATTTTTCTGGTACATCCAAATGCTTTTCCTTCGGGCAAAACTTGTAGAAACTTTGCAAATCATCTATCTGTCGGAAATGCAGGTGACATGTCAGCTTGAAAGACTTGAACGATTGGTTGCTGAATACTGGCAGTGCCTTATTCAGCCCGCCCTGGGGCTAAAAACATAAGCTTCCTGGATGTCAATCATGATAGCTCTTCTCACCTTGGATTCATAAATACACTGAGGGCTCAACCGCTTCAGCCAATAAACGTTGTGTTTTTCCGTTTTCACTGTGGTGTTTTCCTTCATCGGCACAAGAGCTGAGCCATAGAAAGGGTGGCTACCAACTACAGTTGGAAACTTTGAGTGATCTCCCTTGCCCTGGAACTCATACTTGGTAGGCCATAGACGAGGTTTCTCCTCTTATCGACTCACAGGCTGCAGTTACGGCATTTAATGGAAACCATCAGAATATGTACCCCGATTTCCACCATACAGGGCTGATAAATCGCGACTTTCAACCTCACAGTTCATAATGAATGGCATCATCGACTTGTAGCATTAGAATTGAAGCCATAACTCATTTCATACAGACGACCGACCACAAAGCAGAATGACAGTTATTGTCCTCCTTCATTCTTTATTGAACGTACTACCAGTTTGACCACAATACTCAAGTCCACATGAACATTCCAGTTTATGCCCCTCACTTTTATCTCATTTAATTTCTTCGCTTCATCTTTATTGCTCGTTTTTCCCACCCAGAAGGGTCAGGTCTCATTTCACACATCCAGATGAAACTCGTTCTATGCCAGTTCTAATTTTGTAGATATCACCCCTGTGACTAAGCTCTTGTTTTGTTTCAGAATTTGTTCTTCGCCCTTCCGTGTATATTGCTAATATTGGCAATCACCATCGCATTCTATCCAACATTGTCATTTTTCATGGGAACTGCTGACCAGCCTGATGAGCAAGACTCGTAATTCAAGATCCCAAAGTGATTACCTTTCTTTATTTGGTTCTTCAGTTATTTTCAGGAAGGATATGTTACTACTATATTGGCAGTAGACCAGTTAAACCAGTTTTTGATTCTCAAGGTTCCATTTGTCAGATTATGCAAAGGGGATCAAGTTTGATGTGACTGTACATGAAAATCCAACTCAATGATACCCCTACAGTGTTGTTATCAGTATGAAGAATCTAACAAGATGTTTCCATTGAGAGAGGTGTTATTTGGATTGTGTTGTGATTAGATAGTAATGTGCTAACACCATTTATGGGGATGTATGGTCAGTCATAAAGTACTTTATTCCTCAACTCCTTCAAGTTGGCATCCAGGATTTTTATTTGTTTACTTAATTACTCTTATAAAATTATATCTAGGGAAGAAACAGTGAACCCTTCATAGCCTTGAATGCCAGAGTGGGAATTATCAGAGCTTTTCTCTGTGGTTACTGATGGCTATTATTAAATATAATTTTATTCATTTAATTATTTTTTGGCAGTATATTTTATTTTTCTATTTCATTGGTATGTAGTTTCCCTCTACCATTATAATGCAACTGCCTAAATGCCTGTTTCTGTAATAAATATTCAAATTTGATGCTTCAGGTCTCAATTTTTTTCTAGTCTGTTTCTACGAGTATAGCACTAACCATTTGCAACAGAGAAAGTTCTTAGGGGGCTGCTGGATGTATCAACATGAAGAGATGTTTAGGACTCCTGTGTTGTGGGTTTTTGAAAATGATATTACCATAACAAGTGTTCTGCAGAGATGGGCCTATGATATGTACTTGCAAATTCAAACACATTGATTAATTCTTGTGTGTTGATACTAAGTTTGTTGTTAGCACAAATGGACCCAGAAGCTTATAATGCTCAGAAATCGGAAATGCATATTAAGAAATTATTATTATTTTTATCTACAATTATTACAAAGTCCTCATCTCGAGTTGAGAGTTTTCAAATGCATTAATCATTCAGAGGTTCTGAGGTTAGCATTACTGCAAATGGATAGTTTGTCCTTGAGCCATACTTTCTTATGTGAACAAATTTCTAGCCATTGAAGCAAAAAAGCACATCCTTCCAGAAAATATTATTTCTATTCTATGCAGTTATTCATATATAAATATATATTACATGTAAAATTTATTGTCATTGTTTGTAGTCAATTACTTTTGTTATTTTCTGTTACTTTGTAATTTCATGTACATAATATATTATTTATTGTTACAACAAAATCAAACATTGGATTTTCTAATTTCTTTGTTAAGTTATCCATATAATATTATGGGAAAATTTCATTTTCTTTCGTTATCATGAAATCATTTGAACAGTTAAGTCTGATAATAGTATTTGTAAGAAGAAATTGTATTCAAAATGTCTCTAATGCATATTTTAAGAGATATTTGATATAATAGTTGTCATTCTCACCTGCTTTGCAAGATCCCCACTTCATTGTGGATCTTGCTGAGTGATACTGTTGATGTATCCATTACTCAGAATAATATGCTGTGTAGTAGTTTCTCGTTGGGATTCATTCACTAAACTTGAATGATGATTGTAGTACTGAATGAAAGTGTTCATTTCGTAATTAGATTTCATGTATTGAAGTTTTGTTGAATAGAAAAAGGTCGTTGGGGGCTTAAGGGAGGACTAATCTTCATTTATCCCTTGTTTCAAATCACTGATGGGCATATTTTTTGCATTTGCAAATACAAAGATATTCACGAAGCTTATTAACATTAGGCTTATCTGTCTTGTTTCATTATTACAATTGTAGGTATAATTATTACAATTGTAGGTATAATTATTACAATTGTAGGTATACCTACAGTTCAATTCCATTATTTGTTAACTAGTGTTCAGGCTTGTTGTTCCACACTTCCTCAACATAAGGCTTATTATGATATTGTCATATTTTTAGTAGAAACATTCACAAGCTCTATTGACGGGTTGTGCATTGCTGTCTCTAGAAGTATGAATAATATATTGTAGTTATAATACTGATGTGTGTAATAACTGGAATATTCCTGTATTTACATATTAAAACAGAAGTTGTTTACAGTACAATGAGCAACAAGAATTCTATTTTTTTTTTTTTTTTTTTTTTTAATTGTAATAATCTGTAGATCACTAATTCAGTACAAAACAAGCCGAAAAACTCGAGAGATGTAAGTTCTGATGGCAAACGATTGACAATAGCAGGAAGTGAAAGGTACACGGGGCAGGTGTGGGTGATATTTTACTGTCATTTAGGGAGCAGTTAATGAAACCCACAATAAATTATGGTTTGCAAGTGCAGAAGGCGCGTAGAATTTGGCGTCAGGTTCACGGGTGAAGTGGGCTGAACGACCAGGTGGCTGTTGTCGAACTTGAGGGAAAATAGGTCCCTATGTTCACTAGTGGCCACAGAACAGTAAGAACAGAGGTTTATTTAATCATCATCTGGGGATCTTGAAAAATTATATGGACATATCAGGTTCAAGTCGTTGTTGGGCCCCAATGTGTGCCTATCAAAACCTTGTGTGCTACATATATATTCTGGATTTTCTATTCATCTCAGCCCTGGCATGTCAAGCTCGAATTTTTCATTCAAAATAACCTATAAACTAAACATCAACAGCCATAAACTGTAAAATGTTATCAAGCATTTCAACAGTTTATTATTCACACATAAATCTATTTGTAAGGAGAGTCTTTGTGAATATTTTTGTTTTGAATGCTACGATGCTCATCTCTTCCAAATCTAGCCGATTCAACTCTTGAATAGACAGGTAGGTTTTACTATTTCAGTTAGATTAATGTTCACTGGAGCTACACTAATAAGACAATGTCAATTACTGTAGTTGAACGTGATGAAGCAACCAGTTTTAGTGTATATTCATAACAGAATGTACCTACTGGTGAATCTTGGTCTGTTAATTGACGGGCCCTTAGTCTCATTCAAGTACACGAAAAATTATGTTCTTGCACCATCCCTTGCCCCAAACTTATAAATTAGTGGTTGCATTGGCAGACCTTCCATAGTGGTGAGAATGAGAAGAAGTTGGCCCTCATCTTGGTTGGGCCTACAATATTTATTTTTTGGTAATTACAGTCTGTCTTGTCAGAAGGTGCTTGAAATTTCGCTTTTATTGTGTGGGAGACATAAACTATAAAGAAATAAATAATAATGTATGTTCCTATTGGAGAATGTAGTCATTTTGTGAAGTTTGAAGTGGAATTCAGTTTGTAGGCTGTTAATGAAACTCCTGGTGTTTCCCCCAATTTTGCCACTCAGAACAGATTCCTATAATGGACAGACTGTAGTTTTAGCAGTTCATCTTGTCTCATCGTACCTCGTTCTTGGTTTTACTTCATGGGGATTGCCGGGCATGTGGTCGTTCTGCCTAGTAACAGTGTAGTGAAATGTTCAACTTCTAGTTTCAATTGTCAGTAGGTACCTAATACCTTGAATCAGTGGAAAATCGTTTGCCATCAGACCAATTTTTTTCCACCTGTATTCACTTGCCTTGCATATTAACTGAGTAGGTGGTATATGGAAGGTTTGGAAATCATCGGATCTCTTCCTCCAATCACTAACAGTCCATAACCAGTTGCTAAAGCGCACTTTTTTTAAATACTTGACTCAGTGATGATAGATTTACTCTGTTAGTGTATTGGGATCAAATGCAGTCAGCTGCTACCATTTATGTATGTGTAAGTGATGAATTCGAAGAAAGGATTGAAGTAGGAAAACTTGGCCTGGCTTCACACTTGTATCTTTTGCACTGTGTCCATAATGTGGATTGGCAAACGTTATTTGTTAATTTTTTCTGTTACATGACTGGCCTGAGTGTGGAAAAGGTGGTTTTCTCGTGTCACGTCCAAGGCATGACTCTTTTACACTGTGATGAGGCATGTTGATACATGGTACAGACACAAGTGTGGACTGGGCTTTCAAAGAAGGTAGTAACGAACTTGTAGGATGTTTCACTGCATGCTTTATCATCCGAGCGCCAGTAGTAGTCCACTTCACTTCCTGCATTACTCTGCTTGGCCCTGTACAATTCGTTATAGGTATTATTTAGCATAGGTATATTATAGAGCTTTAGAAAAGATTGATCTTACAAATATTTAGTGATGATTGATATAAAAACTCATCTCTGGAATGAGTTATGAACATCATTCCACATTGATGGAAGATCTGATGGCTCCCAACCCCCTCATCTGTGAGTAGGTATATTTCTTCGTGGTGGCTAGTAGATACCACCAAATCTGTTCATTTTTTCATACCTACTATATTCCTTGAACCGTTGCAGGTGATGAACTATGTACAGGTTGCTATTTTCGATTGTAGAAGCACTCATTCAAATTTCCAACCCTAACCTTTCAACTATCAAGAGTGTAAATATTAAGAAAAAACTTTTAACTGATTATCATTGGGTAATTTTTCATTTAACATGTATCTACTAACACTTTGTATTGAGCGTAGCAACTGCGTACTGTTGGAGAGCATTTTTGTGGGTTATGTGACATGGTGGTGTGAATTGGCCTTGTTGAAAGAACTGTGCCAACTTCAACTTTCTGGATAAATTTTCATATTCTCCTTGATGGAACTGGGTTCCAATTACTAGTGTAATTATAATTATGGAATTTTTATATTTTAGATCTATGGAAATGTAATTATTTTGTTAGTTCTTGCTGCTAGTTATCAACTAACTGTAGTGAAATGGTTCTCATGTAATCTATCAAGCATCAAATGTAATATATCTCAGATAAAATTATATGAGTACCTACCTCTCATTTGCAGGTTTCTTCAATTGATCATTTTTTCCATATGCAGAATTATGGTAGCACTGTCATTGCTTTTATTAGTCGTAAATCATCACTTTCAAGTTTAGTGATATTCTAGCTGGAATATTTGAACTGCCGTTGTATGTAAAGTATGTACATAATGTATAATCAATCAGATATGCTGTTTTGTAACTCTTGAGGGAACTACACAATCAAATTCCATGCTTGATCCTCATCCCATTCCTTTGAATTGTTTTCTCAGGTAGTATTCTTACAAAAAACATTATACACTTCTTATTAACATGGTCAGAGCTTTCTCACTTTCACATTTTGAGTTCATTTTTACTTTTGATAGTTTCATGTTTGGTATGTGAGCATTAAATTTATATATTCAATTCAGTGCCATTTTTATGTAATTTGTCTTATTTATTTGTATCCTCACCACTTCTATTGTACAGATCAAGGCACATTCTCCATGCTGTTTGTCTTCTGTGATAAAGTTACCAATAGTAATTGTTCCATAAATAAATAGGTGAATGCATTTTGATTACCTGATTGCGTTTTCATTTCCCCTTCAGTGTTTACCTAAGGTAAGATGACTTTCTAAGTTATTTGAACGCACAACAATCTCAAATTAAATTTCACTGAACTGCAGCTGAAATACAGTGATGATTATCAACGTAGAGTTGGGTTTCTTTGAGTTTACCAATGGTATATCTCAGTGGGAGGGATCCGTCCCCAACTTGCTTTTTGTTATGCGCTCTGCTTGTTAGCTCTTATGTGCTCCAGAGGTCGAAGTCATCAGTTCCTACCAGGAATCGAACCCAGCCCGCCTGATGACAAGTCAGTGTAAACAACGTTAGTAGTTGACACTAACCATTACAAACACTACGTCAGTCCTGTAGTGATTATCATCAATCCCCTGTGGTCTGGGCTAATGTTTGGTTCTAGTATCTATTTTGGCCACTTTACCAAAATTGTACTCTGCATTCTATTCCTTTTTAGTGACGATTATCTGCAGTATGTTCGTCAACTGAAGGTGAAGGCAGTGGGCAAATTTGGAGGGGAACCTAAACTTATGTAACTTCGGCAAATTTTCACAGTTTTTTAAATCAATTTTTATGCTAGAAAACTGCAACTGGAAATAAATATATCTAAAATCTCAGATCTGGAGGGGATCTTTCAGATGGTCAATGTAGGTGCAAAATTAATTCTTCTTCAACCTTGGAGGTGGTACATAGGTCGCATTGTTATAAACTACTACCATCTAGGGATGGGTATCGATTAATTGAAATAATCGATTAATTTGGCAAATAATCGATTATTTTTTAATCGATGCCCGTATGTTTTGATTAATCTGGTAATCGATTAATTTGTAACGATTAATCGACCTTTTTTTAGTGAGATTTCAAGTTTGAAGTGTTTCATTTTCTTTTTCTTTCATTGAGACAATTCACTTAAAATGAAAGGCCGAGATGCTGCCGGAACCGGAATGCACGAGGAATTCAGCCTCTACTTGAGATCACCACAGGAAAGGATCCAACAAAATCCAGTTTTGTATTGGAAACAGATGGCGGAGACTTTCCCTGTGGTGTCGAAAATAGCATTGAAATATGTGCCAGCGGTGGCAACCTCTGTTCCCCCAGAAAGGCTTTTTTCTGAAGCTGGCCAAATTCTGAGGGAACAGAGGAACCGGCTGACCACTGACATGGCCAACAAACTTCTATTTTTAAAAAACATTAACGATTAATATTGGAACTAGTTTTAAAAATTAATACCACATAGGTAGGTACCTACCTAATATTTTTTACATGTAATAATGTGTTTCTAAATTTTTAATGAATTTCTTACCTTGAGTTCGTTGTTTTCATAACGACCTGCCCAATTTTTTCCCAACCTTTTTGAAATAATCGATTAATCGATTATTAAAACCCCGATTAATCGGTGAATCGATTAATCCAGATGAAATAATCGTCGATGCCATTAATCGATTAGTCGTTGGTCGATACCCATCCCTACTACCATCTTGCAAGAGCGGTCACAGCAAAACGGGAACCACACGAATTCTCTAATTACAATCCAAGACAACAGGTGGCAGGCAAGAGCTGCCCAATCACGAATGCCGGTCATTAAATCAGTTTGAATGTTAAAATTATCATGACAATAAGTAATTAAGGTAGGCCAAGTTGACGCCCTGCTCCTTACTGTGAATACTATTTTTTTGGCTCGATGTAAAATGTAAGGATACATTTTTTGCATTTTTGGGGTATTCCAGTCATTTTTTTTTTCGAAAGTATATTACTCGGGGATAATGTTAATCGGGTCTGTATGTCAAGAAAATGTTTTATAAAAATTGGAGAAGCCAATAGAAACCAGGAATTTGACAAAATGCTGCATTGTGACTATGATTAACCCTATGGTTACAGTAAACCTATCATAACCTTCGATTTCGAGGTAACCCAAAATTGGTTACACAAAGTTGATATCAGGTTGGGTAACCTCTTATAATCGATTATATGAGGTTACATAAAGGTAACCCAACATCAGGATACGTCTTCAGTTTTACGTTTATCTTGGCATTTTTGGCTAAATCGCATTTTCAATCCATGATGACCAGATAACCTTCTCTATTTCACTGGTGGTGTGGTGTGCTGTCTGCTCAGTTTTCCATTTTTCTCGCGATTTTTACTTTTTCATTGTTAAGTAAGGTGCTAACTGTTAATAAATTCTCAGTAAAGCTGTATTCTCACTTCATGTGTATTTTTCATTGGCTGAGTGTAGATAAGTAGACTGACTGCCTACCTACTTGCAGAAACATCCACAACAGGAGGGCAATCTCCCATACATCACCACTACATGAACGATCATTACCACTCCTTGCTTTCACAGTCTCCTACACAGTGTGCGATTTACAATTTCATTTATACATAGACATGACTTTTTGAAAGATCGATTACACACTGTCTAACTCCTAAGTGTTCGATCTATCATATTACTACAGAATCAATTCCAAGATAAATTATCTAACATGATTTCAACTACCTACTTTTAATCATCATACCTTTCACTACCTACATCGAATTAACGACAATAGGAAGAGGATTAGGTAGTAACAAATAACTTTTCAAGTGTTTAACGTTTTATTCAATGACTGAAATTTAAACAAATAAACTAGGTATAACTAGTGACTATTAGTGATTCGACTTGACGGATAAAACGGACGGTAACCCCAATATGCGGAATAGCATAAAAGTGTGAACCAAAATACTAACATAATGACAAAATATTACCTATATAAATGGCAGAACTACGGTTTGGAGCTTGATTATAAATATATCACAGTTCATACTTGTCACTTTTTCTCGAATAGTACCTGTGTGGTACATCATCTGAAGAGCTCTCGATTTTGATTAAGGATCTGTTCAGATAGGGTAGGTACCGTTGAGTGGGTTGGATTTTACAGTGATGTAAAAAAGAAATACTAAGGGTGACCGAAGGAATTCGTAACACTGTATTAGGTGGTAGTATTAGAAATAAAGGAGCTCCAGAAAGCAAAACGAACTTTTATTTAGAGAACAATTTAAGAGCGATAGAGCGATACAATACCATTTTTTTGTTAAGTTGGTCAGGCTAGTCGGCTTCCGCCAAAACAAAAGAAGAAGTAGGCAACTTTGATAGGATCATGGACCCAAAATTGTTTGTCCTTGTTCACTCGCACTTGAACCACGCATTTTCAATGACTTCCAACAACCCCCCTCAATGAAAATTCCGAATAATTTAAGTTTACAAAAATACAAATTGATTGAACTTAACACAGATATCAAATAAAAGTTGGTGGCAAATTTCTTGTCAAAGAAACTACAAGATCATTCCTAAGCCTGCACAAAAAGTTTCAAATGAAGGTTTGTTCAGAGGCTTTGTAAGTCCATCAGCAGTTTGGTGCTTCGAGTCAATTGGTTTTACCAGTATGATCCCCATTTCAATCTTCTCACGAATGAAGTTGAACTTGATGTCCACATGCTTCAGCCGCTTGTGATGTTCACGATTGTTTGCCACACAGATTGTCTTCAAAAATCACAGTTGGTTCTTGAGGGTGAAGTCCAAGTTCTTGAAGTAAAGTGCGAAGCCAGCATGCTTCACTAGCTCCCCGACTTATAGTGACGAATTCCGCTTCTGTTGATGACAAGGTCACTGTCTGTTGTTTAGACGACGACCATGAGACTGTGCAACCATACACCTTGAAAATGTAGCCCGACGTAGACCTTCTACCATGAGTATCACCGGCCCAATCAGCGTCAGTAAAGCCTTGAAGAATAGGCACATCTTTATTGGCACGGAATTCTAGCTTCAAATCCAAGGTCCCCTTAACATAACGAAGCAAACGCTTGAGGGCTTTCCACAAGTCATCGTTGGCTACTGACTGGAATCTGCTCAGATACCCAACTGAGAAACACAAGTCTGGTCTGGTGCACAGAACTGCATACATTAGTGATCCAATAAGTTGTCTGCTCCTTCTTTCAATACTCTTGTCATTGGATGGCTCTCGAGAGATGAGTGGTCTTCATTTCATCGGGGTGGAGATCGGATTAGCTTCTGACATATTGAATTTTCGGAGAACTTCTTCCAGGTAATTTTCCTGGTCAATGGAGATCCCTTTTTCGTCTTGCTTGATGCTGATCCCGAGGTAAGTCAATTTCTTGCGGGTCTTGACCCAGAATCAGAAGGTCATCGACGAATAGCAAAATTAACATCAATGAGCCACCTTTCTTGAAATAAAGGCAATAATCACATTCAGTTCTCTCAAATTCTTGATCTTTCATGAAGTTGTCGAATTTTCTATTCCAATAGCGTGGAGATTTCTTGAGACCATATAAAGATTTCTGCAACTTCAGAACTGTTCCCTTTCTGTCACTTTTATACCCTTCCGGTATGAACAGGTAAACCTCCTCTTCGATATTGCCATTTAAAAAGGCATTCTTAACATCCATCTGCAGCATTTTTAGCTTAAATTTTGAGGCAATTGCCAGAAGCACTCTAAAAGTTGTCAATTTTGCAACAGGTGAGTATACCTCGTAAGGATCGAATTCATCCTTCTGCTCAAATCCTTTCACGACCAACCTTGCTATGTACAAAAGGGTTGAGCGCTCTCCTTCTTGCTTGATACGGAATACCCATTTAGTGTGCAATGGCTTCTGGTTTTCCAGATATGGCACCTCGATCCAAGTACTGTTCTCTTCCAAGGCTGAGAGTTCATTGTTGACTGCTTCCTGCCATGAAACTCCATCCTCTCCATTGATGGCGTCCTTGTATGAGAGTTCCCCTCCTCCAGCAAACAAACAAGTTTCATAGTCTGCGAAACGTTCAGGTGCTCTTCTTTCCCTTTGGCCTCTGCGACTGTTGAGCCCTCCGGCTGGATCAGGTGCTTGTGTGCCTGAAGTTCCAGGTAACTCAACTGTTGTTCCACGACAAATTGCATCATCTGTAATTGGAGTTTCACTATTTCTCTCTTCAGGAAAAATATAAAAATCTCCATCAGGTTGTGCAGTCCGCTCCAAAAAAGATGACTGATGGTGGGCGGAAAATAACGTCACGCGCCACAGCCATCTTCTTCTCATCAGGGTAGTAAATTCGGTACCCCATGGTGTTGTCGTCATATCCAACAAAGATTCCGCGCTTGCTTTTTGAGTCCCATTTGCGTCGTTTTTCTTTGGGAACATGCACATAGGCTTCCGAGCCAAAAATCTTGAGGAATTTCAGGTTGGGCTTTTGCCTGAACCACAATTCGTAGGGTGTTTTGCCAGGTATAGAACTTGTGCCTGACCTGTTCAGAACAAATACTCCGGCATTTACTGCCTCGGCCCAAAAAGTCTTCTTCAATTTTCCTGCTTGAAGCATGGTGCGGGCAGCTTCTACAAGTGTTCTCATCTCCCTTTCCACTCTCCCATTTTGCTCAGGGGTGAAAGGTACAGTTTTCTGGTGACGGATTCCGAGTGATAACAACATTTTTTCTATGTCCTGGTTCACTTCTTCGGTTCCATTGTCACTTCTGATACATTTGACGTCATGGCCTGTGTCATTTTTGGCTGCTGTGAAAAAGTTTTTCAACTTTTCCATCACCTCAGATTTTCTTTCCAAGAAGAAAACAGTTTTGTAGTGGGAGAAATCATCTTTGATAAAAAGGAAAAATCTTGATCCTCCAATACTTTCAATTTCCATTGGTCCTGCTACATCAATATGAAGCAATTCACATGGTTGGGTGGCTTTTGTGGTAATGTTTTCAAATGGTAGACGATGCTGCTTCCCTTCCATACAGCTACTGCAGAAAAAATCTTTCTTGTCAACAAAATTAATGTCAAAATCCTTGAGTGTCTTGCGCACATGCGCTGCATTCTGGTGTGCCAACTTTTCATGCCAGATTGTCAGTGAATTTCCAATTGCTGGATTGGCATGAGCAACAGAGACTGTTTTGAAATTCAAAGCAAACAGTTTGCCTTCACGTACAGCCACAGCCTGAACAACTCCATTTTTCTGTAAGGTGAACTTGTTTTTGTCACCATTTATGGTAAAACCCTTATCCAAGGCAGCGCTGGCTGAAAACAGGGTACAAGTATGTTATAGCCCCGCCAATATCGATTGTATCGATTATCTCAAATACATCGATCCTTGTGGTATCGATGACGTGTATCAGACAAGACGGTGGGTGTACGTGTACAAGAAGTTTAGTTCCCATTCCGCCGCTCGCATTGTCAAGCGATCTGGATGCTCCCTAGCGCTCGCATCTCAAAAAAGATAAACAATCCCAGAAACTATCCCGTGAATGAGCAGGTTGCTTGGGACTTCTGAAAAGATGGTACAAGTATGTTATAGTCACTCTTATTTTTTTGGTGTCCTTACAATGGTCTTCCCGTATTCATTTTGAAAGTTGATATCGGCACCCAGGATGTAGGTATCGGGACGCCATATTGAGCCGTCATCGATACCACAAGGATCGATGTATTTGAGATAATCGATACAATCGATATTGGCGGGGCTATAACATACTTGTACCGAAAACAGATTTATCTTTAATTCTGGGACAAACAGAACGTTTCTAATTATTGTTGGCACCCAGCTGTTGTCAATGATGACCTTGATTGACACATCACCAATTCCTTCAGCCTTCAGAACTGAGCCATCACCAATCTTGACATCTGAGTCAAATGGTTCAAATGTGTTGAACCATTCCCGCCTACTTGTCATGTGCTCACTTGCACCACTGTCCAAATACCAGCTCTGATCTGCTCTTCCTAATGAGGCAATCTTTCTTGTAATGACCTTTTTTCTTGCAGTAAAAACATGCCTGATCATTAGTCTTGTCAGCCTGATTAGTCTCAGTCTTGTTTTTGAAACACTCATGTGTCGAATGATTGTCTTTCCTGCATATTTTGCAGAATTTCTGTGTTTTTGTGGTTGATAGTGCAGCATACTGGGGCTTAGGGGTACAAGGTTTTGACCAACGAGACTCTTCTATTAATAAACGAGCAGTTAACTCCTCAAGAGTTTGAGATTCTTCAGAAACTGACTCCCATGCAGCCACCATATACCTATAGTCATCAGGAAGGGTCATCAGGATCTTGTTCATCAGCATTTTGTCTGAAATTTCTTCTTTTCCAGACTGCCTCATTTCATTTATGAGCAGTTCTATTCTTGATACATGATGAGCAATCCCCTTTCCTTCAAACTGATAGTCTATGAAGTTTTTCTGGGCAAGGTACAAAGACACATCCGATTTTTGCTGATAAATAGACCTCAACTTGGCCCACATTTGATAAGCAGTTTCACAAAGCAACACATGCTGAATAGGCCCTTCATCCATTCGAGTAACAATAATTTCCTTGGCCTGAGTATCCAACCTCTCCCAAGCATCTGTTTCCTTCTGCGAATGTTTCCCTTTAGGGTCAAACTCATGCAAAACAGCCGACATGCAACCTTTAGCTTTGAGCAAAATCTCCACCTTGAACTTCCAAACACCCCAGTTAGATTTTCCTTTCAAAAATATCGCTGGATTCTCCATTTTTCCGTTTATTGAACACAACGAAAAATATTTTGGTTTTCAACGGCCTACCTTCGTTTTCGGCGATCTGGATCACAACCACCTGCATAGAATGATTTCACTACCGACCTTCACTGTTCGTTTTCTTTCGCGACTTTCACAGAAGCTTTTAAGTAAACTTTCCAAACAGTTGTTCCTAAGTGTCTGGGCTCAGAACCTATTAGAAATAAAGGAGCTCCAGAAAGCAAAACGAAGTAGCAAAACGAACTTTTATTTAGAGAACAAGAGCGATAGAGCGATACAATACCATTTTTTTGTTAAGTTGGTCAGGCTAGTCGGCTTCCGCCAAAACAAAAGAAGTAGGCAACATTGATAGGATCATGGACCCAAAATTGTTTGTCCTTATTCACTCGCACTTGAACCACGCATTTTCATTGACTTCCAACAGGTAGTCATAGGAAGGGTACCTACTGATAGACACGATGATTTACATCATAACATCGTAATACCAAAGTATGCTCATTTAAATCGGAGTTCAAACTCGCTTGCTGCTGTACATAGTGTACCTACATACGACTGGAGTTGTCAACTTCGGATGTCTCGTCAAGTCTGATCGTCTTCCTGAACAAAACAATACACAGTACTAAATTACAACAGGCATTTGTATATTAAATTTAAATGTAAATAAAGTGAATGTAATGTAAATAAATTTTTCCTACATACACTTATTTCAGGTAGGATGCTATGTTCTATAGGCTAGGTGGGGGCAAAGACCCGCATGGGGCAAAGACACGCAGGGGGGTTTTGGATAGAATTATCGTAGCTGATATGTTGGCCACCAGGTAGCAGATTCGTCTTGATTGCCCTCAGTTGCACACCAAAACTCGAGGTGATAGCAGTAACGTTCGCCGAGAAAATGCGGTAAGTTTATTTTTCTCTGTTTTCATGTAATATTTCTTCAAGGTCTAAGTCAATTATTTCAAATATGGGTTGAGCTATTGTCGAAGTCAAACTTGCAGTGATGAGCCTTGTTGTTAAGCTGCACATTCCTGTTTCAAATCCCTTCTTATCAGACGTTTACATTAGCTTCGTTCTCAGTGTGCGTTCTGCCAGTTCCGAACGGTTCTGGGCAAGCGCAGTCGAGTTTTGTCGTTCGCAGTGCCAGAACGCCCAGTTCCGGAACGCCGAGAACGCCGAGTTCTGCGTTCGCAGTGTTTTGCGAATCCAGTTCCGAACGGTTCTGACAGTCCCCGATTTTTTTCGGAACTGTCAGAACTGGATCTCAAGAACGTAGGTGACGCATGCGCATTTAACAACGTTCTGAAATCGTTCGCAGTGCAGAACGCGGTTCCTCAAGTTCCGGAACACCCCGGGATTTTCCGTCCCAGTTCTTATAAGTTCGAGAACTGTCAGAACGCCCACTAAGAACGAACCTATTGTTGGGGGAATAGCCATTTTGGAAGTGTGAAAATGGGGCAAAGCCACGCACTCTTAAAGGGGCAAGTCCACGCAGCCCTAAAAGTGCGGGGACTTGCCCCTATTGCAGCGGTAAATTCCTTGTTCAGTAAGAGACAATAATCAGTTAAATAAAGGTCTAAATAGCTTGTATTGATTTACAAACTAACTCATCAACATAAATTACATTATTTTGTTGTTTCATTTAGGTACTAATCAACGAATGTTATTTCTTCCGCAGGAACTACAAGAGGAAAACAACATACCAGCCAATGACTGACGACCAATTAAATAGAGCTCGCCATTTGATATCTGAAGGATTGTCCATCCGAAAAGCAGCACTCGAGATAGGTTTTCATGAATCCACTTTGAGAGCAAGATTGAAGAGCAATAATAGTGGTGATGGAAAAGCACCAGGGATTCTTGGACGCTTCAAACCAACGTTTACTCCCGAGCATGAACAAGAACTTGTAAACCATTCTGTCGAACTGGACAAAAGGTATTTTGGAGTAACTCTAAAATCCCTCAGATTCCTTATTTGCCAATTTGCACAGAAAAACAATATTCCTAATCAATTCAATGAAAACACAAAACTTGCAGGGAGGGACTTCACACGCCAATTCATGCGCAAGCACCGACTGTCATTGCGCGTCCCAAGATAGACGAGTGTTGCTCGCACAATGGGGTTTAATAGGGCTCGTTTCCCCCTATTTTGAGAATTTACATAATGTTGTGGCAAAGTTTGAATTTGGTCCTCAGCAAATTTATAATATGGATGAGACCGGTGTCCAGACAGTGCCGAATAAACTGCCAAAACATGTAGCTCCCACTGGCAAGAGGGATGTATAGGTAAAACAAAAAATTCGTTCCGTCGCTACGTTGCAAGAATAATTATTGCGGTTTACCCTGATGGGCATGAAGTTGTGTTTTATAAAAGACTACAGAATACTTTCAAATTTTCAGAAACGAATGAGGATGCTTTTGTTGAGAATAAAGATATTGTGATCAAACTATCTAAACCGACAGAAAACAATACCGCCAGGTTTCACAAAATGATATCTTTCTCAGAAGACTTGTCGGAGTTCAGCATCCACTAACAACAGTCTTACAGTTACAGTCTTCCACGTACACCTACATTTTAGCTTTGTATTTTTTAAAGAAGTATTTTTTTGTTATGTTTGAGGAGCTACTTCTCATATTTTTATATTCCGATAGATTTTCTATGATCCTAAGTCATTTAAAAGTCAGACTAATTAGCTAGTAAGCTCCTAATTGACCTGTCTTTACTTGAGTTCCTAATTATATTCATGTCTTTGTGCTCTCCTACCTACCAAGGAAAGCCGGAGGGCGATTAGTTTTATAAGAGATCCCAGAAACTTCAAAGGGAAAATAATTTTAAAAGTCTGAATGTGGGTTACCCACCTCTTAGTTGTAGGGTACCTACCGATTATTTTAAGTAAGGAAGTGAGCCAAGACTGTGTTTTCGCAAAATATAGTTGACTTGAGAAGTTCACTGATGCGTTTCATTATATTTTTCCCCAAAATCTTACATTGGGGCAAAGCCACGCGCTGCGGGGATTTGCCCCATTTTTTGGGGCAAAGCCCCGCATTTATTTTTTCCACAAAAACTTGAATTTCCCACTACGTTTTGCTTCAATCTGGTTGCTAGTATCATGGGCATTTAGCTAACACCCATATCTGACTAATCCATACGTGAGCTGAGTAAAATAAGCTTTTCCCTTCCCTCAAAAAATGTAAAACCGAAAAATGCGGGTCTTTGCCCCCACCTACCCTAATATTAACGTATTAAAAATCTGTGCTGATCTGGCAAAACGTGGTAAGTCCAATACAGCTGATTTTAAAGGAGAGCGTGTCAAAGTTTTGCGAGTCCAGAGAAGCGCATGAAAACTCAGGAGAATGTGATATGTATTACATAGAAATATTTGATCTGCTTCTAATTATTAGAAGTGTTGGGTCTTACCTGATCTTTACTCAAAGAAAGACCATTTGATGGGAGACATCACAGTCTGCCAGACTCTGGATCGGGTGTTGTTTGGACAGGAACTGAGAACAGAAAATAACATAGGTAATCCGTAAATTTATTTACTGATTGCAATGAATTAGAAATACCTATCAATAAAAACCTTAGAAATACATTTTAATCTATCGAGTATCTGATTGGTGTTTTGACTGATTTTGACACCATAACATGCCAAGTGTTGGGAATTTACAATATTTCTAACCCTTCGGAAGGAACATCTTTCTTTTGACGGTTAGTGGGAACGTCGGTATGTGATACCGCTATTTCAGAAAGTCTGTATTTTTCATTTAAATATTTGCAACTTTTAACAACTCTTAACATTTTATTTAGGATTCGGGAACGTATAGGGATTATTCAGGAACGTTATTCAATGCAATAAACGTTTAAGCAGCAGATAAGTAGGTACTTATATTTACTCGTATGTACGATAATTCGTGTACATTGGTGACCATACATATAGGAAGGACTCAATGAGATCAAAAGTAGGTAGGTACCTAATAAAAATGACACACACTTCCTACGTACCTACCTATACTCAGTCATAATGTTTCGTTGTCAGTCTTATTCTGATAACAAAAAAAAGCCTGTTGGACTAGGTAAAGAGTACAAAATTAAAATAATATCAAATGGTAGAAAAATACTATTCTCATGTTTGAATTCTCAATCAGTCTTCCAAGAGAGGGTTCTTCATCAGTGCGAGAGTTACAAGGCGTTTTGTACGAGAGGAAACAGGAAAGTTTGATGCCATCGGTACCTATAACAAAACATAAAAACCTTCCTCGTGTAAGCAAAAACACTTGGATGCTCATAAATTGCATGGTAGGTACTCGTAGACAACATGAAAAATTTTTGATTTACAGAAAAAAAAAGAAAGTTGTTGAGTAATGATATTAGAAGGAACATCGGTACGTGATACCGACGACCTTTTGATCGATTGGAAGGAACATCGGTATGTGATACCGACGACCTTTTGATCGATTAGAAGGAACATCGGTATGTGATACCGACAACATTTTACAAATAAGCAACTTAAGCAGGGTTCACATCCATCCGGAGCCGTCCGGAATACGGATAGGGGAAGCTAGTGAAAATCAGTGGAGGGGATGGAGGGGAATCGCGGAAGTTGGGAAGGCGTTTGGAAGGCGTTCATAACCATCCGGAATTTTGGCTGTCCGGAACAGCTGTTTCCCACGCTTTCTCCCACAACTATTCTTTCCAGAATTTTGTTCTATCACAAACATTCCTATTCAGATTTAGTCGCATCTTTGTTGATTTATTGGCAATTTTTTAATCTCCTTTTTCATTATTTTTACCGCGCTTTCTACCGCAGCTATTCTTTTATCTTTTGGTATATTTTTTTCGGTATTTTTCCCGAGTTTTGTTGGGTTTTTTTTCGGTATTTCTCCCGAGTTTTTTTGGCGATTTATTTCCTAATTTTCTTCTGGTAACTATTTGGAAACAAGGTAAGTAATTTATTTTCTTATTTCAAACTGTATTTTAAACAGGTTAACCCATTAGTGCCCAGTGATGCCGTTCGGAGGAGGGGTCACTCAAAAGTGTTTTTGATGGGATTTCGGACTTTTCTTTGATGTTCTGATTTATTCACTTCTCTAGGAGGGTTTTTTTGTTAATTTTATCCCATCAGTGACCAATATAAACTCATGTAGTGCACGTATGATGCGTTAGAATATGGATCAAATTTCTAAACCACCTGAGAGATTCTTTGGTGTACTTTATTATTATTTCGCAGAAGAATAAATACTTCTCAATAATCTTGAGATATTTTCTAAGGGAAATATGAAGTTTTTGAATCGAATAAATATGATATCCATCTGTGGTGACCGTCTAAATGTGAGTGATGCCAAACGGCATCGTTGGGCAGTTACCGACAGTTTTGTTCAATGTATTCTTTTTTTGACAATTTGTATTTATACTGTTTACTCATAATGTAGTATTATTCAAATCCTTTAATTTCTCTATCCAGAGGTACGTCAAACATTACAATACTCTTCTAGGTCGCTGAGTGCCCAACGATGCCATATGGCATCGGCCATTATTGAAAACTTGGCTATAGAGAAAATTTTTTCGATATTTTTCCTGTGATCCTCGGGTCAAAATTAATCTTAGCATGAAATTTCACGAAAAAATTTGTACAAAAATAATTACGGTCACTAATGGATTTACTAGGTACTAGCTGCTTCATTCACTACAGCGTGGTATTCTTTGTTTTTCAGACAAAATGATGATGGTCATTATGATGACTCTTCTGTTGATCCTACTCGCCGGTTTTGTAAACGGGGTTGATCCGGAAGATGAGGTGAGCAGTAGTTGATAACTTGGTCATAATTGGCATCACATTCAATCCATAGATACTTTCTTACCAGGATTTATTTTTTTTTAGCATCTCGGAGGTGAAAGTTCCACTACTGCCCTTCACCTACTCATCCTTCTGTACTTGTTACGCCGGAGGAGAAACAGAGGGTTACCACGCAGGCGGTACTGGGTTTGTCCCACAAATTCTCGTCGCCGCGAACAAGGTGCGTGGGAAAATCTGGTCAGAGAATTCATGGAAGAAGAGCCCGACAAGTTCCTAAATTACCATAGGATGACGAAGGACCAATTTGAAGCTCTTCTCCAGATGATATCGCCTCAAATTCAAAGGCGTGACTATGGCAGGAAGCCGATCCCAACAGGCCTGAAACTTTCTCTGACGCTAAGGTAATATTTGAAGATATTTATGATCAATTATAATGAGACGAAAACAGGTGCTCAGTAGGAATGAGGATCGAATGTTATATTCTTCTTTTAGATACCTAGCAGCTGGCGAAAGTATGGTTTCTGTCGCCTATGCATACCGGATTGTGAAATCTACGGTGACCAACATCATACAAGAGACATGCTCTGCTATTTGGGAGGCTCTCTATCCTATTGTGTTGAAGATGCCAACAAGAGAAGACTGGGAAGAAGACTTGTGTAAGTATAGCCGTTCGGATGCTAACTATGTTTTTTGCGGGAAATTCGAAAATGGCCGAAGTTAGGGTCGGTGGCCGAAGTTAGGGCGTTTTACGGTAGGCTATGGGATTTCCCGAATTGTGTGGGCGCTATTGATGGAAAACACATTGTTGTTCAGGTATATAAACGTTGTTAATAGTGATAGGAAATTTCACACACAAATTTTCTTTGGTTTGATAGGTAGATAATAATGTTATCTACCTATCCAACCAAATTATATTTATTTTAATTGGATTTTGTTCAATAATGAAGGCTTTGTGGCTCATTTGCAGTGCTTTGACAACACAGGAAGTGATTTTTATAAATACAAGGGCTCTTTCTCCACGTCATTACTGGCAGTGGCTGATGCCAACTTCAAATTCATTTTCGTATCCATTGGGTCCAAAGGACGTGAGAGTGATGGAGGCATTTTCCAAACCAGTGGCTTTGGTCAAGCTATTGCCAGGGAACGGCTGCCGCTCCCTGAGCCATTGGCAGTTGAAGGATTTCCTGTCTCTTTGCCACCAGTTATCCTAGGTAAGATGTTATAGTCAAAGAACAGTGTTGTATAATACAAGGGCTGTAGCGCCACGGTTTTATTTACTTTTATATTTGTAAATTATAGTGAAGCATATTTGGTTGCTAATTGGTCCAAAAATGAATTGCTTACAGGCGATCAAGCGTTTCCTCTGCTGCCGCAGGTGATGCGGCCATTCCCCACAACCCGCTCTCCACTGCCAAGCCACCGCATTTTCAATTACCGACACTGCAGAGCAAGGCACGTGATTGAAAATGCTTTTGGTATCCTTTCGTAAGCCGATTGTTGGCTGTCCAAAAACTGTAGACGGAATTGTTCAGGCCTCCGTCGTGCTTAACAACTTGCTGAGAACGCATGACATAAATGAGTCCCAAACTCACTACTTCTCGCCATTGATGGTGGACCACGAAGACGAAGAGGGTGTTTTGAGAGAAGGGTCTTGGCGACAAGAACCGCCTCCCACTGGTTAGTTTCTACTGAACTATGGTCTTGGTTTACCCTTATTGTATTGACCTGTTATAGTAGTTACAGATTATAATACTATAAACGCTCTATTTTCTTACAGGACTGGTTCCTCTGCTCGGTACCTCGGCAAGAAACCCTGCAACTCGTGCCAAGAGCATTAGAGACAACCTGGCCACCTATTTCATGTCCGTGGGACAGATACCTTGGCAGTTGCAATACCTTCCTACTGCACCTTAATATACTTAAAATGTACATATTAAGTACTTGTCAAACTTGTTTTTTATTAATACAAACTTGTACAATTCTTGGAATTAAAAAAAAAAGTATTCATGTTTTTAAAGAAGTGTATTTTGATGAGTGTTGAAGAAGTTTGACTCACTTCGTTCCTGCAGAATAATCAATACAAGTGCAATTAGCAACAGTCACATGAACGTACATAGGATTCATTCAAATACAAGTTAACATTAATAAGACTGTGAGAAAATTAATTAAGATTCGTAAAAAAAATTAACAGTTGTTCACATGAAATGATAAATAAAGTGGAGAATATTGAAGAAATCCTTACACCGTCACATTGGTACGTGCACAGTAAAAACCTATTTAACATTTAGCAAACCAATAACACTCTCAATGATTCTTCATTTAAATGCATTAACAACAACATTACACATGAGACTGTGAGAAAATTATTTAAGATTCGTAAAAAAAATTAACAGTTGTTCACATGAAATGATGAATAAATGGATAATATTGCAGAAACCCCTACACCGTCACATTGGTACGTGCACAGTAAAAACCTATTTAACATTTAGCAAACCAATAACACGCTCAATGATTCTTCATTTAAATGCATTAACAACAACATTACACATGAGACTGTGAGAAAATTATTTAAGATTCGTAAAAAAAATTAACAGTTGTTCACATGAAATGATAAATAAAGTGGAGAATATTGAAGAAATCCTTACACCGTCACATTGGTACGTGCACAGTAAAAACCTATTTAACATTTAGCAAACCAATAACACTCAATGATTCTTCATTTAAATGCATTAACAACAACATTACACATGAGACTGTGAGAAAATTATTCAAGATTCGTAAAAAAAATTAACAGTTGTTCACATGAAATGATAAATAAATGGATAATATTGCAGAAACCCCTACACCGTCACATTGGTACGTGCACAGTAAAAACCTATTTAACATTTAGCAAACCAATAACACGCTCAATGATTCTTCATTTAAATGCATTAACAACAACATTACTCATGAGACTGTGAGAAAATTATTTAAGATTCGTAAAAAAAATTAACAGTTGTTCACATGAAATGATAAATAAAGTGGAGAATATTGAAGAAATCCTTACACCGTCACATTGGTACGTGCACAGTAATAACCTATTTAACATTTAGCAAACCAATAACACGCTCAATGATTCTTCATTTAAATGCATTAACAACAACATTACACATGAGACTGTGAGAAAATTATTTAAGATTCGTAAAAAAAATTAACAGTTGTTCACATGAAATGATAAATAAAGTGGAGAATATTGAAGAAATCCTTACACCGTCACATTGGTACGTGCACAGTAAAAACCTATTTAACATTTAGCAAACCAATAACACTCAATGATTCATCATTTAAATGCATTAACAACAACATTACACATGAGACTGTGAGAAAATTATTTAAGATTCGTAAAAAAATTAACAGTAACATGAAATGATAAATAAATGGATAATATTGCAGAAACCCCTACACCGTCACATTGGTACGTGCACAGTAAAAACCTATTTAACATTTAGCAAACCAATAACACGCTCAATGATTCTTCATTTAAATGCATTAACAAGAACATTAAACATGAGACCGTGAAAAAATTATTTAAGAGTAAAAAAATCCCTTAAACACGCCAACCTACACTGTCACATTGGTACATGCACAGCAAAAAGCTATTTAACATTTTGCAATTACACTTTCAATGGTTCTTCATTGGATTTCAATTAACATTTGTTCACATGAAATGAGTAAAAAAATGGAGAATATTGATAAAATCCCTTATAAGTACGCCCCAACCTACACCCACACATACATGCACAGCAAAAACCTATTTAACATTTTACACACCAATTACACTCTCAATGAATCTTCACTGGATTTCAATTAACATTTGTTCACATGAAATGATAAAATAAATGGAGAATATTGCAGAAACCCCTACACCATCACATTGGTACGTACACAGTTAAAACCTATTCAACATTTAGCAAACCAATAACACTCTCAATGATTCTTCATGTAAATGCATCAACAACAACATTACACATGAGACTGTGAGAAAATTAATTAAGAGTCGTAAAAAAAATCCCCTAAACGCGTCAACCTACACTGTCACATTGGTACATGCACTGCAACAACCTATTTAACATTTAGCAAACCAATAACACTCTCAATGATTCTTCATTTAAATGCATTAACAACAACATTACACATGAGACCGTGAAAAAATTATTTAAGAGTAAAAAAATCCCTTAAACACGCCAACCTACACTGTCACATTGGTACATGCACAGCAAAAAGCTATTTAACATTTTGCAATTACACTTTCAATGGTTCTTCATTGGATTTCAATTAACATTTGTTCACATGAAATGAGTAAAAAAATGGAGAATATTGATAAAATCCCTTATAAGTACGCCCCAACCTACACCGACACATACATGCACAGCAAAAACCTATTTAACATTTTACACACCAATTACACTCTCAATGAATCTTCACTGGATTTCAATTAACATTTGTTCACATGAAATGATAAAATAAATGGAGAATATTGCAGAAACCCCTACACCATCACATTGGTACGTGCACAGTTAAAACCTATTCAACATTTAGCAAACCAATAACACTCTCAATGATTCTTCATGTAAATGCATCAACAACAACATTACACATGAGACTGTGAGAAAATTAATCAAGAGTCGTAAAAAAAATCCCCTAAACGCGTCAACCTACACTGTCACATTGGTACATGCACTGCAACAACCTATTTAACATTTAGCAATTACACTTTCAGTGATTCTTCATTGGAATTAAATTAACATTAAATTTGGTCCTTGACGATCTTCATTTGATGCAATCTCCATTTATTTGATCATTTCATGTGAACAAATGTTGTTCACATGATCAAATAAATGGTGAATGTTGACCCCCCCCCCCCCCTTATACGCCCCACTTCACTCTATAACTTAGGTAGGTGCACAGCACGAACCTATTTCAAATTTTGTTAACCAATAAAATTCTGGATGATGTTTCATTTAAATACATTAAAATTATTACATGAGACTTCAGAAATCCTATTTTTTACAAATTTTAGAAAAAATTTAACATATGAAGCATACCCTCCCTTGCAATTGCCTCGCGAAGAGTCTCCAGGCACTTGGCTTGTATGGCCAGTCGAGAAGACAAACTCAAATTTGCTGCTTCTACATTCCGAGCGAAGGAAAGATAAAAATGCTCCTCGGGCTTGTAATCCCTGTGGCTCTTCAATTTTTGCAAATTGTGCAGGATGGCCTCCGCAACGTGGTCTTCCTCGACAGCTCGTTCTGCAAAAACAAACCACATCTACAGTTATTGAACTACAGAACGGTCAGGGCAAAGCACAGCAACCTGGGAGATGTTAAACCAGAATTGATGGCCCCCAACCTTCAATAAAATCCATCAAAGAGAGAAACCTTGTATTATAAGGTTTCTCTAAAGCAGTTCGTTGCATTTTCTAGTTTCAGATCCTACAGCGGAATTGTTTCATTACAAGCTTTTGGTATTTCGACTTCAATTACTGCGGCTCAATTACCACTAGGAACCTACTTCTTTTTTTCTGAGACAGGCCCGCGCGCTTTTTGCATTGGGGCGAAATGAGCTCCTCCACTGTTCCCTGTTCCTCCCCTCGGGATGTTGACGGCTGAGGATTATCTGAAACAACAGAACAAGTTCAACAAGCTCTAAAATAGAATAATTTGGGAAATTGTGAATAAAAAAATATTCTATTTCCTAAAAATTTCTAGTCCTAGCAATCATGTTCCTTTGAATTAGGTAGGTTTTGGATTGGAGCGAAATTAGCTCCTCCAATGTTGCCTGTTGCTCCCCTTGGGATGTTGACGGCTGAGGATTATCTGAAACAACAGAACAAGTTCAACACGCTCGAAAATAGAATAATTTGGGAAATTGTGAATAAAAAAATATTCTATTTCCTAAACATTTCAAGTCCCAGCAATCATGTTCCTTTGAATTAGGTAGGTACCAACACTATTTCTTGAAACAAAAATTCTCATACATTTGTATCTTCTTTTAGCGAATTTCCAAAGAAAAGGAAGCTATTGTTCTCGGTCCAAAATTGTAACAATGAAAATTTTCTAGAAAAAAATTCAAAATCATTCTAGAAAAAAACTGCCTGCTCAACGTACATGGCCTTCCCCTAGGGTTTTATCTTGTATAGAAAACTTGGGGGATGTGATTACGATAACCAATCATAGCGACACGAAGTTGAAAAGCGAAGTCAGTATTGCTACCACTCACCATAGATTGTAGAGAATTCGGTTAGACCTTCTTCAACCATCTCTGTCTCAAGTTGAGACTGCGACACTTCGTAGGGAACTGCAACATGGTCAAACAACCTTCTATAGATACGATAGGTACGTACGGCATAATCATGACAATAGGGTAATAACGAAACTCACTTTCTTCTTCCTCCATTCCAGCCAAGTCAACAAGCGTGACTTGGCTTTCAAAGTTGCTGATGGTTCTGTGAACATAGAGGCCAGTAGGTAATGTAAAAACCACATGACTAGGAGATTATTGTAAACATTTATTTGGCAACAACGTTCGAGAATTTTCAAGGAATGAAGCTATTGCAATGGGTCCAAAATTTTCGGAAAATAAGTTTTTGAAATTGTGTTACGGGCAAACCCGTTTCAGAGCATCCTGATGCATCTCTAGATTTTAACAAAAATGTATAGGTACGTATATATTTATTTATGTGCCACTGCAGACGATATCTGACCTTGGTTACGTGATAAAAATTCCAAATTTCGCCAAAATGTTCTTATTGCGAAACAAAAAGATGAGCAATTTTCAAAAATTCGAAGGGAGTCAAATTTGAGTTTTTAGGGGTCAAAACTTGGTAAAAACGATTAAAATTGATATATATATAAAATCACAGAAAGTGGTATGGAAGGATTAGTGACTACAGAAAAATACCATTTCTGTTGCTTTTCACACAGAATAGGGGTCTAATTAGGATTTTTGGGGGTCAACAATTGGCATTAAGGGCTAAAATCAATATTATTCACCTGAAGTGCCTTTCAGCTTCCCTACAGTATATCAACTTACCTGAGCTTGAAGGGGTTCCTTTTATTTTTCCTTTTCCAGCCCACGGTTCTAGTATCAGGGCTATGTTGAGTCCCCTCCTGGCAAAGACCCCACAGAGGGCGGCTGAGGCCTCTTCAGCTCTGTGGAGGTTTACCTGGACGAGACTCAGCCCTGATGAGGCGCTCATCACCTTTTTTTGTCGCCCCTTCCCATACGTCGTCATTCTTCTGGGGGGTGGCCAGGCTTTCTCTTCTTCGAGCCATGAAGCTCAGGCCTGAACTGCTTCATGGTCCGTTGCTAACCCCCATCTCCCTCATTTGAGGTGCTCGGCCTCTGGGTACCAGTAATCAGTGGGGTTTCTTGCCTCTGGGTGTTGGAGGTTTCCTGAGATGCTCGCCTCTGCATCCCGGAGGTCGATAGAGCACCTCGCCTCTGCAAACCCGAGGTCAAGGGTCTCTCTGCTCCTAGGAGCGTTGAGCCCTGGGGACGCCGTCCCAGACGTGGACGGAACGGGCCCGGGTTCCCCCTGGGATGCCGTGCTTTGCTCCGGTACAGTCCCGTGGTTTCCCCGCCTTCGCCCTCCCTGTCTCCCCCTCTGTCTTGCTTGTGGCTCTGCTCTTGCGTGATTTGGCTTTAACTAGCCTCAAGTTGGCTTTGCCAAACTTGAAGTTCATGCGGCCACTAGTCTTTAACGTCTCGACCGAGGCGATGTCCACAGAAACAGCTATTACAGCCATGGTCCCCTCATTTTTCCTGGACAGGATGCGCCAGTGATCCACGTGAAGGCTTCGATTCTGACCTCGCAGGAGGGCAAGAATCTTTGCATCATCGTGGGTGCTGGCAGGGAAGTATCCCATAACAACGTAAGGGTGTGGGAGCTCGGCTCCTTCTACCACCCTCAGCTTTGCATCCGGAAGTAGGTACTAGTTCGTCAACAGCGTTTTCAACAGTATCTGTACAACCATTCTCTACAGACGCTAGTATCAGCAGTAGGTACTCTTACAGATATTGATAACAAAGTTGTAAAATCACGTCTTTTTGAATACCAACAGAAACTGCTGAAAATGTAGGTTTTATTTAGGGATTTGTAAGAACCACTACAAGCTCATTTCTAAGTGTTCTGTTGTGTTTTTAAACAAATTCGTTTTTAAACAAATAGTTTTTAAACAAATTTTTACTAACGATGCGTTTAAGAGAATAGCAGACGACTTTGGTTTAGGCACGTCACAAGTGTCTTCAATTTTCAGTAATTGTTTGCCTAAACTAAGTTCCCTTCTATCTCACTTCATTACATGGCCTTCCAGACGTTCAATTCAAATGTCCATTCCGTAACAATTCAGATATAGGTTTTTAATGTACACTCTATTATTGATGGTTTCGAAACTGAAATAGAAAAACCTACCTCTCCGAAACATCAATCACTTACTTGGTCAGAGTACAAGAAATGTAATACGATTAAGTACTTGATTGCTTGTACTCTGAACGGCCTCATTAATTTTATATCTGAACGGTATGGGGGCGAATTAGCGACCACTTGCTTGTACAGAAAAGTGGACTTTGGTAGGTGTTGCCGGATGGTTGTGATGTGCTAGCTGATGGAGGATTTAAGCAAGAGGAAAGGCTCTTTGCGGGTAAAAATTGTAATCGCATACGTCCTCTGAGCGTCGCAACAGGAGAGTAGTTACCCACTGAGCTTGTAGTGTGGAGCAAAAGAGTAAGTGCAGTCGAGAGGGTGATATCTAGAATAAGGGAATTTGAGCTTCTTGGTCCTTGCGTCTTGCGTCGACCACAATTTAATACAAGTAGTTCACCATGCTGTAGTTGTTGCATGCGCAATCATTAATTTGCAAGATCCTATTCTTTGATATTATTGCACCTACTGTAATTGAATCTGTCAGTATTATATTTATTACCTTAGATTAGTATGTAAATATATTATCTGTATTATGAATGTGAATGATTCTTAATAAATACATATCCTATTTCTGAAGTCCTTTCAAGATCGCACCCTTTTGTAAAAAAACTTCGTTCCAAAACTATCTTGTACATCCTTGGAGGTGACACATTCAACACAATGGGCAATGTCGCCTGTTTTCTTTTATTAAGTAAAATATCTCACCGAGTGCTTTCCTATAAGGGGCTATATGAGGAGTATCCGATGATCTTAAAACAAGTAGAAAGAAAGCGAAATGACGTAATAAGTAAAGGCTCTCACCCTCGCTTCCGCCTGGGGGAACCCTCAGCGCCATCAACTTACGACGTCGTTTTCTTTCTGTCAATTTGTTGCCCATGGTACACAGTTCTAGATTAAAGTTGGCAGTGGGGGGGGGGGGGGGGGGGTTCAAGGCTACTAAATACGAATACGAGACAAAAGTGAAAAATTCCTACACACGGAAATTGCCCAATTCAATATCAATGTCAATAATCATGACCTTTTGCTATCCCAAATATCTGCCAGTAGGAAGTGATCTTTGATAGTGCGAATTCTGTGATTTACGGGAGATTTTAAATGTTTCATAGTTTTGTTCATCGCTGTTTCCCGTCCTGTTCCCGCCTAGTGTGTGAGAACCTTTAAAGGGCATGCCCGCCTCAGTGAGTATAGAAGTAACTAGAGCGGACATCTGGGGGACCAGAGTGTGTTTACCTTCCCCCACTCGCTGGTGCCACGCTCCGCGCATTTCCTTATTTTCTGAACTCTGAACAGTTTGTTGTTGACGCGCCTAGTTGTTTAACCTTCATCCGCTCGCGTGGGCGGCAGATTGGCCGCCTTTTCGAATTTTCCCGTGTATGCTCGCTCAAAGTATCGTGATAGCCCCAAAAGCGCCATGTATTCTCTAGTTAATATCTTTCCTGCTAGACTAAGTTGACTTCCGATCGTGGTGGACACGTCAGCCCAGTCAGTACTGCTCCAAAGTTGGGGACATCAGGTTCGAGCCAATTTGCCGCCTACGCGAGCGGTAACGTGGCAGTTTTCGCATCGCACGATTTTGAAAATGTAAGTAAATATTAATTTTCCTTTCGCATGTATTTTCAACTGTACTAGTTTCACAGTATTATAGAATATGTGTAGGGCTTCTCATCGATATTTCTTGTCGTACTCTGCTGTATTTTGAACTGAAACATGAATGTCTTGCATCTCGATTTGGAAAGTTCTAATGTTTTGAACTATGGATATTCTAGTTTTGATCTAGCCAGCTTTCCAATTTGATAAGTATTTTGAGTTTTAACTCATCTTCCTGAGTATAATTTTTGTAGTTTTTTTTTTTACTAAAGTTCTAATGTTTTGAACTATGGATATTCTAGTTTTGTTCTAGCCAGCTTTCGTTTTATTTTATTGTCACGTTAGTTAGGTATTTGTCGAAATGAGGTAGGTATTATTATGATTATATTCAAACTTTTGTTACCTCCTTTCAATAGAAAGTTGCGAACTGCAGAATATTATTTTAGTGCAGAAAACCTTCAAAGACTGAAAATGTGATTTTGATATAATATCTACGTTCTTATTGTGATTGCCATTATCTGAATAAAGAATTTATGATAAAAATGTGCTTGTAATGTTGTGCTGGAGTTCCCTGGTCAAAACTAATTTGAAACAAACGAAGAAAAGTAGTGAAAATTATGAAAAATAAAGGGCGGCCAATTTGCCGCCCACGCGATCGGAAGTGTGACTTCAGGAGAGGCGAGCGGGTGAAGGTTAAGTTTGCTTTGGTTTTTAGTGCGGTGTGATGTGTTTGATTGACTGTTGTAGGTAGGCGAGTAGCTACCTAATTTTATAAAGAGAAAATGCCTAGTGAGTGTGTCGCGTATGGATGCCAAAACAGTGAGAGAACCAAGGCTGTTGGCGATGGCGAGCTAAGGAAGATTTCCTTTCACCGTTTCCCTAAAGACCCTGAACTCTGAGAAAAATGGGTCCAATCAATCAGGAGAGAAAAATGGAACCCAACCAATCACAGTAGTGTTTGTGGTGACCATTTTAAAGAATCCTATTGGCTATTATGATAATTCATCTCCTTTTCGAAGATATCTAAAAAATGCTGCAAATCCCTGCACAACGGTTTATTATTTTGTACAAAATACCCTTCTGTTACAGATCACAGCTCTCTTTATAGATAACCCGTCTATATAATATAATATGTATACTATGTAGGTACTATGTATGTATTTTAGTTCTGAAGGAAAGTTGTTGATGTGATCAATACCTACGTTCGTGGTCAAGTATAATGAACCGTTGTGTAATAACTTGCCCATCATTAATACTTCAACGGTTGTTCAAGTTGCAGAATTACCGATCAACAAAATCCAGCCCCTTATTGGTAATAATTTGCCGTTTTGTAATAATTTGCCACTGTGTAATAATTTACCCATCAACAATACTTCAACGATTGTTCAAGTTGCAAAAGTACCAATCAACAAAATCCAGCCCCTTCTTGGTAGATGAACCATTGTGTAATAATTTACCGTTAAGTAATAATTTACCGCTGTGTAATAATTTGCCGTTGCGTAATAATTTACCATTTGTTAATAATTTACCCATCAATATAATACTTCAACGTTTGTTCAAGTTTCAGAAGTACCTACCAACAAAATCCAATAGTCCATCACTTGTCAAATGAAATAATATCGCAGAACAACCAACTCGACTTCATACAGCCATCCTTGATTATAATCACATGCTCCCTAGTGATGAAATCCGGGCCGGATTTATACCGTTTGATTCACGATCATGTTGACGAAGCTTTTTGGTGCACACGAACGGCTGGACGTACAATGCTCCGGGTGGTCTCAAAAAATTGTTTAGCTCAAGACGAATTTAATAACGTAAAAAAAGCATACCCTTCTATCGAAAGTTTTTGAGATACGGCGTTCTTAAAATTTCAACCCCTATTTTGAACCCCTTAGAGATGACTGACAGTAACGTCGAGGACCAACTAGACCCCGAACGGAACCTATAACTCGAATTTCATCAATTTTGTTTCATGGTAACTAAGAAAAGTGGCCCGTACGGCGTAGACAGAAATATTTTTATTGCATTTTCGGATTCTACATACCTTGAAACGTAAACCATCAAATTTTGAGGGGGGTTAGAATTTTTTTTTTTCATGCTCGATTCTACTGGTTCATCATTGAAAATAATAAACCAAAATATGCCATTCCGTCGATATTTTTCTGGGATATGTTGTACGTGGCCTTGAAAGATAAAGTGTGAAGAATGTTTACTGGCAATAAACAAGGACGAGAACAGTGCTGTGAACTTGACCACCAATTTAGTCTCAATTGAAAACCGTGGAGGACTGACTCAGCCGTCACCTGATATTACCCGCTTATGCAGGATCTGCGAGCAAATTTTCAAGACAACGATTACGAAATACAAAATCAAGAGCAACCTCAATCATTATACCAACAATTTACTTTCCGCTTGCTCAAATATTAACCTCTTCACAGAATCGACCCATCTATCAACCCAGGGAGAAGACAACCACAAGCATTGGTTAGTCGAAAGCATCGGGAAAATTTATTTCTCAATCAGAATTAAAAAATATGTCTGGGACAAAAACCAGAACATTCAAGAAGAAAGAGTGAGACAGAAGCTAAAAAAAACTCATTTTAAAGGGCAATGATTTTATTTAACCCATTCGCAACCAATTTTTCTATTGTTCATTTGATTAATAAAGTTTATTGATACTCTTTCAAGTGCATTATTTTAATAAATTGCCTACCTATTATAGGTACCTACATTCCGAGGGAGCTCATACACCTATTTGGAATGACAATAAATCATCTGTACATGATATAAAAGCAGATGCGCTATGAGGATGCAAGTAGGGTACCTATATGGCCGTGAGCAGTGGAAGCCCCTTGACTAGGCGGGGCAAGGCACCAGAGGGTTGGGGGGGGGCAGAGCATACGCCCGTTCACCTTCCAGCACGGGGAAGGCCGCTCTAGTTATTTCTATACTCACTGGCCCGCCTGAAGGTTAAAACTATGAAATGTGGCCACAGTTGAGACAGAAAGTCCCAGGGGTGTGCAGGTCCAGCTAATTCCCAGTAACGGTTCCGGCAGGTACAGTGACAAGGATGTAACCGTTCCAACTTACCGGTACAGTTCCCTTATCGGTACACCCACAGAAAAGCACATACCCTTACACAGAAAAGAAAAACGGAGTTATTGAAAAATAGTCTATTTCCACTAATACACGAAAAACGCAAAAAACACTGTTATACCGGTTTCGGTGATCAAACCATCGTCAGTAACACACAATAACTTATTTATTTATTTAGTTATTTACTTATTTATTTATTTAGTTATTGTGTGTTACTGACGATGGTTTGATCACCGAAACCGGTATAATAGTGTTTTTTGCGTTTTTCGTGTATTAGTGGAAATAGACTATTTTTCAATAACTCCGTTTTTCCTTGAAATGGGTTTCCACGATTTCGTCGCGAGTGATTTAGTTCGTACCCTTACACCTTGACATCCCTGTCCTGATTTTTTTGGACTTATGTAATGCAATAGATAAGTTATCCATTCAGGAACTGAGGCTGGTATTTGATAAACTTTAAACGATTTAAACGTGAGAGGGTAGTAGAGGGGTCGAGGACCCTGAGGACCCGCACGTGCCGTCATATTTCCCGGTCCAGCTAATAACTGGAACTGGAACCATTATGTGTACTCGGACACCGATTACGGTTCCATCTTTCCCGGTCCAGTTACTCAGTAACTGGAACCATAGTGTCATACTTGGAGACAGAACGATTCCATCCTTCCCGGTCCGCTTACCGGTACGCGTGTACCGGTAAGGGCCAAGATGTTGTCACTGCTTGGAACCGTTCCAATACGAGACTAGGTTCCACAGTCCCGGTACAGCAGTACCGACCCACCCCTAGAAAGTCCCAAATTTTGGCTAAGCACCTCAATCACTTGAAAAGTGTTTTCACTTTTCACTCACTTGAATAGTAGTGTTTTCTGTGCTTGAACATGTGGCCATTTTACAATAAAAATCATAAGATGCATGCGTTTCATCGTAGGTGTTTGCAATCACCTACGATGAAACACATCACTCGAATGATTTTTATTGTAAAATGGCAAAATTTGGAACGTTTTGGGGCAATAGGAGAGCTTCTAACGCTATTTCTTTCTAACAGACAAACTCTATCTGTAATGGGATTTTTGGACATAATTTATTTATTGAATAATACTATCATATTTCGTAATACAGGTACCTTATTGGTAATTGTTTTCAATTCATACTTTTTGGAATCATTTGTATCGGTATGTTCAGCATGGTGCACTAGACACTCAAACTGCAGTCTAATAGGGTGGATTTGGACAACCTTTTTTATCGGATTTCATGGTTCAACTTGTGACAGTGGCTGTTATCGAGTCGTTTATTGTTCCGGTGAAGATGGGGGTTTGGCGGAAGTCTAATCGATATCCCTTCGTAACTGGTGATAATCTCACTGGTCTAGAGGTGGGCACTCTCGAGAGTCCACCGTCACTTTGTCAGATGGTAGCAGAGCGTGGTTTGGTAGCATGCCCTGTGTAATTCACCATACTCCAGCCACTTTCTATGGGCTTTCCAGGAGGATAAGCCCAAAGGTTTCCAGGATTCCTATAAAAACATCCTGCCCCTTTGATATCACATACATCTATTCACTTCCCCACCCCCTTTAGAGTGTCAACATAATTAAAATATTATATTGAGCTCATTTGAAGGCTATTAATGCCATGACCCAATTGTTGTTCCATCCTAACGATGGAGGTTGATCACCTAGAGGTTGCCCAGATGAGCACGATTCACTGGCCAACCTCTGACAACATTTTTTCTCCGCCAATACTCGTATGAAGTAGCTACGATCTCCACCAGTAAATTATTGAGGTAGTACCATTACGATGGAGGTTAGACACATTGAAGTTGTTCAAATGCCCTTTCCTGAACCAGAACTTCATACTACTTTTCAGTCTCATGCTTCTGCTACCAAGAAGTATGTCATGCGGGGAGGAGCGTGACGGTGGCTGTTCTCGAGCTGTTTGAAGCCTGATCCGTATCCCTTCTTAACCGGTGATAATCTCGCTGGTCTAGAGACTCTCGAGAGTCCACCGTCACTGTAAGATGTCACGGATGGATGCCATCTTGAATTCCCCGGGTTCTACGCGATCGCCCGGCGATCGATATCGGCCGCCAGAACCGTCGGCGCGAGACCCATCTGCGCAGCTTCCCCACGCTACGAAGGGGTGAATCTGGGAGGAGAGGGGTAGGAGATATACCCGATTGCAGCCGCCATGATGGCCAATGGAGACAGAGACTTCCCAGAGACTAGACCTGCGACCCAGAGCCCGTGTAGTAGAGATTGAGTTGAGTTGTGTAAGAGCCTTCAGCGTTTGTGAAATCCCAGTTGTGTGACCCCCGTTGATAACCTGGACTTTTGCCTATTGTTTTACCTACCGGAGTATTAATAGTAAAGACGATCCGAGACGGGAGAGAATACCGCGACCACGAAGCACAGGGGTTCAACATCTGTTGAAACCCACTGTTCTGCCGCGGACCAATTCCTGTTTCAGGCGATACCTGTTCGCCATTGGGGTGGACGCCGAAGCAGAGGACGCAGGAGCCCGCAACCAGGAGGTTGCCCGAGACGAGGAACATCTACCAGGTTCCAGGGAAGGTAGGACTTGCACCCTTACCCCGTATTATCCATTCTTGCAAGTTTCACGTAGCAGTGCCCCTCAGGCGTCCAATATATCATCCTGTTTTGCAAGGAGTCACAGAGGGATTCTTTCGTTCTGTTACAGAACCCGTTCAGGTAGAATCTACTACCCCCAGCCTTGGCCTTACCTTGCACCCCTCTACCACGTGCAGGTGCGCACACAGAACCCCTGACTTGCACCCCCTTGGATCTGAGTACCCGACTCCGGAACTAACGCCACACAACCACAACATTCTCTTATCACACATTTAATTGCAGTAAATTCCAGTACAAGTAAATTCATCCCTTTGCATTGTTTCGAGCTCCGTATTCCACGAACGTTAACTTCAGTCAATATCTTGTCTTTTGCATTTGCCGCATCTCGTGAACCCCTTCCAACTGTATTTTGCTTTCCGTTAATAAATTCTCTTGTTCTTAGTTCACTGATTCAATTCACCCGAAAATATCAGTTACTCGCTTGCCTTGCTGGAAGCATAGTATTTTATTAAACTTTCAGCATACGTCTCCTGAACTCGAGCCAGTACTGTGCAAAGCTGTCTTGGGGCCAACTGCCTCCTACAAACAGGTAATAGTGTACGTGGAGAATTCCACCATCCTTCACTCTGCCATCCCTAGGAATTAGGAATTCAACACGTTACAGTCACTCTCCTCAATCACAAACTTTCTCGATTTTGAAACGGGGTTCTCACAATTTCCATTTGTTTTGGGGATTTCGTTTCCTCCTTTATGAGGATTCAGGAATGGTTATTTCTAATTCATTGGCCTGAGAGGATGCTAGGGATAATTCATTAGATTGGTCAGCATTGAAAACGTGAGTTCAGTGGATTAATGGACCTTTTTTAGGTACCCTTCAAACCCACCTATAGTGCCGATTACCAATAGTTTTACACCACTAGGGGCAAGATGGTAGGTAGGTACCTGAATATTTAAAGTCAAAGGTTCATGAATAACCTCCTTACCACATGTCAAGGACCTCACGTTTGGCATACAGAGACAATAGCACCCATGGGCTTTCAATTAAATGAATAAGGGGGCAACCTGTGGGCAGCCCTTCGAATTTCAGCTCATTAATACCGTTTTCTTTAGCGCTTTGACTGTGGATTCTTCAAAAAGGTATTACTTCAGTTTCTAGTCAAATTTATCAGACTTACTGTCAGTGCATATGGTTACAAGAAACTGAGTAGATAAAATATATTCCTTGAAATCTGGAACCCAGAAGTGAGCATATCTACTACTTTTTTGGAACACTAAGTTTGAGTGTACATTCCGCTCATGAGTGAATACTCTATTTTCATACAAATTTTTCAAGACAGGGTCCATCAGCAAGGGTCGTCAAAAAACCTGGGTTCTAGTCCCACTAGAGGCCCATTTTTCTGGTTCCTGTTTTCCCAGTTTCTGAATAGAATAGGTAAACTAAAGAGCAACAATAATAAAACGCCAACACTTTCTTCTTGGAATGAGGTTTGTATTAACTGACTTCTGAACCTATACAGAAAGTGCATACAACAGCATCTTTTGTTAATGCTGTATCAGAAGTTCAAGGAACAAAGAAGAGACCCTTTATCTCAAAATGAAACAAAACCTGTGACTGTATATTTACAAAACGAACTTCTATGTAAAAGCTACACTAAGTCTGTGAAAACTAAATTATATTTACACGTATACCAGAAGTGCTCCCTCTTGTTACAATAGAACAACTAACCATTCAGGAGTATTCTTAGTTATGTTTACCCTTCGAACCTAAAAGCCTATCAAGAATTTCTATCAATGTCAATAGTTAGTACTACTAACAATGCTAATACATGTAGAAGGACAACTGGTTGGCATCAAAACATCAAAAAACCGACTTAACGCAGCCAGATGCTGCACAGAATAATTTATTACACCACTAATCTATACACTGGTGTTCCCTATCAAATAGATATATACATATATGACAGTGAAATAAGATCTAGGACCTACCTAAAGAAAAAAAACTAGATTATCTTTCAATCAACTCATATGACATAGGTATTCTAGAATTTACAAAAATATCAGTATGCTTAAAGTATCATAGGAAGAATTCAACTAGTACATCACTGAGCTGATGACACCATAACGTTGCATTATACATTCAACTGTCCAAATGACAGATTTATTCGTGAGGTTGCAGGCTACAGTCAAGTGCTCTGCCATACGTACACTAAAGTATGAATGAAGAAATAAGTAATGCAATCCCAAAACAGGTACTGGAAATGAGATCAAATGATCAAAAGGATTCACCTATCAGATAAACACCCCACCCTCCTCACATATGGAATCATGGTTTTTCCTAATAGGTAATTCCAATTTTGGAAAAGAAAAATAATAATGGAAAACTCAATTTTCAACATGACACTAAAGAGAGCGCGTAAATTATGAAATTGCAAGCAGCTTATTAAAATTAATTCATCAAATGAAAGATATCCAAACAGAATTTGGCTTAAGAAGGAATCAACCTGATCGCAAGCTGTTTTTTCCAAAGAACACGATGGATCATTCACTTTAAGTGTTTCCCTTTTCTGAATAATTTAAAGATTCAGTAATGAATATGTCTGTTGAAGATTCATAAAATAGTATAGTGTCATTTCAATAATGTACTCTCCTCCAACACACTGTTAAAATTCAATGTGCAAAACACATTTTTTAAATTATTGTATTACTTTCCGAATTATGTCCTTGGAATATGCGTAGGGACAGAATTTTCATAATAAAGAAAGTGCTAGTATTCAATTTGTTATTATCAAAGTATCAAATACAAGCACAATGACTAGGAAACTCTATCAAAATGTGTGTTATAACATTGAGATTTAGTTGTGCCCAAAAGAATAAATCACAATGGTATTCCTAATAAACAGAAATCACATAGGTACTTGAAAAAAGCACACTGATATTCACTCTGTCAACAATCACGCTCAAGAAACAGAAATCACAAGGTGAATACACTCAAAGAACAGCCGAACTAATAACACATACTGCAGGAGATGGGATCTTTCATCCTAGCTAATTAAATGATCAGAGCGACTAATGAGAAATGAAACAAGAATTTTCACCAAGAAAATACACGTCTGCGCACAACAATTCATCAGTTCCATAATTTGGAAGGAAAAATACATAGACAAAATGGTCCGAGTGTTGTCGAAATGTTGACATTTAGAGGTAAATGCATCTTCTTAAGAACTAAAGTATGAAGAGAACTAAGGTAAGAACAAAATATGAGACATTTTTCAAACCATTGCTCCAGTAGTTTCTTGAAAAACTAAGCGTTTTATGATACTTGCAAGCATTTACTCCAAGAAATAATGTGGAGGAATATCACACTAAACTATTCAAAATCCAGACAAAGCTGTGACAGAATTCAGCATGTTCTAAAAATGTGTTAGCTATGGAGCATAAATATCCTACAATTAAATATTGTACAATGCACTGACCAAAACCAGAGTATAGAATAGTATCTCTTGGTCAATCATTACATTCAAATATATCCTAGAAAATAAAAATGTTTATATGAAGGGTATATTCCTCCATTACTTTCAGTCAATCATACATTCCACAATCAAAGATTACTAACACCACCTGCTCCTCATTTGTTCACTGATTTCATGAAACATATTTTGAAAACGTCATTATTTTAGTGTCGTATACAAAAATAGGCTTCCAACAATGGAAGGACATCATCTAGTAACTGAAATTTTCTTCAATGATTTGTTGGGAGTTCGTCATGAATTTCTTTCATAACACAAATAATTCCAACTGCAGCAAAGACAAATAAAATGAAAATCAATAAACTGTATACCAATCTGGAGTGATGTGTACACTGCTGTGTTGTATATTCAAACAATAACCATGTCAAGGAGAAAAGTAAATTTTTTGAGAAATTTTTGTTTTTTTTCCGTTTCAGAGTATTCTCTATTTGTTTGAATTTAACGTTCTTCATATACAGGGTGGGCCCAAACGAAACAGGAATACTTTGAGGACTTCCAGGAAATTTCATGCTGATCATGATTAGTAAACCGCTTGAAAGGAGGAAGATAGGTGGGGGTATTATGCGGTCAATAAGGTTTGTTTCTATTGGAATTTAATTTTTAAATTATTTGAATAAAGAAAATGTGTTTTAATAAAATTATTGCCTCAAATATCCCACTGCCAGCATCAACACAATGAACAGTTCGATGGGCTAGGCTAAAGACCTTGTAGCACTGCGGATTTGATTAGGCTCCAGAGATAATTCGTTAAACGCGATTTGTACTCAGTCGATGATCTTCCGATTGCGTTGGGGCAGAATAAACTTCATCTTTTATCATCCGCCAAAGGAAAAAATCTAATGGAGCTAGATCTGGATATCTTGGAGGCCACGTGGGCGGCCAGGGCGACTCAACCAGTACTACCAATGTACTCACCAACAACTTCCAGTGTTTCAGGACTTCATACAAACTAACATACTCCCGCAAATTCCGATGGCAGTTGATGAATACTGAGGGGTGTGGTGCACACTAAGTGAATGTCCGCATACTCCTCGTTTGTCTATCTAGGCATTTTTGTGGCAAACTGATTCAACACTGATGACCTTCCCATGGTTCATTTCAGCTACTATGGCTAAAATTTGTTTCATTTCATTGAGGATCACAACTGGTGTAATTCATAGGATCAAAATTCACATTACCCACCTATCTTCTCCTTTCAAATGATTTATTAACAAGTCGAAACTTCGAAAATTCGCCAAAAATCGTCGCTCCATAGTTTCGATATATGGTTGGTCCAATTTTACGCAGAATTTGATTTCCTGCAACTGTAATTCTCCGCGTTTTTTGCCGAAAAACGTTGAAGAAAGTGGTTTTTTGCGAGAAAAAAAAAGTGGTTCAGAATCATTCAAGGACCCTTAATATATGGTATATTCGTGATCAGCCTATAAGTCCTCGAAGTATCCTTCTACCGTTTATATATATATAGGGTGATTCCTGGTTGTCCGACAGAAAAAAATTGAGTGAAACCACATCAAACGGAGAAGAGTGCCAAACATCGTAGACAGATCGATTTTTGAAGTTTTTTCGCCAGAAAACCGTTATTTCACTCACACTTGATTTTCTCATGCTTTTCCATTTTCTACCCCGTTTTTGAAAACTACATTAAATTTGATGTTAGACACCTCCATCAGAATTTCCTAGAACTCACAAAAATAATGCTTCAAGGGGCAATTCTGAGAAAACATTGAAAAATAGGTAGTTGTACTGAAAATACCTCTAGCACTTCGCAAATCTCATCAGAACGTGGAATTTTCACCAAAATCGAGGGTTTTTCATGTAACACGACTCCCTAAAAACTTGAGGAGTTCGGACTTCCACATAATTTTCTCTGCTGAATCGAATGGCCACTCTCCCAAGCCTTCCAGACTGACTAAAAATTGATTTTTAGATCCTCTGTGTTCAAGTTATATTTAAAAAAAAAACGCGTTTTCTCAACATTTGGTCTAAAATTCCACGTTTTTTGAGATGCATACTTCATTTTATCCCCTAAATGTCACTGCAGAAATAAAATTTGGGAAAAATTTTGTAAGATTTGCAAAGCGCTAGGGGTTTCTAAGTACACCTACTTATTTTAGAAATTTTCTTAGAACTGCCATTTTAGCGAATTTTCAAACAAAATGGAGCTATTGCAACGGATCCTAAATTTTCAGAACATGAATTTTTGAAATTTTTCATAGGCAAATCCGTTTCAGAACATCCTGAATTCGTCCCTCAATTTTAACAAAAATTTATATACATATATATACATATTTATATATATACCTCGTGGTAGTTTTTTTGACTAGGTAGTTTGGATATGATGGAGGTGGATGAATGACCAACCTAGACGTTTTTTGTTGTTATTGTTTATTCCACGACGTTTCGGTCCTGGAACAGGAATCTAATCGTGTGGACAGCAATAGGTTTATATATATATATGTAGCATTCATAGGAAACGTTCCAGAAGAACAATACAGTTCTTTAGTAATGGTTGTGGATGAAAAATCAAACACAAATATATAGGAACGTACTTACTACGAAAATGCTTACTTTTTCTACTCATCTTCTTGAAACAAGAGAAGTGCTGAAATATCAAGTAAGAAAACTGCGTGCATATTGCACTGCATGTATACAAGATTATGCTCGCGCGCGTGTTTGTGTGTGTGTGTATTGTAGTGACACGTCCAGATGGTATGTTTATAATAGCAACAGAAACGACAAGTTCAAAGGTGAGCACGTTTCAAAATCAAAAAGTGGGTTACAAATTTGAGCTTTAGGGGACGAAAAATCTGTAAAAATAACTAAAAAACCATCTAAAATTTGATAATGACATTACTACTGAACGTCAAGATTACAGCTGTTGGTGATTAAGATCGTAATGAAAATCGCCAGACTTGAGTGGAATTGGACCAGATTCATTAATGAAAAATTGCAATAGATTATTTTCCACTGAACATGAAATGTCACGACATGACATTACTTGAAATTACAATAGAAAGAACTGAAATATGGGTAGAATGATGGATTGAACATACACTGAGTAATCAAAAGACACATCAATGCCAGTTCAAGCCTTTTCTAAGGCCGAATCTCTAATAGGATCTGGGCTTCCAGGTCATGAAGATGGTTTTAAAATAATATAAAATTACATGAATCACAAAATCATAGGAAAACAGCAGTGAGGAATGGACGCCCATTTTTTAAAAATTCTTTCAAATTGTAGGTCTAACAAGGAGCTTTTCAAAAAGGTGCTATATTATGGGTCAGAAATCAATAGAAGTGGGGGGAAAGGGGGAGGGAAGAAGCATGCAACGTCATCTGGTGTGTATTGCTTCCTCGCTCCTGTACATGAGAACCGAGTGAGAGGGAGATACATACCAGATGACACCACGCTTTTTCTTTAGCTTATTCCCACTGAACTACTTGGCCTTCGGAGCTGATAATTGGGATACAGGGGTGTTTGAGGGTGCTGAATCCCATTCTGACGTCAAAAGCAGCAAATTCCAACCCATGTACAATCCTCACTGAAACATGTGTACACATTATAAAATAAACCTTAAAATGTAATATGATTATATCACAATATTATCATTCATTCTACTTCCAATGTAAATCTTTTCAATAAGAAAGAAATTCACATGTTTCATTAGGCTTTTGACTGCAAGTTGGTTCATATCATCATTTCTGGAATTCCTCCACCATGTTGACTGCAGACGCCTACTTAACCCCCAATCAGAGATTTCCTCCAGTTTAACCACTTTCCACCAAACAGTGCAAGGCTGACAGAGAATCGTGATCTGTTGGCGAATTTTCAGAGAAAATAAAGTGGGTACTAAGTCCCAAGTACATGCATCTGATGACCAGACAGGCTTTCGTCAATGCCATTCCAACCTGGCAAATTTCAAATTTTTTTTCGTTTTTAAGGTTTAGGTACCGCTGGATTCGTATTTTCAAGGCACATCCAATGGCAACATTAGTTTCAAAATAACCTTGATAGAATGCACAGAAATCTTCTAGTAACAAAGCTTATCTCAAAAAGCCCTCCGAAGTGCAGGACCCGAGCCGAGTCTTTCATTAGTGGGCAGGCACACAAAAAACATTTTTTCATCAATATTGAATTGTAGGTATTAAAGCAGCTATGAGAATAATTTACTGAATAATTTTCTTTGATATTTCCCGATCTACGTCCGATTATTTCATGCTCAAAAGTTAGCCAATGAGATTCACAAGGTTTTCATTTGAAATTCTGGCTTCCCTTAAAATTTTTCGAGTTCCGCTATGTTCATTGAGGTTAGAATGAGGACTTCGAATGAGTAACTCAGTTATTTCAGTTTTGACTTTCCATGCCAACAAAAAAACTCTATGTTATTTGACAACCAGATGGTTAGGAGGGAGGTAAACTAAGAATATACATGGTAAACCATTTTGTCAATGTAGAATTATGGAAGGAATTAGAAAAGATGGTAGTTATGAAGAAAGAAATGAGCCATTAAGATACACACGGAGCTCCACTGGGTTGGTACTGGATTGTAAGAAACCCTACACCCATTCACGTCATAGGATATCCCACTCACAACAGTGTTGATAATCCTCTTCAAAATAGGTTCGGATGTGCCTTGTTCTGGATTATCAACACTTTCTTGTGATCTGTAGGTAGGTACCTAATAATATAGAGCATGGTAACCAAACTTTCTTGTTCCAACTTAAGCCCACCAAAATCCACAAGAAAAATATTGGTATTTGTGTACGGGGCATTTGCATTCAAGTCATCCACAAGCATTTAAACCAAATCAATGAAAGTAGAGTACTAAGTTGAGAGAATCTTAATGATACTCTTCAACCAAAAACTCGAATCAGTCGAATTTTTGTTAAAAATAGCATTAACAAATGGTACCAATGTTTTATACAATTTAAAATAAATAAATAAACCACCCTAAGTAACAAAAAACTACTTGGATACTCATTCTAACAAGGCAAGGGTGCAACCTTACTTCATACAGTTCAATCAATACAGTTATGCCAATGAATGAAACGTTTTGATGGGTCAATGCTACTCTCCGGGTGGGGGGTTGCACCTGGGGCCCATTCCTAAAGACTTCACTCTTTACTCTTCAAATCCACACTTCGCAATTTGAGAACGAATTTAGTTCCTAAAGAACGCTCTTGATTTGAAGAGGAACAGTGAAATGCGAAGTGTAGAATTGCAGAGTTTTACCCTGTTTTGAACAGTTCCGTTCCTAAATGTTATCTTTCGCAAAATGCAAAGTGAAGTCTGTGTTTCAAATGAAGAGTTTACAAAACATTTTTGTAGAGTCCCAAATGACTCTGCGGTAGAATGACATACTTTTCAAATCGGTTTTTAGGTTTTATTTCTTCGTTAAATTCAGTGTTTGGTAGTGCCAATAAAAACAAGAGAATTCAATCTTTCGGTTTTGTCTAAAGATGGTCCAGTTAGTGTGAGGGCAAACATATATAATAGGATCGAAGTTAGCTCCACGGCGGCCATCAAAATATCCTACATTTGGGGGGAAGGAAAGGTTAGGCAAGGGACAGGTTGTTGTATTTAGTGGATAAAAAGCGACAACCTACCTAATTTTTTTAAATGGAAATTTTCCGGTACTTCTAATCAGAGGATAATGATGAGGACGTTGAACCTGCTCGACTCTCCGTGTCGGCCGCAGTCATCGAGCGCGAATTAATTTCGTGGTCAGCGACACAACTTTCAGGGAGTCATTTCGCCTAACCAAATCCCAAGTTAATTCACAGAAGGACGGAAGACTTGATGAAATCGGATTCGGAATAAAAGGATCGGAACATACAATGATAAACTGTAACAGTTACAGGAGATTACTCCACAAAACGAAGGTTACTCTTCACAAGACTCTTCGTTTCGAGTAGAACTGCAGAGTGGGAGCACGAAGTCTTTAGGAACAGAAAGTTCTCTTACTTTTCATAATTCGCAAAGTGAACAGCACAAATGAAGACTTGCAAAGTGAAAAGTTGAAGTCTTTAGGACGTTAGGCCCCTGGTGTCATTAATTCCCATAGTAATCCCATTTCAGTATGATGGCTTGGACTGAAGAACCTACCACAGACAGTTTACGTCTGCAAATCTGGACCCCCTGGGGTGTCCCTATGATAGCTGAAGAAGCGAATAGGTAACAAGAAGTTAAAACCATCCACCACAATATGTGCCCCATGTGCATATGTATTATTTGGGAACTTATCGAATAGTGTGTTGCTTTGGATGGCTGTCATATTTGCGATATAGGTAATTAAAAACTAATGGATTTGAAACTGTACCCTAAGCTGCATAAAATAACTGAATCAAATTGTCTCAGTACTTGTTTTGATTTTCAATAACCACTTAATTCGTTTTGTCAGACTCTGCATACAGTGAGAGGTGTCTTACTGTCCTTGCACACTGAAAAATAGAATCATATAATATGGACAAGTTACCTCGATTTTGACTTCGCTCTCTCCTCCCCTACCATGGGCGTTGAGGTGATGCAAAGCCTTGTGTTAAACAAATGGACCAAATTCCGACAGTCTGCCAACAACTACCAATAACGACAAATCCCCTTCTGGAATCAAGATGTTAAGTACAAAGCATATCAAAAATCAGTAACATGCCACTGGTTAGAAGGAAAAGCAGGTGCTTTCAAGTTCTGGCTGGTCTCCTATCAGGCGCCTCTCCAGGTGGCGGATCGAGGGGACGCCCACCAGATATGGTGGGCACTAGATTATCCCAGGGCGGACCAAAACCAGCCACAAAAACAGAAAAGGGAACGGCCAACGGCGCAGATGGCGGAACAGATCCATTGGATCCAACGGCGGATGGGACAGAAGAGCTCCGTACCCCCACTGCCTTGTGGGTAGAGTTTTGACCTGAGGGCTAAGGGGTGGGATCCCTGACAGAACACATTCCGGCGCGTGTCCAGGCCCACTGAGCACTCGGAGGCTGTGGGCTAATAACCCGCACTTCTTAAACACAACTTATTACGGAAACAGAAATAAGCAGCACCTAGAATGATGTAACGGCACCGACCTTTGGCATGAAATTGAAAACACGCATTGGATTCTGAAACGTGCGAACATTACAGGAGAAGGGAAAGCTGAGGCAGCTGGAGAGAGATGGAGAACTACAGGCTGGACATATTGGGAGTCAGCGAAGTCAGGTGGAAAGCCTTTGGCGAGGTCTGCACCAGAAGTGGCAGAACCTTCTTGTATTCGGGACCAGAAGGTGAGGAGGCTGAGCATAGAAATGGCGTAGGCCTCTTGCTAAGCGCAAAAGCCAAGAACAGCTAGCGAGAGTGGAAGCCAGTGTCTGAACGACTTATAACTGCTCGCTTCAATTCGAAAGTAAGGAATGTGACAGTGGTTCAGTGCAATGCCCCAACTGAAGCAGCTAACAACGAAATGAAGGAAGAGTTCTACAGAGCCTTGAAAGAAGTGGTCAGAGGTGCACCCAAGCATGACATCGTCATTGTTATGGTAGACCTAAATGCAACGGTAGGGGAAGACAATGAAGGGCTGGAGCACATAATGGGGAGGCATGGAGTAGGTGATGCGAATGAAAATGGGGATATATTTTCCAGTTTTTGTGCACAGCACGATATGGTTATAGGTGGAACGATTTTCCCGCACAAGAACTGTCCTGGGTTTCCCCTGATCTAGTGACAGAGAATCAGATTGACCATCTAGCAATAAGCCAGAAGTTCCTCAGAACCTTCTTAGACGTGCGCAACAAGAGAGGCGCCGATATAGGAAGTGACCATCACCTGATGGTAGTAGTCTTCAAGTTGAAGATACTATCAGCCTCCATGAAATTTGAAAGAGCGAGCAAGCGCTTCAATACGCATAAGCTCCGAGTGCCGAAGGTCAAGCAAGAGTTCACGATAGAATTAAAAAACAGATTCGAAGCCCTGCAGCTACCCACAGACGATGGAATCGACGCCATGTGGGATGCTATTAAGGGTATGTCAATGGAGTCAGTGAAGAGAAGCTTAGTTACGTGGACTCGCAAAGGAATGATTGGATTTCAGATAAGTCGTGGGAAGAAACCGATTCAAGGAAAAGGCTGAAAAGAAATATAAATGAGAGCAAGACTCCCCTACAGAAGGCCCAAGCCCAGAAGGAGTACAGCAAAGCCGACAGGATAGTGAAGAGGAGCATTAGGAAGGACCACAGAGAATGGACTGATGAACTGGCAGGGAGGGCTGAACTGGCAGCTCAACAGGGTGACTCAAAGGAGCTCTATGATGTCATCCGTATGTTGGCAAAGAAGGGCTTCAGGAAAAGCAAGCCGGTCAAGAGCGAAGATGGCACTCTGCTAACCTTGCAAGCAGACCAGCTGAAAAGATGGAAAGAGCACTTCGAAGAGGTACTCAACCATGAGACCAACGACCCTGCTCAACCTGAATTCCGATTCAGAAATTTAGGCGACAGATATAGCTGCCAATCCTCCAAACATCCAAGAAATAGTCTGTGCCATCAACGAAATGAAAAATGGAAAGGCAACAGGAGTAGACAGGATCCCAGCAGAGGTCCTGAAAGCTGATGCTAGGAGCACAGTAGCTGCCACTGAACCATTAGTTCGGGAAGTTTCTGAGTCAGAAGGAGTGCCTGCTGATTGGCGGAAAGGCATGATTATTAAACTCCCAAAGAAAGGTGACACGTCCATTTGTGACAACTGGAGAGGTATTACCCTGCTAACCATTGTCAGCAAGGTCGTTGACAAGATTGTGCTCAGGAGGATCAAACCATCAATAGAAAGGCGCCTCAGAAGGGAGCAGGCTGGATTTAGGGAGCACAAAAGCTGCATTGACCTGATCAACACGTTGTGAATCATTGTAGAGCAAAGCGCGGAATGGCAAAGCCCACTTTACCCAGCATTTATCGATTTTGAAAAGGCCTTTGACTCTATCAATAGAGATGTAATGTGGGGTATCCTAGAGAGATATGGCATACCTCCCAAAATTGTGGGTGTCACTAAGGCCATGTACGAAGACTACAAGTGCCACGTAGTTCATGAAGGAAATCTCTCTCGGAGTCCATACAAATTAGATCAGATGTTAAGCAAGTCTGCGTTCTCTCTCCCACCCTGTTTATTATTGTCCTTGCTGCTGTGATGCGGGGTATGACAAGAGGTCGGAAGCTGGGAATTCAATGGTCGATGTGGGAGCGACTGGAGGACCTTGATTTTGCGGATGACCTCTGTCTTCTGGCACAGCACTTCGGTGACCCCCAAGCAAAGCTGTCTGCCTTGCACAAAATTGCTGGAGGAGTCGGCCTGAGGATTAACTCGAGGAAAACCAAGGAGTTTCGTGTAAAACCTCGAGTGGGCGAACCACTGAAGCTAAAGGACAATGCCGTTGAGAGGGTCGAGTCCTTTGTGTATCTGGGGAGTGTCATTGCGGAGAATGGGGGCAGTGACGATGACGTGAAGCTCAGGATCAAAAAGGCCAACAGAGCTTTTGTCCAGTTGTATCCAGTTTGGAAGAGCGGAAACATTTCCAGGAGAACAAAAGTGCATATTTTCAATAAAATGTAAAATCCGTCCTACTCTATGGATGCGAAACCTGGAAAGTGCCCCAAGACATTAGCAACCGATTGCAGGTCTTCGTAAACCAGTGTCTCAGGCGAATTATGAGAATTTGGTGGCCTGAGACAATAAGGATCGAGGATCTCTGGGCAGCTACAAGTCAGGAGCCGATCGCTGCCGAAGTTCTCTGCAGGAAATGGAGGTGGATTGGCCACACCCTTAGGAAGGCCGATGCCATAGAGAAGGACGCACTGGACTGGAATCCCCAGGGGCGACGCAGGCCAGGACGACCCAAGAACACGTGGAAGCGATCCATACTGAAGGAGGCGGAAGGCACACGGAAGACATGGGGAGACGTGAAGGGGTTGGCGCAAAACAGAGAAGAATGAAGGCTGTTTATGGATGCCCTATGCTCCTCGAGGAGTTCAAGGAACTAAGTCAAAGGAAGTCACTTCGAATTTTGACTTCACTCTCTCCTCCCTACCATGGGTGTTGAGGTGGTGCACAGCCTTGTGTTAAACATATGGACCAAATTCCGACAGTCTGCCAACAACTACCAATAACTTCCACAATGATGACAAATCCTCTTCTGGAATCAACATGGTAAGTAAAAAGCATATCAAAAATCAGTAACATGCCACTGGTTAGAAGGAAAAGGAGGTGCTTCCAAGTACAGACAGTAAAAGAATAAGCGAAAAAACTGGAAGTAAAAAAAAGAACAAATACACCAGTTTTGGTAGAAAGGAGTTGATGGTTGTTTTTTTTTTTTGCTACTGCACCACCTGTGTCCATGGTAGTGTGGAGGAGGCGAAGTTAAAATTCGAACTTCTAACCTCAACATCTCACTTGATTAACAGCCATCTCTGCCACTTTCAGCATCCTCTTGAGAAGGGCATCATGCAGTCTTCAACAACACATGGACACCTATTGCAACCTTTTCTACCTTATTAGAACGAACAAAGTTCATGCAGGAGCCTACTTCGTTCTAGAAAAGCAAAGTTCAAAAACCAGAATATTTTCTAGACATAGATACTTGGCCACCGTCTGAAATGTACAAAAACATGATCAGATGCTGCAAGTGTTGTAAGACAAATATCAGAAAATGAATAATGTGGTGTAAGGATAGTACTTGAAAATTTCTCAAACATTGCAGATAATTCAGCATGAGATGTTTTCAGACGAGACAGACAATCAATATACCAAAAAATTGGCAGCTAATTTACAAATATCGAGCTGTTAAGAATGGAAAATCCTCATTAAGGAACAAGCTGCCAGATGCACTAGAAATCTTCTCAAAACATTTGACTATAGAACACGCTGCCAAACGAAAAACTCCGAACAACAAATTCAATAAGTTCAGATTTACAGCCTACTAAAAAATTAAAAAATAAAAATACAATAGTAACAGAAATTAATAGTGTAACAATGGATAATGATAGTTACGACATTGGGTGGTAGACCCCAAATAAGAAGCAGGACACAAACATGGCCCCTTTGACATCCTGAGCAAATATAGTAGCTAATACCTAAAGCATTACTAACAAATTTGATAACAAATCTACTGTCCCACTTATAATAGTTTCATCTTCTTCTTCATCTTCGATATATAAGGCAGGATATGGAACAGTAAATCAGACAAGTCGCAAATTCGTTACATTGAACTATTTTGTTCAAAATGTTTCTTCGGTGACTCGTTCAGCATCAGATGCTAGTGCTTCTCTCAATGTTTCGACACAGCTCTTGGGAATCAGCGTACCTACGGATTCATGAAACTTGTGAGAATTTGTACCAATTCAATTCACCTAATATATGGTCAATGGTTGCAAGTTGATAACGTTGTCGAGTTTATACAGGAACACTTTACGACTTACCAACGATTTTCACACCTTCTGCAGTCCTCAGTCGAATAACTTGCATTTTAGTGTTATGACCAGTTTTAGCAGCCAAGACTGATTCAATTCGTGTCCATACATTTAGAACAGATCCTGAAAGTACATTGTACGTCCTTCTCCTCAGACCTACTTCACAGTCCAGGCCTAAAGTAGAACTTTTACAATTTCCACGCCTGAAGTAACAAATATCTACCATTAGTATTATAATCAATTGATCAAGAATTAAAATAGTTTCAAGAAGGATAGCACAATAAGATGAAAATATTCTCTGCAAAAAAAAATATATATATCACCATACCAATAGGCATGTGAGCAAACAGTTTCGGACGCATCATACTGTTCTTTCCAGTGAGATTCTGCTTCATCCTTCGTGACCAATTTATACTTCTTTTCAAGTTCTCCAAGGGTTTCTTGCCTCAACTGTAGATGATGACATAGAAAATAATTATCAACTAACAAAATATCATTGTTTACGTACTGGTAATAACAGTTGAAAACTTATTTGACAAAATAACTTGTCAATTTACCTAGCTGAATGATGGATTTATTGTTTTCTGGTTAAATAATACTCATGGTACTATACTAACTTTATTGAAAAATCATGAAATTTGTTTAGACAGCGGCAGCAGCAAAACATGATAATGGATGGGTAGCATTTTTTCTGCTGTCCTCCATTTCTTGTTCAGTTTACATAGGCATGCACTTTAAGCGAGGTGCAGAAAATGGGTCGTTCATGCTGGCCAGGTGCAAGAACCAAAGGTTCATGTGCGGCTTTTGTGCTGGCCAAGGTGTTGTTCGGTTCATGTTCAGTTCAGGAACTGGCTGAATTTTCAGATGAGTAAGGGCAGCTTGAACCACACATATGCTGTAATGCACCTCTTATAACCTGGAATATCCATTCCCCAAGGCCAATGGCCTAATCAGATGGAATAAACCGGTTCCTGTGAGATCTCAAAAGTTAAGATACCTCGAGCGAGGTTAGTACTTGGATAGTGGTCGGTGACTGCCATAACAAGTTCAAGTATGATCCATGTAGCAGTTGAGCGAACCCCTCTCCACTCAAGGGGGTGAGACAATGAGTAGTCAAGTAAAGAGTGAAATGATCAGATCGAATTCTGATCCTCTCATTGGATGACAGCTGATCACGTCCTCAATGCTGGCAGGGCAGTCAGACGAAAATCCCCAGTCTGAAAAACGCTGTTTACTTTACCTTACTTTTCACTTAGCTCAAATATCCTTCCACAAACGTCCATAATCTTATTCACAATTTCACGTTTGAGTAATGAAATAAACCTCAACTTAATCTATTTTATTGTGTTCCACTTTTTCTGAACTCAACTATTAGTGCAGTCTCCAGAACTGAACATGAACTGATCTGAACCTGCACCGAGCATGAAGAATGGAAATGAACTGAACTCGCTCCATTGAGACAGCACAAACAACGCTATCAAGGCTAACTGTCGAACAGCAATGTGTTAAACTGTTTCCAGGCCGAGTTCCAACATGGGATATGGAAGGTGAGGTTTTAGTGCGGCTTGTCACACATAACTTGGAGGTTATGTGTGACCCCCCTCCACGAATCTTACAAAATCCAAATTCCACCTATGGATATTGAAGATTCATCACCCTACTATGAAAAAAAGAAAGAAAGAAAAAAAGCCAACTGTCACATTTTTTTGTAAACGAAGTTTTCAATAGATGCAGCACCTCTGACAGTAAAACCATTTCCAAAATCCTGCTCCAATGGCTCAACCGATCTGAAAATGGCGTTGCAATAAGAACAGACGTAAATTGACACGACAGTAAAAGAATTCATCAAAATTAAAAATTATATTCTTTAAAATTTCGAAATTCTGGAAGAATGTAAAATTTCCGCTGGCGAAGTTTTAGAAGATAGACTCCCCAGAGCTCCTGAAGTGGCGCCCCAGCAACCTGAACCAATTTCTAACGAGACATGGCGATTTTGCTGCGAAACTGCATTCCTTTAGCCTAAAATCTTCTGCAGAGTGCACATGCGGCTCCCCTGAAACTTTGAACACGTATTTTTAAAAGGCAGCCTCTATCAGCACCTCCAGACCAGGCCTCGTGCAAAACGACCCCTGTGCTCCGAGTTGTAGCTGGGAAAAATTCCTGCTCCATCAGGTCCCTGGCGGTTTCCATTGACAATCCACTTTTTTGTTCTCAGTCTTTCAAGCTCATAATTAATTTATCTTCTACCATGGAGGTAAAACACCCAAGAAACATCTTCCACAGTACAAGACCATGTCTGACATGGCAGAGTATGGGCATCAATAAATAAAAAATATAGAAGGAATTAGGAACCAAGATAGTTTTTGTTTTAATTTCTTGTCTTCCCGTTCTTTCGATTTTTTCAACTCTGGTGTCTGGTTCCAGTTGTACTCTACCGTTTTCTTGCAAAACATTCTATATGCTGTAATAAAATTTGCTTTCTGAATTGGTAATTCGGTACCTACAATACCTACTTCTTAGGCACGTACGTAACTCGTGAGTGAAATGGTGAACTGCTATATCGCTGGTTGCAGCAACAGATCAGAGAAAAACCTCATCAATCTACCTTTCCATATACCAAATACCAAACAAAACCTTTAGAAGGAGCAAAGGGAAAAATGGATAATTGCGATGGGGTCATAAAAGCGGTTTGTATTATTCTTTAATGAAACTACATTCCATTCTGAGAACTTTGGACACCAACCACACTGCTCTACGATTAGTAATTCTTTTTCTATGGTTTTTCAAAATTTCCAGAGGTTCCTGCTCTCTGATGGCAGGGGGGTCCCGCCCTGGCGAGAGGGGGTGCAATGACAGGAACCTCTGAAATCTTCGAAAAATCATGGAAAAAGAACTACTTATTGTAGGCAGTGAGGTTTGTGTCAAAATTCTCAAGATGGAATCTACTTTCATTAAAAAAATTAAATAAATATGTGCGCAGACCCCACTAACGGAGAAAAATTAAGTCCACACTCACAGTAAAATACAAATCAATGAAACACCGTCAATAATAATAATTTCCATGAGTTTTTCGACGTTGAAATTGTTCACACGATTTATTCGTGTACCTGCTAATTCTGTGCCGCCAACCTTCGTTCTTTAGTCCTGATGGAAGTTTATGGCGACCTACCGTAGGAAAAAACTACTAGACAGTGTGGGTGGTGTTAAAATTCTCAGGATGGAAAATAATTGCATTAAAGTGCGCAATTAAAAGTATGTCCATTAGAACCACGGGTACCACTGAAAACTTGAAAATGGCCTCTAGCTACCAATCCGTCCCTGTGATTGGACAGAAAATTAAGCAGCAGTTCACTGGTAGGTACTCATGTACTTGGGAAACTTAAATTGATGAACAAAACTACGGTTTCATGATAAATCGAATAGCCAGCAGCAATTTTTGTGGATAGTGGTAGTCAAAATCGATTAGATCAGATGAAGTCTTGGATGATTTTACGATACAGCTACATCAGCCTATAGAAAAACAACGGAATCAACGAATGGAATAGGTACATTAAATTCAAATTGGCAAACTAATTAAAGTAAGTAGGTAGTAATAACAGAACAGTACCCAAAGCAATCTTCGGGGAAACAGGGGCTTCACTGACTGACATTTGTGGAAGTACCTACCAATGCACTGAGAATCCGTCTCTGCCGTTGGTCAATCCCTGTTCTTTGCAGGACAAAATGTGACCCACTTAAATCAATTTCGTCCATTTACCTTGGCTTGTGCACTAGCCAAAGCAGGCAAATTAATCGGCGAAAAGTGGTTTTAATAACGAGGTTTGACATCATGATCACAACACAATTCAACCAAGGAACACAATCAACTCTTCTTATTCTGTCTTCCTTATTACAGATCTCACTATTTGACGAAGTTTAAAATTACATGTCCTGTGAGTGAAACAGATGGATACTTCGACAGAATTCACGAAAAAGGCCTGTATGGTTGGTGACTGAAGGAACGAAGTGGCCGTATACGTTAATCTACTGTAATCCTAGTGCAGCTATGGAGCAAGCAAAGCCACAGGCCACCGACAGAGCGCTTTAACCCAGTTCTGTGCACGAGGCCTATATTATGTAAGCCTACTGTAATCCTAGTGGATCTATGGAGCAAACGTCGCTGCGGGCCATCAACAGAGCACTCTGACCCAGACCTGTGCATGAGGCCTATAGGCGACACAAGGACTGAGGCCAGCACGTTGATCTGGACAGCCGGTGTTTAGCCCCAGTAGTGTCGCAGCCACTACGACATACATTGAGCATGTAATAAGCAAAAAAGGCTGGCCCACAATTTCGCAACCTCCTGCATCCTGACTACACGGCCACCATGAAGCACATCCTGGGCACTCTAAGAGTGTAGCAGGAGGGTAGCAGCCACCATCTTCTTATGAAATAAAGAAATAAAATGGGAACTCCCACAAGAGCCAAAAGCCGAAGGCACGGGAGAAGAAAGCATGCACTGAAGGTGAGTAGGACGGGGGTAAAATTTGTAGGGGGCTAGCCCGCATAATTCCTGCATATTTCATCAAAATTTTATGAACAGGAGGAGGACCTGATCGGGTGGGAGTTATGAGAGTTGCAGAGTTTGCGGACACAGATGACTCGAAACCAAATTCAGAAAGCTCTGAAACGTAAAATTCGAGTGGAAATTTTGATTTTTGAGGACCAGATTTTTCTTAAGCTTTTTAAAATGATCAAAAAGCGCCCTGATAGACTTGGAAGCAAGAGACAGAAAAGAAACAAAGAAACGTGAACTCAAACAATGAGCTAGTAACCTTCTAAAACTCGACCATCGGACATTATAAACAGTTTTGGAATTTCGAAATTTAATGATAACTTCAATTTTGCTGAAATTTCTGAGTGTTGCGACAATTCTACGTGTGTACTGATTACAACGCCGTTTTCAAATCGAAAATCAGTTGAGCTGTTGAAGCAGGATTTAGGAAAGTTTTGGCCCATTTTGAACCACAACGTGGTGGCACTTTTTAGGGACACCCCTTAGAAGCATGGTGGAATCTTCAAAGGCTCCTAATAGTCAGGGGCGACCCTATTTCAGTTGGAAGGGGTCAACACTTGATGGAGAGAAAAAAAATGCGTTGCCGTAGCCGCCAGTGGTTTGAGTTCATGACGGTACGTTTATTGCCGAATGAAATCTGGGGTACACCCCCAGACCCCCGGATTATAACAGTTTAGATCAAGGATCAAAGCAAGGAAACATGGAACATGTTTTTCGAACAGGTACATGATAACAGAGGATATGGAGATAATTATGTAGAAAAACGTCTGCCAATTCGAGTAGGCACTATAGCTTCCTCACTTGAATCACATGAACGTATAGACTAGTTGGGTAGGTTCGTTATGATATGGGACCATCTGCGATCCAACCCGCGTGTACCCTCAAAATTTCATCTCTCTACGACTATTTTTTGCGTAGTTAGAAGTGTTATAAGGAAACGACATTTCATGTTAGCGCATGCGGAGAGGGAAATTACGGTAAGATTCCAATGAAGTTCATACGGAACCATCAAAGTATTATACTGATAGACCCTCCAAATGTGAACTCATTTCAACGATAATTAAGGTAGTTATGGGCACTCCAAGTATTTCACGTTTGCGCATGCACAGACTAAACGATTTTCATGATTTTGAAACAGAACCATCTGCGATCCAACCCGCGTATACCCTCAAAATTTCAGCTCTCTACGACTATTTATCACGTACTTAGAAACGTTACAAGGAAATGGTCAACATTTCATGTTCGCGCATGCGTAGATCAAAGTTACATTACCATTCCAATGAAATTGATTTGGAACTACCAAAGTATTATTCCTGACCGACCCTCCAAGTTTGAATTGATTTCAACGATATTTAGGGTAGTTATGGGTGTTCCAATTATTTCACGTTTGCGCATGCGCAGACGAAAGTCATGGTACTTTTTCAATGATTTTGGTATGGGACCATCTGTGACTCAACCCGCACCTACCCTCGAAATTTCAGCCCACTTCGACCATTATTTCGGGTAGTTATGGGCGTTACAAGGAATTACCACAGACAGACAGACATGGAACCAAATATGTTCCTCGATGTCTGAAACGGAAAATGGTATTGGAAATTTTCATTTTGGAGGACATGCACTTTTTTTACCCAATCACGAATCCAAGGCTTCCCTGCCTTCGGTAGTGAGGAAGCAAAAACTTCGTGGGATTTCCAAGCCTAGGACCAGCGACCTAACGCAATGTCATGTAATACATGTCCTCAGCTGCTTTTGGCGTTTTTCGGGTACGTAGAACCCCCTCGACAGTTTTCGGCGGAGTGAGGTCTGGCTCTCCTCGGAGTTGGGTGGCAGGAGTGGGGTAGAGGGGCGACTGTGTGGGCGACGGGGAGGGGAGTTCCCCTGGACTGGACTGGACGTTTTGCAGCCTGGTTTACTCCCGTAAAAACATGTTCCATGTTAAAATAACCATCTACAAATCTGTTTCATGCCATTCGAAAACTGAATCCGTCAGAAAAACATAGGTGTATGTCTGTGAGTGTGATGCATGTGCTTGTAAGTATGCGCGCAATGCGGATGTTGTATCCAATGTCCAGGCCATAATTCTCAACCGATTTATGAGGTTCTTTTTTATTCGACTCAGTTTTGGGTCTAGTTAACAACTACGTCGCCGAATTTTCAAAATTCACTTCAGAAGGGGAATAATATTAAAATGCAATGCCAGTGGGAGGGCTATGCAGCCAATGGGTTGAAGACACATAGGATAGACATTTATTTCATCCACTCAATTTCAGCTGTGTCTTAGTATGAAGAGTTGTATGGTAAGCACTTACTTGTAACCCTGTGTTAGGGCGATAGATGGTGTATAGTTGGTCTTTTTTGCCTTCCTTAACTGGTTTTCCAGTACTAGTACTATCAAGTGCTTCAGCCAAAATGGCAGTCTGCTTTCCATTTCTTATCTTTACATGAAACAGACAGAACATTGATATAAAATGAACAATTTTTAGAAAAACTAAATTCATCAGCCACTATCACTATTATTTAAAATGCTGCAAATAAGATGTATTTTGTTGGTTATAAATATGCTCTGCTAGACACTGCTATAAAGCTGTACAAGAATAATTGTGACATTGACCTGGATTGAAATGCACAGGTGGGAAGTGATGAGTATCAATCAAGGAACTATTGAACTTGGAGATTACAAGATTCCTCTATTTCATCCATCTACAAATAAATTGTCTTCACCTTTCAGTTTGAACTGTTATGGGCTGAACTAGCGGGATGCCTGGTTTTAAAACCCTGCCCGAGTCCAATCAACTACTAATTTTATTCAGATTTTGACCACATGTTGCTTAATATTGTATTTGATGTGGTAAAATTTGCAATTTGACCAAGTCAGTGGTTCAAAATTTGTTGAAAATATTTCTTGGAGTCAATACACATCCGACATACCGATTCATTATATCGCGGAAAGAGGGAATGCTCTGTCTTTCTCAAATCTGTAGTGAGCAGAGTCATGAAAATCGGCAAACATAGAAACTGCACTAAGCAAGAAGATAAAAAAAATGATAGTCTGACCACAGACAACTTCAAGAATGCGGCCCACCCACTTCTACGCTTGAAGAAAAGAGATGGAAAATGAGAGCAACGGACATATCTGACATGAGGCATGGGGGGTACAGGGACTTCTGCTGGATATATCCGTTACTCGTACATAAAAGGTTGATAAATGGTCGCTTAATATTAATACAACAAACTATGTCATTATTGCAGAGGAATGAGGGAGAAGGCAAACCAAAATCTCCAGGCAATTCCGATTTTTTGACTGTGGATATTTCAACCTAATAAAACCGATGATACTACCTGGATACCTACTGTGCAATGAGATGGATGAAAGGAATCACCAAATCCAGGTTCTACTTTGAGGAATGAGATACCAAATATCAATACTTGTATGAATTATTAAAATTGCAGGCTTTCACAAAATGGTAAGGAAATTTGGCCACACTCTGATGCCATCACTCTACAGATTGCCAATAAGCCTATATAGCACCATTATATTGTGTAGGCCCTAACTGCATATCAAGATTGGATAAAGTCAGACAAACGGTTTGTTAAACCTTTTGTTTTCATTGTTAAATAATGAAATGAGTGAGACGAACTTGAGATGCAAAGCTCAAATTTCAGTTGAGCAAAATGAGTGAATGTAAATTATTTATTTGTTTCACCGTTTAGCCTCATTTAACAGCTTATAACACTGGGAGAGATCAAGCAAGAAAAGAAGTCACATACTGCACCCTTGAAACCATTCATCTTGCATTTACCTGATGTGAAAGATAGAAGCCTTCTTTAGCACCAGTAAGTTGGGACCAACGATCAGAAGCATCAGTGAAATTCATACCTCTCTCAACATGCACAATATGAAGCTCTGAAGTAGCTACACCAGTTGCATGCTTTCGGACAAATTTATGAACTTTGATTCTTTTCATGTTCTCCCCTGCTGTACCCAAATCTGAAACATTAAGGGGTACTCAACAAAACACAGAAGGGACATAGAGAAAATACTGATCCAGTTTAGACACCATTTCAAAAAGGAACTACAAGTTTATAATACTGCTTTACTGTCACCGTAGCAACAGGCATCATAGTGTCTGGAAAGAACTTAAGGGTCCTCTTGGGATTCGCTCAAGAGGACTCTCAAGTCAAAGAAAATTGGATTGAATAAACTTATTTAAAAATGAAAAGTAAAAGCTGTGAACCAATAAGTATATGACGATAAATCTCACGAGTTTCCAATCGAAATATGCCTCATTCAGCCATGTGATAAATCCTAAATATATAAATGTAAGAACCATCACTACAATCCAAGAGAAAAACCACTTGAGACTTTGCCACTATTTATAAACACCAAAATCTGTCACCTTCGTGTTGGGCATCCAATCCAGTTCTGGTGGATCCAGCATCCCCTCATTCCCCCTCTCCATCCTCTATGAATAAGTGTTGAAGGACATGAATCACATATTCTATCTTCCTCTCACTTCAGAACCCTGACCTCCAAATTTCTACACCAAGTCAGACTGAACACCCGGTAATTTCTGCTTGCTGCGCTCTCTCTTTCAACAAAATAAAAACCGGTGGCTGCATTCATTTTTAAATTGATGACACTTTACATTCTCTTACACGTACCTGTAAATTCTAGTTACAATGCTTAACTCAAATCTCTGTCTTTCAGCACGTTGATCAACTCTGGCATCAATACCAATTTTCCAAACTAAATCGCTTTTCTCTCTGTAGTTCCACTGCATTAGCATTCTTAATTCATTTATTCTCATGAAGGAACCTTTAAGTACCTATTACAGAATTTCTGTACTACCTGTTCCTTGCCTTTTTCAGCTGACTAAAAAATGCCCTAAATTATAGCCTTTGAGGTGAGGACTATAGGCTGCCCCAAGATCCCAAGAGGGTCTATAATTTTTACTAGGAGAAGGCTCAAAGATCATCGTCGAGGCATCTTCACAAATCTGTTCCCTTAGGAAGTCACACTGCTGCTCCACTTCCCTTCTTATCTGCAACTCCAATATAAACCAGTCAAATTACCTGTTTTCCGTTAGCTCTTGGCAGTTAACGCCACTTTAAATTACAAAAACGTAACGGTTAGGATATTCCGTGGACCCGCAGCCTCATATTTCACCATATTCTCGTTTTTCTGAATCGTACACCATCAGACCTAAGCAGCTTCAGCACTATCGCTGTCTTACTACCTGGGTTTGAAGACTCCTCTGTACCATACTTTCCTGAAGAAATGTGTTTACAATTACTTATCTCATTCCTCCCTGCATTCTACACTCTGCGAGCTACAGATCTGACATCACGACAGTGAGCTCAATTTCCACTGAATGCGGTTTTAGAATTCATTTTTATTTTCACCTAAGAATCTACAAGCCGATTTCTTGCAAAATATACGTCATGTACTTAGATACTGGTATGACGCTACACTGTTCTTCTTTACCAACACCTGGAATACAGTCTGCTTAGATCATACAATTCCTAATTTTCCAAAAGGAAACTTGAGTACATACTCGTTTTTCGAACTATTTTAACAACGACTATCAAAAGAAATACCTGTACCAAATACTTTAAATGGAAGCCATGAGTCAAACATTGGCCCCCAGAGCTTCAGGACTCTCAAGCAACCTAACGCCTTCGACCACTCAGCTACGGGGGAAGGCAACGTAAACGATATAGAAAATGAAGCAACACCTACCGAGAATTCCAAGATCGAATCTACCAGTTTTTTTAGCCTGTGTTACTATGGCTTGAAGTGTATCCGTGAAATATTTGAAGAGTCGATTTTGTAATTCAACAGGCATTCCCAAAATTCTGTTCAAGAATTTGCTCATATTATTATAGTCCTTGTCAAGAACCAAAGATCCAGGGAGACTGTCATTGTTGACAATCAAGCCAACTCCCACCAAAGCTGCAGCTACATCTGAAATTTCATGGACAGAGAGATCAAATACCTACAATATTATAGTCGTATAATATCAAAGTAAGCTATGGCTAGTATTATGGCTTTGACATAAGCCCTAAAAATCGCACCATTCATCTGTAATGGTGAACTACAACACCAAAAACGAGGTACTAAGGAAAACATACTGGCACTCAAGAGGAAGAAGTGCCAATCTCATTTTATCCAAAGGGCCAATATATTTTCACCTGTTCAAGGACAAAAACGCTCAATGTACCTACTGGAAGGCAAAAGACCCAATCCACCATTGTAACAGGCCCTAACTGTTAAATGGTCACTTATTGTCCCAGTTTCCTCATTATGATCACTTTCCTCATCCCTCAGTTCTTCTCATGGTCTACATAAACTGTTTGCATCCCCTTTCACACCACCTACCAGTACAAATTGCCTCTATGAGGACCAAAACATTGGCATTTTCTCCAGCTCTCTGCCCGAAATTAAAAGTGCAACAAGAAACACTAAGCACATTGTTCTTCATCCTATCAACGTCAAAGTATCGACTGATCGACCAGCCTCATCTTCATGTTGTAAACAACACTCCACCCTTCCCCATCAACAACCAGAGAACTCTTCAGAAGTCAAAGAAGATTATTATTCATTTGTATTCAATGTATTTTATACTTTATTTTACCACTATCCTTGTAATTGGGCTTGCCCGTAAATTCAATAAATGGGCTACCAGTAATTTGCCCTTTCGACTTTGGTGACCAACCACAGGTGAAGTCAAAAGGGCAATCTCGCTCATTAGAAACAAGCAACGACCTCCCACAGAGGTCACTGCCTCTTAACGATTCTTGAAAAATTATAAATCAAAAATGCAGCGAAGTCCTTGTCACCTAGGTTTATTATTCTATTGGGCGTAATACCCATAGAAATGCTGGGTGTTCATTTATTGTTTCTTTCATGTACAATAATTGAAATAGCTATTTTTGATGGAGTCCAACCAATCCCCCCCCCATTAATTAGGCTCCCGTTTTTGACGAATTATCTTTGAACATTGATTAGTGCCATTTAATTGTCTTGACTGTCCTATTAATACTACTTTTAATAATATTATACAAACTTACGGTGATTTCAGACAATTTCCCAGGTTTTTTTCTCATAAAAAAATGAATTTTTGGAGATGTTTTCCAAGTTTTTTAGGACGAGGAGACTGAATATGAATTCTGACCAACAAGCGAAGATCTGAGGTTCTAACAAAGTTTCAGTCTTAAATTTACGTAAATTTTGGTCTAAAATCGTTGTTCTTCAGCACACAGGCTTCATTTGGGTCCACGTTGTGCTCCGAAGCTTGGCAGCCCGATCGGAATGCACCCAGGGGTGTGTTATGGTGAAAAATGGGTTTAAATAAAAATAGGGGTTTTCCAGGTTTTTTTTTGAGGTTTCAGTGAATACGAGCTTGTGAGGTATCGTTTTCCACGTTTTTTTTTAGGGCGAGAAGACTGAATATGAAGTTAATTTTGACCAAAGAGTGAAGAACTGAGGTTTTAAAGAAGGTTCAGCTCCTGGGAAACTGTCTGAAATCACCGTACATTTGTATAATTACACTAGAAGTAGTATCAGCAGGTGAATCAAGACAATTGAATGGCACTGTCAATGATCAAAGATAATTTGTATGGGGGCCAAAATTGGTGGAAACCATAAAAAATAGTTATTTCAATTATTGCAAATGAAAGAAACAGTAAATGAACAGCCAACATTTCTGTAGATATGTCCATTAGAATAATAAACCCGTATGGCAAGGACTTACAGCGCTTTGGAATTTACGCACCTTGAAAAGTAAAAAAAAAACATTTTGAGGGGTGTTCAAAACATTTTTTTGCTGAGCGAATACATAGATGTGTATTATTCACAGAACAATGAACCAAAAGGGCTACTCGGAAGCCATATGGATTTTTCAGTTTTATCAAATTAGTCATCCGAATTTATGATAAAACAATGTAAAATAAAAAAACAGACTTCAGAAATGCTGTATAAAACTATAAAGTAAAGAATAATTTTCATGCTGAACAAACATAATTTATTCAAAGCCGATACCACAACATTTTCAAATCGGCGCCAAATTTCAATTAAAATGTATAAAAATCCCGACCAGGGATACAATATGAAGGCTGTGTGTAGGGCCGACTTCAAAACTTTGGTTGTAAATTTTTAAATTAAAAAAAGTAAGTTAAAATTTGGCTTTGAATAAATTATTAGTCAGCATAAAATTATTCTTTACTTTCTAGTTCTATGAATTATTCATACTTTCCAGCGCGTTATTCAAAGTAGGTTTTTTTTCAAATTTTGTTTTTTACCTACTTGCTAATAGTGACCCCATCACTAGCTGAGTAATATACCTCATGCTATCATTTACTAATATCAGCACTACTGGAGCATCCTCAGTCTTTTGCAGGCTGTCTTCTGACGTCAAATCGCCCAATGTCTTGTCAAAGCACTAGAAATCGTAGCGTATAACTGTCCTAGTACAATTTTTTCACTTAAAAAACTGGAATGGGACCACCAGGGGATGATCCACTTTCATTTGAAAAGGTTAATCGAAATCGGTCCAGCAGTTTCAGAATGATTGCTGAACAAAAATTAAAAAAAGAGGGTTTTTTGTCAAATTTGACCAACCCTATTATGAAAAAAATGTTATCATCCAAATAGTCCCAATTTATATCGTGAACCCCCCCCCCCCCCACCACAACGTCAGGTGAATTAATTTTGATTTTAACCCTTGATTCCAACTTTTACCCCCAAAAATCCTAATTTCACCCCTATCTGTAGGAAAAATGGCAGAAATGGTATTTTTCTCACTTTACTCACCTTTCCTTTACTCCCCTTCAGTGATTTTATATCAATTGTTCGAAATTTTAGCCGTTTTTACCTATTTTTAAATCTCTGAAAACTCAAATCCTCCTCCTTGGATATTTGAAAATTCCTCATGTTCGAACTCATCCTTCTGTTTGGAAATACAAACATTTTTGAGAAATTTGGAATTTTTATCATATACCCAAGGTCAGTTATCGTCTGGAGTCACGCGCGCACACACACATGTATGGTTTTTTTTCTTCACAGATTTGGATGTGGTTCTTCTCATTCTCGGCTGACTGTTGTCCTCTTCTGACCAGATCAAATACATAAGGACGTCCTTCTCGAGATTGTGAACAATTAGGATCTGGAGATTTGGGAGGAGGTTTTTGGTAGCTATGATTTCGAACACTGCACTTTGCAAAAGATCAGGTAGACTGCTTGCTGTCAATGTGCGAAATCGAGGATAGCTAGTGATCTGAGTGGGTAGGTACTTTGGTGATTTTTCAAAGGAAATAAGGAACTGCAATGGTTTCAAAATTATTTGTGTGTGAATTTTTTTTGACGAGTTTACCAATAAAATTCCGTTCTGGGACATTCTAAATCCATCCATAACAAACATTTTATGCATGAATCAAATTTGACACAATTTCTACTTTTTAAATTTGCCCATCTTCCTTGCATTTGCCACTACAAAATTTTTGGAGGGATTTTATCCCGTACCCAAGGTCTGCTACCATCCAGAAGGACAATAGCATCAATATAAACAGTCAAATCCTAGGATTCGAATCAGAATGGGAGAAAATAGAAAATATGATCAAAAACACGAATTAAAAACTTTTGACTCAGCAAAACTTTGCAAAAGTTTAACACCTGCAAAAATTTGCTAATGTATGAATTTTGGAAGTTTGTAGCTTTCTGCAGCTAGTGGAGAAGAAAGAGGAAAAAATAATAAAAATAAGGGGAATCAAAATCAATCATCATCTGTTCAAAGTTTGGAAATTGGAGGCAAAAAGATATTGGCCCTTCCTCCCTTAAATATCAACAAGTACATCAAATCATAAAGTTGAACCAACCCTTCATGAAATCCCCGCTGTAATCACTAGGAGGAGGAACTAAGGGGGCTTCGTAGCCCATTATTGTTTTCATGGTTGCTTCCAAAGCCGATCGCCCATATTTGTTGTCAATATTGAACCTTGAAAGATCTCTTGTTTCAGTGGCTCTCCTGTCACCATGTGTTAGAGCACCCTAAAGGAAGAATAAACTAATGCAATATAAATAAATTCAATTTATAACACTAACGTGCTCTAATTAACAACATCACAATGATTGTGTAAAGTACATCACAATTAATAACGCGTGGCAGAAAGCAAAAACGGAACTCTTATCGTCAAAGTCAACTGGGTCGTCATTAGACGTATTTTTTTTTTTGTACTGCGTTCTTATACAGAAGTGAACTGGATATTGCAGATTTTGTATCAACTCTCAGCCATGGGATTTCAAGCACTGAGATTTGAAACGTGAGATTTTAAACGCAGTTTTTTGTCTCCCCCTCCTCTCCCCACCCCCTTCTCACACTCTCATTTCAGTTCATTGAATTACCAAAAACAAGTGCCCTGGATCGTGATGCGAATGTAACATAGTAATTATAGACTCTCCACTTCTCCCTGATCTGCACTTACTATGAACGTTTCATTATTTTGTTTATATAGGTAACTACCTACCTATTATACACATTTCTCATTTTCTCCACAATTTCCACTTTGGGATTTAAGTATAACTTGTTGATTAAAGCTCATGAATAACTCACCAAACTTTCCAGTCTTTTGGCCACAATTGATGCAAACCTTCTTTCACCAGCAAGATCAGAGATAAGAAATATATATTCAGGGGCACTGACTTGATTACTGCGATGGGTTCGACCTGAAAGAGTTGAGAAGAAAAATCAATTACTCTTGCCTTATTTTCAGAAAGAAATAATGATTGGAATTCTAACACTATTCATCATGTGGAAAGTATTTAGAATAGAAAATTTGGCCAACTACTTCGCGCCTGCCAGTAAACTCTTGGAAATATAACTGCTTGAAACAGAAGGAGGAACAGAAATTGAAAAAAACAATTGAAGAATGGAAGTGATGATTTACTTGATTAAATAGAAGGAGAGAGTTGTCCAGACGTGTTTTTCAGAAAATTATAGGTCGTGCACAAGAATAATGCCCTCCGACCCTGCACCCTATAGGAGGATGGGAGAAGCTGAGGGCTCGGCAGCCTGAGTGAGATGCAATGTTGGGACTTTTACTCTGTTATGTTGGCAGCCGTGCTGCCATTCCTAGCTAGCTCATTCCGTTCCCATGTCCCATCGTGTTTTCCTTGTTTGCATCTTGCTTTTCGTTTCGCCATCCTACCTATATCGTCGTATTAACCCTTCTTATTTTAACTGTGAGTATCATCACAATCCCCGTCATCCTATTTTTGAACTGAGTATCATCACAATCCCCCGTACCCGCCAGTTTCCGTGTGTCGCCTACACAGATCTCGCGATGGAACATCAACATTAATCGTCAGTAAGGAACCGGAATCCTGCTATCGCAAGAGGCTCTAAGGAGTCAGGCACGGGAACTTGTGTAAAATGTGTGCCAGTATTTTACGAGGAAGAAGAAAGGATGACCCGAAATACAACGTTCGCGATGTGACTAGTGCAGCAACGGGCGTCTCGGCGAGAACAGTCAGCAACATTATGAAGGAAGCTGGAAACCAAACAACATCAGATCGGGCGAGACCTTTGTTTGTTACGCCAACCAAGTCCACACCGCACAAGAAGGTCACCGATGCTGCTGTACGAAACAAGATACGTGAATTCTACATTGTTCAGAAAGAGTGTCCTTCATTGAAAACACTGCGGAATTGGCGAGTGACGGAGTTCTCGAGTGTGGTAGAAGTTACCTTCAGAATTGACTGGTTAGTAGCGGTTTCAGGTGGAAGAAATTTCAGTCCAACCGAAAAAATTAAGGACGACTACCGTCAAAAAGATCACGTAGTCGAATCGGAGATCGATAGTTCCATCATTAATGTTGGGGGGGCTTCTGATACTGATAGCAGTTCCGATGAGGATTCGGATTTTTCTGATTAGAAGTTTTACGTACCACACTTAAATTATGTAAGTACTAAATAAATGAATAATAATATGTACTAAATAAATAAATAATAAAATAACATTTGTTTCCAATCTTTCCTTTTATACCTACCTACCTTCAAAAAATTTCCTTATTTACCTCATTGTACCTTTTCAAAAAAGTACTCCTAATTTTCAAGAAAACATTTCATAGAAAAATCCTATTACACACGAGTTTGTCTGTCAGCTCAAAGGAGTCACGCTCAGGGGTCCGATTTTACAAAAATCGGGAAAATGCTACGTTCATTCACTATGGCTTTTATGACATTATCATTTTTTATAACGAAAAAAGTTAAGTTTTTATGACGGTTCACACTCAGCTAGAAAAAGGATTACAGGGGGAAAGTGCTGCCACTGGACAGGGGAAAAACAAAAAAAAAAACGGGGAATTCCGTGTTATAAATGATTTCCACGTTCTCCGTCAGATGGCAGGGTCGGAGGGCATTATTCTAGTGCACGGACTATAGCCAATCAGAAATTCAGAAGATTTACAGCACATAGGAAAAAGAAAATGGAAGGTAATGCAGGATTCCAAGTGTGGCTTTGTGGGACACTTCGCAAATGGTTGGAAAACTTGAACACTTTCAATATCTATAATCCTTGGTAATAAATTACTTCTTCAATATTCTACAATGTAGGTCGAGTGAATTCCAAAAGCGAAATTATGCCCCTGAGCTCTTGATTTTCCTTAGAGAGGAGAACAAAAAAACCAGGAAAGAAAATTACCATTTGAAAACCAGGACATCAGTGGAGGCAGAAACCAATACAATAAACACAATCATGTCCTACCGAATTGCTGAATAGCTCGATCAGCACTCCATGGCAACTCCAAAGTGATATGTACTCTTCTTCTCTGATTCCGTGCTCTTCTATCACTCTGCAGCGATATGCCTGAGCTTGCAGCTTCTGATATGATAGCAACATCCTTCAAACCATCCATGAATCTTTGCTTTTCTGGAATATATAAAATCATATCATTCAATAATCATAATTTCACTTAGTTAGGTGTTGTTTAAAAACTTCCCCCTTTGACGCCTCTATCACCATATAGAAATGGCATCAGCAATTACACTACTATTGGTTACAAGGTGCCTAATCTCAGGTCCCAGCTGGGTTCCATATGGTCCAATGTCCATACGAGTATATCAGTTTAAATGAACCATGATTACAATTGACAAACGTTTACAGTGCCTCTAACACTGCAGAGGTGTACCTCAATCCCCGAGAGATCTTTCTTCTTTTCTCCCTGATGAAGTGAAGACTGTTCAAGCGCCGAAAAGAAATAATTTGAAGAAAAAAATTATCATATAAGTTGCTTGAAGTATTACAGTAAAAGGTTTCAGAAAAACGTGGCTTATCCCTCATACTATCCTCCAAACAAAATTATAGAGAGCTATCCCTCAGTATCAATGATTCTCTTTTCTGGCTCTCAGAGATCCAACACCACTACACTGGGCACCATCATTGGAGTGGTAATTGGACTGACATGTCGGTTAGAGTGAACTCTGTTATGTATAGGAGTGGCTGAATCTTCAATTCGTAGGTTCATTGCACTTCATCAAATGATAAAAAACGCTGCAAATTATTACACAACGGTTTATTATTTACCTGTCCTACCCCCCCCCCCCCCCCCCCACGAAAGCCATAAATAGAGTACTGCAGCCAGCTGGGTAATTACAGTTTCATAAATATGCAGGATTCAAAAATGCAGCTATTAATTATTTGTTGTTATTCATGAAGCATAATTTTTGTTGAGTTACAAAAGTAGGTACCTGCTGAGGCACTGTGTATCCCAGTTACTTTTACAACTTTATCGATAAGGCTTAGTTTATTTAGTTATGTTTATATTCACAAGAAGAGTGAATATAAACCCGAACTCGTCTCGACCGTCCAAGACTCCAATCGTCCCCCTCTTTACCTCCTTATCGATGTCACCTCAATAAGAGCCACCCGATTCATCTTGTCTCTGTTCTTCATTCGTCTCTCGCTCTCCTCCGGCAAGCTGCAAAAACCCATGTGAAAAACTTGACATTCAGGATGTCCTGTTTTTCTGCCATACACGCAGCAGTTACTGAGGCCTTCCAACTTCATCGGACGAATGGACCGATTCTCCGCCATCAACGTGCAGCTACAGCCAATATGTGTGCCTGGTGCCGGAATACTGAGATATTACTACTAATTAATACTAATACCTGGTATTGTACACGAGATTCCGAGGTAAATCACCATTTTTCTCCCCCTTTCCCAACGTAACCATCTTCAAAGTAAAGGACTTTTCATTTGTTTTTTGAATCATTTCGTCCAGTAATGAATATTTTATTTTCTCATTGTAAGATATACCTAATTTCATTTTCGTGGGCCCACCAAATAAGCAACTTGGTAGAAAAATATTACTAAAAATACTTCTTAAACGAGAGCTTAACCTATGAGTAGATAACTTCCGTAAACCTTCAAAATACAGTCCACTACAATAATTATTTTTCTAATTGAACTAAGAATACGTTCACAAGATATTTCAAAACAGAATTCTCGAACTATTCTACCATTTTGGTCGACTCTGAGCCGGATTTTTGAATATTTATTATTTTGTAGTTGAGATCGAGATTTTTCCACCATGCGGAACATTATTTGCATGTAAGAATACAAGAACCTATTATTTCTACACATGCTTAGTGTGATGAAGACTTATTTGTTCACACTGATATATATAATTCTATATTATTAATTATTTTGCAATATTACTAATTTTGTCACACACTGCAACCCTGAATAATCTTCTCACTTCTTAGCAATTATTGCTGAATCTGAATTACCCACGTATTTATGGTATTTCTTAAGAACAGTAATGTCCGTTGATTATTATGAAATTGCTTCGATTTTAGGTACGCCTACCTTCGTACCTACAAAAATTAATTTGGCGGTCTGATTTTTTTTATTAATAATAATTCAAAAATTATTTCTAATTTTACATTTCCATTTTAAATGTTGATATTTAATACATTTTTCAACTACGTTTTGAAGCATTTTCAACTAGGTATTTTTGCCTCTACTATTCACTGTTTTTAGTGCCAGTGCATACTTTGAATTTAATTCTTGAACATAGCTACCGCCCACACACACACACACACACACACACACACACAAAATTATATTTCAATTTCCTTCCCTTCCTGTAACCGTCCTAAAAGCAGATTCCTTCGTGAGTTCCAATCCTACTCGTACTTGAAACATGGAACCACTTAACGCAGAAGGCTTTAAATCTCAGCATAATTCCGCTGTTTTGAAATTGAGCAGCCTACTGGCTAAACTGAAATGCATCTACGAGAAAGGGAGATCAGCTCAAAAGGATTCCAGTAAAATACCTTTTTTCAACGGACTGTCTAAGGATGCTAAATCGTATTATTACCATTTCAATATTCATGCATTATCGCATTATGCGTGCTCTAAAGTGGACGAATTTCCGTCAGAATTGGATAAGACGCTCTTGAATGAGGCCGATATAAATTATTACAACATTTTAGCAACCCAAAATGATCTGAACCAGCCAAAGGAAACTGATGTGCAACCTAAATTTTCAGTAGGAGCTTCATTTCTGATGCAGTCTAACCTTGGCAGCGTCTTCCAAAGATCAATTTGATCAAATTCAATGGTGACTTTAGTGGTACCTTCACATCATTGGTACAAGGAGACCACAACATACCACGAATTGAAAAATTCCATTATTTAATTTCATCGTTGGAAGGTCCCACTCTGACTTTTATCAAAGACATGCCAATTCAAGATGCACAATATTTACACGCTTGGAAAATTATCAATGATAATTACAACAACAAAAGGCGACTAGCAAACCACTATTTGAATAAAATCCTTGATTTTAAGCTGGTTAGTGGAAAAGCTACTGTAGCGTCACTGCACTCATTCTTGACGGCTATTAGTGAGAGCGTAGCTGCATACAAACTCTTAGAAATTGCCAACTATGACGAGTTCATTTTCTTCTCCTTAGCGGTTCGCTGCTTGGATCCAAGTAGTACACAACAATTTGAACGCAAATACGTAAATTGCGAATTTCCCACTTTCACAAATTTAGTGAACTTTGTCAAGGATGAATCGTACCTTAGAACTTCCATCTCTCCATTCGGAGCCTACTATGAATGTACCCAAAATCAATCATACTAATTCCAAGAGTAAATCTAATTCAGCAGCACTTTTCGCAACAAGGATGATGGTGCTAAAAATTCATATTCAGCTTGTCCTGTATGCTGATCTAATCATTCTCGAATAAGTGCGACAAATTCAGGCAATAGTCTCCTTAAGATCGTTTCAACCTAGTGAAAAGATGGAGTGGTTGCAAAAATTGTTTTGCCTTCTCTCATTCTACTCAGAAATGCCCATCTGTGCATACCTGTGAACACTGCCAGAAAAGGCATCACACCTGGTTACATCTGGGTAGCTTGATGGAAGACAAATCTAACCACAAAGTTGATGATTTCCCGAAAGCTTCAACTAGCAGCGAAAATCGTGACAGTAAAGTTGACACAGTGGTGTTACTAGGAGGAATATCACAACAACATCAGCCTATTGACGTACTTCTAGATACAGCAATAATTTACATTTCGGATTCCAGTGGAGGCTCAGAGGCCATCAGAGCAGTGAATTTTCGTTCATCATCAACGATGCAGGGAGCGCCTAGGATTGAAAGAGAAAGTATTCCATAAACCTTTCTCAGGAATTGGTCAGTCATATTTATGTGACATGAAGAGAATTTCTAGTTACCACATTCTATCCCCATCTTCAAATTTCTCCACTAGTGCTATAGTTGTCCCTGGAATAACTGGTTATCTTCCTCACTGCACTCTCGCTCCGTCATTCACCGACATGTTAAGAGGTTATGTTCTGGTCGACCCTACCTTCCATCAACCTGGTCCTACAGAATTCCTGCTAGGTGCAGACTTGTTTTATGATGTACTCACAGGCTCTCCTATTACCATTATCGACAATATGCCCAAGCTCATCTCTACTGCATTCGGCCACCTGGTTGCTGGCGATACCAGCACAATACCTCCAAAGGTAACGTGTTGCTCGCTCAACAATCTCAAGACCTTCAAGAAGTCATAAGCAAATTCTAGTCGGTTGAAGAAGTTTCTGATTGGCCCATTCTTTCAGAAGAGGATGTATTTTGTGATGAGCACTTTAAACATTTGCATTACAGGACACCCTTGGGGCGCAACGTCGTAGCACTACCCTTTAAGATGACCCCACCTCCTGATTTACATACCTCCAAATTTACTGCATTAGAACGCTTTTATAAACTGGATACTGAAATCTAAACTTTTCATGAATTTAAGTTTCAAAAGGGTTTATAGTGATTTCAAGCAAGATTATTTATCCCTAGATCACATGTAACCTGCCTATAATAGTCTGGGCAAATTTGTGATACCTCATCATGGCATTCGGAAAGGAGAAGATCAAAGCACTACAATTCGCGTGGTTTTTGACGGATCACGCCACACTCCGAATGGATCCCTGAACGACTTCCTTTTACTTGGACTCAAAAAACTCCAATGCTATGTCGGTGATATAATTTTGAGATTTTGTCGTCACGCAGTGGTTTTCACTACATATATATTAAAAATATATTTGCAAATTTTAGTGAGACAATACATATTCGCCTAGAGCACACGTACAATATACGAGGGTGGATCAAATATAAACGGGACTTAAAAAAAAAAAATTTATTTGTTGGAAAATAAAAACCAGGTATATGTCACTTGTCTACAGTCTCCTGCTTTCGTGACGCATTTTTCCCAGCGAGTAGGAAGTTTTTTTAATCCCAGCATCAAAAAACGATGAAGGCTGTGTCTGAAGCCAATTGCGCACGAACCCCTCGACCCCCTCATCATCCTCGAATCGTTGTTCGCCTTGCGCTTCTCTAAGCGGCCCAAACAAGTGAAAATCACAGGGTGATAGGTCAGGGCTGTAGGGAGGATGATCAAGTGGAGTCCAATGCATTTCTTCCAATTTTTGAACAGTTAGAGCTACAATATCGGGCCTTGCATTGTCGTGGAGGAGGATGACGTCACGAATTGGTTGATTCCGTCTTTTGTTGCGATATGTAGCCCTCACCTGAGTCAGCAGCTCACAATAGTAGGCAGCATTGATTGTTCTTCGCTCATGCAGAAAATCAATGAGCAAAACGCCTCGATAGTCGAAAAAAACAGTTGCAAGGACCTTGCCAGCAGTCGAGTTTTCGCTTTCACTGGGGCTGTCTCCCCCTTCCTCCACCACTCCATACTTGCTTGACCCGCAAGGAACTTTCAAGGGTTGTTGCACTCGCAAGGGACTTTCAAGTGTTGTTGCATCAGTAAAGGCTTTCACACTGTATGGGTTGGACAACGGAAAGGGGCTAACTGTGCACACCGATCACGCCTCAGCAAAAACACGTTCAGTGCGGGAGATGTTCATAAACACCAAGGCACTTACAGGTGTAGTGATCTAGAGGGTCTCGTCACGGATCCCCTATCCAGATGACCCTATGCTGGAAAAGGATGCAAGTGCTGTTCAAAGCAGGAGAGGAGGCTGAGGATGAGGTTTATGGGATTGGACTGTATCAGGACGAGACCCTGAAATCACTGCTTGACAAACAGGCTAAAGAAGAGGAGCCTAAAGTAGTACGTGATTGGGTTGAACACCCGATCAAACCCAATCATACTTCTGGAATTGAGGCAGTCTTGACCCAATGCCTTACCTTCTTCATAGCTTCACCTCTTCTGAGACCAGTTGTTAAGGCGAACCTCGTTCAACGGTTTATTGGAAACAGGAGTATTTTTGTGTGCAAAATACACAGTACTAAGAACCAGACTAAGACAACCAACTTTTTCCGAGTCTAGTAACACTACTCATAATAATCATAATACCTGATTCCCATGACAATTTTATGATAAACAAATGAAACATACGGTACGAACTCAAAAAAAGACCATTATCTAACAGAGAATAAAACAGCTGCCAGAGGGATTCGGAGAGGGATTAGAAAGGGATTCGGATTCCGACCTGACTCCACAGAGCTACTGCGGTCTGCTCAGGTGAGGTCCAGTCACAGTATTGCAACCCCCATTAAAATAAAACAGTGGATCCTGTCTGGTATTCAAGTCAAGCCCCATGATTGAGCCTGGTTGGACAAACCAGCCCGAAGTAATGAAAAGTTAGGAAAATGGAACGTCTCGTTTTTCCAACTCATAGGTTGCAAGAGATGCTAAAAATTATAGTTCTCCTTTACTTCTTACCAGTGAGATTTAGGGTCTCCAAAGGTACATCTACTTCAGAACGGCTTTCATACTGAATTCCATCTTCAGTTTGGACTACACGTCCTTTACGACCGGTCATCTGAAGAAAGAAGAAACATGTTATGAGTATGGAATCAATATCGTCATAGAGCCAACTTTCCATTCTTTACAACAAACACAATAATTATACTTGATAAGAAGTGTAATCACCTCAGCAACATTTTCGGGACCTCCTAACTCATCAATCAGCTGATCCAAAGTGTTAGGTGGTAATGAATCTCCTAGAATTTCGATTTTGGCTAGAAGCTCCTCTTTCATGCTGCACGCTCTTTCAACGGCGGCATGATCGGGGAATGATGAAGGTTGATCAGGAGCCACAACAGCTACCTTCCCTTTCGTTTTCTTCAAAATAAGGGAATCTATTTTATCACGAGTAGTTCGTCTCTTGTTGACCTTCTTCTTGCTGGGTTTCTTCTTCCTTGATATCCACGGATCTGGAATGATCCATTTGATTAGGAAAGATAGCCATAAAACTCTCAACACCCTTTGGAACAACATCTTCTGATCTCAGATTAAATTTGAGGCGCATCATTGAAAATTCCAGCAGCAATGAGTAAATGATGAGGGTAAAGAGTAATAAAAACCAAATAAGTCAATTTTGACTTCTGCTCCCTCATGAAGGAACTACAGGATCATAGTGTTGGGGATCTTGCATTTGCAAATGTGAAGAACATGAGAATGATCTAGACAAGATGAAATTTATGAGAATCATCCATGGACCTGTATTTAAACTCGGTAGCCCCAAAAAACGTCAAAACAATAAATATATTAAACAGGCCTAACTGTAAGCAAAGTCTAATTGGGATTACACACAGAAGGACACCTGGAGATGAGATGTCTGTTCATCACTTAGTTTCCACTGGCCACTCGGGAAACATTGAAACTCTAAACTATCTGCCTGCCCTACTCCTCCCCCGCCCCCCCCTCTCTACTAGATATCTTGGAACTTGATTCTATTGGTTTGTGGAAATATCAATTATTTACCTGGCTTCCAAAATTACCTTTCCAAACTTGTCAAACAATGTGAACCGAAGATCGATGCAACTGCTTGGCTGTCCTGCGCCTATGGTGCCTGCATTTTCGTCCTAGTAGTTTTCAAACCGTTTTGCAGGCCTCTGCCTCTAGTAACGACAACGCTGTCTGTTTTACAGCAACTCATAAATCACCTGACTAGTTATCTATTATCAGTATTTGTTACTGGATGCTAAGTTAGATCCCACAATGTTCACTGGACATGCAGTTTGAATTATTGAGATGAAAACCCATAACCATCTCAAAATCTAGGTACACTGGTGCGAGTACACGGGAAAATTCCACTTCCCCTTTTCTGCATTCTTCTTCTTCTTATGACGCCATCTCAGATCGAAGGTTGGCGTTCATGATGGCAATTGACGTCCAGAAAGCAGCTGCATGGAAAAGCTCAATCGTGGAGCAACCAAACAACTTGCCAAGATCTTTCAGCCAGGAATTCTGGCGTCTCCCAATCGATCTCAACCATCCCTTCAACAATTAAGCTAAGTACCTCGTACTTTTCTCCACGCATCACGTGCCCAGGATAGCGTGTATTTTTCTGTCCTACCTACTCATAATCCACAATCACTGAAAGCACATGAAAAAACAGAAGACAGAATGAATGTTGTTTAATGCAGGAAATAATACACGACAGAGTAAAAGCAGTTGTGATGCACCTACAAGCAACTCAGGAGCTGAAGCAAAGATAGCACAGTGGGAGAACAGTTTGTCTACTACATGGACGCTAGTAAGCATCCATAAGCTTCAACCAATTATTTATTTATTGTATTTATTATTTATTTATTATCGTATTTATTTAACAAATAAATAAAACTAAGCATGTCTTCAGCAAAAGCAAAACTGATACAATCTCACCTCAATCTCTAATTTCTAACAAAAGGTATATATATATATATATATATATATATATATATATATATATATATATATATATATTGCGAGGTTACTGCACTAGTTGTTTGAGTTCCTTCGTTGCATATGTTAGTTGTTTAGATGTTTATGAATAAAAAGTTCAGTTCGGTGTTCGAATTGGTGTATGAATTTAGACTAACGATAAAAACTATAACAATTGGTGGCAGCGGTGGGATAATCTGTAGATAATCCATAGTAGCGATGAACATCCGGTCAACCAGGCGATCACCTGCTGATTTGGCGGAGGGAGCGGTGGTAGACAATGAGTTGCAGTCCAACGACGCTGTAGGCGAGCTGGAGGGAACAAATGCTACCCAAATGCCGCAACTCCCACACAGTGCGCGGATCAACAAGCAGGAATTGATAGACCTGTGGACTGACGAGAGGAGTGCATTTTTAGGGGACACACGCCTTCTGTTGCAGCAGCATTTGGGGGGTGTGGAACAGTTACTGCAAAGCCAACTGGAAGCAGTAAGGACCATGTTGGAGCGGGTTCTGTTGGTTGGTGGACACAAGGTGCCTGAGCCGCAGCCGATGCAGAATACGGGGCTTGGGCTAAAGACGCAGGGGCTCACACTCAAGCCTACTAAGTTTGGGGGGTTGGAAGAGTGGGAGTCTTACTGCCTACAGTTCGAGCTGATCGCGGGGCAAAACGGCTGGGATGAGGATACCAAAGCGGTAGCTTTAGCCTCGTCATTGACAGACGCCGCCAGGGACGTATTGGCTGAGGCTGGGACGCCGTTTTCATATGGGTCCCTGAAAAGTGCTCTGGAGACGAGGTTTGGCCATAGGAACCAGGAGCAAAAGTTCATGACCCTGTTGATGACCCGATACCAGCTACCTAAAGAGGATGTTGCCACCTACCACCAGGCCATGAGAAAGTTAGCCCGCCGGGCCCTACCAGAAATATCAAAAGGGACAGAGCTCATGGTTGTACACCTATTCGTGAAAGGCCTGAGGGACCTCTCCCTACGCGAGAAGGTGTTGACAGCTGGGCCAAAACTGATGGATGAAGCACTCGATGTGGCTAGAAGATTGGAAGCCGTCCTGCAGGTGCCCCTCACTGGGACTTGTCGGCTAGCAGTGCGTGACGAGCTCTCAGTGTTGGATGAGACTGAGGGCCAGACCACCAGTCCCAGTTTGGGGCACCTGCAGGACGGCTTCCAATCTTCTAGCCACATCGAGTGCTTCATCCATCAGTTTTGGCCCAGCTATGGGCTTGTAGAACGCTTTAACCGCACTCTGTGGGCGATGCTGGCCAAGGCAATTGAGGGTGACCAGACACAGTGGGACCTCCAGTTGCCCATAGTTCTGTTAGCCTACAGAGCCACAGAACATGCGACAACGGGCTTTTCCCCTGCCGAGCTCAATCTGGGGAGAGAGCTAACGTTGCCCGTGCATCTGCAGGTCGGGAAGGCACCTGGGGAGAAGATGCCAGTCACAAACTACGCGGCGCAGTTGAGGATCAGTCTGGAGAAGGTGCACGCGACTGTTCGAGAGCGGCTGACGAAAGGGGCACTCCAGACAAAGAGGCGATATGACATCCGTAGCAGCGTCCCCAAGTTCCAGCCAGGCGACCTTGTTTGGCATTATCGACCTCGGAGGCGGCTCGGCGTGTGTCCGAAGCTCCAGTCCCCTTGGATTGGACCTTGCAAAGTGCTAAAAGCCTTGTCAACGGTTGTCCTTCGGATCAGGACACCCCAGGGGAAGGCTCGCGTAGTCCATGCTGACACCTTGGCGCCATTTCACGCGGACAGTCAGGATTTGCGAGGGGGGGCCGAAGAAGGGGAGTGATGTGAGGTTACTGCACTAGTTGTTTGAGTTCCTTCGTTGCATATGTTAGTTGTTTAGATGTTTATGAATAAAAAGTTCAGTTCGGTGTTCGAATTGGTGTATGAATTTAGACTAACGATAAAAACTATAACAATATATATATATATATATATATATCCATACATACATACATACATACATATACACAAGTACAGCCCATTACGATCTACACAGGCAACCGACCGTGCAGTTTGTGGGGAAGAGGATATAAGTGCCTGTCACTTCCTTTTCCAAGTACTTGAAGCTTTGGGTCATACCGGGATTTAGATACAAGAGGAATTGTTTTGGTGGACAACTTAGAGGGAGAAGACTGGCTCAGAGTCTATAGGTGGTATCAGCGTGACTTTATGATCAGCCAACAAGAGGTTGGTAAAAGCTGAAACAGGGATATCTGCCATCAAGTTCCACGTCAGCTTTGCAGTACAGCCTTGGCTGAATGGGTTTCTATTAGGAATTTCGCTCAAATCTTTCTGCTTTGTGAAGAGCTGATTTGTACGATGCTCATAATGTGTAATGTACAACTGTTCAAATGAATGGCAACAGGAAGGAAGGTGTCTGGCCTGCCGTCGATAGTAAATCATTCGAGTGATAAAACGAAAACATTCAGAAAAAAAAGAGCACAGGACTCTCGTCCCCTTAGAACCCCCGAACCTTGAAAACGATGAGTCGGTAGGTAGATACCCGTAGTAAAATAAAATAAATACCTACACGAAAAAAGGAAGTGGGCAGACTGATGAGAGATCGGTTAGCAGCAACTCCTCCCTGTGGAGACTATTTTCCTACTGAGGATTCTGTGGATAATCCGTAGATTCCAATAATTTCCTAGGCATTCTAGATCCTAATATCCAACTCCTAACTCAAAAAACAAATGCGACCTAAGGATTTCTCCAATCTTATGAGTAGGCATTCGAGTTTCTACTATCTTTCCAAAGACCAAAAATTGATGTGGCAATATTCCCTTGGTGACGTTCTTTATAAGCCATGACATCAAAAAAGCACGTGCTGCAAGGGCTTTTTTGGCTTCAGTGCGAATTAATCTCATCTGAGCACTAGATAATTCACTACGTAATTCTTCTCTTGTGACATTTGAGATGATCATTACATCATTCCCTGGCTCAAGCACCTGGGTCAACCCCTTCAAAAATACGAATTTTCGTTTCACAGTGCAGCAGGTTGGTATCCGATATAGTTTTAATATAATTAGGAAACTGTTTTATCCTGTGTTCATGATAAAGTGACTACTGCAATATAATTTCAATCCAAAGAGAAGAGTGAAAAAGTTGGACAGCTCCCACAAATGCACAACTGTACAAGTAAATTAGGCCCTTTGCTGCCTAATTTTTTATTTTTTTTTGCCAGGATCACAAGCTGAACAAAGTTATTAGTTCTGGTTTAAGTCACCTGATGCGCCCCGAACAGAAACACTATAATATTAATCTAGGACTAGGCAGATGAAATAGCTACATGTTGATTTCACAGTGGTTGTTGGCTAGAATTAAGTCGGGCACCTGGAACAACAAGAGATGCTTTACTCAGTTACCCCACCAAATTTTCAGGCCATGCTAGCGTGGCCCACTTGAGTCAATACGGCCTTTAGGCTGGCTTGCAGGGCAATGGTTTACACAATAAGCCTAGGTTTCGGTGCTTCAGAGCGATAACAGTCCCCTGTCAGTACCTTACACAAATTTAATCCGATCTTATTTTCAAATGTTGATATGAAACAACAGTAATAACATGTAAACAACGGGTTTCACCAGCCTAGAAACGCTAATCCAAATAAACCAAAAGGTAGCATTTATTACAACTTCCTATTTCTTCATTTTATTTTATGCACTATTATTTTTGATTATAATGAAGAGATATAAATTACAAGATAAACAAACACCTCCAGGACCTTCCTCCAAACAAAGGCATAGTTTAAGAAAATTTTAAGTTACCTTCACTATCGCTTCCATCATCAAAGGGGTTAAAGTCACTACTCATGTTACTGTCATCTGAATGAAAATCACTCTCTCCAGAATCAGTTGGAGACATCTTGTATTCAGATCCCGAAGTAGATCCTCGTTCAGAGTCACTACCAGATGAATCAGCCTTAACTCTCTTCACAGCACGAGCTGCTGCTTGTCTAACTGTAATACAAAAAAACTAATATAATCTATGATATCAATAACATTATATTTATACCTATATTCATGAACTGATATCTTTCAATATTTTGTAGTTGAGGATTTCAATACCTCAGACGAGAAAGAGTATGCAACATACCTGGTTTTCGTTTCCCACTTGATGTACCAGCTTCCGGTACAGCACTGCTGGATGCACCAGCGGCCTTTTTCTTATCCAGACCAATCAAAACATTAATTCGATTTCTATCTGGAGCAGGGAAGTGTTTTTCCACCAGTGTCTGGAGCACACCCCTTGAAATAAATATCTTTGAGTTTATATTGGAAATGAAAATTGTTATTGAATAATACAAAGAAAAAACAGCTCCACTGATTACAACTGACAATCATACTTGGACAGTTCCCCCACCATGGTTAGTTAATTAGCACCAGCATATCAGCTCTACAAAACAACCAACACATGTTCCTGATTTAGACTGTCTAGTTTAGAAACAGTTACGATTCAAAACATCCACCTGTGAAATCAATTTTTCCAGCTACTTTATTCCGAGGTAATTTCACATAAGCAATGGAAAAAAAGCTCACCAATCAATTAGCCATAGAACACTACTACTGAAAAAATCGGTAAACTTAAGACCCATGGGTAATACCCACTGCGAACAGAAGCATTTCTCCTTTCAAGAAGCTTACTTTGCTGTTGAAACAAAATCGTTGAGTTCACCATCATCTCGTTCCAACTGTTCCAGTGTTCTGGCTTCTCCTGTCGACTGTAATCCAATAACAACGCATTTACCACATTTGACTGCTTCCCTGGAATCCCATAAAGCTTGTTAAATTCTGCAATGTTGAGAAACATGGGCATTGAGGAAATCGGAAAATACTGAGTACTAACCTTGCAATGTTCACAGCATACCTAACTTTAGCAGCAATACATAGGTATTTGAAAAACCGCTGATGAGAATTCCAGAACTGACCCCACATGGTTTTTTTCATTCTGTTTTCAGCATCTATCAGTTCTGCGGCTTCTTGAAATTTCTGTAAGGCTTCTACCCACTAGAACATAACAAATGCAAAACAAAATTACTAACCACAAACACACTCATTTGTAAACCTGTTACTGAAAACAATGATTAATATTTAAAACAATTCAGTAGCTACATTCAGGGTAAAACGCAAACAATGAATGGCTGGAGTCTTCCTTTCATCCAATTTTCACTCAGCAGTCAATGCAATAAAGATTATCCCAACAGACAAGACGTCATATTCCACTAATTACCAACCGAATTCATGAAAAGAATTACTATCATTCTAAAATGATTTTCCAAAGGAGCTGATGAAGTACCACAATTCTAAAGAATTCATGTTTGAAAATGGAGCCAATAATAACATACAAGTCAGGTAATGCGGATTAATGAGCTCAGCAACTCACCAAGTTCACTGAATCATCATAAACCTTGATAAAATCATCAGTCAATGAGACTTCTTCTACTTTGAAAGATACTCCATGAAAGCTCAGTTGCCTAGCTATATACATTCCTCTCAACTTCATGTCCATGGCAACAATCTCCATGGCACCAACCCCTCTGAAAACAAATATGATACATTATAATGAGAGAATGATCACAAACTACAATATTACACTCTGTGTTGTAAACAAAAATTACCTTTTTTCAACCACCTGAATAAAATCATTGAACTCAGGGAATGGAGTTCCTTCTCCCCATATTCCAAGCCTAGTCATGTAGGCCATATTTCTAGGTTCAGAAGCACCTGTGGCAGATGCATACACCACTCTAGCAGAAGGCAATTTGTTTTGTATTTCCAAGACAGTTAATCCTGTTTTTGTAGGTTTCGAAGACCCTACTGGACAAAGATTCTTTGCCCGGTGGCACTCATCAAAAACGATCTAATGTAATATTAAGGAATAGAAAATAATGGAATATGGCAGACGGTTCAAAGAGTGAATCAAATGGCGTAGTATACTGGAATCGACATGAACATAAAAACTTCATTCACACTGCAATTTTCAAAAACACATTACGTGCTGAAGAGTAGGTACTTTAATTGGTTGGATGGGATGGGGTGATGATGATAATAATCAATAATATACTAAGCAATATGACTGAGCAAGCCAGGGTTATCTAAGTGAAATATTTTCCATAAGCTGTTGCATTTTTTGCTTTGGTTTGGGTAGCCAGAACATAGGCACAATAAGTCAGGGAAATGAGAGGGTAGAAGATGTTCATTAGCCAGAACTGAATAACAGGAGAAACAGCGAATCTCAACTCTGTAGTCACTGGTCATGTGCACAGAAGAACCAAGGTATGTAAACATAATACTGACTCATTTAAAGTCAAACTCCTGAGAGTTATGGAATCAAAAGTCTTTGTGCTCTCTTCCTGGCCAGTGATCATGCACTTGGTTTCACCCATATTGATTTCAAGACCCATTTGTGCAGCTGCTCGAGAGAGGGACTCAAAACAATTCTCCTGCTCCTTAACAGATCTTGCCACCACACTGATGCCCTCAGTTGGGCGAGTAACTGTGCGGATTTATTGAAAATGTTGCCCCTACTGTTCATTCAATCTTGATGGTGTACAGAAGGTGAAGCCTTATCTCCAAAGCTATACTGAAGAGATGAGCAACTGAGTCACTCTGCCAGCTGTCCAATCTCAAACTTATCAGAGATCAACCTGAATCTTTACTCTAGTGATAGCACGTTCATGGACGCCCAAAGTACTAAGTTTTACGAGGTTTTCTAATTTGTAAAGGACAACATGAAGTTTTCCCCTGTTTATACCGTCATATGCTGCTTTAAAGTCTATGAAAAGATGGTCCATGGGCCATCCGGAACTCTTTATCCAACACTGTCTTACTACCCTCTGTACCCTGCGGTATTTGTACGAAAGGTTATGAATCGTCATTCCTCCATAGTTCCTACATTCAAGAGGGTCACCCTTCTTATGAATCACATAGATTATACTATTTTATATGGGCAAAGTTCATAGATTATACAAATCAGCAGGTATCTCTTGGTTGCTCCAAATTTAATGGATCAATATGTGATGGCAGATCACCCAACTGTTCACTCCCAATCCCTGCATAGATAGAGTAGCTCCTAGACGGAGGGCTGTAAGGATGAAAATCATTCAAAATTTGACAATCATTTCCTGGCACCATACTTCACCCTACAACTATTACCTACTGACGACTAAATTTCTGTTTGTTGATAATATAATAACATGTTTAATAAATGTAACACATACTGACCATTCAATTGATTTATTCATCGTTTTTGTCTAATCACAAATGGATTGTCCAGGAGATATGAATATGAGAGCGAGTCACACTCTTCTGGGTGCCATAGTCCCTAGATATGAATTATCTAGGATCCACACTGGGGTACACACTAATTGTTCTGGTAGTTCAGCATTTCTGATGGTCTGCACACTGGCTACTCATACTTGTCCTGTACACCCGAGTTGGGAGTTCCAAGGACCTTATATAAAACGGAAAACGGAAAAAATATGAGGACAAAAAAAGTTTCATGTCTGACTAAAACACCATTGAAAAAAGATTTCTAGGAATGACCCATCTGTGTTTCTATCAGTTTGTGTACTGAAAGGACAAATATAAATTATAGTCCTAAGAACTTTTGATTATCTCACGATAAAGGATACCAAACCATCAAAGTCATCCCCACACCACTGGACCAATTGTTTTAATCTTGATTTGTACTTCCCACTGGATTGTGATGACTCCCCAATCAAGGAGGAGTAGGTTGAGAAGATTACACCACGCTTCACGTTACCATTGACAGCAGACGATATTTTGGCATATTTCAACTAAAACCAAAGAGAATTAATGATCAGTACATGAACAATTTTTCACCACCAATAAAGTGAAATCCGTAATTAACTGATCAGTTCATTAGGTAACCTTGCTCAAGGTGTAGACATCTATGCTAGAAGCACCAACGTCCTTTAGATCACGTTCTGCATCATATTTGAGATCATTCGAAACTGATACCCAAATTGCTCTCTTTCTACCTTTCACATAGTTTTCAAATATCATTCCAGCAATCGTACGTCCTTTTCCAACTCCAGCTCCATCACCTATAGTAAAAAGAAAGTGGCAATACCAATTGATTCAATATGATTATCAACAATGGGGTGATGGGAACTATGGCTTTGAACTTGGGATGTTAGGGAGGAAGGGGTGTCTAAGCAAATTGACAGAAAGGAATTTCTGCTCCCACCACCCCTACCCACTCTCAATCTCACGGTACAGAAGATAACACACACATATCAACATATTTCAACGGAAGACAAAATTGCTGAGTATAACTAGGTGGTATGGTTGCCTCACTATATGACTCACAGTGCACAGCTTCAGTGAGTACAGCCCTATTTTTCAAGATATACTGCCTTCAAGTTATATTATCAAGTTGGATGATATTGATCACAATGCCCTTTTGAGGGAATGTTTCACTCACATGAGGAGCACAGGAGTTTCACAGATACAAATCGTAGCTCTTTGTAATCATCTACAGTGACAATGATTGCCCCGTACTCTCCATGATTGGTTTCACAGTTCCCCAGTATGCCACTGGCTCATACTTCTCTTCAATGTTCCATTCATTCCGACAAACTGTTAATATCAACGCCAACTACCCGGTTTCTCCAGTGACTTTTACATATTAATCCTAATAGTGACTTCTTCAGTTTTTCAAGTCACATTAAAAAAGTCAACTTGATTCCCAGCACCGTTTATAGCACATTCAAATACCAACTTTTAATTTCACACTCTTTTCTTCGTAAGATCGTTGATCTGTTAAATTGTTCTTAAAGTACCTACATGCACCAGCTCCTTATCATACCATCTTACTGTAAACACATTCCTGACAACGTGTAACGTCATCTCTAGCCATGTCATGTTAATATTTATCTATATTCACCTCACCTATATAATCACTACCTATGTAATTTGAACGTTGCCTGTGTATTATATAAAATATAAAATTAACCTCTGACTCCCGTCAGAGGCTCCCGTGACAGTTAGGTCCCCATCAGGCACAAATCAAAATCACTATTTCAGCAAATTCATGATGAAGTGTTTCATTTTTAAAAGTTTTCAATAATGTCACTAATATGACATGGCCTCCTCAATCACGGGGAATCAAATGGAGCATTCTTCTTTGATGGATGAGTTAGGATGCTCAACATTTCTGCGCACAAAAAACAGCATAGCCTGCATATGACATTCATTGGGAGTGTCTGGCTGGAAGTCTTAGTGAATGGTTTCGTTCCTCACGAATTCTGGAGCGTGGATAACATGTCTCCAAAGAGTATAATTTTGTTTGGGCACAACTCTTTTAAACTGACTAGGTGCGCAAGTACCCTATACGGGAGTGCATACATCCAGCTTGGTCAGATCAGGACTTTGGAAATTGGGATTTTGTTGGAATGGAAACACGAATATTGTATAAAGACAATGAGCAGGGCACTAGAGCAGGCTCTCTGTAAACATTTTTTGTTGATGAACTTGTTTTTCCTTCTCCTTCCACCAGATATTCATTCATAATCCTTAGTCATACTTATTTTATTGTTCATGAAAAATTCACAAAATCAAAAAATAATCATCTTCACAATACTTGTACAACATGATTAAACTTACCAATTAGGAATCCAGCACGGGAGCCATTAGGTAGAAAGTGCTCATGTTGCTGAGAAGCATAAGTGATGGCTTCAAGTTGCAGAGCAGAAAGAGCACCGCTATTCACAGTTGACTCAGGGAGTGATAAAGTGTACCATACATCAGTAGGTTCGACACTTGATAAAGATGCAGTTTCCACAACTGGGTCAGGATGTTTTTTACCAAGTTTTACTATGGAAGGAAGGAAAAAAAGGAAGAAAAATTAATGGGTGAGAATGAACAAATGTGAACGAAATGCTGGACAGAATGTTGAATGAGGAGTACCCATGACAGGGTGGCCACTCAATCAGGATTTTCATTTTCCCTGACTTTTCCCTGACCTTTTTGTCGATTTCCCTGACTTTCCGACATTTTTGAAGCCCAACTGATCCACCCTTTTCCCGATTTCCCTGCTTGAATTTCAGCATATTCCCTGTCAAATTTAGATGTCTAAAGGGTAAATAAACGGGTAAGTTGACTAAATATTATATTATTACACTGAAGGAATCATGTATTAATTTATTAATGTGCTAACCTAAATAAATTTCTGACTCAGAGGCACGATCGAGGCACAAGAAACGCTGCAAATCCCTACACAACGGTTTTGTATGGAACACCCTTCTAATACAGATCACACTTCTCCGTATGGAACACCCTTCTGTTACAGATCACAGCCCTAGGTATAGATAACCTTTCTATATAGATCACAGAACGTCCGCAGCTTAGTACCTAACCCCGTACCCGTTATTAGGTACCTAACTAAATCACGTGTTAAATGTTGCTAAAATAATATTCTGACAGTGAAAAACAGTAGCTAAAATGGCAAAAAGAAACAAATAAGTTCTAAAGGGGAATTGTTGATCTGGAGTGAATTCAACAATTCACTCCAGACTGAACCCTACCGGGATTCAAGTACCGATAGGGTTTCGATCTCGGGAACTTAGACGCTAAAATCCGTCACTTAGACCACTGCGCTACAGCACCCACCTGCTCGAGAGACCAGTGACGTGCGCTCTCAACTCAGCTTGAAGCCTGCATTAACCCTGCTCTTTATGACAAATTGTGTAGCAAATATTATGGCAACATCGTAAAATACTCCTGATGATCTCAAAAATTCAGAAAAAAATCGAACTATTTAAAAATGAGAAAAAACCTACACCTCAAATTAAAATTTTCCGAGATAGGGATTCTCTGGACATATCAACCCCTATTTTCACCTCTTAGAGTTGAGTGACAGCAACGCCGAGCTTTGAGGACCAACTAGAGCCCAAACGGGACCCATATACCAAATTTCGTTAATTGTGGGCAATGGGAACTAAGGGAAAGGCCGCGGACGGCATAAGGACAGAAATATTTTTGTTCGATATTCGTCTACGCCCCTTAAAACGTAAAAAACGCTGCAAAGTCCTTGTCACTAGGGTTTATTATTCTACAGAAATTATGGCTGTTCATTTATTGTTTCTTTCATGTGAAATAATTTAAATAGATATTTCTGATTGCTTCCACCAATTTTGGCCCCAAAAACACGAATTAGGTACGCTCCTTTTTTTTCCAAATTATCTTTGATCATTGGTAGTGCCATTTAATTGTCTTGATTCACTTGTTGACATTTTTTCTAGTGTTATTATACAAATTGATGGTGATTTCAGACAATTTCCCAGGTTTCTGACTCGAAAATCGACTGAAAATCGATTTTGGGAGCAGAACCATTTGTTGAACCTCAATTTTCCACTCTTTGGTCAAAACTGACTTCATAATCGGTCTTCTCGTCCACAAAAACATGGAAAACGATACCTCAAAAGCTCATTTTACTAACATGTTACTAAAACACTAAAGTACCAATTTTTATACACATTTTCACAAATAACACCCCTGGGTATATTCCGATCGGGCTGCAAAGTTTCGGTACAAGACGAGATGAAGCCGGTATACCTGATATCGCGGACGGCGTACGGAAATTGCATTTTTGGAATGCATTTGGCAATTATTGAAATAGCTACTGTTGATGGTTTCCACCAATTTTGGCCCCCTAAAACACGATATAAGCTCCGATTTTTGAAAAATTGTGTTTGATCATTGATTCACCTGTTGAAACTACTTCTAGTGTTATCATACAAGTTTAAGGTGGTTTAAAACAATTTCCCAGGTTTTTGACTCATGAAAAAAGAATTTTGGGAGCTGAACCTTCATTGCAACCTCAATTCTTCACTCTCTGGTCAAAATCATCTTCACATTCGGCCTCCTCGCCCTAAAAAACATGGAAAACGATACCTTACAAGCTCATGTTCAGTAAAGCCTCAAAAAACCCTAGAAAACCCCTATTTTTACACCCATTTTTCACCCGTAACATTCCTGGGTGTATTTTGATCGGGCTGCCGAACTTCGGAGCTCAACTAGAGCCAAATGTGTTCCCAAATGGGGGCCCAAACTGTGTGTAGAAGAACGACGATTTTAGACCGAAATTGAACGTAAATTCAAGGCTGAAACTTCGTTAGAACCTCAATTTTCCACTCTGGTCAAACGCGACTTCATATTCGGTCTCCTCGTCCTAAAAAACGTGGAAAATGTGTTACTAAAACACCAATTAAACCCAATTTTTCACTCATAACACCCCTGGGTATATTCCGATCGGGCTGCAAAGTTTCGGGACACAACTAGGGCCCAAATGGAGCCTGTGGGGAAAGAACAAATTTTTTAGACCGAAAATAAAGTAGATATGCGTGATATGGCTGACGGACATTGCATTTTTGGAATCACACACCTTGGAACATGAAAGAAAAATTTTGAGAGGCTGTTATAACAATTTTTTGCTGAGCGATTAGATTGTTGTATTATTCATAGAATAATAAAACAAAATGACAATGTAAGGGGTGCGGGGGGGGGGGGGTGACGTGCAGAACCCCCTACAACACCTTATTTGGGCTGGAACATCGATCGTCGATGTTATCGAAACACCGATGTCCCATGTTTTACCATCGATGTTGAAAGGTCCGATATTATCGAACATCAACGTTACCGTTCCGATATCATTGATAAACATCGACACTATCGATGTACTTGCGAAATAGAGGAAAATTCAAGTTTGGAAAGAAATTGGTGGAAGTGGAAGAAGAATACGTCCCGTACGAATATTCGAACGCCACCAATTACTGTTCAATTACCCTATCGATTGGTTCATAATCGAACTTCCCAATCGTATTCCCTAGAACTTCCCACAGGCCTGCGGAGCTGAGGGGACGGATGGGGCAATGGTAACATCTTCTACTCCGTGCACTAGGTGCGCTGGGCAGGCACTGCATGCTCTGAACCTATCAAATGACTGGACAAAAGCAGAGCGGGAAATAAGGCGCGTCAGTTTAAAATCTCAAGAAAACGGCAGACGTGCGGTAATTTTCCCTGACTCGCCACTCAACTTCCCTGACTTCCCTGACCAACATTTTTTTCCCTGACTTTTCCCTAACTTCCCTGACTGGTGGCCACCCTGCATGACTTCTGTTTATATTTTTAAATGAAAACAGGTTCCATTCTAAGAATTTTGAGACCAACCTTACTCTCCTACAATGAATAGTTATTTTCCTATGAGCTTTCAAAGTTTCAACAACCAGTGACAATGGCAAGGGGGTCCCGCCCAGGCGGGAGGGGTGCAATGACGTCACTCGTTGTCTAAACCTTGAAAGGTCATAGAAAAAGAACTAGCCATGGCAGAAGAGTGCGGTTGGTCTCAAAACCCGTGGAAACCCATTCCAAAATAAAAACGGAGTTATTGAAAGGTTGACTATTTCCACTAATAAACACACAAAAATATACTGCTACACCAGTTTTGGTAACCAAAAACAAAAAAACATGGCCAGTAACAAACAATAAAATTATAGTTTGTTATTGCGACAAACAATAAAATTGCTGTTTGATTGTTATTGTAACAAACAATAAAGTTATTGTTTGGTGGTTATTGTAACAAACAACAGAGTTATTGTTTGCTGCAATTACAATAATATTACTGTTTGTTATTGTTTGCTACTGTAACAAAAATAACAAAATTATTGTTCGTTTTTGACAGATGACGGCTTGATCATCGAAACCGGTATAATAGTATATATTTTCTGTGTATTAGCAGAAATAGATAACTCTGTTTTTTATTTTATATAATACTTGCTGATATTTTGACACTAATGTCTAGAGAACTACTCAAAAATTGGCAACGGACGAGTTGCGATCATAGTACCTAATATGGCATAGCTGATTCCAAAGTTGTCGGGTAGCTGCTACTTCATATGTCTAAAACATAATTATGTTCTATGAACTGAATTAACATTCAAGTGGTTGATATTTGTGATGCCTAACAATCATAATATGTTCATGAAATGCTACTTTGTTCAAATCACTCTATATTTATGAATCATCAAGGGCAGAAAGTGAGGGACCAAGAAGGGTGGCTGAGTGAGGGATGGTTAAAGTGATAGCTACACCCAGAGTGAGAGCGTTCTAACGGAATCCTGAGAACTATCCTTGGCAGCATGGTCAGTTCTTCAAGATTTGAAGGATCTTCCATTGTCAACAAATTACGCAAAAACGCTAGAGATTTAGATTCTGATCCTATTCAGCCGATGTTTTCTACAAGCTCCTTTGTCCACTGATTTTCAAACTTGCACTCCATGTTCTCACAAATTTGTGTGTAAGTAAAAACTAGAAGAAACCAGTAAAATCGAAATATTCTTTGCTGAAGTACTGAATTCCTGGACCATTTTTCGGAAATCGGACGAGAGACGAGTCCAAAAGGAATCACAGGAATCACCTAGGAATAAACTAGCTTCGTAGTTTATAGGCAAAGATGCATTGCAAAATGCATAGGGGCCTGGGAATCGCCCCCTAAATGTTGGTTAATTTAGAAGAAAAAATCATGTAAAGATACAAATTAGTAGTGGGAAACCAACATCAGATCAACAAGAAATTAAACGATAGGTACATGCTTTGGGTGTTTTAACTATGGGAGAAAACTTAATTTATGGTAATGAATGAAGCAGCAGAGTAGGAAAGGAAAGCAGCTATCACTAGAGGAAACATATATCTACGCGACTGTGTGCTGTGGATCAGCATTATTACTATTATTAGTGATGGATGTTGGAGCAAGGGGACCTACCACACAGGATACAGTATGCCTTGTAGCCTTGTAGTAAATTGTGCTCATCCACCTCAATAAATTATGTTTATGAACTCCTCATCGCCACCAAATGTTCAAAAAGGGGTTTCCCCATAATTTTAAAATGATTCGATTTGAAAATTCGAATTCGAGACGTCTTACAAAATCTGAAGTGCTCCAACTATTATGTTTGATAGACCGTTTCATATTAGAATGGTGAACCTATGGCTGTCTAGCAAATTAACACATTCAAACCGACGTGACGCGAATCCGCGTCATCCTTCCCAAGCCAAAACACCGGCATGACGCGGATCAGCGTCATCGTTCTGCGTGTTTTAAAGGCGGCATTGAAAATAGCCGGACGGTCGGATAGTCTCCTAACTCTCAGGAAACCTTTGTTGGATTGTAAGCTTTCAGAGGGCAAAGTTCGTTTTTTAGTCCCCCTCCACAAGTTTTCGAGTTCCTGTGCCTTGAACGTCAGTCTGCTCCCTCAGCTCACCTGTTCACCCCAAAGTGTTTTTTACTGTTTCTTTGCACTTTTTATCATTGTGATTGAGCCATTTCTACCAACAACAATGAGCCTAAGTCCAACCAGAAAGGTAATTCCTTCATGTTATTCTATTATTTTGTTTTTTCTTCCGATGTCTCCAATGTATTTTCTGTTCAATCTCCTCATCCTTCATTCTTACTTGCATCCTTTGATATCGCAGGTATATTCAGATGAAGAAATTCGAACATTTCTCGATGATTTGTGTTCGAACAAGCCGAAACACCGGCATGACGCGGATCCGCGTCCATAATTAATTCATCTATAATTACGTTCCTATGCATGGAACAATAATTTTTATCATAGTTGCTGTGTTCCCACATCTCTAACATACTAAAAATGGAAAAAAATCAATTTCGGTTTTCTGGATTTTTCTGGTCCAAACCGATCGAGTTGAATGTGTTAAGAGAGATTTTTAATGCCTATTGCAAGGGGAAAAATGTTTATTATTTACCTGTACAGATGCCCCTTCTGCAAAGATCACTGTTTTCTGTGGTCAAGACCCTCGAGCTCCCCCCAGGAAAACCCTAAACGGAGTACTGGAGCCAGCCCAGGAATTAAAGTTTCATACAATTGCGAGGGATTCAATAATTCAACCATTAATTATTTGTAGTTATTCATGAAGCATAAGGAAAATAATAAACCGTTGTGTAACAATTTACCTGTATAGATGCCCCTTCTGCGTAGATAGTATAATAAACCATTGTGATATAATAAACTTTACCGCTGTGCAATAATTTACCCAATAATACTTCGTTTGTTCAAGTTGCAAAAGTACCTACCAACAAAATCCAAAAGATCCATCATTTTTCAAATCAAATAATATCACGGAACAACCAACTCGACTTCATACAGCCATCCGTGATTATAATCAGGTGATCCCTAGCAATGATATCTGGGCCGACCGTTTCATTTACAATCATGTTGAAGAAGCTTTTCAGTGCAAACGAACGGCTGGTCATACAATGCTCCAGGTGGTCTCAAAAAATTCCTTAGTTCAAGATCAATTTAAAAACGTAAACCCCCCCTTCTACTGATAGTTTTTTAGCTACGGCGTTCTGAAAATTTCAACCCCCATTTTTCACCCCTTCGAGATGACTGAGAGTAACGCCGAGCTTCGAGAACCAACTAGACCCCGACCGGGACCTACAACCCAAATTTCATTAATTTCGGTTCATGGTAACGAAGAAAAGTGAGAAGTACGGTGTACGGTGGACGAACAGACATTTTTTTATTGCATTTCGGATTCTACATACCTTGAAACGGAAACCATGAAATTTTGAGGGGGGGCACTGAAAATTTTTTTTTCATGTTCGATTCCAAAGGTTTATTACTGAAAATAATAAACCAAAAGGTTTTTTTTTAAATTTTAAGGGAGTTTTTGCTGTCAATTAGCCAAATCAAATGCGATAGAGCTCGAAATCAACAGGCATGATCTAGACATCCTAGCAGACATTTTGGTACCAACCGCATCATATTATTGCTCTGTGAATTATACACCTATATATTCGCTCAGCAAAAAAATTTTGTAAATCCCCCGTCAACATTTTTCATTTACGTTTCAGGGTGCGCAGATTCCAAAACGCTGCGAAGTCCTTGTCACATGGGTTTATTAGTCCACTGGACACACCTGCAGAAATTCTAGCTGTTCAATTATTGTTTCTTTCAAGTGCAGTAATTGAAATAGCTATTTTTGGTAGTTTCCACTAATTTTGGCCCCCAAAAACTGGAATTCGGCCCCGACTTTATAAGAAATTATCCCTGATCACTGATAGTCCATTTAATTGTCTTGATTCACCTGTTGATACTACTTCTAGTGTTAATATACAATTTTATGGTGATTTCAGACGATATCCCAGTTTTTCGAACCATAAAAAACTAATTTTGGGAGCTGAACCTTCGTTACAACCTCAATCGTTCACTGTATGGTCAAAATCGACTTCATATTCGGTCTTGCCACCCTGAAAAACATGGAAAAAGATACCTCAAAACTTAATTTTACTAAATCACCAACAAACCCTATTTTTGCGCCCATTACACCCCTGGGTTAATTCCGATCGGGCTGCAAAGTTTTGGGACACAACTAGGGCCCAAATGGAGCATGTGTGCGAAATAACGCATTTCTTAAACAGAAAATGAAGTAGTTATGCATGATACCGCGGACGGCGTACGGACACTGCATTTTGGTTTATTATTCTGTGAATAAAACACCTATGTATTCGCTCAGCAAAAAATTTTTGTAACACCCCCTCAAAATTTTTTCTTTTACGTTTCAAGGTGCCTAGATTCAGAAAATGCTATGCCCGTCCACCGTACACCGTATCATTCATACCGGCTTCATTTTCGGTCTAAAAAATTCGCTCTTTCGCACACATGCTCCACTTGTAACTTTGCAACCTGATCGGAATATACCCAAGGGTGTTATGAGTAAAAAAAGGGTATACAAGTAGGTATTTTTTGTGTTTCTTGTGTTTTAGTAACATGAGTTTTTGAGGTAACGTTTTCCAGGTTTTTTAGGACGAGAAGACCGAATATGAAGTCGATTTTGACCAATGAGTGGAAATTGAGGTTCTAACGAAGTTTCATCCTTAAATTTACGTTACATTTTGGTCTAAAATCGTCGTTCTTCCGCACACAGTTAGGCCCTCCGCACACGGGTCGACGCTCGAAGTGGGAGACGCGATTCTAGCCGCTCGCGTCTCTCCCCTCCAGTTCATTTCTTAGGCAACGGCATGGTGCTCCGCACACGGGTCGATTAGTGGTCGTCTAGAATCTTCTCGTTTTGAATCGGCTCGTTTTGAAACGCGTGCGACTGGGAAGGAAGTTCGAGCGTCACACGTTTCGAGTGGATCGCGCGATTCATGGAGGTAAATTTCCGTACTTCTTGTCATGCTTATCTTGTTCTTACCATAATTTGAATGCATTCTTTGAGGTTTGAAGGCATTGAATGTTTTCAGTTTATTTGACACTTGTTGAACGCACTTCTATTTCCAGGCTTTCAATATCAAATTTGTTGGGGAGGTGGAAAAGTACCCCGAATTGTATGATTACACCCGCCGAGATTACATCCGGCTGTACCACAAATATAAAACGACATTCTCCTCATCACTCGAAGAACTGCTCATTTTTTGGGTTCCTTCCTGTTCGAAAGACGCGTACCGACTGGATGAAATCGACCCCGTGTGCGGTAAGCAGACGCGCGAGTCGCACGGATCGCCCAGGACGAGCGACGAGCGCTTCGCGTCTCCCACTTCGAGCGTCGACCCGTGTGCGGAGGGCCTTAGGGTCCCCATTTGGGTCCTAGTTGTGCTCCAAAGCTCGGCACCCTGATCGGAATAAACCCAGGGGCGCGTTATGGGAGAAAAATGGGTTAAAAATAGGGGGTTTCGAAATTTTTTTGAGGTTTAACTTGAACATGAGCTTGTGATGTATCGTTTTCCATGTTTTTTTTTTAGGGTGAGAAGACCAAATATGAAGTTGATTTTGACCAAAGAGTTCGGCGAGAAGACCGAATATGAAGTTGATTTTATTGCTGAGTGAATACAGAGGTGTATTAGTCACAGAACAATAAACCGAAATGCAATATCTGTCCACCGTACACTGTCCATCTTATCATCCACATCTACTTCATTTTCCGTCTAAAAATTCGATCTTTCGCACACAAGCTCCGTTTGGACCCTAGTTATGTTCCGAAACTTTGCAGCCTGATCAAAGAATATACCCAAGAGTGTTACGGATGAAAAATGATTATAAAGATTTTTTTTTTTTTTTTTGTGTTTGTAACATGAGCTTGTGCGGTATCGTTTTCCATGTTTTTGAGGACGAGGAGACCGAATATGAAGTCGACTTTTACTAAAGAGTGGAAAATTGAGGTTCTAACGAAGTTTCAGCCTTGAACTTACTTTAAATTTTGGTCTAAAATCGTGGTTCTTCCGCACACAGTTTGGGCCCCTATTTTGGAATATATTTAGGTCCTAGTTGTGTTCCGAAGCTCGGCAGCCCGATCGGAATACAACCAGGGGTGTTATAAATAGGGTGCCTAAAAATAGGGTTTTCGAGGTTTTTTTAAGAAGGTTTTAGTGAACATGAGCTTGTGAGGTATCGTTTTCCATGTTTTTTAGGGCGAGAAGACGAATATGAAGTTTGTTTTGACCGAAGAGTGAAGATTTGAGGTTGTAATGAAGGTGCAGCTCCCAAAATTCATTTTTTATGAGTCAAAAACCTGGGAAATTGTCTGAAATAACCATACATTTGAATAATAACACTGGAAGTTGTATCAACAGGTGAATCAAAAAATCAAATGGCACTATCAATGATCGAAGATGTTTTGTTTAAAAAATTTTTTTTTAAAATTAGGAGCCTAATTCGTGTTTTCGAGAAACAATAAATGAACAGCCAACATTTCTGCAGGTAAGAACAGTAGAATAATAAACCCATGTGACTAGGACTTTGCAGCGTTTTTCAGGCAGTTATAATTGAAAATAGAAAAAATTAGAAAACTGGTCGTAACTCCCTCATTTTTCCCCCCACAAGAAAGCTAGTTCTCATCGCAAATTGATGAGTTCAATGAGCTGAACAAAACCCAAGAAAAAAAGGTATCGATTACCTTTTTCAACACACACATGTATGTACATACATAGGGAGCGACATCAAGTGGAAAACTGTTCATGTCCAATTCCAACATACATACGTACGTATATATGTATGGAGTGACAAAGCGGAAAACCGGTTAGAACTTGTTTTGAGCACTTCTGAACAAGATTCCATGGTTTTCTTATACATCTATTTTTGACGGTATCACCATTACAGGAACATGGAAGTGAAAGTTCTAGGATTTGATCAAGGACGGCCTGAAACTAGTTTGCATAAGCAAATTACGTACTAATAAATTTTAACCCATTGCAAGCAATAGCTAGTCATTTTGCTCGTTAAAAGCTCTAAAGAAAATAATCATCCACTTACATTTGGAGGGCATGTAATCAGCGTATGTCTCTGCAACTCCCATATCTTCGTCGTCATTTTCTTCTTCTTCGCCTGGTACACCAGCAGCAAGCTACAACATGATGGAAGTAGGGTCCGAAGTTTAAAATAATCCACCAAATCAAAATTACAGGTTAACCAGGAGCTTATGCAGAGTAACAGGTCCACCTAATTGAATAATAAACTGTACATCCATGGAATTCATTCATTTCAATTCAACGTTATATTTTACACAGATTTACAGAAATTACAATTAATTTCCCAAACACAGGAACCCACACGCGAACTCTGTGGCACCAAGCATTTAAATTCTGCTTCATGTGTTATTTTTGCCACAAACTATCACTGGCATAAATTTGAAAATGAACCACTGATTATTTTTGATAGTTATTCTTAATGGTAACAATTATTGTAATACATCTTATTCTCACTTTGGGATCAGCATTCATCCAAAAAGGATTCATGCCTTTGTTCTGCATCGGGTTCATCCAATTGTGTTGAGGATGAATTAAATTCCTTTGACTGAACAAATAAGAAGCTTTCAGTAACCCATTCTGTTGAAGCAAAAGAGGGTTGATGCCAGCCATATTCCCGTACAACATGTTCTGTTCAGCAGTCCCTAGACCACCTGTCAGTCCAGCCATTTCAAAACCTGAGAAGAATAATGACATGGATCTAGTAAACAAAGCTACTATATATGTACGTGAAAATTATCAAATCAGCACAAAACAAAACCCATGGGAAACAACAGATTTATATCCACTTGGATTAATAGTGCCAGGAACATTATACTGAACTAACTGAAATGTATTTCACATGTACCTATACTCATTCACTCATTAGGGGAACTGTCTAGTACCAAACGTCCCATATGTTCAATATGTCCAAATGTGTTGGGGGAAAGGCACCTGTTATTGGCTGGTTAAAATATTTTTATATTTGCTGAAATGAATTAAAATGAAATTTTATTAAATGAATTTCAGTATTTTCATAATCTAATTACTCGTTCTGAACAGGAAAGAAACTCAAGAACGTGATCCTTTACAAATTTTCAACAATAGGAAATTGTTATTTTGATGATTCCCAGAATAAATCATTGGTGCCAGATATTGGCCACACACTAGTTACGTTTTTTGATACAACTAAATGATCATAATGTCAACTTCTTGAAAACTCTTTCATTTTTGAAATTTAATTAAAATATAAATAAGCTTTTCGAACTATTCAAAATACGAATTTGTTGCATTTTGAAGACAGCAGTTATTGGCTTCCCCAAGTTTCCAAGGAATTAGCCATAGGTACACAGTTGATTTTATCTTCAAGTTCTCAGTCATCTTCCATCATCAGTAAGTTCCGGTGTGTGGCAATCTCCACTGCCACACAATACTTTCATGTTATTCATAATAATACGCATACAAGTTTGGCAGCAGGGGCCAACAATTCTGGCTTGAAGGGCTGACCACTGCAGCAGGACTGGCCAACCATTTAGCTAACTGAATCACTCGCGATTAAATCGTGGAAACCCATTTCAAAGAAAAAGAAAAACGAAGTTATTGAAAGGTTGTATGTATATTTCCACTAATACACTAGAAAAAAAACCCATTTAAGCTGACAGGCCGACCACTGTCGACGACTGACTGCTCATGCTGGCCTGACAGGCCAATCATGAGAACATACTATACTGAGCATGGTAATATACTTGCATAGAAATCTCACGTTCAAGCTATAGTGTCACCTCTGGCCTCCTATTGTATCAGATGTAAACAGATGGTCAGAGGGGGTTCTCCCCTCCATAGGACGCCAAAGTATAAAAGAGCCGATGAGGCAAAAATATATATGCATTACTAATCAAATCACCTTCTCAATCAGAGCTTCCTGAGAATCCTCACACTACACTGGTGACTCCGACGTGATCCAGCAGTGATTATGACACCCGGCCCATCTCCAGACCGCCCCACCCCTGGCTCATCTCATCAAGATCGCCCCACTCCACATCTTCACCTGCTGGAACCCACTCCGCGCCACCGCTTCCTCAGTGGATTCATGCGAGGTCATTCGACCTGTTAGAGCCTTCCGCTTGGAACTCAGCTGAACACCAATAGGTAAATGGGAGAGTACCAGGCCCCTTCCCGCTCAGCATTCAACATTGCCAAAAGAAAAGGAACACAGAAAGCCATGACGCAGCCACTAAAACTCCCGCCCTATGACTCCGAATGAACTTCCATCTGGCTTAAACAGGTGACTTTAGCATGTGCGGCTGAGAACATCAAAACAGAACAGAACGAATTCCGTCGTTCATTCCTCGCGCTCGACCCGGGGCCACTGCTGATGAACTAGTAGCTGGTTTAGATCCTGGGTCCGACAATGCGTTTTCTATGCTCACCCAACGACTGATGTCGGCTCATCAACCCAGCGACAATCAATGGGTCCCCTCCCTTTTTGTGGCCAAATCATTAGATGGCAAAACACCCACAACTTTCCTCAGCTTTCTCCGTCTTCAGCTACAATCTGAGGTATTCGACGTCATTATCCGACACATCTTTCAGCGTGTTCTCCCTTCTCACATCATACTCATTCCCGTCACAGCGGCCACTGAATCAGATATCAACAAATTGCCGAACCTAGCGGATCGTCTACTTCTGTATTCCAGGGTCGCATCCCATGCATCACAAGCTCTTTCCCCTCGCCTTCTTCCTCCCACAAAACAGACGCATACGGATTCTCAGAAATCGTTGAAACGATCGACAACACGATTGCTGACCATCTGTAACACGCACCTTCCATTATTATCACCGCCGTTTTCAATCGAAGGCCTGGAATTGCAGACAACCTTGCACATGGAAAGCTCTGACAACAAAAAACGACAACACACGGCCCGACCGGTGGTAGACATTGCGCGCACAACGAACCGCCACCGACTTTTCATCCGCTGTGCAACTGCTAGTTATCCTTCCTCTCTGATGCTGGATCAGACCTCAGCACCTTACCATAATTAGTCCTACGACATCGTAAGACTCCCGGACGACCACTTATCACAGCAACCGGCAGCAAAATTCAATTGTTCGGCCTCTGTACCACCACCATCGTTCTTCCCGGCCATCCAGCGTATCATTATCGCAGTTGTCACGAACCTCATTATAGGGGCTGATTTCCTGAGACACTAGAACCTACTGGTTGACCTGAAAAAGGGGGGGAGGGGCTTATAGACGCTGTGCAAGGAAAATTTCTTGATGGAAAAATCGACAATGCTTCATCGTCTGACAGTGCCTGCTCCGCTCAAACGATCCTCCCACATCCTGACGTAGCCGCACTTCTCACGAACTATGTTCCTGCCTCTACGCCACTTGAGTCCCTTATTGTTCACTACATCAAGACAACCGGATCCCCGGCCATGCAAAACTTCACTGCCTTAATCCCGTCCTATTCAACAAAGCCAAAAACCATTTCACTGAAATGTTGAAAACTGGCATTGAAGAACCATCGAATTCTCCACGGTCGAGCCTTCTCCATGTCGTCGACAAACTGAACAGAGATATTCGCACTCAATCGCCTCACGAAGCCAGATCGGTAAACCATACCTCATCTACAATACTCCACAGCGTATCTAAATGGTATGAAACTGTTTTCTACCATCCACTTTGTCTCCAACTGGCCTCTTCAAGTTCAGACGAATGAACTACGGCCTACAAAACGCACCACAGACATGGCAGAGGTACATGGATCACATTCTCTCCGGCCTCTCTGTATATTGCTACCTCAATGATATTTTGGTCGCTTCCACCTCCCTAGAGCATCACCTACTCCTGCGTCAGTTACTTCACCACCTAGCCACTTATGGCTTTGTAATCAACAAAGCCAAGTGCCAACTCGGACTTCCTGAAGTAAACTTCGTTGGACACCAAGTTTCACCCTCTGGTATTTCCCCACTACCAGGTAAAATAAACATAGTGAAAAACTTCCCTCTACCAGCAACTGTCAACGACCTACACACGTTTCTAGGGTTGGTAAACTTCTTTACCCACAGATGCTACAAAAATGGGTAAGCGGGAAATAACATGGTCAGATGCTTCAACACATGCCTTCATCGCAACCAAATCGCTCCTACTGTCGGCAGTTGAACTCACCCATCCGTATCCAAACGCCCCTCTGATCATGCACACGGATGCGTCGGACCATGGAATAGGAGCAGCACTGCAACAGCAACAAAATTTGGCCCTCCACCCTCTCGGATTTTTTTTGAAATCCTTGTCTCCAGCTCAAACCGCCTATTCTGCCTTTGATAAGGAACTTCTGGCCATCTATGAGGGAATTATTCATTTCAGACACGCAGTGGAAGACTGTAGATTGATCATTTATACAGATCACAAACCACTCACAAATGCACTAATGTCACTGGCTAAGTCTATGCCCCCAATTCGCCTACGTCAACTCCGATTCATTCTGAATTCACATCGGAAATTCGCTATATGCACGGCCAAACAAATTTAGTTGCCGACTCCTTTCCCAGCTTCTGCTTCCAACGACTTCTAGGTATCACTCCTTCACATTAGAGAACTACGGTACGCTCAACTACAGGACCTTAATCGAGATAAAATGCTGAATCTCTCGGAGACAGCAGCACAAGGTGTCACTCTTCTATGCGACACATCTACATCTCCTCCGTGCCCGTACATTCCATCTCCTCTACGAACAGCTGCCTTTCAATCAATACAAGACAACTCTAGCCCTTCTTCGAAGCAGTTATTTCTGGCCACGTATGACGTCATCAGAAAAAATTATGACCCAGGCCTGCCCATCTTGTAACCGTGTGAACTCGGCACATTCGGGCACCCCTTCGCGAGTACCCGCACACAAAACCCTTGGAACACATACACGCCGACAATGTCAGGCCTATCCCCACCAGCAATGGTTATAAATACTGCCTCACAGCGACTGACCGCGCCACCGGCTGGGTAGGAAATAAATAAAACTGACGCACCTACTATGGCTCGAACATTCTACTACCACTGGAATCGTGGTACGGACCACCAGCGACTCTCAAGACAGATCAGGGAACTAATTTTGAGTCCCAACTATTCAACGAGTTCACAAGAGTTACAGGCATTCATCGGATACACACAAATACCTATCATCCCTCGGCAGATGGTCTAATAGAATGCTGGCACCAAACACTTGAAGAAGCACTTATGGCTACTACTACGAGGGAACGATTGCCTCTCGACCTTCACGCCATTTTGCTAGGACTTCGGAATTGACCTTCCTTGGACCGACTGTTACCCTCGCAACACCTTTTTGGGATTACCCCACGCCTGCCTGCTGCCTGGTGATATTTTTACACAACCACCACAGTCAGCTACGCCTCTCCTCTCTCATGAGGCCTAACACTGCTTTGTCAAGCTCTATTTACCCGTCTCCATGGCAACAGCACCAGCTTCTATATCAGAGTGGACACCTCAAGAATGTCTCTTGTTCCTCCCTACATTGGACCCTTTACCATCCTCGCCAACGGTGGCAAAACAATTACATATCAGACAAACGATTGGGACTTGAAGTCTGTATCAATCGACCGATGCAAGCCGCTCCTTACGCCTTGTTCAATCCTGCGACTGTCAAATTATGAACAACACGTGATGAGCACTAGATAGGGAAGGTTTGGGTAGGTCGCAGGAGAGAGGAGGAGGTGCTCCTTGGGAGTCTTTTTGGATAGCTATCACCGCAGCAGACTCTAAAGGAAAGGGAAACTAACACCCCGCGATTATCTCCACAGCGAGTGTTAGAGGATGAAGCATCCCGTGGTTACCACTACAGCAGACGCTAAAGGAGAAGGATATTAACATCCCGCGGTTATCACCAAAGCGAGTGTTAGGGGATGGAGCATCCCGCTGTTACCACCACAGCAGACCCTAAGGGAGATGGAAGGGTAGGCGAGCTGAGGTGCAAGGTGAGAGAGAGAGAAGTCACAGCCTCCACCTCGTCCCCCATCTGTCAACGGTCGTTAACGGCCACTGAGAGTCATTGGGAGTTCAATGGAGGGGAACACATCTGGGCTTCAACCAAGGCGTAGCACAGCTCGTCTTTCTCCTTGTTAATTGGTTAAAGCTATAAATTACATGTGAGGGGTACCACAACATGGGTCCCCCAGGTTTGACCAATAAAAGAATTATGCTAAGGAGATAAAAACAATTCGTTCTGAAGGCGATATACAATACAAAAAGATGCGAAGGTGAGTACATACGAGTAAGGTGATGAAGCAGCGGCTGGAGCAAAGTTCGGCGAGGTGAAGCAGAGGGCCACTTGCTTCGCCCTAATCTGGACGTGTTACCGAATCGTGCAGACAGGGGCGTGCCGAAGGCCTCACTGTGATCAAGTGGGGCAGGAGAATAAGCCGGGGCCGCCAGGAATGTTTGACGATCACGGGATGGAGAGGGTCGGTGTTTTCACTTCCCGAGCCGTTTCCTGGCGGCGACTGTGGGGGATATCCCTGGCAGTGGCGCAGCGGTGGTTGCTGGAACAGTCGTGGCCGGTGGTGGCATGGCTGGATCCGCAGGGCTGTAGGGAGCGTGTATCCCGGTGGCAAGGGCGATGTAGTAGTCACAGATTATAGCCGACCGTGGTACATGCCACTGCCGAGGCCGGGGAGGTACGGACGAGAGGCTGACGTGCTCGCGAGCTCCTGCATGGTCGGGTGCTGGATGGGAAGTGAGTGGAGGAGCGGATGTCGACAGCTGGAAGTTGGCTTGGTGGTGGTTCAGGGAGGGGAAAAAGGCGGTCTGCAGTAGGCTAGTGATACCGTGTGAGGTTTCCTGTCAATTTGTAGGTACTTTCTGTCATTCGTATCACATGAAAGGGACCGGCGTAGATTGGGTGAAAGGTTTTATGAGCCCCCGGTTCTTTGACGTACATTTGAGTAGTGGAATGGAATCGTGTAGGGTATGCGGTGTCGGTAACTGGGGTTGGGTTCCGTTGCGGGAGATTATCGGTTGGCTTTTCATTAAGATATCGGGGGGGGGGGGGGGGGGGCCAACCTCAAAGGGGCCCGAAAGGTACGTTCGGCGGGGCTGGCTCTGTTGGTGGGTCGAGCGGCGGTTCTGAGGATTAGCATGACGTAGGGTAGAGCCTTTTTCCAGGACAGTGAGTCACACGATGTCGCTAGCGCTTGCTTCTGAACGGAATGCCACCACTCGACCTTACCGTTGGATTGGGGATGATAAGCGGTGGTTCAGTATTTCGATATTCCGAGAGAGTGAAGGAAGTTGCTGAATTGGGAGTCTGCCCTGATCGACCGTGATAACCCACGGACAGCCATACCTGACTATCCAGTTGTTGAGGAAAGCCCGGATGATGACGTCTGCTGTTATATGGGTGAGTGGAATGCACTCCACCCTGTTTGTTGCCCGGTCGATCATCGTAAGGCAGTATCGCTTCCCCTCGGACGGGGGGGAGAGGCCCGACGAGGTCGAGATGAATATGCTCGAAAAGGAGAGCGTCGTCAACGGGCTGAGGTGGGACGTGAGGGTGTGCAGAGACCTTAAACTTTTAGCATTTCTGGCACCCGAGGAACCAAGCTCAGAGATCCGAGTTCATCCGGGGCCAGAAATACCGGGTGGGTATGAGGTCTCGGCTAGCCCTGATGATGGAGCGAATGGTAATTTGTTCGCGGAGGTCGCGCGTGGGGGCGGGGCGAATCGGAAGAGGTGTCACACCAGTGGTCGTGAGGTGGCAGCTTTTGGAGTCGATCGGTGGAGATGAGATTTGAGAGAGCTGAGTTGGTGGTGGGGTCTTGTCCTTGGACGATGCGGCAGGATGAAGGAAATGGCAGGAGCTCTTCGACTGGTGCAGGAGGAGGGCAAGAGAGGGCGTCAGCTACAGGGCTGTCCGTCTCAGGCGTGGGTCGGATATCTGTTGTGAACTGGGAGATGAATTCGAGGTGCCGGAGGCGGCGTGGAGACACTGACTTTCTTGTTTGGAGTAGGGCATGGGTGAGAGGGCGATGGTATGTGTTGATAGAGAACTGACGGCCCTCTACGAAGTCACAGAAGTGTTTTATGGCTTCGCAGATGGCCAAGAGTTCTTTTTTGAAGGTGGAATACCTCCGCTGGGCCTCATAAGATTTTTGAGAAAAATCCCAAAGGCCGGGTGCCGCCGGCAGTGTGCTGATGAAGGACGACACCGATGGTGAAGCATCCCACGGTTACCACCACAGCAGATGCTAAGGGAGGTGGAAGGGTAGGCGAGAGAGGAGGTGCAAGGTGACAGAGTCGCAGGTAGGAGTGAGGTCGGTCGAACGGAGAGCTGGGCGAGCCGGGGACGGCCATTGAGAGCCGTTGGGAGTTCGATGGAGGGAACCCTTCTGGGCTTCAACAGAGGCACTGCACAGCACGTCTTTCTCCTTGTTTATTGGTTAAATATATAAGTTACACGTGAGTGGTAAATGTTACATTTGAGGGGTACCACAACACATGATTTCGTTATAACTCGCTCTCACATGTACTTATTCATAACTGGGGGGGATTGTAGCATCACCTCTAGCCTACTACTGTATCAGACGTAAACACAGGGTCAGAGGGGGGTTCCCCCCTCCATAAGACGCAGAAGTATAAAAGAGCCCATGAGCCACATAATATATTTGTATTACTAATCAGACCGCCTTCTCAACCAGAGCTTCCTGAGAATCCTGAAACTACACAACCACTCACTCTGACACCACACCAACATCATTTGGCTAGTAAAGCTAAATGATGGACCATTGACATGATTGTTGCTGTCAATTAGCCAGATCAAATGCTATCGAGCTCAAAATCAATAGGCATGATTTAGACATCCTAATGGACATTTTGGTCCATTTTTCAGGCAGCTATCGTTGAAAATATAAAAATGAGAAAACCTGTCATAACTCCCTTATTTTTCCACCAAGAACGTTCAGTCTCATCGCAAACTGATGAGTTTAACGAGCTGAACAAAACCCAAGAAAAAAATCTGCAAAGACTGTATTTGAGGAAGTTATGACCATCTGAAATTACAACATACATACGTAGGTACATATGTATGGAGTAACATCAAGCGGAAAACAGCCTAGAAATTAGTTTAGATCACTTCTGAACAAGATTCCATAGTTTTCTTGAACATCTATTTTTGACAGTATCAACCTACTTTTTATTAGGATTTTATTCATTGCAAAGGAAGTTAAGACTTTAGAGTGGGAACATGTTTCCTCATGACGTTCTGGCTGACATCATCAGAATGATTTATTTGACCCCAGGGTGAAGTTAAAAAAAGAAACCAATCTTACGCCCTTCATGATTAGTTAATCTCGTCACGAAAAATAGTTGCACTGTGTTGTGGACCCACATTTGGCAACAAACCCGTTTGGAAAAGTGGGTTGACAATGACTGGAATATGGCCAATAACCGGCACCAACATTTCCTTCGCTTATCCAAACACTGAAGACACCCATGTGGAGTAAGAGTAATTGTATTACTCTGAACATAATTCAACAATTGAAAACTATTCAGTTACCAGGAGTTCTGATCCTTTACATTTTACTATATAATTATGATTTGATAATGTCGTATGAGGTTGTAGAATCTTAACAGGCATGCAAGGAAATGGCAGCTGATCAGTAACTTACTTTGTAGAAGCTGTGCCGGGTTAGGTCCCATCATGGATGGGTAACCCATAGCTCCAGGGAATCCCAGAGCACCGAGCATGTTTGCCGTGGACTGGAGAGGATTATAATTAGAACCTGCACGAACCATTTCAAAACCAGGGTTTACATCCTTCATGATGAGCCCACTCTGGGGTTTCACTTTATCCAATCCACTAGTAACTCCTACAACAATTACATTAATATAATAACCAACAGAAATTCTAGAAAGATATGGGAACTTTCAGACTATTCTACAACATGCTCAGCACTGATGATGTTATATAACATTATGCTCCCCCTTCCACCAGTACGAGTGATGGTCTAACACTCTCAGTGTGGGTGACTCTGCATGTGCTAACACCACCCACTGGACGCTGCCTACCCAAGTGAGCCCACTGCTAGATCCCTGTCTACCGGGGTAGACGGCTCGATGTGGCACTGGACCGGTGTCTACTAACCCGCTGGTTCTGCATTTTCGATGTCAGCATCCTTGAAAACTCCTACTACCAATTTCTAGTTCAAAATAACGTGTAGTTTTACCAAAAACAGGATGGAACAGTACTGCATGACGTCTTGGTAGCCAGAAAGCTGAGCCCCCCCCCCCCCCCCCCCCAAGGGCGAGGAGAGGACGACCATCGCCCGAACTTGTGGAGAAGAAGTAACAAAAAGTAGTCAAAAGCAAAACAATAAAACTGGATAACCAGTTAGAAAAAGGAATGCAACACTGACAAAACTCAGTGAAAAACGCCCACAACTACTAACTCAATAAAACCCCTGAACCTTTTGTTGAAAAAACCCAATCTGCTTCCGACGCATTCTGTTGGGAAGTTAGGAATGTCTTGAAGCTATTCCTGCCAACAACTGGAGCTGAAAATAGAATATTTCATAATTTCCGAGCCTAGGACTGCAGAGTGTGCGCAGGAGGCTCTGACTACCTGGGTAGACGCCTGCAAGGAGTGCTGAACCATCAAGGCTGGTTTGCAGCCCCCCCCCCCCAAGGACTGGTAAGAGGGATAGGGACTGTTCTATGTTTCATTGCGACGTGTAGTCATACCTGTTTAAGGGCTCAAATCAAAATGGCTTTCTAATAACTTCAAATAATTCGAAATAAATTTCATATCAAAAATAAAGAAAAAATTAAATTAAAATTGAAGTCAAATTTCTGACTTCAAATCTGAAGTCAAATTTTAAAACATTAGTCACTCTCGTTATCTGCTGTTTCAGAACAAAAAACAAAGAGAAAAGTTTCAGTCATGCAGCATGAAGTCAGCACAACAGCAAAGCAAATACTCATTCCAGGCTCGGCTACACATCGAACTACCTCACAGGCGTCACAGACATGATCGGCAGTCCTCTCAGAAGTACAAGAATTTGATATGATATTTTTTTTCTCAAGGCAGAGTGGGCCGTGTAGCCATGGTTACATGACTACACGGCCCACTCTGACTGGAAAAAGGCTCACTGGGATTCAAACCAAAGTACCGCATGTCTCAATCCCAACCAACGAGTGTCCCCTATTTGAAAAAATATTTTTTATTATTGAAATAACCTTTTCTGTCTCTAATTATTATACACCCGACAAATGATTTGATAACAACGTTTTGTGATTTTTTTGCAATGTTTCCCAATTTTAGAAAATTTTTGAGGAAAATAACCTGCAGCAATTGGTCCAACAATTTTAATACATGAATTTTCGAAAACATTTTCGATTCTTTTCTGTTTCAAAGAATTTTCAATTGGATCCTTCATTTTGAATTTTAATATGTTAACAGAGGCATTTGAATTTTTCAATATTAAACAAAAATTACAAAATGAGGGGTGAAATATGAGTTTTTGTAGGTGATAAATTGCAAAAATGCAATAGTTAAGAAAAGGTCATGGACAATGTGTGGCCTCAATTGTGATAATTAAGCTGGAGGCAGACTGAATAGAACTATAGCCCCTCCACTCCTCCCACTGGCCACTCACCTACTTCGAATATTCACTCACCTAGTCATAATACCTGACTGGAAACTGTAACGCTATTACTGACCCATAAAAATTCCGAATAGAGTAATTCATGGATTACTTTGCTCAGCCTGGAATTATATTATTAATAGTATACCACCAGACCTAAACTAAACCTCCCAAAGGAAAACAGATTTGTGCCTGTGGAAACAAAAGTTGCAATGAGGAGTACCCATGACTTCCGTTTATATTTTTTAATGGAATTAGGTTCCGTTCTAAACATTTTGACGATAAGTTCTTTTTCTATGGGCTTTCGGAGTTTCACCAAGTGATGTCATGGGCAAGGGGGTCCCGCCCAGACGGAAGGGGTGCAATGACGTCACTTGTCAAAACTTTGGACTCACAGAAAAAGAATTATTTATGATAGGAGGGTGAGGTTGGTCTCAAAATCCTTAGAATGGAACCTACTTAAATATAACGGAGAAGATGCCCTCTCTCTATCATCAGACATCGTGGGGAAAGAATAAAACGATAAATTTAAAGAAGTTATAGAAAATATATTAAAAGACAGTAACTACAAATTGAACACGTTTTTCCTTTTCAAGGCACAATGCGGGAATGAGGTTAACTCCGCAGTCCCTATCCTTTTTGAGGAAAATAATTGAACACCTCGAGATGTCGGACACTGGTTGTTGTTCTCCCATGGATCGAAATCTGCTATTCTCCGAAAAATATAAGAATGGGAAAGTAATGTAAACCGAAGTCATGGGTAGGTACTCCTCATTGTCCTGTGGGACCATTTAGGGGTAAACTCCTACCAACCACCTAAATTTCAGCTGTTTTTGAGGTAGGTATGGATGGTTCACATATTTTATATACCTATGTTTATGCATGAACAGATGAGAGTTGTCATCAAAATTTGATGAAATTTATATGAGACCATGGGCACCAACCAACAAACAACCTAGAAATTTAAGCTCATTTCGACCATTTTTGCGGGTAGTTACGGGTGTTTCAAGGGTACATAACCCACACACACAATACTCTTGCTCTGGTAGAATACGAACCAACTGACAAAAGAATATGAAGATTGAGAGTGAAGGGCCAATGAGGAGTACCCATGACTCCTGTTTATATTTTTGAACGAAAGTGGGTTCCATTCTAAGAATTTTGAGACCAACCGCACTGCCTTAGATGAATAGTTATTTTCTAAGAGCCTTCAAAGTATCAGCAACAAGTGACGTCACACTTGGCAAGGGGGTCCTGCCCAGACGGGATGGGTGCAATGACGTCATTGCTGCCGAAACTCTGAAAGCACATAGAAAAGAACTGTTCAAGGTAGGAGGGCGCGGTTGGTTTCAGAATTCTTAGAATGCAATCTACTTTCATTAAAAATGTGAACATTAACAGAAGTCATGGGTACTCAGCATTTAAAAACCTCTCCTTGATATCCACTCACTCTCCCACTGAAGATGAGAACAAAGTAAAAGATACGTTCTACTGTCAACAGAGTAGAGTGTGTGAGAGAACTTCCAAACACAATACCATTAATCTACTGAGCGACTTCAATGCCCAACTTGAAAGTGCATCCCGTCCTTGGGTGCTCCTCCCCCAATCCTTGTTGGGTGCTCTATGAAGTGCTGCAGTGTCTCACACTCTCCACGAGAACTCCAACAAAAATGGGAAAATGCTTGACAATTCGCTGATGCACACAATATGATGATAAAGAGTACATGTTTCCCGCACAAACTAATACATATGGTCACATGGAAAATACCAGGTGGAGGTGGCAACCAACCAGTCCATGTTTTAATATTGATGAGACATGCTTCTGGAGCTATGGATGTTATAGGGGGTAATTTCTTTTTGCAACATCTCATTTTCTTTCAACATTAATACTAACCTTTAATTGTAACTGGTTTACTATCTGTTTCTTCTTTCTTCTTCCTTGAAACATTGGATAATAAAGCAGATTCCAAACTCTTGCCTCCTCCTGAAATGAAACACAACTTGATCAATCGCATGGAAAAGTAATTTGCCATTGAAGAAGTTTCGAGGCTTTTAAGTAATTATACGATCTCCTTTTCTGGAGTTGTTTTGTGTGTGTATATATATATATATATATATATATATATATATATATATATATATATATTAGTGACAGGTGGTAGAAAATATCAGCAGTGGTGATATTCAGCAAGATCTGAAAACTGTGGGGCAACACCAAACCAGAACACGAAACCAACAGACTTTTCTACAAAATACCCAAGGCAACAGCACCCTTCCCTTTATTTACTGATTGAGCGATATTCAGCAACAGCTTATCTCTTCCTAAACTTTCTCCTCTTATCTCTTCTAAACTGAAATACAACGAAACAATGACCAGTTGGCCAGTACCTACTTGAATTCAGAAGCTATTGACTAGAAACTAGGTACTTATCTGTGTGCTACGACGCTGAACAATCCACAAGACCACAAACAGCAAATAGGACAAAACGCACGTAGGTACCACAAATCTAGATCCGTCATCGGAACTGGACCGAACGCAAATGCACAAAATTTGACGAAAAAATGGAAATCCGACAACAGGCTCAACAGAGAAAGCGAATGAGATTCATGAGATAAGGAGACAACAAAAACAATCGAAGGGATCGAATCGACTGTGAACAGGAACTTTTGGGTGGAAATCAGATTCTGGGGACAGGGCCAAAAGTGGGTGTGGCGAACTACATTTTTCCTTGAATGAGCATGTGTCTACAGGGCACTTCTCAGTTGCCGTGGGAAGGTTTCAGGAGCCTAGGTTTCAATTTCGATTACGGGACATCGATTACTGTTGCTATATTCCGATAACATGCTTGGTCTACGGAGCTAACATGAAGGAACCACCAAGGATGCTCTATTAGAATGCTGAATATCCATAACCAGAGATATCTAGCAGCAGTAGCGGTGCGTGGGCTCTGAAAATGGCGGGCCACCAAACCGGAACCCAAATCAACAGATTTTTCTACAAAATACCTGTACATGTTGTCCAACAGTGGAGTCTTCTTATGAGAAATGGGTGGATTTTAATCAACCACAGCTCTTAGCAGGTCAGAATGTAAGCACTGTGTTCACAGTGGTTCTGATCAGTACTGGATTACCAGAAGCTAAAAGTTCTAGCTTCATACGAGGAGGTGGCTGTGGGGCAATCCCACCCACCCACCCACTTCCAAAAATAAAATATGTACAAAAATGTGTAAAGATAACGTGAAAAAATATGAGTAATGTCGCCATTAGGAAGGTAACCACCACCACTTTCAGAGCACCCAGAAAGAGATCAAGAGTTAGGACCATAACTTTATGACTGAAGAGTATAGTGACTAGATTATTCACGGCTAGAGTAATGACTAGAACCGAAGTACTACAGAAATGACTAAGTAAAGACTAATGAGATTAATGGCAGACTAAAGAAATAAGATCTAGAGTAAAGGTAAAGAAATGAAAAGACTAAGTGAACGAAAAAAAAAAAAATTCAAAAATACCAAACGTTATTCTACGAAGTAAAAATATTTCAACATTTTAGGCCCAATGCAATAGCTCCATAAATACAGTAACTGCAAAATTAAGACACTAACACTGACAAATGAATTCCATTAAAAAACTCAGGAATTAAAATTTATAGGTAAAATCCAGTGAACAAGTACCTACTCGATAGCTTTCTTACAAATCAGAAAAAATTGCGATCATTTCCTTCTCTACTGACAACATTGTCAAAGCATTAAGGCTAAATGTCCCCGGTTTAGTTCCAAAAGCGGCCACCACGTTATGCTTCAAAATGAGCTAAAACTAATAAGAATACTGTGACTAAATCGCTCGTCCGATTTTCCTTCTGAAAATTGATTTGTAAACCAAGAGTACGTAGAATTGATATGACACTCTTTTTTCTATTTTCATTTCAAATTTTCCACAAAAATGAAACAAAAACCCTATTTACAAAACCTATTTTCAAATTTGAAGGTCCAGGCGCCCTAAGGATGTTTACTTAGAGTTCAAATCCGTTTGAAATTTGAAAATCGGATATCAACCGAATAGTATTGTTATTACGATTTAGGTGGGGGAAATGCCACTTATGAATGGAGGCCCGACGCCCCTGCCTTAGAAGAGGTGCGCGCCTCGTGGTCTATCGAGAAGGGTCACTGACCCTATCAATGACAGCAGTTTTTGTGTTCAGGCTGTATTTTTCAATATTCCACTGGTACAGGTCTATTCTTTCTATATAGGTAGTGAACACCCAAATGGAAAACATAAGTTAGATTAGCCAAAAGGAAAAGAAGTAAACAAAAAAGGAAAACACTACGTTAAAAAAGAATTCGGCTGACAAAATACCTGCCATCCTGAATCCGAATCCTTGAAAAAAATCCATAGGTGAATGTCTTGTGTCTGACAAAACCTTGTTTGCACTGCCCAGTCCTCCTCAATTCTCAACCGATTTGTGTGGTTTTCAATTATTATTATTATAACAATTATTATAATAGTAATATTGTAGGTAGGTATTATAATAATATTCATATAGGTAGGTATTATAAGTAAGTAGGTATTATTATTATATTTATATCTGTGGGGACTATATAACCATTTTATATTGCTTGTTATGTACGTATTTTTATTATAATTATCATTATAATATTATTTTTGTACATTATTTGTATGTAGGTATTATTTTTATATATTTAAAAAATATTTATTATTGTTATTATTATTATTCAATTATCATTTTCAATAATGAACCTTTGGAATCAAGCATGAAAAGAAAAAAAATTGTAACCCACCCTCAAAATTGTTGAAGCTTTCTGATCCCCATCAAGTGGCCACACCGCAAAGTGGCAGAATTTCTGATCAAAATGCAACGGAGAAGTCGATGGATTCGGGCGGGAAAAAAACAGTTCGGTCGGTGTCGGTGGAGTTTGGCCCAACGCAACAGTGGCAGCATAAACATTCAACCGGACTTCTCTCCGTACTATCGCGTTCGCATTCGGCAGAATCAAAAATTGGCCGAAGCCGGATCCAATCTACAGCAACTTACTGGGCTGTCCGTGATCAATGTCAAACCTGCCAAATCAACACGGGGTATAGGAAAAAACACGAAGTACTTGGCAACCTTATAGATTATAGGTATGCAATGTACTCGTATGTAGGTAAATAATTCAATGATCAGTGTATAAATATTGAAAGGAATACTTGAAGTAAAGTAATTAGTTGTCATAGTATGGTTATCTATAATGGCTATGAAGTAGGTATATGCCTAACATGACTATATACCCAACTACTATGTAGTCTTATGTAGTTAGTTAAACTTGCTTTATAATAAAGCATGATATCAGTATCTACTCTTTCCACCAGTGCATAGACAGAGTCTACCTCTGCTTTTGATAGAACGCTGACGATATATTTTGTTAGGTATGGTACAAAAAAGATGAAGAGCAGAACAGCAAAAGAACAGCACGCAAACGCAAATACACAGAGTACACGGGAACACGTACTGGAGTTCGTAGGACATCAATGGTTCGATGTTTCAAAAACATTGATGTTTTTCCCATCAAGGATTTACTTTCGATGTTTTTTAGCCATCAATGTTCAACCATCAACTCAGACATCGATGTTTTTATCTCTGCAGTGGAAAATGAAAAATTGCTGTGAATTCTTTCTCCGATGTTACCACTGAGAAAAACGCTGCGAAAGAACGCATTTTTTAGACCGAAAATGAAGCCGGTATGCGTGATACGGTGGACGGCGTTTTCTGAATCTACGCACCTTGAAACGTAAAAGAAAAAATTTTGCGGGGGTGTTATAAAAATTTTTGCTGAGCGAATACGTAGGTGTATTATTCACAGAATAATAAACCAAAAGCGTACAGGATCAAGGAGGCCTGAATGATGACGAGGGTAAGCGGTGACGAGCTAGTAGTATACCAATGCTCCCTCCCCCTTTCGTGTAATTACGGGGAGCATGGGCCGGGCTGGTAAAAATTTTTCAAAAACTTACCTTCGTCATTCGCCACTCTTTTGTCATGTGTACACTTTTGTCGCGCCACCCCCTTGCCTGGCAACTGGCGTAGCTCAACGATGGACGAGTTATCGGATTACGTGCTGCTCAGTTTCGATGTCCATATTGGAAAGGGGGGCTTTCAATAAGCACCCCCACTTTCTACTGTGAGTTTCTAGTTTGAATGGTAAAATCTGTCTCAAGTCAGGGGCATTGACGGGACGTTCGAAAGTCGATCGGAAAATCAATCGGTAATAGCTGGTATACCTAATATAAATATAAGTAACTTACGTACCTAAACTTTTTCTAAATCAAATTTCTGATTTAGATGAGTTAGTAGGTACCTACCACCCCTAATTCTCTCAGTATCTCTAATAAATATCATGGTCCCCACTAAGCAGAATGTTGAGATATAATATTATCATCAGTCAAAGTAATTTCATGAGAAGGACACAGAGGAATGACCTTGGTCCATCCAAGGTCGTCGGCTGCCCCCTTCTCATTGCAGGCGCTGGCGCCTCCATTCACAATCCCCCCCCCCCCAATCGTAATAACAATACTATTTGCTTGCTATTCATCCAATTTTCAATTTTCAAACTGATTTGAACTCCAAATAAAAATCCCTAGCGCGCCTGGACCTTCAAATTCGTGAATAACCTTTTTTTTAATAGGAAGAGTACTCATAGCGGGAAATATAAAAAACGGAAACGGAAAAAAGGATTGCCATATCAACTCTACTTTCAAAAAATTGGTTTCCAAAAAAAATTCAGAACGAAAATCGGTTCAGCTGTCCGGGCACAAAACCGATTCCAAATTTGCCCCCAATAGTGCTGCCATCTCTTGAAAAAATTTCTTAATAAAATCGGGGACATTCAGCCTTAAGTCTCTCTTGGGCCATAGTTGATCCAATAAACGTTTTATTCTGTCAAGGGTTGATAAACAACGCTCAACTTCTGCAGAAATCATTGGAATTGTAATCAATAATGTTAGTATAGGTCTGCCACAGAAACTTTGCGTTCGTGTGGCGCATTCTTCTGGAGAACATAGAACTAATTATCTCTTATCATCAAGCAGATTCCCGTGCGTACGATAATTTTTCGGAAATTTCTCCCCTCAAAAGTGGCATGATTTCCCTCCTACTGCAGCGTGAAATTCGTGAATTTCCGAATCTGTTTTGAAGCCTATTATTCCACTATAATATTATAGTTCCACTACTATAATTCCATTATAATTGCTTGCATTATGACATAAATATTGCAAATAATGTCTATAATAAAATTAGTAATTACTCAAGTTAATTGCCCCATAAAAATACTGTAGGCACTCTCATTCGATTCGGAAAACTGTTAAAAATTGGAAAATAATAATAATAGAAGTAACTCTACTCTCGTATTATCCCAATGTGTGTATGAAGTTGATTTCTGCACGATTTTCTTCGAATTTTGTTTAAAACTGATTCTACGTTATTATTTTCTGATTGCCGAATACAACCTATCACAATGCAAAAATATCTGAGAACGAAAAAAGGTAGGTACCTACCTATTTACTTACCTGCTACAAAAATCATTTATGGCGGATTAGGTACCAGGAAAGAATAAGAAATAAAAACAGGAAACATGTATAAACAATTGACAAGAAATTTATAGTACAATATATTACTTATATAGGATGTTTTTATTCATCATCAGAGAAATCTCACTCATCAGAACTATATTCAGAGGAACTGCTGGAACCTCCATCACGCAACGCCCCTGCTAGCGGGTCACTGTTAAACTTTGTAAAAAAAAGCTAGGTTCAGTGTAACGAGGGAAATTCAAATGCCAACTGAGCACGTGGTTGGCTTTGTTTTACAGCACAAGGTTTTTTATTTTTTATTTTTTTCAACTTGTTTTTGTGTGCCGAGGTTAGTGGCCTTATGGATGCAACGCCCCCCGAAAGTATTAAAGATTAAAGCTTGCTGCGTCTAGACACAGGCAAAATATTCCCTCTAAAATTATTGTGAGTTTAATATATTCTACCAACTTTCACCAAAATTCATATATTATACCACCAAGAGTGTTTCCCCGTTTTCAATTTTATATATATATATAAATTACGTTTGAGAGTTGGAGAAGTTGGTTTTTAAAAAACACTTTATTAATTTACAACTGAACACAGGTGTCGACTTCAAGAGCTGGACTAAGACTGACTATCTGAGCTCGCAGGCTCCCTTATAATACGTTCGCTGAACTGGAGTCAGCAGTCTTTACATTATCACTGATCCACGCACTTCTTGTTTATATAAGTCGTCCCTCCTAAGACAGAATTTTGGGGCACAATAGGATTGGTTTGAATCGACACCTATAACATTATAAGTACAATAATACAATAGTGCAATAATGCTAATTAATAAAACATAAGTACAATGTAGTAATATAATGAAACGATAATAGTACTTGAGGAGGAGTTAAAAACAAACAAAATTTACAAATGGTACACAATTTGTAACACAGTCACATTAGGATAATTGATGTTAGTATTCTAATTAACAATGGAACGGGTCTGTTGGCAGTATTTCGTTACAGTGTAGATAACTAGGGATATTACGGCAATGTACATAATGATCGTCCAAATACTAGGTTTTACAAAATTCACAAAATCTGGGTATTCGATTGGTTTGGTATTTCGTAAGTTAATCAAATCAAGATTTAAATCTTTTAGGATGATTTCTTCCTCGGGTTGTTGGTAATGAGACAGTTTACGCATGTCTCCAATTATTAGGGGTTTTCCTGCCAATTCATTGTGGGGTGCAAAAAGTGTTCGGTTTCTACATTGTATGTTTCCTTTACCTGGTGAGGCTAGGTAAATTCCAAAAAGCGTTTTGGTTTCAGTAATTTCCTTTCGTACGATACTGATTGTATCACCTTTAGGGAAAAATAACAAATACCTATTAATTTCTGTCATTAATTTAACATAATTGGAATTCGTGTTCAATTGTACGAACTTACACTTAGAAGTTTTTCCTGTTAATATGAACTCAGTTTCACACTCGGTTTGTGACAAGGATATTAAATAGTTTGGGCATAATAACAAGTGTCCGGATGGGCATTCCTGGGTGACCGGTAGGATTTTATTTCCTGATTTCAAATAGTATTTTAACGGAGGGAGAATGCTTACAATTTTGTCCTCATACATTACTGGTAATGAGTCGAGACGGTACATGGTGTATTCTTCCGGGTCTACTATAGGAATTTCTAAAAAGTATACTATTTCTTCTGTTCCTACGTAGCACCTGGTTTTAATATACATTTGGATTTCCAATAAGTTGTTAATCTCAAAATTTAGAAACCTATTACCATAGTGTATTGATAATTTGGAAAGTTCTTGTAATAATAGGTGCGGGTTGATAACACTGAGGTGCAATAGACCAGACTTACAAGCTACAATTGAGTTCTCAATGTCTTGAATGGTGTTCAACAGTGCATTGAGGACGGTTTGGTAATGTTCCAGAAGTGAGAGGGTTGTTTGAAGGTGGGAAAGTTTAGGATTTAGGCTCCTCCAAAATCTTAGTTCCTTTCTTAATTCGTTATTATTGTAGGCGATGGTTTCTATTGTTTTGTTAAAATTCTGTTGGACAGCTTCGTTTATGGAATATTGGGCCTGAATTTGAGATTGTAGGTCTTGCTGATTTTTTTGGAGGTGAGATATTATATTGTCATATTTCTCTTCGTCCTGTGAGTCTAGGTTACCGGTGACAAATTTAATTACTGATCCTAGTCCATTAATCAGTCCTCTTTTAATGCGTCTATTAATTGTGGGGAGTGTTTAGTTTCTCTTCTATGATGCGAAAAGTATGATTTAGCGTGGTTAATGGGAGTTGGGCGTGATCGATTGCATGTTTATCGCTTGAGATGGTATTTATGGTTTCCAAATAGGTGGCTTTCAATGTCTGAGCTTTCGTCATGAGTTCCGTCAAGTCGTAATAATGTGTTAGTGTGTGGTAGTCCTCTACTATTCTGGAAGTTCCAAGTCGGCTTGCTATTAGTCCCGGGTTTGTGGTGATATTGGTAATTTAAGATGCTGATGCATTGTAAAGTATGATGAAGAGGGCGGTGATCCTGCAACATTAAACCAGTTCGGCTTTAAGAATTCCGTAGCACATTTGCTCGCGCAAGGTAGGGGTGTCTGAAGGTTCGATTTTGATTTGTTCATTGTTTGAAATTAATTTAGCGAATTGACACATGTAGACGCCGCAGTCGTCTGCATTAGCTTGTTGTGGTGTGTTTGGGAAAGTAAAGCAGTTCCACTCAGAGTCGTCGAGTGGCGAGCCCTTTCTGTTTTGGTGTTCTTCTGTTAAGTAGAGCTTAATTTGGTAGAGAATATCAGATCCATCTGTGTTAAGTGAGTCTAGGTAGATTATTTCTTTTGTGTCAATTTTTACGACTACTAATCTCCAGTGTGAGTTTTTGAAGACTGGTATTATTATTATTTCCTTTTCGAATAGATCAGTTCTTCGGGTGTAGTTTTTTACTCTCTGATAGCCTCCGGCAACCAGTGATACGAATAGGAAAGTGTTGAAACAGAACGTTTTAGGTGCATTAGGGTTTTGACGGCTTCGCTGATCTATTAATTCCATGTAAAAGTTGATCACAATGTCATTGAGCCAGTTTCTGTTCTTTAATGTTAGCAAATCATCTCGGGTCACTTTTAATCCAAATTTTGTTGCTAGGACTTCGGTTTTGTCAAATTTTTCGTCCCAAGCGTTAACTGTTGAATCTGTGAATTTTTTGGGACGTCGAACATTTGACAGGTGAATTTTCTCTTTTGTGTTGTGGTGCCTTGGTATGATTAATGCGGTTTTGAGTTCTGGGTTTTGGGATTTAATTTGTTCTTTATTGTACTTTGGTTTCGTTTTAGATTGTATTTGAACAGTTTTTACATATATTTCTTGAGGGATACGCGGGATTTCTTCTCGGTTCTCGTTTTTCTTTTCAATAACCTTTTCTATGACCTCGCGGAATTTCGTTTGAAGCTTTCCGTAGAGAAGTTTCATTTTTTCTCGATGTTTTTCTAGATAGTTATTGGTTAGTATCATGTCAGTGTCCATGTCTAATAATGTGTCTTGATGCGAATGTCCATATAAAATTTCAAAAGGTTTTAATTTTGATGCCGAGTGAATGGAGTTGTTGTATGCTAGAATGGCGTAATTTGCCTTGGTTCGAACGTTATCCTTTTTAAATTCTTTCCTTTCGTTCAAGAGTCTAATGTGCTCTATGAGGGTAGAGTGTAAGCGTTCCACTAATCCGTTTGATTCGGGATGTTGTGATGTTGTAAAATGAAGGTTGATTTTGTGGAGTGTGATGAATTCTCTCATCAGTGCGTTCTGGAATTCGGGACCATTATCGGCAACTATTGATGATGGGGTTCCGTGATGGTTAAAAAACTTTATTAGCGCGTCAACGACTTCCACTGCATTTGATGATTTTAAGGCATATGCCTGTGCATATCGGGAGAAGGAATCTATGACAGTGAGGAATTTTGTCTTTTCCAGCGTTACCGTGTCAACGTGGATGGTTTCTAGAGGGCGTGAGGCTGTAGGGGTTACATTATATTTTGGTTTGAGGGGAGCTCTGTCATATTTACATTTTCACATGGTTCGCAGTTATTTATAAATTTCTGAATGCTTTGGTGCATGTTGGGCCAATAGTAACATCGTTTTAATTTGTTATGGGGTTCATCTATTCCTCTGTGGTTTGTATTGCCTTCGTGGTAGTCTTTTATGATTTTCGTTTGTTCGTCTTCTATTGTAATATCTTTGAGCATTTTAGTGTATTTTGTCATGTGGATCTCTGAATAGGTAAATGTTTTAGTCATTATCCTAGTGAATTCTTCAAAAATGTCATCTGTGAAATACAAACCGTATTTTGTTTTTGGTTGAATGTATTCTTTTACAATGCTTTCTTCAAGATCGGATTCGGGGAATTTGACAAAGATGCGGTTTTTGCGTTCAAAGATTTTGGTGACTTTTACGGGTTCGTCAATTGGTATTCGGACTACTTCGATTAGCACTTGGTTATTACAGATGTTTATGGGTTCTTCCCTGATGGGGATGGCCACTATTGCATGTCCGAGTATGTCCGAGTGGACAGTACCTTCAGATTGATGTTCTGATTCATCTTCCGAATCAATGTTTACTATTACTGAGATGTCATCATTTAGCTGGTCTACAATCTCTTTCGTTTCCGGTGAAAGGTTAGTGACTAATGCTTCAAGAGCTTCGTCTATTTGTTCGCTAGTGGGTTCGCTAAGTGGGTTGTCCGTTTCTAGGTTGTTGAGAATTTCGACGCGGGATAATGCATCGGCGTTGGTATTGAGTTGTCCCTTTTTGTACACTACGTCGAAATCATAAGCAGCGAGTTCTGTTTTCCACCGGAATAATTTAGAACTTGGTTCTTTTATTGAGAAAAGCCATTGTAGAGACTTATGGTCTGATAAAATCTGAAATTTTCGGCCAAAAATATAGGGTCTAAAATGTTTAATTGCTTGAATTATTGCTAGGAGTTCACGTTCAATTGTTGAGAGTTTCTTTTCTGATTCGCAAAGCGTTCTGCTGTAATATGCTATCGGTAAATCAGCTCCGTTTGATTCCTGACTTAATACAGCGCCAATTGCTATGTTGCTTGCATCTGTAGTGAGTTTGAATGTCTTTGAGAAGTCAGGGTATTGGAGAATTGGTTCGTTGGACAGTATGTTTTTGCAAGTCTCGAAACATTGCACGTAATCGGGATCTTGAGTGTTAATTTTCATACCACGTTTTAGGCATTGCGTGAGGGGTTTTGTTAATTTTGCAAAATCTTTTATGAATTTCCTATAATATCCGAGGAGTCCAAGGAATGATTTTATTTCAGTGGTTGTTTTAGGTATGGGATATTTCTGTATGGCTTTTATTTTATCAGGATTTGGTTTGACGCCCTTAGGGGTAATGATATGTCCTAGGTAAGCTATCTCCTTTTTGGGGAATTCAGTTTTATCTAATTGTATTTTGAGATTAGCTTTCCTTAGTCTCTTGAAAACTTCTCTCAATTGTTGTATGTGTTCCTTAAGGGATGTGCTGTAAACGACGATGTCGTCCATGTACACACAACAGAACTCGTTTGTGATTCCACGGAGGACATTGTCCATCAGGCGTTGGAATGTGCTTGGCGCATTCTTCAGCCCAAATGGCATGCGTTTAAATTCAAGATGATATTTAGGTGTGCTAAAAGCTGTTTTGGCCATACTATCAGGGTCCATTTCTACCTGATGGTATCCGCTCTTTAGATCAATTATGCTGTAATAGTTACAACGGCCGATTTTGTCTAACAATTCCTCAATTAACGGGAGTGGGTACCTATCTTGGATGGTGATTTCATTTAATTTTCTGTAATCGATGACAAGACGGAATTTAGGTTTTCCACTAGCATCCATCTTTTTTGGTACGACCCAGATGGGGGCGTTCCAAGGGGATTCGCTGTGGGTTACAATCCCTTGCTCCAGCATTTCTTCGACTTGCCGGTCAACTTCGTCTCTGTCAACTTCCGGAAACCTATAATTTCGCGCGTAGACAGGGACTTCACTAGTCGTAAGTATGTGGTTTTTTAACGTTGCTAGTAAATGTGAGGGGTTCATCACCTAGATGGGCAATGTCCGCGAACTCCGTTGCGAGTTTTGTCATTTCTTGTTTTTCTTCTTCAGTCATATGGTCTGTTCTAATTTTGGAAATGTCAAAGGTGAAATCGAAATTTTCCTCGAAGTAGTTGTTAAGGTTGGCGTAGTTTTCAGTTAAAGGGAGGTCACCTATTTCATGAACTAGAACTGGAGTTGTTTGAACAATTTTGGCCATTTTTGAGCTTGGATTGAGGATCCTTCCGTGGGTTTCGTAGTTTTGAACATTAACCAAACTTTCTGGAATTTCGCACTCCCCAATCTTCGTATAGGGTAGGATTGCTTCTCCGTTTTCAAGGTTGGCAATTCTGATCCTAATTTGTTGAATGCTTCGTCCTTCAATTGTGTTAATGTTAGCTTGACTGGATGTTAGATATTTAAGGGGAATTTTGACTTTAGGGGTTTCGAGGAGATCAGTTTCGAAGTTAAGTAAGGCTTTTACTTTTTCAGATTGTCTAATCCTAGTAACAAATCGAATTTTGAATGGAATTGAAAGACGTTAAACTTGAGGGACAGGTTTCGGACTTTAAATAATTCTCCTAACGGAACGCAAACCGCGTATTCTCCTTGTGAGGAGCCGTGAGCGGTTCGGACAATGAAATCTTTGGGACTTATTTTTTCTGGGAAGAATTTTTCGGCTGTGGATGACGTGATATATGATTTTGTACTACCAGTGTCGATTAAAACTTTGAGGTTGTAGCGGGGGTCAAGAATAAAAGGGAGTTCACTGATCGTTTTTCTGTCTATGTTCATCAATTCGTATTCGGGAGTTCTTGGAGGCTCGTATCCTCTAAAAAATTTTCCTGATACTGTGAATCCTCATTATAGTATTCCGATTCCTCGAATTGCGGAGTGTCTGGGTATTGGTCTTCGGATTCAGGCTCTGGTCCTTCTTCCAAGTTATTGAAATTTGTATTAGTAGTGCGCCATGACATCGGTGTACCATATTGGCTTCGTTGGAACTGGGGTTTAAAATTGGAATTTTGAGGTGTTGGTTGTGTTTTCACCATTTGATTTTGTTTGGTAAGATTTTGATTTTGTGGTGGATTGTTGGTGGGTTTTTGATAATTGTTTTGTTTGAATTGAGGGGGATTATTTGGTTTAGAATTTGTTGTGGGTTTAAATTGAAATCCACCCTGTTTAAAATTCGGATTTTTACTATTGAACGAATTGTTTGATTTAGGTTGTTGCCAATTTTGAGGGTTTGTCACATTTATGGAGTTTTGGTTTTCATATTGTTTGGCCATAATTTGGTAGTCATTGGTCAACCATCCTAGAGCCGTTTCCAAGTCATGCGGTTGTCGTGTGCGTAAGCAACTGCCTAGCGGTTCTCTTAAATGAATTAAGAAACATCGCAGAGCTAGTCGGCGATAATATCGGATTAGGACATCCGCATCGTCCACCTCATGATTTTGTGAGTACGCAACCAACAAGTTCAGCACCTTCTGAATTCGTTCGTAGAATTTAAAGGGAGATTCCTTGTCGGAGTGCCGAATCCCAGCTAATTCGATTACGAGACTGCAGTCGTCCCGCTTATCGGAATATGCAGCTGTTAACGCTTTCCGTAGCTCGGGGTAGGTTGACGGGTTCGAAGTGAGAATTTGCGTTGAGGCAGGGGGTAGAATTTTGCTTTTGATCCCAGTGAACAGTACGTAATTTTGAAAGTCATTATAATTGGCGTGATTGTGAAAGCGGTCATACAATTTTTGCGTGACTGCCAGAAATTCATGCAGTGCCTCAGGTTGGCCTGAGAATTGGGGGACCAAACTTAGATGATCACTCCTAAGAACCGGGATGTTAGCTTGGTTGGTTTCCGGAATTACTTCTTGGACGACCATGCTTCGGACTAAATCCGACAATTGTTGGATTTGCGCCTGTTGTGCATTGAAAATCTGATTGATATCTACTATGTTAGAATCGTCTGTGGGGTTGTTTGTAATGTTGCTTTGGGCCATTGTTGGTTCTACGAGTTCGAAAATGGGTCTCAACAAAGCAGGGGGTTTATATCTGTGAGATTTGAGTGACTCTTTATGTGTTTTCGGAATTTTGATTTTTTTTCTTACAATTTACGAGTGATTAATTTCCTATTGTGGACCAAAATGAATGTCTGATAGAATTTTAGTTCGTTGGGAGGAATTTTGAATATGTGACGAGTGTAGAACGTGAGCAGAAGAATAATAATAAGAAATTAAGAATTAACAAGTAAACAAAAGTTAAATGTAGATCTAGTTTTAAATCTTATCTGAGTCGAGGGGAGTCCTTTTCGTCTCGGTGCGGAAGGAGGTAGAGTTTCTCAGAAGTGGCTTGAGGTGATAAGATAGGTAGGGTATCTTTGCTGCCGTCGATGTTCTCTCGAGCGGTTGAATTAGAGTTTTTAATTTACGCGTGTCTTCCGCGGGTTGGAAGATTGCCTCGGGTTTAAATTCGTCAGGGTTTCTTGGACGGTGTACTTGCGTCACAAGGAAACACGGAGTGACTAATTTCCGAGTGGTCCTCTTCCGAATTAGTCGACAAAAATTCGTCGGTGATGCCGATCTTTTCGTTTAATTGGATGATCGGTGTTGTACTTACAGAGGTGTCATTGACATCGGAGTCTGTAAGGAGTTTAGCCAGTCTTGAAGGTCGATGGCTCGGGTTGTTTTCACGATGAACTCTGTAGGTTCTTGCGGGCTCTTGCAGTGATGATACGACGATATTCCCTCGGGTTTCTTCACTTCCAAAAGTCCTCGCTCGACTGCGCCTATTACGTTTGAGAGTTGGAGAAGTTGGTTTTTAAAAAACACTTTATTAATTTACAACTGAACACAGGTGTCGACTTCAAGAGCTGGACTAAGACTGACTATCTGAGCTCGCAGGCTCCCTTATAATACGTTCGCTGAACTGGAGTTAGCAGTCTTTACATCATCACTGATCCACGCACTTCTTGTTTATATAAGTTATATATATAGGGTGTCCCAGTCCTTCTGGAGAAACGCAGGGAATCGATTCTACTCTTCATTTGGAACAAAAAATGCTCAGTAGAAAATTTTCGAAAAGTTCTTCGTTTTAAAGACATCCGACAATTTGTGTTTTTCCAACTTTTCATGCCTTACCACATAAATACGCTAATAAACTCGAAAATATTGAGACTATAACAAATCCAACTACGCCGTTTGAAAGAACGTTAGATTTCCTGTAAGATTCTTCTGTTTTCAATGGTCAGAGTTTCTTAAAATGTTGGCCAATATCAGTTGGAACATTTGAAAATTTCAAAATTTAAGAATTGTGAAAAAGATTGTACGTTCTACTGGGGTTACAAAAAAATACCTACAACTTGTCAAACTTCACAAAAACTTCTTCATCTAACAGGCTTTACATCAATATTAATAATAACGTTGTAGTAGATTTAAAAAATGATAATATTGAAAGTGTGAAAACATGAGCAGAGGTGAATTTGGGGGGGGGAGGGGAATTAATTAGACCTCCTAAAATAAAACTAACGCTTCCTTGACTGGCTGAATAAAAATAATGCAGGAATATGAAGGGGACATTTCGAAGTACAAACAACAAAGAATGATTAGTTACAACATTCAACGAGAATGGACAGGGAGGTGTCACTAGAACGTGATTTTGTTTTCACAAGCTTAATAATAAATTATGAACCTCGGTTAACCATCTTATCAAACAGAAGCAGAACGCTTCCATCAGTTCAATTTAATGTGTCTCGTAGAAAGGTAGTTGTTATCCCGCTTTATTTTTCAAATCAGGAGTACCGAGATATGCTGCTCGTGTATGGATACTGCACATCAGGTCCACCGTCCGAGCATCAGGTTCATCCTCTGAACAATTATAATTTTAATTTGTTGATACTTGCTTCAAGAAGAACTCTATTATTTTAAAATAAGTTAGTTTCATTTTACGAGGTCTAATTAATCCCCCCCCCCCCCCCAACCAATTCACCTCTGCTCATGTTTTCAAACTTTCAATTATCATTTTTTAATTCTACTACAACGTTATTTTTAAATCCAAGTATATCAATGCAAAACCTGTTAGATGAAGAAGTTTTTGTGAAGTTTGACAAGTTGTAGGTTATTTTTTGTAACCTCAGTAGCACGTACAATCTTTTCCAAAATTTTAAATTCTGAAATTTCCAAATGTTCTAACTGATATTGGCCAACATTTTAAGTAACTCTGACCATTGAAAACAGAAGAATCTTACAGGAAATTTAACGTTCTTTCAAACAGCATAGTTGGATTTGTTGTAGTCTCAATATTTTCGAATTTATTAAGCGTTTTTATGTGGTAAGGTAATGAAAAGTTGGGAAAACACAAATTGTAGGATATCTTTAAAACGAAGAACTTTTCGAAAAATTTCTACAGAGCATTTTTTGTTTCAAATGAAGAGTAGAATAGATTCCCCGAGTTTCTCCAGAAGGAACTGGGACACCCTGTGTATACCACCCTAAAGAGTCCATTCCAACTAAATACCTATTTTTAAATATATAAATCCAATGTCCTGATCCAGGACAAAAACGTCACACAATAAAATCATCCTAGCGTACTCATTTCGCCACATCCAAAATTTCATATTGGACTAGTCAATCGCCAACAGCCCAATGAAGGTGTCCCGCCCCCTTCATACAGTCCCTATAACAAAACCGGACCACCAGTTTTCAATGGCTTTTTTTGGCGTAGATTTCAAAAATGACCAAATTGCGCAATCGTGCGCAACTTCGATTTTTCGAATCAGAACCCCCCTTTTTAGTACAGATTCAGATTCTAAATCGAATTTCATAAATAAACCACGCCTCAAACGATTTTTTTCACTGTGTGCAACTGGTTCCAGGAGCACGAAAAGTTGAAGGTAACGGTAAATCTTGAGTGTGGCACATAGTTTTGCACTATTTCTTAACGTTGTATCACGTGGTAATATCCGTTTTCTGATTTTGTAGGGAACTCCAGTGTTCACAGGAGTAAGAAGTCCATTTTCATGGAAAAAACATAATTCATGTGGATGATTTTCTTATTTTAAGTAACTGTATTGAGAAAATGGTTACTTAATATAAAATAAGAAAATCCGTCCACGTAATATGCGAATATTAATAATATAAAAACAATATTAATATAAAGCAGGTGAAACCATTGTCGAGGAGAGTGAGTGAGAAACGAAAATGAGACCCAGAAACAATATAGCCAGTGCCTACCTATTTGGGAGCATGGGGACCCACACGTGGCACAGGTAATCAGCTCATGCAAAATTAATAATGTGCAATACGATGTAATAATGATGTGTGATTCAAGAAACAAGTGTGGTTCTATTTAGCAGTGAAATACTAAAATAATGGCAATACATGGTGGTCCACCCCATGTCTCGTCCTTTTTTTCAAAGTACCACGATATATTCTGGGGAGGAAAAAGAATACAGATCCAGGGATTTTCAAAGGTTTAAAGAAATCATGCAAGCACATTTTTGTGCATGTATGAAGTGTGCACCATCCACTCCCTTCAACTGTAAACCCCCATTTAGTTAGTCTAGATGTGGATTCTGCGTGAAACGAAACATCTGATAGCCTACCCCCTAGATGAGTTTTTTTGTAAAAGTACATCAGACACCAATGTTTTGTAAAAGCTTCAACTATTAATTTAATTAAGAGTTTTAATTAATTTCATAATACAACCCAATCCCAAAGAGATAGATGACCCAAAACCAGAGTAAGTAATGAACCATAATTGAAAGCTATTAAACCATACAAATTTCGAATTTGTTGTCATTTGTCACAGTAGGCTGGGGCCAAATGGCCACGACATTCATTTCATAAGTCGCTGCAATTAGTGTTTATTTTTGGCTTAGTCAGGACTTGATGAAACTGATATGGGATTGTCTGGAACATACCTTCCAAATTTAAGCTCATTTTGACCATAATTATGTTCAAGCAATTGTGGGTATTCAAAGAAAACACACTGCAAAGTCCCTTGTCACATGGGTTTATTATTCTACTGGACATACCTACAGAAATTTTAGCTGTTCATTTATTGTTTCTTTTATGTGCAATAATTGGAATAGCTATTTATGATGGTTTCCACCAATTTTGGCCCCCAAAAAAACGAATTAGGGCCCTCAATTTTTTTACAAATTATCTTTGATCATTGATAGTGCCATTTAATTGTCTTGCCAACATTTCTGAGAATAATAAACCCTTGTGACAAGGACTTTGCAACGTTTTTGGAATATAAGCACCTTCAGAAGTGCAAGAACAAAATTTGAGGGGGTGTTATAAACATTTTTTGCTGAGCGAATACATAGGTGTATTATTCACAGAATAATAAACCACAAGAGGCAGCCCATGTCTCATCGTTAGTCCCCTCTCCCCAACACTACGAGGTACCCACCTATTTATTATTTTTGGGTTATTTTGTTATTTGGGTTATTTTGTAGAGGAGAATATATTTAGTGAAGGGTGCAAACAAAGGGCTCTAGACTTACCAGGAATCTCAATCTTGTCTGGATCATCTTCTTCATCAAAGTCACTCTCTGAGCCGCTGCTTTCTTTGTCAGAAATCTCTTGCTTTGAGGTGCTGAACTTCATTTTACTCTGCAATATAAAAAGTTTGCATTTGGGCACAAAGGTTTTAGTTCATACCTTATCAATTCATGATACAATCAGAAACCAGCTCCCAGAATGATGAATAATAAAATGAAAATATAATTTATGTGATATGGGCAACCCCACCTCAAATCTTGTAGATCCCTGATAGGCGCAGTTGTAAAACGGGACATAGTAGTATTCCTATAGTACATTTCACAATGCAACAAATGGGGAACACCCACGTATTTTATTTTGTTTGGGATAAAAGTTCACGGCGTTTCTACAAGCTTTGAAAAGCTTGTATGTGCTTACCTGACCACCTCTGATAAGATCATGTGGATACTACAGGGACTAAGGTTGAAACAACAGTAGTTAGTTAGTTAGTTAGTTAGTAGTTAGTACCCCCCCCCCCCCCCCCCTACAGGATATGCACAGTATCGCTAAATCCAGGGTTATATAAATTAAAAGGAAAAATTCATAATACATCAGGTAACCAGCTTTCAGAATGATGAATTATAAAATAACAATACTAACTAATGTGATATGGGCTAGCCAGAAATTTAAAGGAAGTAAATACCCGCTGGGTAGGATTTTTAAAACTGGGTATTTACTAGATGTTTACCTTGGCCTCGAATAAATTAAACCCAGTAACTACCCAAAAAGTGGGCATTTATTATTTGTCGTTAAAAAAAATTTTTAAATAAAAAAATTGACATACACATTGCAGAAGTCTATGATTTTCAGCACTCCATATTTTTCTTTCCCATCCCAGTGACGTGATTATTCTATTATATATGTGTGTCCAATATGGCTGCAGCCAGGACTCCCAACGTTCATAAAACTATCTTATCCCATTCTATCTTGAAATTGCCGTTTACACCTCAAACATGAATGAATAATTGAAATGGTATTACTATTACCATATTCAAAATTAGAAATATGGTTGAATGAGTTGTGAATAAAATGAAGCGAAAAAATGAAATAGGCGTTTTGTACTATAGCATTTGTAACATAAAAAGCTATTTTAGTGTGTTTTAAACACTTTATTATATGGAAAGAAGTCAGGTCTAGAGCTGTCCAAGTAAAATGGTATATTATCTTACGGTTAGGAGCTGTATGTTAGGTAAAGCGCTATCACATTCACCTATTTCATGAGATTTTCTTTATACTGAGAAGGATTTTGAATGCAAAAACCATCGAAGTGGCTTGGACAGGTTTGTTTTTGAGAGGTAAGTACGTTCTCGATTTTTTTTCGAACCTGTAATAAATACAATAACCGACTAAATACCCGAATCAGGTATTTACCTAGGGTATTTACCCAGGGAAATAAACATCCGAGTATTTTACATCTCTGGGGCTAGCCCACCTCAAATCTTGCCCTGACAGACGCAGTAGTAAAACGGGCTTCACACACATTCTTTACATTTCACGATGTAACGAATGGGGAATACCAACGTACTTTATAATTTCTTCTTTTATTAGCAAGTAGACACTTGAGATGGTAAACATCACTCACTAGGACGAGACATAAGCAGTTATTTTTAACTGAGTGTGAAAGTTCTGATGACGTCATTGCTGCTTTTCACATAATCTTTGAAACTAAACAAATATGTCTCCTGACAAGTTGGGACAAACCCCTAGGTTCGGTTCTAGAGCTCATTTCCGACAAAAAGTGCCTCTAGGGAGTTTTTTTAGTCGCTCATTTTTCCGACTTTTTGATTATTCAAGATTTTTTCACTTTTCTGACCTCTCCTCACTAACATGGCCATAACTCCCTTCAGGTAGGTACACTTAAAATAAAAATTGAGAATACCGTTGGAAAGAGCGTCGAATTTCCTATCTCCCTAATGCCAAACCGAAAGTGAAAAATAAGGCTGAAGTGCAAATTTTGAGAACATCCAAAAACTTGACTTCTCTTCCATCTGTTTTCCCGCTTCAAATACATGGCAGGCAATCCTCTAGGAAAACTTCCTCTTTTTCCAACGGTTTAGTGGCATGGCAGTGGCTCTGTGGGGAGAAAATGACGTTTGAATTTTGAATGCGGAAAAAACGTGGGTCTTTAGGTGAAAATCGAAATTTTCCACAAATTCGACTTGTCAGTTTAAAATTAGCTTGAGATCGGATTTTATGTATTTTTTCGCTGAATCGACTCTCGAGCCTCCCCAAGAGGAAACAAAAGGTTTTTTGACCACTTCAAGTCTCTCCCAGTATGTAGAGCCTGATTGTGGGGTGAAAAATAATTGTTTTTGAACACGTATCCGTAGAATTTTCATTTTTAGAGACCAAAATGGACCTCAGTATACCGATAAATGATATCTAAAATTTAAAAACGTGGAAAAAATCGTGTCTGAATGGGGAAAAACGTCGATTTTTCGCTAAAAATATACATTTTCTCACAGAAATCGACTTGTCTCAGCATTGAAGTGAGTCTGACACAGTATTTTAGTTTTTTTTCCTTAATTTTTATTATGTGAATCGAATGGTGACACTCTTGGAGCACCGTAACTATGGGACTATGCGATCACATGGTTCGAACCTAAACGAATGTACTTTTTGTTTTTTTAGCACCCATCCAAAAAGAAAGACCCACCCCAGAAAGACCTAGAAAGCAACTAGAACCCCCCCCCCCCCCCACCACTCCCCATTACCTAGAAAGTATTTCTTCTTCTCCTGCATCGTAATCAACAGTTCCTGCATCACCGGGTTTTGCGGAACAATGACTTGTACCACCTAACACAGGCACAAAGCCTTCAGGATGCCACGAGACTACGCGTCCAGGATGAGCTTTTGTGAGTGGGTTCTGGCTCAAAGAAACTGATTAGAGCCAAAAGTTATGTGGACGGAGGAAACCACGTTCACCAGAGCCGGGATCTTCAACAGCCGAAAGACAGTACGATAGGCGGTGCAGGAATGCAGCAGATTAATGCAAAAGGAACACTCGCTCCAGGATGTCACGAGGGCCGTATTGAATAGATGCCACCTATGCATATAGCATTTGATAACATAAATCAGTAAAAATGCACTTATTCTCATTTTTTAACCAACTTCAAAAAAAAGGAGGAGGTTCTAAGTTCAACATTTTCATTTTGAAGTTTTTCTGAAAGTACCGGACCGATTTCGATGAATCTCTTTTCAAATGAAAGAGGATCATCCCCCGGTGGTCCAACTCTAAATTTGTGAGTAAAAAAAGTAGCCCTGGGTCTGCATTAGGACAGTTATACTCTTAGACTTCTAGTCCTTTGACTCACATTGCACGATTTGAAGATAGAAAATAGTCTTCCAAAGGCTGTGGATGCACTAGTAATGATGGTATCAGTACTTGATAGCATGACGTACATTACTAAAAATATCACGTTAAAGCAAACAAATAAACTTTCAGTGAAAAACAAAACAATTCGAGTAGGCAGTATAAGCTTCCTCACTTGAAACACATGAACGTATAGAACAGTAGGGTAGGTTCATTTTGATACGGGACCATCAGCGATCCAACCCACGTGTACCCTCAAAATTTCAGCCCTCTGCGACTATTTTTCGCGTAGTTAGAAACGTTACAAGGAAACGGGCAACATTTCATGTTCGCGCATGCGCAGAGGAATGAAATTCTTATGAAACTATCAAAGAATTATTCTTGATCGACCCACCAAATTTGAGCTCATTTCAACAATATTCAAAGTAGTTACGGGCGTTTCAAAAATTTCACGTTTGCACATGTGCATACGGAACGATTTGAATGATTTTGAAACTGGAGCATTTGCGATCCAACGCGCGTGTAACCTCAAAATGTCAGCTGTGTACGACTGTTTTTCGCATAGTTAGAAGCGCTACAAGGAAATGGTCAACATTTCATGTTCGCGCATGCGCAGACGAAAGTTACAGTACGATTCCAATGAAATCCATTTGGAACTATCAAAGTATCATTCCTAATCGACCATCTAAGTTTGAACTCATTTCAACTATATTTAGGGTAGTGAGCTTTTCAAGTATTTTACGTTTGTGCATGCGCAGCCGAAAGTTACAGTACTTTTTCGATGATTTTGGTTGTGGGACCGTCTCTGACCCAACCCGCACCTACCCTCCAAATTCCGGCCCATTTCGACCATTATTTCGGGTAGTTATGGGCGTTACAAGGAATTACCACAGACGGACAGACACGGAACCAAAAATGTTCCTCGATGTCTGAAACGCAAAATGGAAGTGGAAATTTTCATTTTGGAAGACATACATATTTTTTTTTACTCAATCACGAATCCAAGGCTTCCCTACCTTTGGTAGTGAGGAAGCAACAGACTTCAAAAAAAGGTGCATAAAACTGAACAGTAGATAATACGTTTTATGCTGAACAAACGTACATAATTTATTCAAAACCAATACAATACAATTGTTGAAGTTGGCGCCAAATTTTAATTAAAAACCCCACATAAAGCATTCATAATGTATCCCTTGGTTTTTATACATACATAATATTTATTTTAGTTGAAATTTGGCGCTGACTTCATACAATTTTGCTTCCACACTACCAAAGGTAGGGAAGCCTTGGATTCGTGATTGAGTAAAAAAATGCATGCCCTCCAAAATGAAAATTTCCCCTACCATTTTGCGTTTCAGACATCGAGGAACATTTTTGGTTCCGTGTCTTTCTGTCTGTCTGTCTGTGGTAATTCCTTGCAACGCCCATAACTACCCGAAATAATGGTAGCAATGGGCTGAAATTTCGAGGGTAGGTGCGGGATGGGTCACAGACGGTCCCGTACCAAAATCATTGAAAAATTACCGTAACTTTCGTCTGCGCATGCGCGAACATGAACTGTTGACCATTTCCTTATAACGCTTCTAACTCCATGAAAAATAGTCGTACAGAGCTGAAATTTTGACGGTACACGCGGGTTCGATCGCAGATGGTCCCATTTCAAAATCGTTTCGTCTGCGCATGCGCAAACGTGAAATACTTGGAACTTCCATAACTACCCTAAATATCGCTGAAATGAGTTCAAACTTGGAGGGCCGATCAGGAATAATACTTTGATAGTTCCAAATTAATTTCATTGGAATCGCAATGCAACTTTTATCTGCGCATGCACGAACATGAAACGTTGACCATTTCTTGTAAGGCTTCCAACTACGCGATAAATAGTCGTAGAGAGCTGTCATTTTGAGAGTATACGCGGGTTGGATCGCAGATGGTCCCGTTTCAAAATCATGGAAATCGTTTCGTCTGCGCAAGCGCAAACGTGAAATACTTGGAGTGCCCATAACTACCTTAATTACCGTTGAAATGAGTTCAGATTTGGAGGGTCGATCAGGTATAATACTTTGATAGTTTCATATGAATTTCATTGGAGTCCTACTGTATCTTCCCTCTGCGCATGCGCATACATGGAATGTTGACAGTTTCCTTGTAACGCTTCTAACTACGCGAAACATAGTCGTAGAGAGCCGAAATTTTGAGGGTACACGCGGGATGGATCGCAGATGGTCCCGTATCAAAATGGACCTACCCAACTATTCTACACGTTCATGAGATTCAAGTGAGGAAGCTATACTGCCTACTCGAACTGGCAGACGTTTTTGTAGTGGCTTTGATAAATCATGTAAGTTTTTTCAGCATAAAAATTATTCTTTACTTTTTAGTTTTATAGAGCTTTTTTCTAAGTCGGGTTTTTAAATTTTTTTGAAGTGATTTGTTTTTTCAATTTATTAATATTGGAGTAAATTTTTCTTTGCCGTCAAAATGTAGGTATTATTCTGATTGGAATTCAGCGGACCTTAAGGTCTAATATTTTTATCAGTTCTCCTTCTCTGAGAACATCAATTTTTTTGCTTTGTAAAATTGAATGTGTTGCAGTCTCCGTATCATTTATCGGTTCGATTTTGATTGAACAGTCTCTAAAAATAAAAATTCTACGGATACCTTCATGTTGAAAACCAGTTATTATTCACCTCACACTCATGCTCTACACATTGGGACAGGGTGAGTCGAAAACCCAGTTTTTCTCTAGTCGGGGAGGCTCGGGAGTGTCACCATTCGATTCAGAGTAAAAAATACATAAAATCCTATGCCAAGCTAATTTTTACGTCACAAACAGTCGTTTTGGCGGAAAAATGTCGATTTTTTCACCTAAAAATCCATATTTTTCCGCATTCAAACATCATTTTCTCCCCAAAGTGCCACTGCAAATTTTTTTTACTATACCGTTGGAAAGCTGAGACTTTCCCGAGTAGTGCCCGCCAAAAAAATTTGTATTTGAAGCAGGAAAACGAATGGAAGAAAAGTAAAGATTTTGGAAGTTCTCAACATTTGCAATTACCTACGCGTGATTTTTCACTTGCCAAATCCATGTAATAAATTTTGGTTTTGCAGTAGGGAGATAGGAAATACGACGCTCTTTTTCCAACGGTATTCTCAATTTTTATTTTACATTGTACCTACCTGGAGGAGTTATGGCCATGTTAGTGAGACGAGGTCAGAAAATTGAAAAAAGTCGGTCTTGAATCATCAAAAAGTCGGAAAAATAAGCGACTAAAAACAAAATGCTAAGAGGCACTTTTTGTAGAAAATTAGCTCTAGAACCAACCCTAACAGCTTGTCCCAACCTATCGGTAGAAACTATCTCTCTCTCTCTCTCTCACTCTCTCTCTCTCTCTCACAAACACGCACGCACGCGCGCACACACACACACACACACACACACACACACACACACACACACACACACACACACACACACACACACACACACATATATATATATATGTGTGTGTGTGTGTGTGTGTGTGTGTGTGTGTGTGTGTGTGTGTGTGTGTGTGTGTGTGTGTGTGTGTGTGTGTGTGTGTGACGTGACGAAATTCCCAAAACAACTGTTAATGTAATAAATTAGAACATTTAATGAAATACGGGCGAATTTCGTCATGTCCCTCCTTCTATTGTCAACTATATAAAGTCTCCAATATTCGGAAATAATCTCTCTCAGTATGGCCTCAGTCATCAAGCCACAGTTTTACCGGAGCCCCTTTTCCTGGGATTCGCTCGGTCGCCCCTCTCCTCAGAGTATGAGATTTTCTTATTAAACGGGGAGTGGGAGGTCGGAGTTGACTTGGGAAAGGGAGAAGTCGGAATCTGGACATTTGGCTGCTGAAGATTCCCTGGGCTACTCTCCTCCTGCTGCATTAAGGTAAGAGCTTGGTTCTTTCCTCCTAGTCCAAAATAATTAGAGTTTCCCAACCAAAGTTAAAGTCCTAATTGAAAATGCTAAAACGTAACGGAGTCACAGAATCTAGGTACTTAAAGAAACCTACTTCTTTTTCAAATTTCCCGTAATAATTTTGAAAGTCTCGTTGGCAATTGGCCTTTAGTTAAATTATTCTTTGTGGTTTGATCATGTGAGAAGTATTATAAGAACATATGGGGATAGGGTTAGGTTTTTTTCCCCTTATAAGTTAACCTTGCCCTCAAGGGTTTTTTTTTCTAACTTAACTCTATCTCCATGCCTAAGAAATAAATGTAAAACACTAAAAATTGATTCAAATCTTGTGATGGTGGTTCCATCTCAAAACTCTTATCTTTGGGGTTTCCGTGAGAGTATTTTCTAGGATTTAGGGGAGAATTTTCTTTTCTAAGTTACTTAACGGAAAAGGTCATTAATTAAAGAAAAATTTGTTAATTTATCGGCCAAATTGTAAATGTAGGTTCTAGTTAGATCATTTTATAAATTCATTTGTGGGTAGAAGTTAGGCTTTTTATTATTTTATCCTTTTTAGTCTTAGTGCATTTTTAGTTTTTTAAGTAATTTTTGGATCCATGTATTCGCTTTCTTTGTACTCACTTCCTATCTATGTTTTCCATTTTCATTTCTTTATTTCATTATTAGTTCAATAAATCTTGAGGGCTTGAATATGGATTTTGTACCTGTTAATAGCAAAACCCGTATCCTTTCCTGGTGATTTAGTTTTGGCAGCATCTTGTCCCATTTTCATAGATAGCACACAACTTTAGGAAATTTCAAGTTGCCATCTAGGATCCTTTTCCAGGTCTTTTAGTTCCAGTTCACCTTCCCGAACATTTTTAAGACTAAATTAGTTTCCCTCTCGGTTTGACCCTCATTTTTATTTGTTTGTTTTACCCTAGGAGTGTCATCCACATACCCGAGAGAAGCTAGGTTTTATCTCCGTGTTTCCATATTTTAACTATAAATGTGGTCACCTCCTGCCATGTGGCTATAGGCCGCTCATGTCGGTTTGGCCGCTCTTCTCATAGGATCCTGAGCTCAAGTAACTTTTCAAATCTTCAGAAAAACATTTCTCTTTTCGTTCGTATCGGTTGAAAAGCCGAATTTTCGTAAACTTCCTTGTCTTTTGGGATGGACCTCGGAGTTTTCGGGAGCTAGTAAGCCTAGATCCGTTCCTTGGGGATCGGGGTTTATTTCCTCACGAATCCACCGTGGCCTATGATAGTGCCTTGGGATAAGAAGGATCTTTCGGGAATTATTTTGCCCTATTGTTCCAACTTTCCCCCTTTGTGATGTGAGGTATGTTCCCATTCGCAAAAGACAAGCAAGTTGGGTCAGGGAGAATCGAGAGCCTGAACTATGATACTCCCAACATTTTTGGAGTTTTGCTAAATTGAGCTCAGGTCTTATAGTGGAGTTCTAGGAAACAAGGTAAGTCCATGATTGATGGTTGTGTTCTTCTGGAGGTGATCTAGACTTCTTGCAGTGCTTTTTCTGACACTACACTATCACTTTTACAAGTTAGGCTAGGTCCGATTTTCAGAGTAGGTTCGTTCCAGAAGTGGAGGACCCATCGCAAATAATCCAATAATCACCCGATAGGTCTTTTAATTGCAAAAATTCAATGTAGGTACACTTTTAGCATTTGGGGACAAGATGCGTTTGGTGAAGCTGCGAGACAGACGATGGTAGAGGAGTCATTTGCTTCAGTAAATTTTGAGTGGGTGAGGTAAGAGTAGCTCTACCTCGATTTTATTTTGTTGTAAATTGAAATAATCATTATTTTGTTTACTGTTTCTTCTCTCATTTATGGGAGGGAAACAGTTGGTGGAACGCCCCCTTTAGGTTAATACAGTAAAGATAGATAATTTCATTTTTCCTAGTATTTCAATTCTCAAAAGTGTTAGTTAGTAGCTTGCATTTATTTCCCACGATTCAGAGAAGGATTAGGAGTACGGCAGGGAGAGAAGGGTTTAGCGGGGGTGGTTTTGGGGGCTTCATGCCGCAATGGGGTGAAAGCCTCTACCGAAACCATCTCTGCTCCACCCCGAAGTCCCCGCTTCGTAACAATATATATATACTATTCTGGCGAAACTATTCAACTTTCCTCATAAACAAACTAAGACAATAAGCAAATTGGGTCAAATAAAAACGGAGTTATTGACACTGTTATACCGGTGTGTACAATGTATAATGTACAATGTCTATTACTGACGATGGTTTGATCACCGAAACCGGTATAACAGTGTTTTTTTGTGTATTAGTGGAAATATACTATTTTTTGAATAACTCTGTTTTTCTTTGAAATGGGTTTCCACGATTTCTCCGCGAGTGATTTAGTTCGTAGCAAATTGGGTAATAATCAGCAATTCCAGAACCATGGGCAGTGGCAGATCTAGGGAGCCCCCCCCCCCCACCCATTTTGTACCTTGCAATAGATATTTTTATGAACTTTTTCCGACCCCGACAGGTACTTAATGTGATTGAGTTTGCTGTGATATAGGCGCTATTAGCTGTACCTAACTGAAAATTAAAGTGGTAGTAGGATTAGGTTGTGCGTGTGTGTTTGTAAAGGATTATGAATGGTTTTATTTTACTTATTTAGAATTAGGTACCTATGTTTTGTTTTATTACATTATCAATTCCAGTTCTCCTGTCATGTTCCTTCTGTGATACTATTTCTACTAAGTATTTCATACGCCCATTCTCGAGGGGCCCCTTGGGGGACCATCAGGTCCCGGAGTTGAATACAGCTATCAAGTTTTTCTGTATTTTCGTTCTTCTTCTCTGACAGGGCTACGGCCTCACAGACATAACAGATCGTGCTTGAATTTCACACACAGATTCGTTATACTCCAACAAAATATCTTCTGTGCAATTTGGAGGGGCAGTTTTTAGGAGTAGGCAAGAGAGGGTTGCAAGAGCTGGAATTTTGAGCATGGACCTCTCCCCCCCTTCCCAAAATTTGATGGTTCGAGGTATGTAGAATTCCAAGCTTCGTCCACCGTACTTTTCTTAGCTTCTATGATACAAATTAATTAAAATTGGTTTGTATGTCCAATTTGCGGTCTAGCTGGTCACCGAAGCTCGGCGTTACTGTCTGTCATCTCTAAGGGGTGAAAAATAGGTGCTGAAATATCCAGTACGCCGCATCTCGGTAATTTTCAATAGAAGGGTATGTTGTAAAATTATAGATAGATAGAATGCTTGGAACCATCGCATATTTATGAAAATGTAATTGCCTGGCCGTCTCCACTATTCAATTTAGGGTTTTCCTGGAGAAAGCATGAGGGCAGGTATTGACTACAGAAAACAGAGATCTACGCACAGTTTCCAGGACACAGAAACCATGTGTACTGAAAATACTAAACCCTTGTGTAATAATTTGCATCGGGTTTTATGGGCTTCAGAGGGAAAGCCGGAAAAACCGGTTCAGGAAAAACTGGATGGGTGCAGAGATTTTACTGATGAAGCTCAATATTGAAAGCCATGCTATTTTGGATAGCAATCCTTTCTGCAGCTGAGGTTTTCTTGGCGGGCAAGTAGTTACAAAGGGTTGTTGGGTGGGAGGGGGGGATGGGTATCTACGAATGTCATTCATTTGAATGATTGTGATTATACTGTTTGATAATATCAAACAATATAATCACAATCATTCAAATAGATGACATTCTTCCCATTATATTATAATCGGAAGAATTTATTGTTACTACGATTCAATAATTAGTTGTGAATTATTAATATTTATATTCCAAATAGATGGGGGGGGGGGGGGGGGATGAATCTACCTACGTAATAATTTCGAGGATTTGCATATTATGATGCTCGTAATGAGAAAATATGCACAACTATGTAAATAATATAGAAGAATAATTTAATAGTATAGTGTAATATCATGTATGTAGGTATGGAATCAAAATTTGAATGTTGCATATATGGGTATACAGGTAATCTTTCGTTACGCGACTACTCGAAATTCCTAATAAGTACCAATACAATACCAGGGATGAGGTTGACTTTTTACATCAATGATTACAACATCTTGAAAACTGTCTATCGCATCATGCCACTGACTGGGATGAATGTCCCCTGTACGACTTAGGTCTTTTAAAATCTTGGAACTTAGATTATTAGAGAGGTAGGTATTTTATCCTACTCAGATAATCCTTTATGTAATGATTTGCAGACGGTTTTTCATAACCTTTCGGGTCAGTACGAGTGCTCACAACAACGTGCTCTCAACATTGGCTTTCAAAAAACATTAGGATTTTTCTCCAACATTTCAAGATAAAGTACCTATATAGCTTGGCTAATCTGAATTGTTGGATACAGAGCATCGGTACTCACCGGAATGAAAAAAGGCACTGCACTGCTCCTCTATTAACGAGAAACTATGATGATATTGACGCGGAGAAGAAGCACCAAGCAACCACGGCAGAATCACTAACAACCAGGCAAGAACAAAGAAACACCGGGTTGAATGGCTGTGCCATATTCTGTTGATTTAATCTTGGTTAACGTTAAAAGAAACGAGTAGGTAGATACATATACCTACGGGTGGATGATCACGGGAAATTCTTACTAATTAACTGGGGAAATATCAACAATAAAGCAAGAGTTGGATCACGGAAGGCAGGATGCCGATATAGAAGGTAAGGTTTGCTACGGTCGGAGTTCAAATCCGTCTCTCACTTGGAAAAGAAACAGAAATCTCGCACTTCATAGTCATATGTTGATTAACCAAGATTTGATAGGGTCGAACGACTGGCCGACTACCCGTAGTAAACAGGCAGTTTTTTGGGGGACCGTCACGGGAATCAACATAGCTTGGTCAGGGCGCCGATTGATCAGTGACTACGCCGATTACGAATCCCAGTAGAGCGGGTAAATTTGGACCTGCACACACGTAATTTCCAATACTTCAGATCACACTTGTCAAACTACCGAAATAAACTTACATTAGATTTTGAACGAGGCATCAACACAGTTTCTTTTATCATAGTATGAGACATTACACAGGGTAAAACCTCACACTTTTTAACCAATAGCTTGGTATGATTATCTCATGCGCTCGCACTTGCGCACAAACGACAAGTTGGCCACTACAACATTTATGTGTCTAGCGGGTATGGAGGATTTCCTGTGAATTTGGATGGTTTTCCGGGCTGGTTGAAAACTTAAGATTCTCTAACAGGTTCGGTTGGGTGTCGGGTACCTATGTCCTGTACCCTCCTTGAAATAACGTTAGTTTTAACTGGAACTGAGGCTAATTACAACCTTAGCGCAAATTGGTACTTTCAAGGTTTATTTGTCATGAGCGCGAGCGACGACCCAAGAGTATCCATAATTAGCGTCCATAAAGATTCCCCTCCATAGAACAGGAGACTATGTTCCCCTCCTCAGCGACTCCAACGGAGAATATGAAAACCACGAAAGGGTTGAGTATTACTGGTTCCTTGTTGTCAGATCAAAGTTCAACTTTATGGTGAAACGTGGAAGAGTGACACCATTAAAACAAATCGACACCTGACAGGAAGAAGGGCCAATCTGATTTTTTATTCGAAAGGGCCAGTCTAATTTTCCGGTTCAAGGACACAAAGCGAAAAAGGGCCAATCTGTACAGAATTTTTAGACTGGCCCTTTTAACTTTGGTGACCGCCTCCTGGGACGCAAGTAAAAAGGGCCAATCTTCAAAGTTGTCCAGTTGAAGCAGCAAAAATGTTGTGATTTATATTGCTAATAGGTCGTTTTCTAAGGTTCACACATGTGGGATCTGATATCACCATGGTGATTTTCACAGAAATTTAGGGTTTCAAGTGAACTATGAAGTTGTTTACTCCGTTACTGTCCTCCTTTGTGATGTTCAGCGTGATGTGATCATGTGTGATGTAGGGCCTACTATTTTTCTGTAATTCTTTTGATGTTTGATTCAATCAGCTTGATAATACTTAAAACTCACCATGTTGAAGACAAGAGGAGGTAGCAGGGGAACGGCTTTTAGTTGAAAAAGCACTTCAAGTACACCAAAGTACTTCATAGATAATTTTTTGATGTGCATGATCGTCCAGGGTCAAATGACGGTCCCACAGGAATTTCATGTTTACTTCATGCGGGACCATCAAATTGGAATAACTGGTACATAATGCAATGTAAATGGCTCATAATTATTCATATTTGAACTTGTTCACTAGGTTCGAGATTGTCTGAATACTATCCTAAGTAGCCACTTTTTTGTTGCAGCTCTTCTTGTGAAGATCCTGGTCGATATGGTCCTCCACGTGTTAGTGATGATGATCCAGAACATTTTATTGATGAACCATAGTCTAGGGCGGCCTCCCTTGGCGCGTTTCCTGGCAATGATGTGTTTTCACCGTTCTTTAAGGGCCACTCGTCCAGCAATGGAGGAGTGGCCTCAGTGGCCATCGTTGAGGGTGGGCCCGGGTCGGCCAGGGTTCTCCTGCCTCGTATCAGGGGTTGCTTTGTATTTTGAATTTTGCATTTTGACAACTCAAACACAGCAGTTGCCTCTTATTAAATGTATTACCCTACCGAGTAACCGCAATAATATTGGCCTATGTTTTATTGTTATTTTACGCTTTCTGTACCATTATCATGGTTACAGAATAAAGAGATTCTCTATTCCATGTTCTCAAAGTCAAACCGAGAGGTTCACTGAAGTCACGGCAAAGGTTCTTGAAGGTTCGCCATTTCTAATTTGGGTTTTTAGCAGTATTGAGAATCTTCGCTTTTGAAGCTTCACTCCGCTCCTTGGGCCAACTGCAAATCAGATGTCAATAGACCTGATAGTAATTTCTCACCGCAGTTTTGCTTTTAATTACCCTCATTTAAAAAATATCGATTATGTTTGAAAGCGGGCTGAAAACTACCATTTTGATCCAGAAGTTCTGAACATTTAAAAAAAAAATTCCCCATCATGCTGCACATTTACTACTCAGCTTCATTAATCATTATGACAGTAATTTCACAGGTTGATAGATTACGAGATTCAAGCCAAAAGCCACAGAAAACCACGACCTCCTCGTTGGAGCCTGTGCAGTTGGTGAGCATTCTGACCCGCACTGTCATCACAGCCAATGGTAGGTTGGTGGTGGTGGGGGGAGGAGAACCTGCCCAATGGCACACACCCTTGTTACTTCCACAATACCATCATCCAATACCATCTTGATAAGCATTTCAGCAGGGTTTGATAATGGTAAGTTCTCGTACGCCTTTCATTCTGTTTACTGGAATGACAATCAGAAAACTGGCTCCTTATAGCCAGGAAAACACTGAGGACAGCAGGTCAGGGATACTATATGGTCAGAAAAGAGTCTGAAAATCACTGGAAACGGCCCAGAACAGGTTTGGATTTGAAATGGGTTTCTTTCCAAATTCAGGGATTGTCAGTTCATAGGTATAAATAGAGTATTGTAATAATTAGCTGTTTGGAGCTTGAAATAAAATGCGTGAATGCGAGAAACTTGATTTAGAGGGGAAAAAACTGTATTGTAAGTAGGTACTGAAACTTTTACATGAAAATGGAAGGATTGAATTGAATATTGAGTTTCTTGAGATGATGAAGGACTTGACTGTTGACGATGTAGTGAAGCAGGGAGGGGAGTGGCGAGGCCCGCGGGATTTCTGGTGGGCACGGATTGGTGTCGCTATAGCAACCACGACCGGACAGCCGCGAGGCCTCAGCTGATGCAGGCCAATCGAAAAGGTCCTTGTTTCGGCCTAAATGCGTCACGGTATATTCAAATCGAAGTTCGCCACAACATCCCGCCCACCTTGAAAGAATTTACTTTCAACAGGGTTGATGTGATTCGTGTTTCTGATCATCGCTGACTTGTTGATGACCTTCTGGTAGGGGGTACAACTTGGTGATGGTGCGTTTGAGCACGCTAGTTGAAGTTTTGATGCTCACTACTCTGATATGTCCATCTGAGTCTGGGTGAATTTCTATGACTGTACCCAACTTCCATGTGAGCTCTTAGATGTAGACCATTGAGCCAATTTTGAGGTAGGATGATGCTGTCTTCCATTTGGCTAGCTGTTGGAGGCTGCTCAGGTATTCTCGCGTCCAGCGTGACCATATGTGCTGAGACATTTGCTGTATTAGCTGCCAGCGGGTGAGTCGGTTAATTTTGACATCAGTGAGGTCTTGCTCAGGAGCTGCAGCTAGTGATTTGCCCATAAGGAAGTGATAAAGGAGTTAGAGGACGGGAGTTGAATGATTCTACCTGTATTACTAATGTGTTCAGTTCGGCATATGTTAATCTAGTCAAACCTACAACCCGTCGTAAATGGTATTTTGCGCTTTTTACCGCTGCTTCCCACAGTGCACCAAAATGTGGTGATGCAGGGGGAATGAATTCCCAATAAATTTCTTGATTAGCTAGGCTCGAAGATACATTAATTTGGTGAGATGGAGATGAGAGAAGTTCGTGAGATCTGAGCTGGCCTTGGCAAAGTTAGTGGCGTTGTCGCTATATATCGTATTGGGCTTCCCTCTTCGTGAAATGAACCACCTGAGAGCTGCAAGAAATGCGATTGCTGTTAAGTATTCAACGAGCTCCATATGAACGGCTTTCGTAGGAAAGCATACGAATATGCAAATATATGATTTGGTGCTTATACTTCCGCAAGTCTTCGATTGTCGGGTGAAAACTGGACCACAATAATCAACACCTGTGATTGAAAAAGGTCGTGATGGTGTAATCCTGTTGGCTGGTAGATCCCCATGATTTGATGTGCCATTTGAGCCTTGAGACGATGGCAAGTGATGCATGTTTGAAGTGCTTTCTTCACAAGAGTCAATCCAGTTATTGGCCAGAAAGCTTGTCGTATAATTGCCAATAAAAGTTGGGGGCCTGCATGTTAACTTTTCTTATGTTCATCGAGAATGATCAGTTCTGTCAGATTGCTTTTTGGAGATAGTAATATGGGATTCTTGAAATCTCTAGTTAACCTTCATCCGCTCGCGTGGGCGGCAAATTGGCCGCCTTTTCGAATTTTCCCGTGTATGCTCGCTCAAAGTATCGTGATAGCCCCAAGAGCGCCATGTATTCTCTAGTTAATATCTTTCCTGCTAGACTACGTTGACTTCCGATCGTGGTGGACACGTCAGCCCAGTCAGTACTGCTCCAAAGTTGGGGACATCAGGTTCGAGCAAATTTGCCGCCTACGCGAGCGGTAACGTGGCAGTTTTCGCATCGCACGATTTTGAAAATGTAAGTAAATATTAATTTTCCTTTCGCATGTATTTTCAACTGTACTAGTTTCACAGTATTCTAGAATATGTGTAGGGCTTCTCATCGATATTTCTTGTCGTACTCTGCTGTATTTTGAACTGAAACATGAATGTTTTGCATCTCGATTTGGAAAGTTCTAATGTTTTGAACTATGGATATTCTAGTTTTGATCTAGCCAGCTTTCCAATGTGATTCAAGTATTTTGAGTTTTAACTCATCTTCCTGAGTATAATTTTTGTATTTTTGTAAAGTTTTTTTTTTTTACTAAAGTTCTAATGTTTTGAACTATGGATATTCTAGTTTTGTTCTAGCCAGCTTTCGTTTTATTTTATTGTCACGTTAGTTATTTGTCGAAATGAAGTACGTATTATTATGATTATATTCAAACTTTTGTTACCTCCTTTCAATAGAAAAAGTTGCGAACTGCAGAATATTATTTTAGTGCAGAAAACCTTCAAAGATTGAAAATGTGATTTTGATATATATCTACGTTCTTATTGTGATTGCCATTATCTGAATAAAGAATTTATGATAAAAATGTGCTTGTAATGTTGTGCTGGAGTTCCCTGGTCAAAACTAATTTGGAAAAAACGAAGAAAAGTAGTGAAAATTATGAAAAATCAAGGGCGGCCAATTTGCCGCCCACGCGATCGGAAGTGTGACTTCAGGAGAGGCGAGCGGGTGAAGGTTAAATAATTGGCTTGATTGAGACGTCCACCCACACGAATTATGTCATTCTTGTCCATAAAACAATTCAAGGGTAACAGAGGGCTATTTTTTAATAGATTTGAGAGCCGAATATTCGCTAGGAAAACAATCGACTTCAACTGTTTTGATTACATGATTGAGAGCGTTTTATCTCTCTTTTACAGTGAGAAAACGTAATTTTGTGCCATCAGATTTTTCATGAATCTGAAGCAAAATCCAACGACTGTAACCAGTCGACGCAGATTTGAATACCTGGAAACTAGGTCTTTTTCCTGTATGAAGCAGACATGAAATGAGTTCAGATTTTCTCTCAGGCAGATGTTCTTCAGGGACGGAATCAGAAAATGATGACCGTTGTGAGGAACTGCCTTGAAGCCACGAGGGGCCATGCCACCATAAATTGCAATGAACTAGGTCTTGTACCAAGTATCCTCTAGAAATGATATCAGCTGGATTTTCTTTCCCACTTACATGACACCATGACATGGGTGATGAAGTCTCTTGAATTTGTGCAACGCGATTGGCTACGAATGGAGACCATTGGGAAGATTCAGATCGTATCCAGCCTAGCACAATACTAGAATCGGTATAAAAACAAGTGTTGGTTATTTCCAAATTCATAGCCTGAACTACTGTATGACTGAGCTGAGGCAATAATAGCACTGCACAGAGCTCTAAACGAGGTAGTGTTGTTTGTTTCTTGGGCGTGATTCGTGATTTTGCAGAGACGAGTGATACATCTATTAGACCATTTGATGCTATACATTTTATATAAATACATGCTCCAAATGCTTTCTCAGATGCATCCGAAAAGCCATGTATTTCGTAGATTACCTACCTCTGAACAAGGAGATAGAATGAATCTTGGGATTTGAATATTATCAAGATGATCTAATGATTCATAAAATTTACCCCACTCGCTCTGAAAACATTGAGGAACTAAATCGTCCCACTCTAGTTGATGTGACCAAAGTCTTTGCATTAGAATTTTGGCACATAAATAGTGGGACCTATGAGTCCAAGAGGATCGAACATTTTGGGTGATGGCTGATAACATTTTACGTTTTGTGTTACAAATTGATAGTGCACTTACATGCCAAAGAAAGGAGTCCTTAATGGGGCTCCACATCAAACCAAGCATTTTCACTCTCGTGTCTTCAGTGACGTAGGTGAAATCCTCCACATGACATCATTTTGATAAGTTGATTTTGTAGGACGAGGGCTTCGTCGTAATTCGAAGAACCAGAAAGGAAATCGTCTACATAAAAAACACGCTTTATGGCAACTGAAGCTAATGGAAATTCGTGCTGATAATCGTCTGCAAGTTGAATTAGAGTTCTAGTGGCCATGAATGATGCACTTGCTGTACCGTATGTGACAGTACGCAAGCGGAATGTCGTCAGGGGTTTGTCTGGTGATTCCCTCCATAATATGAGTTGGAGTCTGCTGTGATGGCTCTAATTCTACTTGACGGTACATTTTTTCTATGTCCGCAGTCAGTGCGTATCTGTGGGTGCGAAATCGAACTAAAATGCTAAATAAGTCCTGCTGTACGACAGGGCCCACCATTAAGATTTGATTGAGAGATACTCCTGAGGATGTTTTCCTTGAAGCGTCGAATGCAACGCGAATTTTTGTGGTTGAGGACGATTCTTTGAGAACCTTATGGTGCGGCAGACAAAAACAAGGAGATTGAATTTCATCTTCCATGACCGGCTCCATATGATGGTGTCGGACGTATTCATCCATAAAATGTGCATATTGAGTGCACAAATTTTGATCGCGGCCCAGCCTATTCTCAAGTGATGAAAATCGCTTTGAGGCTGTGATTCTGCTATCACCAAGTTCTGCTGTGTCTCTTTTGAATGGAAAGCTCACTACAAATCTACCGGAGCTATTATGGTAGGTCGTATTAATGTAATGATTTTCACATTGTTTTTCATCCCCTGTTAATACATATGATTTAGGGGGGGGGGGGGAATTGCAAAATTGTCTTAATTGTTGGTCAATGCTTTCCTTAGTAGTTATATGGCACGAGAGAGGTAGAGGTCGACCATCAGCTTTCCCCCCACGGATCCATCCTAATTTGGTGTTTTGCAGGTGCAGTGCTCCACTGGCAATTCTTATGTGACCTGAACACATTAAATCCCAGAATAGGTCGTTTCCTATCAACACATCAATAGGTTGAGGAGTGTGAAAATGAGGATCAGCTAGATGTATATGAGATGGGATAGGTATTCCTGTCGAATCATATTGAATTGACGGCAAACTTTCGGTTATGTTGGGTAAAATGAGCAGTTTTAAATTTGTATGAAATTGACGATCCAATGATGACAGTTTGACAGCGATGAACTCATTTACCGATACTGAGAGTTTCCAATACCACGAATCGGTTGGTCACCAGTGTGCTGCGGGAGCATCAGGCGATTCGCTAAATTTTGAATGATGAAGCTGACTTGTGAGGCACAATCCAATAAGGCCCTACATGTTATAAAGCCACCTTGGGCATCCATGATTTGTATGATAGCAGTTGAGAGTATAACGTGAGTTGCTGCAGATGATTCTTGATCTTTATTAGAATGATTGGCCATTGCAGTTAAGGGAACCTTCAACTTTGACTGAGTTGCAAAATTATTTTGAGGACCGGAGGCCGCTGATTTATCTCTATGGAGTAGCGAATTATGTAATCCGTCACATTTGGGACATTTGCGTGATCTACACACGTTGCTAGCATGATGTGGTCTCAAACAGTTAAAACATAATGTTTGAAATTTTACAAAACTGATTCTATCATTGATAGGTAGTTTAATGAATAATACAATGGGACAATAATACAATGGATGATTCTCCTTGCAATGTATTCAGATTTGCTGTTTGGGTTGACCTGATTCTTGAGTGGTAACACAAGAACGAGAACCTTTAATGGTTAATTGCTCATTTTTCTTGTCCGATTTATGAGGTTCATTACCAGAATGAGACTTGGAAGTAAAGTTATTGCATGAATGCAGTACTCTACACCTGTGTTCCAGAAACTCGATGAGGTTTGTCAATGTTGCAAGCTCACCTGACCATTTTTCCTCCCACAGTTTGTAGGTATCGGGGTCAAATTTAGAAGTGGTCAAGTACACAATCAAGGTATCCCACTGGTTGACTGGCTGTTCCAGATTTTCGAGGGCGCACAAATTTTTCAGGGTATTGTCCAATAATTTCTGAATTGTGGATGCAGATGGCTCGCGAACTGTAGGTATATCAAATAAATCCTTAATATGACGATAAATAGTATAATTTAAATTATGATAATGATCAACGAGTAACTGAAGGGCAACTTGGTAATTTTGCTCAGTTATTGAGACGGAGCCTATGATCCCTGCAGCTTCTCCCTTAGAACAAGATTTAAGATATCGCATTTTCTGAACGTCCGACAGGTCTTTGTTTTGGTCGACTGTGGCCTTGAAATAATCATAGAAAGGTAGCCATTCATCGTATGTGCCGTAAAACTTTGGTAAGTCCAGTGCAGGTAGCTTAATACGAGCCGAATGCGAATACCGCGAAGTGTTTGATTCGGTTTCAAGGTTAACCACATCCGTATGAGGGTTTGATTCGGTGTGTGTGTCGATAAAATCAAAAATTTTTGCAGTTAGATCGAAGTAAGAATTTTCGAAACTATCCCGTTTGGCCTGCTGAGTTGGTGACGAATCTAAATCTTCTATACCATCCTGGACACTACCGAACTCGAGAATAATTCCTTCAAAATCCTTAAATCGTAATTTTAATTCTGTGAGTTTTTGCGAGGCCTATGGGGTCGCTATGCTCTCAAAAAATGTTTTGAGACAGGTCAATTTAGCCTTCATGCATCCCAGTTGTGAGACGAGGGTTGCTAACTCTGGCATGTTTTAATGATTAAACCAACAAAAACCGAACTGAACACAATAGCAGGACAATGATAAAATCAGGAAAGGAATAGGAATGAATGAGGTACGAATGCTCACGTGAATGATGAAAACTTGTGAAATGATTTGCGATGTAATGTTGTTGATGAGTTGAGCTCCGCGACCGGCCGAAAACTATGTCTGGATTTGTATAAATCACGTCGGGGTCACCAAAAAATGTTGTAATAATTAGCTGTTCGGAGCTTGAAATAAAATGCGTGAATGTGAGAAACTTGATTTAGAGAAAAAAACTGTATTGTAGGTACTGTTTCTTGAGATGACGAAGGACTTGACTGTTGACGATGTAGTGAAGCAGGGAAGGGAGTCGCGAGGCCCGCGGGATTTCTGGCGGGCACGGATTGGTGTCGCTATAGCAACCAGGACCGGACAGCCGCGAGGCCTCAGCTGATGCAGGCCAATCAAAAAGGTCCATTGTTTCGGCCTAAATGCGTCGCGGTATATTCAAGTCGAAATTCGCCACAACATAGAGGTTGATCAAAATGTGCCTCCTGAGTGTTTTTCGGATATGAATAATACCTACCGGAAGTCTATTTCCAGGTCCATATTCAATGTAAACAAATATAAATTCAAAAAATGACCCAGCACTGCATGAGAACAATTGCAGAAAAAGCAACTCTGAACACAAATGTCGACTTTTTACAACTTTCCAGGTGTAAAGACCGCTAGGAACTTACCACCAAGCTCAGCTTGGGCACCAAGCTGATCTGTCTCAGGAGTGTCTCGCCCAAGATCCGCTGTGGACTGGTGGCGCTGCAGTTGCCTGGTGAGCGTACAACTCTGCTCTCCTCCCGGCGCATCATTCAAATTAATTTCGTCTCCAGAACGCGGTGAGTGCGCTCTGACTATCAAACTCAATAATAACATTAAAGATAACCTGCAATATCGCCAAGCCATCGTTAGCTGAATAGATGGAGACACTGGCTTTAGTGCTGAAAATCTTCAGTTCGAATCCCACTTACCATTGGTCTTTTTTTGTCATTTCACAGGCCGGGTACTTGGATAACACATCATCGAGGGTTGCCATAGTGTGTCCGGGGGGGGGGGGGGGGGGGTGTCATGTTTTGTTGAATGTTTTTTAGAGATTGTTAATGAGAGATGTTAGGGATGGTTGGAGACAGTTCAATTGAGACTACGGATCAATAACCTTAAGTAAATGTCTCCCTCCTATTTGTCAAATAGGTACTGCATTGATTAAAGACAATCGCCACAGTTGACAGTGCACGGGTTACCAGCATGAATATCACTTGTTTGTTGCATGAATATTTGACTGTCAGAAGTTTTTCACCAACTTATTTTTACCTAGGCAGATTATGATTTTCAATGGATACCAACTCATATTCATACCTCCTCGTTACTGGATGATTTTTAGAGCACAAAGCGCTTCAATAAGTTTGGGACTGTTTCTATTTCCATAGGTGCCAAGGTACAAGTTAGTTTATTCCATCTGGAGGACCGCATCAGGGAAAGTATGAATGTGCGTATAAAAACAAGTAAGTATATTCATTTCATTTTTGAATACTTAAGGATACATTATTGCTCACAGTGACTTGACAGTGGGTAGGTCACATTATGAATAGCATCTAGACCTGTACCTTACAGTAAATTGGGTCCTTTCCCAGGAACATCGAGCGAAAGATAACAAAACTCCAGTCTCAATCCTGGTAATCACAAACAGTGGTAGGTAACTATACCATATCCTGGGTCTTTCTCTAGGGAGTCTCAGAAAGCATCACAGACACAGGTAACCATGAACAAGTATATTCATTACAAATAATACATTCAAGTAAATGTTAATAGTAGGTAACTAACCATTAAAAAATAAAAAAAATAAAAAATAATAAAAAATGAAAATGCCTACATTATGTCAGACGGCATTTCCCAAAAAGGGGAAAAATTACAAATTTGTATCAGAGAAGCGACAAAAAAGAGTAATGAAAACATAAATTTATGAAACACCACCATTTACCACACCTACGTGAAATATGAATACGAGATTTTGCTTCAACTTGTGATGATACAGAAAAACAATATGGTCGCCATAATCACCCGTCGACCACATAAAATCGTAAAATAGCTGCAAAAACATCACATGAACTGACAACCAAACCACTGACCTTCCCACTACTGATAACAAAAATGAGCGCGGGGAGGAGAGTAGTACGCTCACCAGCCAACTGCAGCGCCACCAGTCCACAGCGGATCTTGGGGGAGACACTCCTATCAATCTCTGGTCGCCCTCTGATAACCACTACCTTCTTATCAGTGACGCGTTTTAGTATTCTAGGGTCTCTAGGGCTGAGTGTCACTTATGGTTACTAGAGCTTCGTTCTCAGTGTGCGTTCTGCTAGTTCCGAACGGTTCTGGGCAAGCGCAGTCGAGTTTTGTCGTTCGCAGTGCCAGAACGCCCAGTTCCGGAACGCCGAGAACGCCGAGTTCTGCGTTCGCAGTGTTTTGCGAATCCAGTTCCGAACGGTTCTGACAGTCCCCGATTTTTTTCGGAACTGTCAGAACTGGAACTCAAGAACGTAGGTGATGCATGCGCATTTATTTCATGCGCGGTTATTCCACTTCCAGTTCTGAAATCGTTCGCAGTGCAGAACGCGGTTCCTCAAGTTCCGGAACGCCCCGGGATTTTCCGTCCCAGTTCTTATGAGTTCGAGAACTGTTAGAACGCCCACTAAGAACGAAGCTTAGGTCTGTGCATGTCCCATCACAGAGCTTAGAATATTTGATAGAGGAAGAGCTTTATGTGAAAGGGAGAGAGTGAGAGAGAGGTTGTTTATTCAGAAAAATAAGTAAATACAAACATTTTTCTAGTTAGTAGGCACATACAAAAATATTGTAAAGATAGGTAGGTTTTTCAGGTAGACAACACTTATTTCTAAGTTGAAAAAATATGTAGATAACTATCTTTCTGAACCCTTGAAGGCGATGCCTGTGTAAGGGCAAGACAAAATTTGTATAGGTACCTCCTTGTTGCGGAGTATTCCTTAATGTTTATAAATCAAACAATACAATGGTTAATAGAAATATGATAAAATAGTTAAAGCAATGTATGTAATACAGTTTATTAGAAAACTGTGACTGCGGTTAGGTGCTATTTCAGTTTGGTCTATATAAATAATTTAGATTGTCTTTGTTTTGATCCAATAGCCTTCTTTTAATTGTTTTATTCCACTTTATAGTGATTTTTAATATATCAATTTTGGTTTTTATTGTTTGGGGTATTTTATTAAAGATTCGTGGCCCAGTACAATTTATATTTTTTTGACCCAGTTTTTTATATTTGAAAGGTAGGGGCTGAAGGCATTTGTTCCTAGTAGGTATCATATATCTTGCTAATTTGATATTGTTTCGTAATTTCCTTTTTTACGTAGTTTAATGAAAAATTTAAGTAGTTGTATGACATATATATAGTTGTTTTGTGCTTAGTTTATTGGTTGATATAAATAACTGATTTGTTGGGTATCTCCTGGGTAGTGAATGTATAATTTTAATAATCTTTTTATGGAGAACCTCAGTAGGTTTTAATATGTTGTCTGAACAATTGCCCCACACCACGATTCCATACATTAGAACAGACTGGATCAGTGCGTAGTATGTTTAGGGTTTATGAACTAACTAGTTTTCTGATTCTAAGGATAATGTAGATTGAATATCTTAAGTAATTGTTTACTTTGTTGAGATGGTGATCCCACCTTAAATTCTCATCAATTATTATCCCTAGATATTTCCAGGCGCGGATCCAAGGGGGGGGGGGGTCAGGGGTCATGACCCCCCCCAGAATCAGCCTGCATTTCAAAAAGCAGAGCTGAACGAATTGTTCACAAACCCGAAAACAAAAAAAAACAAACGAAAACGAACCCAGTTTTTGTGAAATCAAAAAAGAACTATAAAAAATCTAAAAAGATTCGATCAAAAATGTCAAAATTAGTCGAATATAATCGTACACTTGGTCCTACCAATGTTACTTTATATACAATTATGTCAATAAATTTACTTTGGTGTATCCGTCAAATTACACCTTGTTTATTTCTTCTTATTTTTGTTATTATCTTGTTTTTGTTTCGTTCTCGTTTTCTTTCCTGCCAAATTCAGTAAAAACGATACTGAACTCACTGAGATCAACAATAGATTGTTGTGGTTTCAATGTTTTGATTTGCAAACTCTGAAGTTAGCTACGCTGCCATAAAATGCGCCAATTTGTTTGAAAACACATTAGGACACTTTTTTAGAAGAAAATTGAAAATAAATACATTTATCAGTTAAATAATTAATAGATATTGAAAAATATTTTTTACATAAACAATGAGTTTTATAAATAAATACAATTAATTTTGTAAGTAGACAAATTGGACGAGTTTAGGCATAAGGTTGAAAATTCGGTTTGTATTGTTCGTTTGGTTATTTTGTTATTTTTTATATTGTTCTACCCTGTGACCCCCTCCGGAAAAAAATTCTGGATCCGCCCCTGGATATTTCAGGTTGTCAGCTCTTCTAATTTCACTACAATTGCTACAGGGTTTTGAGGGGAAATCATTCAAGTGGAGGTCACAGGGCAAGGACAGTTTGTGTGATTCATCTGGAGAAGTTTTTTTTTATTTGTGCTGAAGGCTAAGTAATTGGTTTTATTTTCATTCAAAATAAGCATATTATCAAAAAGATATTGTTGTAATAGAGCAAGGCATTTAGTGCTATTCTGATAAGTGAGCTCCCAGTTTTTTTCGACGACAACTAGGGCAGTATCATCTGCAAAAGATATTAAATGGCCTGGGAATAGAGAGCCTGGGAGCTTAGAATATGTGAAACATCGCAATCCCATTGGCTATCCGGATCTGTGCCCCTGAGAGGCTGAAGCTGGGTTCACATTGATGCATGATCAATGTAAAACGCCCAAAGCTCAGCAGGTTTGTGCTCTTTACGAGCGACGACTTTTGAACCAAAGACTCAAGCTGGGTTCACATTGATGAGTAGGTAATCGATGTAAAGCGCGTAAAATGCAAGGACCGGAAAGGTTCGGATAAAAACAACAAACCGTTCACATGGAGAACGCTAGTTACGGACGTAAAGCCCGTAATCATCGAGATATTATAGCCTGTGCTCCAACCTCAGACTGCAGAACCCACACTCAGATCTGTAAAGTAAAGCGCGTAAATATCTAGATTTTTTGATCTTGGACACTCTGGTTCAAAAGCCCTTGCTCGTAAAGAGCGCAAACCCGGTGGGCCAATCAAATTCAATTACGTGTTTGAGCTTTGGGCGTTTTCACGGCCGGCTTCAGAGAAGGCCGCGGCTTTAGAGAATTGGCAACGTCGCACTTCAGGCCGGCCGCGACACCACCCACCAATAAGCCTAGGTTTGTTTATTTCCGGGTTTCGATAGTTTACCTACCTATAGATCTCGCGAAAATTATTTTCAACAGTAATATTGTTAACAAAAGTTATTGTTTTTGATTATAACAGAATGCAGGAAAATTGTGTCGTGCCAGAGTGCAAAAGTAACTAGGAATGTACAAAAGAATATGTGACTTCTTTTCGTTTTCCCAAGGTTGAAGAGAAAAATTGGATTCGTGCGATTCCCTGTACTAATTGTGAACCAAAACCTAGGTCAGTGGTTTGTATTTATAACATTTTTCCGAAAATGATTTAGGTACAGTAGATAAGTAGGTACCTTCAACAGGGAGAATAGAAAGAATGGAACCTTGCACAACCTAAAGATACGTACCTACAGTGCTTTCCATCATTCAGCTACAGTGATGGTATGACAATAGAATATTCTATGACATTCATCATTGAATATTATGAACATTTTAATCTCTCAAGAGTTCGAGGATAAGTTTTTGAAGGCTCCTAACCAATAAGACATCGAAACATTTTTGTCTCAGAGAGATCGCATTTCAAAATAGAAGACAGCAATACGAGCGGTCAATGTGATTACGAACCATTATTTCAAGAATGTTTGTGATCAAAAATCGAAGAATGCTGCAAAATCCTTGTCACGTGGGGTAGGTAGGTATTCTATTGGACATCAATAAAGCTGGCTATTCATTTCCTGTTTATTTCATGTGTAATAATATTGATATAGCTATTTTTGGTATTTTTCACAAATTTTGGCCCCAAGAACTAGAATTAGGCTCCTATTTTTGGCAAATTATCTTCTATCATTGAACTGTCCGGATTCACTTCCGAGTTGTTATACAAATTTCTAGTGACTACAGCCCTTTTCACTGGTTTTTGACCCATAAATATTGAATTTTGAGAGTTGAAACTTCGTTAGAACCTCAATACTTCACTCAGTGGTCAAAATCAACTTCATATTTGGTCTTCTCACCCTAAAAAAACACGGAAAACGATGGTACATCAGAAGCTCAAATGCACTAAAACATGAAAAATACCTAATTTTGCACCCATTTTTCACCCTTAACACCCCTCGATGTTTTCCGATCGGACTGCCGAGTTAAGGGACACAACTAGGGCCCAAATGGAGCCTGTGTGCAAAAGAACGTTTTTTTCTTAGATCAAAAATTAAGGTAGATATCGATGGCACGGCGGACGGACATTGTGTTTTTGGAATCTACACACACATTGAAACGTAGAAAAAATTTTGAGGGGGTGTTCCCAAAAAATGTTCCGAACCGAATACATAGGTTATTTGGTGAATAGTTAACCAAAATGACAGTCGCAAGTTGAAGAAGTTCCAGAAGTAGAATACTATAAGCAAACTATAATTAATTCATGTTCCATTTCCTTTTCTCCAAGTCATCTTGCTTGTTCCTTTCTGTTGTTCTAGGTATTAGTTCAGTAACTTTCTTTTAAATAATGCATCATTCAGAAGATGGTTGTTAGCGAATTTTCAAAGAAAATGAAGCTATTGCAATGGCTTCGAAATTTAAATAATATAAATTTTTGGAAATTTTCTTCATAGAAATCCGTTTCAGACCATTCTAAAACGATTCCTGAAATTTAACACTTTTTTATATGTATATATATATTTATATATGTGTCACTCCAGACGATAACTCTCGATAGAATTGAGATAAACAGCTCAAATTTGCACAAAAAATCTATCTTGGCAATCGAAAGGCTAAGTTCGAAGATGGGCGAAATTGGCCTATTCTAAGGAGGGTTTTGGCGCATTTAAAGTGCGCTCATTAAGTCATGCTGCATGACTGGTTTTTTTCATTAATCATACCTACTCGCAATATACAGTTATAATAATAAAATAAGTGAAGGATTCATTCATGCAACTAAAAGAACGCAGAGGTTACGAAATGGGCCTGAATGGAGAAGCTATTACAGCGTTGCCAGATCTTGCGCTGTGGCCTTCTCTGAAGCTGGCAGTGGCGTTTTACATGGATTACGCGTCAATGTGAACCCAGCTTCAGCCTCTCAGGGGCACAGATCCGGATAGCCAAAAGGATTGCGATGTTTACCCGTATCGATGTTTGAGTATCAGTATATAGTATCCTAGGCTCAGCATGATAGACAATGGGATTGCGGTTATTACCAGTATCGATGTTTCAGCATAGATTTTTAGACTCCGCCTCTCAGGGATTACTTGCTTCAAAAGCTCCCATTGGCTGATGATGATGTGGCATCTCTGTCTCCATTTCTAATCTCTTTGGCTTGGACGGATGTATTCGTACATCCATGGAATAACACCACGACTAGTCTCCTGTTCTGTGATCACCACCACCACGACTCGACCTTCTCTTTTGTACCTTTGGTGATAACCTAATCTTAGAATAAAGTGACCACTTTTAATTCTTCTTGTCGCATCTGTACATAAGAGGGCGCAGTTGTACCTGGTTTTGGTAAAAACAACACCGCCATGTTGAATCAGTTGTTAATCTAAATACTGAGGAGTCTTCGCATGGTTCGGACGACGCTTCAAAGTTTTCGGGGGTGCAAAAATGCTTTTTTCGCGCTCTGTATACAGGAAAATCCGAACCGCTGTGAACAATTCGGTCGGTAATGTTATCATCTGATAGTTCTACTGTGTAACTTGTCTTTAGAATACTAAAGCGTTCGGTGTTATTTGCACTAGTTATTGTGATTGTTCTTAGTCGGCCGTCGACCTTGTATGACCCTTGTTGAACCGAAAAATGTCGGATTCCATACTCAAATTCCATTGACATATCATTTCGATTATCAGTTATAATTCTTTTGCTCTAGAATTCGCCGATATAACCTATAGGTATGGAGGATGGGAAATAATCAGTGGTTCGCCGGAATTTGTGTGTTCCCGAAAGTTTTCTGAAGGTACATCTTCTGTTGCTGAAATGCGTATCGTTGACCGGGAGCAAGAGATCTGTTGCTATTGAGAAGAAAGACTTGTCGTGTTGGATTCCAAGAGAATGGAGAAAATGGAGATTGAAGAAGAAGCTGTCGTCGATTTGAGCGTCAGGTGAGTGACGAGGGAAAAGTAATTTCTCTGCTTTAGGTTGCTTATGGTATACGGGAATGGATTTTTCTATTGCTGAGCAAGGAATTGTTGTAGACAATAGTTCAGGACATCTTCTCACGACGGTTGGACCGATACACACCGTGTGGCAGCTAGGGTCAACAAACTCTCGGAGTTTGTTTACATCAGACAACATGCCATTATTTTCTTTATACATCACTAGATATAGTTGCCTAGCTATTTCTCTCGTTCACATGCCAAGTGAATGAATGAATTGTTTATTCTCAGTCAAGGAGTACATTACATTGTTCAAAACATGCTCATAGTACAAAGATAGTAGGTACGTAGCTTACATAATTACAAAACATGCTTATACTATCAGGTAACGGAGAATCTTCCTAAATGGCCAGACGGCGAGCAAAACTATTTTTATTATTGCTGGCGCATGTTAATTTTAATGATTAATGTATTACAAAATCCAAGTGTAATAACAAATGGTTCTTGAAATTGTAAACATCCGTTGGGTTCCTGTAAGCCCTTGGTTCACCCAGCTGCTGAATTTTCGGTACTAGTCACTGAAGCATCGAAGTTCCCTAGTAGGTACTTTGATAGCTGGCGAAGAATGGAAAGAAGAAAATGAGTAACAATAGGAATAATACCATACCCAGCTTTGACTGTTGGTTCATATACGACCTATGTGCCCTCCCATTTAAGCCATTAGCTGATGGCATAGGCTGTACTAATTATTTTTCTACAAAGAAACCTACACGCCAAACGCAATTTGGTCGGGGTAGGAAGTTCCTAGTTCATGCCACTTGCCTTGATGACGTTAATTATTACATTGCAACAGGTAAGTGCGGAAGTCCCAAGGCCTTACATTTGCTTGAAAATAGTTGAGGTAGGCGCACAATACACAAAGAACTAAACAGCTTTAGTAGAAACTGTGGATGAAATATGCATAACTCATTCTAATGTAATATTTCGCACAATACAAATAAACGCTACCTAGTTAAATTTAGAGCAATGGTGTGAAGGTATGATCAAGTAAATTATCGAAGCTTCGCAAAAATAAGTACCTAAGTGAACAAAATGTTTGTAACGTTGTTTCTGTATTACCCATCATCCTTGTATGGTTAGCGTGGATCAGTAGAAGTTGGATGATCGATGTGCAGAACACGTGGTTAGACGGCGATTCTTTGTTCTACGAGTACAGCTTGCAGTAATAGTTCCTGCTTTCGCAGTGTTCGACAATCTTTCAGCCCGGCAGGGTGGCATCACTCTGTGAGCACCAGGCGGTCAGGGTTATGTGAAATTCGTTGCTCAACTGAACCGCCGCCCACACACGCCACAGGAAATCATCACGGCTTTAAACGTCAGTTCTTAGTTACTTGTGATGATTGCAACATGTGATGATATTTTGACATCAGTTGGGTGCATTGTCGCTGCGGACTGTCTGAAGCCACCAGAAAAGAAGCCCAAGAGAAGTATGCAAGATGAAAACAATGGCTTCTGGATAGCCGAAAGTTTTCCCACATTATTTTCGTATCAGAATTGGAAGGAGTTGTTGATTTTTTTAAGGACATCGTCTTTCATTGCATTTGTCTCTTTCTATCACAACTTGTTGAGAAGCTTCCCATACAACGCCTCCTTCACATTTCTATTGTGATACTTTTTGCTCTTCACTTCCCGAAAACAATTCGCTCTCATAAGGAGCAATAAAATCTTCTAGAAATGCGTGCGACTTCGAATGGTTTGGCGGGGGGGGGGGGGGAGAATATAGGAATAAAAACATGGAACGAACACAGTCGGCAGTGAAAGAATAAATATAGCTATGCAGTGGGTATGCAGCTGCGTCCAATATTGCCTCAACAAATCCTCAAGGCTGACCTGAGTACGCTACACACGCTGCGATCGGTGGTGGCGGCCCCGCCTAGAGGAAATCCTAAACGTTTTCCGATCCTGATTCCGGAAACTGTTAAGTTCAGATTGGCCTCGAGGCCGACCACACACACGATAGGATTTTCCTCGAGGCTTGAACTGTTTGGTCCAGGCCTTGAGGAAAATCTGATTGTATGTGGGGCCTTAAGAATGTGTGTGAAATAAGAACCCATTGAAACCATGTCCCGGCAGTGTCCAATTGATGTTGATGAGTTTCATCTCTGGGCATTCCTTGTAGTCGATGAACCATTGTTTCTTATTGACATCCATGTGGTGGAGACGTAGGTATTATTTTAGATGAATTTGTTGATAGTGGTGCTGAGGGGGATGAGTGCAACGTTGATGGTATGCTAGTCCAAATCATCAGTCCTGAATTTGCATGGAATGCCCCATAGCCCCTGTGGAACAGTGAAAGTTGCAGAAGTGACTTGAGATTTAGTGAACGTTTCAAAGAGGAGTATTGTGATCTGAAATGTCCAAACAAGTCTGATCTGTCAGAAGTGACCAGGCCGGCTCGCTTTCCTTTGATCTGGACTTCATGAGGGTTAGGATCTGCCGGCTTTCGGCAAACCTGTCCACACTATGCCGCCCGGTCTCGCCAGCCACAAGCTGGTCGGCAAAGCTGCACAAGTGTGGACAGACCGCCCTCCAGATCCTAAGCCGAGCTGGCCCAGGCCGCCCTTCGTAGTATGGCCGGTGCTTTTCTTCAGTCATCTTCATACCACTGTTGAGGTAGTTGGTTTTGCAAAAATACCTAGGTATTTCATAATTTTCTTTTGCGTTTTTAATTTTCAGTAACCTAATTTCTGACTGACCAACAGACGCTGACTTGAATAGAATTATTCAAGAATTAGCCTTCGCTGTGGGACTGTCAAAATTCGGACTATAGAAGTAAAAACAGAAGGCATTTTTGATACTGTGGCGAACCCACCACCACCAGTGACGCTCTCAGTCCACTGTTGCTGCTATAATTATTGCAGCAGCTAGTGGTGGGTAAGAGTAGTTCATTTGAGGGACGCAAGTTCAGTTAGTTCACTCCTTGAAAAGAGTAATTCATTCCAGTCCCTTTTCATTTCTAATCACAGGACACAAACACTGAACTAGAACTAAGAACGAAGAACGATATTGATAGTTGAACTGTCAGACTGGCTTCTGGCATTGATACAGAAACGACAGAACGAAGGAACAGCTGAGTGACTCTAGCTTATTCCTTTCAACTGTCGTTCTGTGATACTATGAACTCCTTACGTAGTATCCACCTCCATCTGAACTAACTCTAATGAACTAAAGGAACTATCGTTCTGGGGATACTATAAACTCCTCAAGTAGTATTTTCACCCCATCTTAATGATTCCTATCATTCTACTATCGTTCAGTGGATGCTAGTAGTAGTATCCACCGTTCCTATGAACTGCAAGAACTGACTCACTCACTCTGTCACCTTGTGGGAGTTGTGAGTGAATTACTGGTTCTTTAATTCTTAATTCATAATGCATAAAACGACAGTTTTGTAGCCCCCCCTCCCTGTTTCCATCTCCAAACTCTGGGTCCTTGATTCTTTTACTCAAGGAGGATTCTTTTACTAGTGAACGACCGTTCAGTGAAGTGAAGTACGTAGTTCAGTAGTACAAGACGGAGTTAGTTCTTCAAGAGTAGTTCAGTAGTACTAGGCGGAGTTACTTCTTCAAGTGTAGTTCAGTAGTTCATTGGGCGGAGTTAGTTCTTCGAGAGTAGTTCAGGAACTATTCACCTCTAGCAGCTGCTGCTGCCAGCATCGCGTCTTTATCTATCATTGTAGGTGCGATGGATAGTGTCTCGGATTGAACTGTCGACCGACGAACTACTGCAGATGAAGAAAAGCTGGGTGGGTCAGCCCACCCGGGGTGTTCACATCTACTTTATAGTGTGGACACAGCTTAATGCTCATGGCCTGTTGGTCTCAAGTGGAACACGTATCAAATGCAATCAGGTGCGTCTAGATGGCACATGAAATGTTTCACAGTACACAAAAATGTGCAAGAATTCTTGTGGTGTATAAACACTTGATAGTTTGAATGAGTGCAATGCAGTGAGTTACGAATTTTAGCTGTGATGTGGGAAATTTGGTTTTCATACAGTAAATCCTACAAAAATATTTGGAACTGTATTCAATTTACAGTTAGTTACGAATTTTAGCTGTGATGTGGGAAATTTGGTTTTCATACAGTAAATCCTACAAAAATATTTGGAACTGTATTCAATTTAGCTACTGCACGGAGCATGGGGAAATGTCATTGGCAGGGCGTGGGTTCGTCCTGAGCTTCGTCTGCAAACTTAATGGTTGTTTTAAAAAAAAGTACACTTCCTGTAAGGTCCTTGATAGAGATGGACAATGTCTGAAGTCCCAGCACCAAACACTGAGACTGGCAGCCACAGGCATTAGTGCTGACATTTTATTTTGGCTCTTAATTCACTGCTGGAAAATCTAAAGATATAGATCTAAGATCTAAGAGGGTGATATACACTTCTTAGGCGTTATGTAACAGAAGATATATGTTTTTCCTGCAAATGCACCCGATTTTCGTACCAAAGGGATTATTTTTGGAATGGGCGATTACAAAAAAGTCCTTTGTGTGTCAGGTCAGTGGCATCAACCAAATGTCCGTTGAACCTGCCATGGAATCAGAACGGTACACCTGTGGAAAAATGAAGAATCGGACGTTTCCACAGGATGTACCACCAAATAAAAATTGTTAATTCAGGAGTGCTTACACCCAATTTCACAAGACCTCACGGCCACAGTCAGCGATCTTGCTTTGGCCATTGCAATCGTGACATAGTGGTAGGCGGAACCGTACCCCTTCCCGCATGTACCAAAATTGGTTCAAGATGCTGTCATCACGGCTACACCCAATAAGCCAAAATAATCATCCCTCTCCTTCCAGAATCCAAAATTTCGGTTGGGCTTTCGAAACAGAACGCCCTATCACGCCTCCGACCCGAACTGACAACTGATCAAGAACACAAAATCAAGACTGTCTCTCCTCAGAAGTCATATAAGCAGCAAGTCGATAGGTTTTAATTGTGCTCAACACTTCTCACTCTTTGGACGAAACCTGACAGATTCCCTCCATCCTAGCCGCAGAAGCCTGCTCCTGTCAAGTCACCTGAACCAGCCATCATGCAATCACCGAAAGCTGATACCACCAAACAAGGTCAGAGTCATTTGACTACCGTTATTCGTCTGCTCCCGCCTGAGGTTCGTGAAAGCCACACACTTTATCATGGAGTGGTTCAGAACATGCATGATTCCGAGGGCTTAGGTAGGACTTGTATTAGATAGCTCTATTCGCTCTCCAACGTTTGTCCTAAATATTTCATCAAACAGCACTTCCATTTTAGAATGATTCAAGTTACTAATCAAGCTCAACTTTATTTACAACCCTCAGATTCCAGGTGGATATCAGACGGGGTTATTCCTTGACTCTCTAAGGCTAGGGGCACACATCTGGATCCGACGCGAGCGTCCTTGCAAGCACTCCGCCCGCCTCAGGCGCTGAACCTGACAGCTGTGCAGTAAAATGGAATGGAACACATATGGGTGTGAAGCGGGGCAGAGCACATTTTCCACTCCTTGGCAGGTTTTTCACGCGCCCACTGCACGCCGGATTCCTGTCGGAGGCATGAAAAAACGCGGCAGGAATTTCACGCTGAAGTTTGAAGGGTCATAGCCCACCTTCATCCCCTCCACGTCCATGCTATGAGCGACGGCAGGATAAAAACGCTGTTGTGTGTCACCTAGTCGCATGCGTGCAACGGATTTTTCTCTGTGCGCGTTGTTCTTGGAAGTCCGTCCGCGCGGGGGGGGGGGGGGGGGATATAATCCCTAGAGAATAAGGTCTTCCTGCCAAAGGGTAAACGGGACAGCCTAGCGTTGATCCAGTTGTTGAGTTTGGTTCTGGGTTTTCACTAATTCCCTACTAGAGGGATATTTACCCTAGCCCCGAGATGTAAGGTCTACCCTAGGCTGTCCCGTTTACCCTTTGGCAGGAAGATCTTACTTTCTAGGGATTACTTCCTTAGAGAGTCAAGGAATAACCCCGTCTGATATCCACCTGGAATCTGAGGGTTGTAAAGCTTGATTAGTAACTTGAATCCTTCTAAAATAGAAGTGCTGTTTAATGAAATATGTAGGACAAAAGTTGGTGATCGAATAGAGTTATCTAATACAAGTCCTACCTAAACCCGAAATCATGAATGTTCTGAACGCACTCCGTGATAAGTGTGCGGCTTTCGCGAATCTCACGTGGGAGCAGCAAATAACGGTAGTCGAATGACTCTGACCTTGTATGGTGGTAACAGCTTTCGGTGATCGCCTGATGGCTGGTTCAGGCGACTTGACGGGAGCAGGCTTCTGCGGCTAGGATGGAGGGAATCTGTCAGGTTTCCTCCAAACGATCGGTCCAAATAGTGGAAAGTGTTGAGCACAATGAAAGCCTATCGACGACATGCTGCTTCCATCGACGTCTGAGGAGAGATAGTTTTGATTTTGTGTTCTTGATCAATTGCCAGCTTGGGTCAGAGGCGTGATAGGGCGTTCGGTTTCGGAAGCCCAATCGAAATTTTGGATTCTAAAGGAGAGGGATGATTATCTTGGCTCGTTGGGTGTAGCCATGATGACAGCATTTTGAACCAGTTTTGGTACATGCGGGAAGGGGTACAGTTCCGCCTACCACTACATCACTATTGCAATGGCTGAAGCACGGTTGTTGACTGTGGCCACGAGATCTTGCGAAATTTGGTGTCAGCACCCCTGAATTAACACTTTCGATCTGGTGGTATATCCTGCGGAAGCGTCCGATTGTTCATTTCCCCACAGGTATACCGCTGATTCCATGGCAGGTTCAGCAGATATTTGGTTGATGCCAGTGATCTGACAGTGTATGTCAATTTTTGATATAAGTAGTTTGGAGCAGTTTATCGAAAGAAAAGATTGTTTACTGAAATCACTTCCATCTCAATGTTCTAACAAGTGAGTTGTTCTGCTGGTAATGGAATGCATCCATAGTTTGGTTGGTACGAGTAATGGTTTCCTCCCGACCAATGGGCATTTACAAGGTTTGGGTAAATAAAGGGTTTCTGGGAGGTTTCTGTTGATTTGGAGCGGAACCAAAACAGGGATATTGGTACGGGTGGCGAAATGGATTATAGTGGGCTTGTAGTTTAGTGGTCCTGGAGGGTTATTCTGGTAAGGACGGGGTTGGTTCTTATTGCTGTATTGTGGATTTGGGGGATTTGTTGAAAGATCCAGAATTTTGATTTGGGCGAGGATTTGACATTTTTAGGAGTTGGTAAGTCATTGGTCATCCTGATCGTCCTTCACATATCTATTTTTCAATTAAAATATATGTGTAAAACCAAGGGATACAATATGAAGTGAAGGCTGTAGTTTTTACTTAAAATTTGGTGCCAACTTCAAACATTTTGTTGTATCGGCTTTCAGTAAATTATATTTGTTCATCATAAAAATTATTCTTTACTTTTAGCCTATTTTCCCAGAAAATGAAGCTGTTGCAATGGGTCCAAAATTTCCAGAACATGAATGTTAGAAATTTATTTGTAGGTAAATCCGTTTCAGAGATGTACAGGCCGACCGATTGCTCATGAGTGTCCTGGGCGGGGCCAGGACGGTTGGCCAGGGAAGCATCAGAGGGGTGCTCGGAAACACTAAGGTGACCGAATTAACTGGCTGGCCGATTTAACCAAAATTCCCCTCCACAATTCTCTATGAATAATACACCTATGTATTGCTGAGTAAAAAAATTTCTTAATACCCCTCAAAATTTTTTTCTTTTACGTTTCACTGTGTGTAGGATTACAAAATGTACGTCAAAAATGTAATGTCTTCGCCGTACGCCATATCATCCATATCTACCTTTATTTTCGGTCTAAAAAAACTTGTTTTCGCACACGGCTCCATTTGGGCCCTAGTTGTGTCCCAAAACTTCTCAGCCCGATCAGAATATACCCAAGGGTGTTATGGGTAAAAAATGTGTGTAAAAACAGGATTTTCTGTTGTTTTAGTAACATGAGCTTGTGATCCATGTTTTGTAGGGCGACAAGAAAAAAACATGGATTTTGACCAACTAGTGAAGGAATTGAGATTCTAACAAAGTTTCAGCCTTAAATTTTCCTTAAATTTTGGTCTAAAATCGTCGTTCTTCCGCACACAAGCTCCATTTGGGTCCTAGTTGTGCTCCTAAGCTCGGCAGTCCGATCGCAACACACCCAGGGATGTTATGGGTGAAAAATTGGGGTTTTCGAGTTTTTTTTGTGGTTTTAGTGAACACGAGCTTGTGCGGGTCGTTTTCCATGATTTTTACTGCGAGAAGACCGAATGTGAATTTTGTTTTGATCAATGAGTGAAGAATTGAGGTAACGAAGGTTCCGCTCCCAAAATTAATTTTTCATGAGTCAAAAATCTGGGAAATTGTCTGAAATCACCATAAATCTGTATAACACTAAAAGTAGCACGAACAGGAGAATCAAGGTAATTAAATGGCACTATCGATGGTCAAAAGGTAACTTGTCAAAAATAGGAGCCTAATCCGTGTTTTGGGGGGCTCGTTTCCAACATTGGTGGAAACGATCAAAAATAGCTATTTCCATTATGGCACGTGAATGAAACATTAGGTGAACAGCCGACATTTCTATAGGTGTGTCCAGTAGAATAATAAACCAATGCCAATAGAATAAACCCATGCGACAAGGATTTTTTTTTTTAATTTTGTGTTTTCTAAGGCGACTGGGGAGAAAATATTTGTAACTAATAAATATAGCAACGTAAATAACCATTTATTTTACAGCATCGTCAAAATCATCAGTTAATTTTCATTAGTTTTTTAAGGGAATAAGTGTTTTTGAGGCATAGCCTTGTCGAAAGCCTGTTCAATTTCATTCAGATGACAAAGGCAGAGAGCTGATGTAATTTTCTTCGACGTCGTGAGGCATACAATTATTTTGTCCATATTCCAACCTATTATGGTGAGAACGGCACACCGCAGGCCCTCGGATTTCGACATCGGCTGTGTCATATCGCACGGTGGATGCCCTTCTTTTCGATACATACAAAGGAGTCGAAGGAAGAAGAAAATGAAAAGGAGTACTCGACGGACGGAACTCAAAGTGCCAACCACTTCCTGAAATCTCCGAGGCCGTCCGGATTGAAGCCGAGGGAGATGCTGCCTGTTTTGAGACGTAAAATTATTTTTTCCACATTTCTGCCTATTGCGTAAGAACGGCGGGGACACTGCAGGCCCTCGGATTTCGACATTGGCTGCGATTTCGATATCGCAGGATGGGTTTTCTTTTTCCCTCGACTCCTTTGTTTGTCTCGAAAAGGAGAGCATGCATCTTGTGATAACACGCTGCCGATTTCGAAATCCGAGGGCCTGCAGTGTCCTCGTTCTCACAGTATGCCCCCCCCGTGTGGCCCTCAGTTGTATGTCCCTCAAATGGCTTGTCGACGTGTGTTGACTGCGAGGGTGATATCTTGCTTTTTAACTGGTACTCTGGGCTGGATGTTATCGTCTCGATCGTCATTGATGATCTTGTGATCAGGGGTTGGTCTCAATATTAATTGCAGGATTTCTGCATCATCAATGACATGATGAGCTGGGAGTTCTGCATCAATATTCACCCATTTGGAATGTCACCATCTAAAATGAGAGGCTGTATCGCTGGAATCACTTGGATATGGGTATCGTCAGCTGCAGCCACGAATACAATTGCTGATGCATCCTTTGCAATTATCGCCAGACCAGATTAAAATCGGTCATGACCAATAACAGACAAAAATCACACGTAAAAGGCCCATTCCGTTCTGTCCCCAGCGTTGATAGTGAGTTCGAAGATTAGCAATTTTCAGTAATTGCAAGCGTGTCAAATTTAAGTTTTTAAGGGTCAAAATTCGGTAAAAACAGCTAAAATCGCGAACAATTGATAAGATCAGTGAAAGTGGTATGGAAGGGTGAGTAAAAAGACAGACACACACCATACCAGTTGTTTTTTCATACAGAATAGGGGGGGTCATTTGGATTTTTGGGGGTCAAAAATTGGTAATTAACGGCGAAAATCAATAATAATTCCGCGAAAATTGGCTCTTATAGCCATACTGCGTGACTGGTTTATTTCCGCATGAAACTGATCATCGTTATTATTCTTATTTAAAATAGTACGAATAATACATTGTACAACAAACATTATATGGATTGTTATTATGTATGATTACAAAGCAAATTTCTGTACATTGTAGGTCGACCAGTACCAAACTTCAAATGTCTAAAAAGTGTTTTAATTGAAGAAACAGGGCAAAAACGATAAAAAACGGCACCAAAGACAGATTTGCTCACTGACGCCAGTGTGGCGCCAAGTACTGTCACGATTATTTTTATTGTATACAGAGTACACCCTCCACATTTGATGTCCTACGACCTAAAATTAGCTGTTTTGCAGACATACCCATGCCATGGTGTCATCCGGCACCGTTGCACAACTCCTCTGTCCCACTGTGGTACCAAAAACTACACAGCGAATTTAGAAGGTCTTACATCGACATTTCAAGTCAAAAGATTCAACATTACGCCTTGTTGTGCATTACAAAAACACAAGTGCAGGCCAAGTCGACCCACAAAATCACCGATATTCAGCTCACTAACTATCGCAAAAAAGCGAAGTATTTCCTCAAAACTAGACAGTTTGAGGAATCGAAAACTGATGGATTAACTTTGGCAGCTCTTGGGCGCGTACTACGTTTTCTCTGTGCAATTTCATAGTTCTGAAAAGAATTACCGAAAAATGAAGTAGCTTGAATGTATCGTATGAAAAAATGAAGAGATGTAGGTACCAGTAATAACTGAATAAGAGTGATGTGAAAGTACTTAATCGTGTACATAGAATCCATTTTCATGACCATGAGGCAATAAGTATTTGCACAAAAGGCACTTCCTTGGAGCATAACGAATGTGTGTACAAAATGTCAGCTCTATCTGTTATGTCCCTGAGGCTGTGGCCCTGTCAAGAAGAAGAATAACAACAAGAAGTAGAAAAACTTGAAAAATATATATTTTCATACTTCCACAACTCCGGCACCTGATGGTCCCGAGGGTCCTTGCAATTTGGTACACGTCCTCAGGAGCCCCTAGAGAATATGTACGACAAATCAACCCCAGAGACCCCCAAGGGGCAGAGTTATTGTGGGGGGGGGGGGGGGGCTACTTGTTCTGTTGTTGGGTGCTTCGAGTTTCTCGGTTTTCTTCTTGGCTGGCGGGACGCTCCTATGTCCCTAGATACCTACCGTCATGAGTGGCATAATTATTGTTCCTTATATGTTTTACACTGGTTAGTTTGAAGACATGTTATGTAAGACCCATTTTTTCCCAGCACACACCTAATTAGAGGTATACTTTATATTATTTGTTGGTACGTTTTCATCATGCTGCTGGGAAAGAAATAGTGTCTCAGGCCTTGGGGCTCAGGTGATGCGGCCAGCACCGGGAAAAGTACCATAAAATATTACCAGGTGCATTGAAATATGTTCAATTTTGATCTTATTCTTTGTTACAATTAATCTGAAAAGTTACTGATTGACAATACTTTCAAAAATTCGCTAATAGCTTATGAAATCAATTAGGTGCATTGAAGATTAGTGGGTGGTTTTTGCCTTTATTCAAGGACGATAATTGATAACTATACATTGTTCAGTCAATTTCATTTATTAATTGTTCCAGTATTAATTTTCCACGTGGGGGAAAAAATTGTTTCAGTGGAAGGCGGCTGATTGAAAACCGATTGTCAGACAATCGAAACTTGAATGAAAGACCGGCAGAACCCAGGAATGTTTTGGAAAGTCGACCTAACAACAACAATAACAGTGTTGCTTGGCCTTCTCGGCGAAGTTTACGCCCAAGAGCTGAGAACAGAAGCTACGCCGAGAGCCCTGATATAATTGTTGTTGATGAGGAGCCTAAAACAAATGGGTACTCTAATGGGGTTGATTCGGATGATGACTTGCCAATGCCCCCATTGCCATTTTTGAAGGTGAGGCTTTCCTAATGTAGTAGTGAATAGGTAGTAGTAGGGGTGAATTTATGTTTTGGCTTTCAAATCTGGATCTACTGTGTTAACTTATTATGTACTGTATTTTTTCATAAGTTGATGATATTTCATATTTTTATGTTCGTTTCACTGAACCTCTATTCCATGTTCGAGTTTCCGTGTTATTTATTTCTAGGTGGATGAAAAAACTTGGTTTATAGTGTAACTATTCCTTGAAAAAAAAAAAACTTGATCAGGTCAATAGTTTCGAAAAATCTGAGATCTATGTCTATAAAAACTTATTTTCTAGAAATGGGGGCAGGGGGAGAAAGTCAAAGGTTACGCACTGCGCCATTCCAGTGCCTCCAAGGTCTACTGGAAGGGCTTCAATTTCTCAACAGTAAAATGCCTGTCCTTCTATCCTTCGAAAATGAAGTTCATGGATACTGTATAATGTCCTTGTTTATAATGGCAACAACAAGAAGAAGGTTCACATGATGGTTACGAATTTTCAATACTCGGAAAGAAAGGTGGACGAAAGAGAAATGAACAACCAGGTGAAAAGGCTCATCAAGTATCAGAACCCAGTATTCGAAGTTCTGCATATCATATTTATTTACATAGTTTACAATTCATGTTATGGCTGTTTATTATTCACACAGAATGTCAGTTATTGTACTGAATTAAAAGATAGAATCCAGAGCACTAAAGTTCAGTAGGATAGAGTAAAGCAGGTAGGTTCAAGCACAACGATGAGGTCTCAGCATACAAACAGACTTGCCAGGACTTCCGCAGGGCTCAGTGCTGAGCCCAACTTAGTTCACCATGATGATTGATGGTGTCATCAATCATGTTGCAAGCCCTGGAATCAACGCAGTATTGTATGCTGACGACTAGGTGATCTGGGGTACAAGCAGCTCGAATCAAGCCCTGGAAGGCACCCTGAATGAGGCGTGGAGATTACTTGGCAGATGGGGTTCTGAATATAAGATGACATTGAGTCCAACTAAAATCATTTTCTATCTATTTAGTCTCTCCACGAAGGAGCATTTATTTCACTGTTCTATAACTCTGAAGCCATTCCAAGAACCTCAGAGGCAGTCCACCTTGGTGTTGAAGCTGGACACTCAGCTCATCTGAAGGAAACATTGATGCTGTGAAAGAAGGGCCTGAATAGATGCAAATTGCTGAAGCAGCTCACAGGCACCAAATGGGGAGCAATCTGATGTCTTGGCCTTGACCTACAAAACTTAAGTACACCCTTTTCTGGAGTATGGATCTGAGGTTACTGTAACTACTGCAGATACCCACCTTATAAAGCTGGAAAGAGCCCAGAACTGCTCCCTGCGAGTCGTAACAGGTGGCCCAAAATCCACTCCAATCACTGCAATGCAAGCACAGTCAGGCATTGAACCTCTTAAGTACTGACAGCAGATAGCCTCTGTAATGCCGAGGGAGAGGTGGACAAGGCTCAGTGATCCATATTGGACCCAGGACATTAGTGTGGCATGTAGACTGAAGACCCAGACAAATTTCACTTCTGCAGTAGCAGTGATTGAGGATGAGCACAGTATCTCTCTTGGCCCATGAGCTGCTTGGTTCAGCATCAGTGAATCTTGAGCATTCCCTAGCTGTGACTTGATAGAGGTTAGTAAAGAGCTGTGTTCCCCAGGAGCAGTGTCCCTTGCCCTGGTGACCATAGAGGAGAAAGATCCACGTGACACATGTGTTCACTGAGGGATCCTCCCAAAACTCAACCACTAGTGCAGGAGCGTGGGTTTTCCACCTCCTTCCAGCTTAGCGCACCTGTTGGGAAGTCAGCCTCCAACTGATGGGGAAGTTAAATTTCTATGGCTCTGGATGAGTGCCGGAAGGAAGAGACCTGAGAGCAAATTCGTCATTTTTTTAGACTCCATGGCTGCTATTCAAGCAGTGTGGAATGCCAGAGGAGATGACGACAGTTCCATTGTAAGAAGATCCAAACAACAAGCACACGAGTCGATGGAAAAAGGAGTGGCACTTGTGCTTCAGTGAATTTTCCGGGCCACTGTGGCGTGTATGGGAATGAAAAGGCTGACCGACTGGCAAGAGAGGGAGCCCTTTCCGCACAATTTGAAAACAGCGTCACGTACCGGATTTCCAAAAGAACATTTAAAAGCTGTATGATGAAATTTTTGGAAGTAAGGCATCGAGAAGCTGAAGGTAGGAAGTGGCAGTCACTGGCTACACAGAATGGACGCATTCCTCAAAAAGTAGCCATTGCCTGTTTTAGGCTAATCACTTGCCATGACTACCTCCGAGTCCATCTCACACGAATAGGCGTAGTCAAGATCCCGGATTTTGTGCTCTATGCGAACAGGTATATGAATGGCCAGCACTTGAGGATTTTTCCGGAAGACGTCTGTGCATCCTTGGAGGCCGGAAGTTGTATTTAGGGTAAAACTCCCCGTTTTCGGCACCTCAAGAAGTTTTTGACTGTTTTTATCATACCTCAAACTGAACCTGAGCTGTTGGGCTACAACACCACTGCTTTTATATTTGTTAGTGTCTCTGCTTCCATAATATATGAGCTTAAACCTGCAATTTCAATCATTTATTTTTTTAAATAAGAGAAAATATATGGAAAAGCTGTAAGCTCCAGTATTCGGCACGATTTTTCTAGTTTTCGGCACGATTTTTCTAGTTTTCGGCACCTCTAAATACCAGTTTTGGTCAAAATATGTCCAGTTTTCGGTCCTGTGTTCTAACAAACTAGAAACAGAATGATTCAAACATTATTTAATATATCTCTATGCATGTATCACGAAATAATAATACAATTTTGACAGGTACAATAATTTCAAAATCATAAGGCACATGGCACACAGCCTTCATGTTAGGTATTCCTCAGTTATTGACATGCGTATTAAATTATTGACGGGGAAGGAGCCAGTTATTGACCATAATCAAATCTCGAACAAATTTAATTTGTACTTGGTGTATCACTTTAAAGTATTTAAAATTTCCATGTTCAGTGAAGTCCTTGACTTATATACTTGTAGTTTATAAGCTCAATGCATAATCAAAATCAGTCGAACACAACTGGGGTTTATGGTATTATTTCAATAAATCATGGTGTAATTCGTTGAGAACCACGAGGCTCAACCTGCATAATCCCTGATAATGTTTCTTAACTGGTTGAATGGAAGGAACACACGTAACGAATACTAAGTTTTTGTTTTTTGCACTTACTCGTATGCTACTATCATTCCTGTTGTAGTGATAGCCATAGGGGGCCATCAGGATCAGGGTCCCAGCTTACATGGACCATAAACATTTAAAAAATTGATTCGAGTAGAACCTGAAATTTGAGTGTTCCAAGAGTTATGTTGTTTGCTCATGTGCAGACTACCGTTCCAATCGTTTTGAAATTTATAGGGAACCATCAGGACCTCAATGGGGGTTATCCCTAAAAATCTGAGTAAAAGTGGTTGAGTAGAACTAGCCATTTTATATCTGTGCATGCGCTGGTGAAAGTAATGTCCGATTTGGATGAAATTCGTTTGGAACCATCTATGAACCAACCTGCACATTCCCTCTACATTTCAGCTCATTTGGATTGTTCTTTCGATAAGATACGATATTTACAACGAATTGCTGCATGTATGGAACACAGAAACGACTTTGTTCGTTTATATCTGAAATGCTGACATTTCGACTCTAGCATGAATACGAAGCTCCCCTACCTTCAGTAGTGTGGAAGCAAAAACAACCAAGAACCGAAAAGTTGGCCTAAGCTGGGGAAAAAATAATAACCAAGTAGAGAAAGCAACGTTAACCCATTTCTTTTGCAAGGATGAATAGGTGGATGATGACTGAATTAAGGAAGTCGGGAGTTTTCATCCTTATACCCTTCTAACTCTATGTTAGGATGCTAATTGTGCATTTAAACTATCCTTTCCTTCCCAAACGCAAATTTTCCTATTAGCCTAGAAGAAGGTAAAGTAAAAGGCATAACATTTCGTCTTCTGGTTTCTTCAAACCCTTCCTTCTGAATTCTTTCAGGTGATTTTTAGAGGGTCATAAAAAACTGAATATTTCATCTGCTCTATTTGTCCTTATTTTTACACAGTTTTCGGTCATTTTCTGGCCCATAATTTAGCACCTTTTTGTTAGCTCTACTTGGTACAGTTGCTTAAAATGATAAATGGATGTTCAGTAAAGTTTTTGACTACCTATATCTTAATGGATTTCCATTTCCTTAGATAACGTCTGAAGTTGAGTTGAAGAAAACTCAAGAAAAAGTGAGAAAGCTACGAGATCAGCTTCGAAATGAGGAAATGACTCTTGTTCTTTTAAAGAAGTTACGCCAGTCGTATCAGATCAAGGAGAACGTTGCTGTAGTTGCACCTTGCAGCACACCAAGTTCTGTGACTACTCATACAAAGCCTGTCACTCCTCGTGCAACTGTTAAACAACAGCTGTCTACTCCCAATGTTCACCACCTTCTGAGAACTGTAAGTCAAAATCGAAAACCCAAAATGAAAATCCCAATCAAAATTTCAATTGATTTTATCTTCAAATTGATGGAAAATGTTGACTTTTTTATTGTTACTGTTCACTGTTCTCAGCAGCCAACTCCTAGCCAAAGAGGGGGAATGCCACCAGTCCATGTGCCTCCCCCTCCTCCTCCTGTTATGCCCAACAGGAATCTCACTTCAGTCATGCCCCCATCAATTCATCCAACTCCGTCTTCCAATGTGACCCGTGGTAAGTTCTTTGGAGTACTGCGAGGTTTTCCAGAATAAACATTCCCGTGACTGAAAGATGAATTTGATGACTTCATGAAAATGAATTGAAGAGGGTAAAAGAAAGTCAAATAATGTTCTTAAAAAGCAAATGGTTAATTTGAGAAGGCTTGGCATATTCTGGATTCTGAAAAGTAACAAAACGTCTGCCAATTCGAGTAGGATAGCTTCCTCACTTGAATCTCATGAACGTATAGAATAGTTGGATAGGTTCATTCAGTGGACGCGTGGAGCATCCATGCATGGGTTAAAAGACTAAACGACTCAGGTCCCATGGGCTAGCAGAATTAGTTGGGTAGTCCAACAGGTGGACTAGCAGAATTAAGTGGATAGGTTGGACAACGGACAAACGCAACAAGCATTTTTCGTTTGCGCATTCACAGGCGAAAGTTATGGTCTGATCTTGATGGAATGCATTTGAGACCATCCAACCCCTCACCACCATCTTTCTTCCAAATTTCACCACGACGATGATTCTTCACTGGGTAGTTACGGATGCGATGAGGGTCTGACACTTGCGCATGCGCAGACAGAAGTAACGGTACGATTTCAATGGTTTTGATACGGCACCATCTGCGATCCAACCCGCGTGTACCATCATAATTTCAGCTCTCTACGGCTATGTTTCGCATGGTTAGAAGCGTTACACGGAAATGTTCAACATCTCATGTTTGCTCATACGCAGACAAAAGTTACGATTCCAGTGAAATTCAAATGGATCGTAAGTTACAATATGATTCAAATGAAATTCATATGGAACTACCCGAGGCGTGTAGAGAGAGGAAGTGTGCTAGCGCTCGGGTGATGGGAAGGAGTGTGACGTCACGAGGTTCCACCACAACGCTGCATTCTTATGGACGCATTTATCAGCTCGAATATTTCGTATTATTAATGGGCGAGTTCTGATGATATTGGGAGGGAATCTACGAACAACTTATAGATGAACAGTTTAATGATGAGACTGGTCGGTTTTAGTCGTTCTCAAGATATTAGTTCTTTACAAAATAACAAATATTATTTCCGGCCTGCCACTCCAAAATCGAAATATCAAGTAGGCACCCGAAAATTGAAATATAACGTAGGCACTGCAATGAATATTTGGAAATATATGTTGCCTAGGATTCTACTCAGGGAAGGAATAATTGACAAATGGAAAAAAAAACTGCTCATTAAGGGTAAATGTCACGAAGTTTTGGTGAGAATGTGATAAGAGGTGGCAGTACCACCGGGGCCAAATTTTGTTTACTTCTCCTTTTGAGAATGGAGTGTGATATTTAAATTCGGAAAACGGATTTCTCATCGAAATGCACTTGAAATTCTGGTTAATTGGTTCAAAAAATGTGCAAAAAATTTTGGCTCACTTCCAAAAAAAGTTGTTGAATTTTGAATTTCAAAAAGTGGCTTAAGTTCATGGCCAATTCAGACCTTCCCATTTTTCTACTTCCCTGTTCTGACATTGAATGAATTGGATGCAGTAATAAACTGGCACAGGAAGTGTGTACATTTCTGTCCACTATTCAAAAAACTGTTACTGATGCACGTATTTGTCCACATAGTAATTATTTTGGAAAGTTTTCTCACACCTACTTGCACTAGATAACACTACTTAGTTGGTTCAGAAAGTGTGCAAATGTTTACCTGCTGTTCATCAACTCCTGGGTAGTACGTAATTGTTCAAATTTCTATCATTTTGGAAAGTAGTATTTCACTTAGTTCCTAGTACCACTAGGAATAGTAGATTCAGAAAGTGTGCTCATTTTCGCCCACTGTTCAAAAAACTGTTGGGTAAGTAATGTGCATTATGAAAATGTCTAGAAGTGGCTTTATTCATGTTATTACGTTATAAGAACCTTCTTCCAGGATTTGATGGCAAAGGTCATGAACTGGAGCGTTGGTCTGTGGATATCTCTATGAGGGCATTCAGAGTTCTTGGATGCCTTAGACATTACCATTTTCAACTTCCTTGCCCTGACGTCCAATGAATTTGAGGCTGTAGTAAATTTTGCACAGAAAAACTGCTCATTTTTTTACCCCCTGTTCAGAAGTAGGTTTAAACTGCTAGGTATTGGTTTGATTGTTCGTTCTTGAAAAGTTGCTGTATTATTTTATCATTAGTATTAACTTTATATTAGATTATGGGGTTTTAAGCCGGGAACAGATCAACTCTTGGTTGGGAAAATTATACAGTAGTTTTATTCACAGTCAGGCCAACATGATAAGAATAAATCGTTTAGTCGAAATAATTGTTATCGAATACTCCACCTTTGCCCTAAGGTAATATTAAGCTCAAATTACAATTGCTTTATGAAAAATGAAAATCTTCTTCATATGTAGAAAATAAATTATAAGTTAAGTCTCAATCAATGTTGAGTCTCTTGGGGGGATTGACAGCTCTTCCATACCGAGTAGTGTTGGCAGGTTTGTTGCCACTTTGCCGAGGAACAGATGGTGATCCCACGGTTGTCTTTGGTGGAGTGCCCCTGGTAACTTTGGAGCTAGATGTGCTAGGCGAATCTTATAGGATGTAGGAGTGGCAAATCTCTGAAGTCCTCTGACATCCAGAAATTCGTTTTGGAAACCGATGCTTTGGAGGTTGGAATGGGTTTATTCTCCATGGGTTGTGTAGGAGTCACGGGTTTCGGTTCAGGTGTTTGGTGTTGGAGTACATCTGGAGCAACAGCTTTTGATCCAAAAGAACAGGAGCTTCTGGAAGTTGGCAGGACTGGCATTGAGACAGCCCTGCGCCTGATTTGGATCGAATTTCTCCTGTACTTGTTTCCGTCACTGTCTTGAACAGTGTATGAGCGTGGTTGAGGAAGTACTTCAGAAATCCAGCCTTTCTTCCATTTATCATGCCACTTCATGTAGACAGGCTGCTCTGGCTCAAATTTCTTTTCTTGAGAAGCTGTTTGGTCGTAGTACAATTTTGACTTCCATTTCCGCCTTTCCATCTCGTTTTTGAGGTGTCTGTCCGGGTTCTTGGGTAGAAGCAGCTTTTGACTGGTTGGCACATGCGTGCACAGCAGGCGACCCATCAGTAGTTGGCTCGGTGAATATAGTCCAAACCAGTAATTGGAGTTGCACGATATTCCAACAAGGCTTTTTGCACGTCACCTCCTGAGTGAACTGCTTTTTTTATCAGCTTTTTGGCAATGCCAATTCCACTCTCCGATAGACCATTTGACTGGGGATACAGCGGGCTAGACGTGTTGATGCTGAAACACCACGACTTAGCAAACCCCTTCATCCCCACAGTATTAAATGGGTTGTTGTCACATCGAACTTCCTCAGGTACTCCGAAAGTGCTGAACAGTCCTTTCAATTTTTCGATTAATTCTTTGGCTGTTTCACCACGAAGACGGATGATCTCCAGCCATCGAGAATAATAATCTTCTACATCTAGGAAAATCTAGCCTTGTAGCTCTCCTATATCGATTCCAATCCTTTGGAAAGGATATTTTGGTACAGCAGTAGGAATCAGTGGTTCTTTCACATTATTATTTTGGAACGTCTGGCAAGTTTCGCAATGCCCATTGAAAGTAACAATGTCGGTTGACATGTGGGGCCAGTACATGATTTTTCTCATTCGAGACACAGTTTTAGTTGACCCAAGATGAGCCTGTGAGTGAACCTTACTCATCATGTATTGCTGCAAATCATGTGGAATCACAAGTCTATCATTGTAGAAAACAATGCCTTCTTTCACAAAAAGATCGTCGCGTAAGTCATAAAAAGTTTTCAGTTCAGCAGAAAGAAGTTTCCTATTCACTCCTTTCCATCCTGACTCGTTGTACTTGATTAGTATTGCAGTAGTTGGGCCTGTGGTCGTGTACTGCTTAATTTTGGCGATTTGTTCACTCTTGATTGACAAGTATTCCTCCAGAGATATCGCATGTACGATGTTGGTCATGTCAAGCTCTCTAGGACCAGTTTCTTTGATATAGTTTCTGGAGAGCATGTCGGCAATGTACATTTCACTGCCAGGGATGTAATGGAGTTCGAATTCATATCTTAAAACCTTCAACTACATTCGTTGCATTCGCGCCGTGTTTTTATGCAGGTCATTCTTGACTATGCGTAGGAGGGGTTTATGTTCAGTATAGATGTCGACTTTGTTGTGTCCATATACGTACCAATGAAATCTGAATAGACACAACAGAATTCTGAATAGACACACTACAGATAAATTTATTTCTCACATTGGCTCCAGCCAATTTTATTCTGTGTCAGTGCACGTGAGGCGAATGCTACTGGCTGACCTTTCTGTAGGAGGCAACTTCCGAGCCCATCCTTCGAAGCATCGCATTGAATTACGATATCCTCGGATGTGTCGAAAATCTTGAGTGTTGGCGCGTTAGTCACCAGCTGTTTAAGTCTCAAAAATGCTTCATCATGCTCGGATGTCCACTCTCACCATGAGCTTTTCTTCAAAAGCCTTCTTAAAGGTGCAGAGACTCTGGAATAAGCAGGAATAAATTTGTTGATGTAGTTTATTGCTCCCAGAAAGCTCTGCAGTTGTTTAACATTTTGTGGAACTTCTAATTTTGTTATAGCACGAATTCTGTTGTTCACTTTAGTTCCAGATGATGAAAATATTAAGCCCATGTAGTTCACTCCAGAGAGTTTATACTGTAATTTTGCCTTGTTAAATTTTATGTTTTCTCCCTGGCCTTTTTTAACCCTGCTTCTACGTTTTTATCGTGTTCCTCTTCTGTGCTCCCTGTTACGATAATGTCATCAAATAGGACCTGCACACCGTTTAATGCCCCGAAAATTTTAGTATTTTCCTGATGAAACATTTCGGGGAAGGATGACAAAACATAGGGCATCCTCTTATAACGAAATCTGCCAAACAGCGTGTTCATCGTGCACAGGCGACTGGACTCTTCACAAAGGACGAACTGGTGGAAACCTTCTCGATAGTCAAATACTGTATATAGTCTTCTTCCACTGAGATTAGCAGTAAGCTCTTCTTGCGTGGGTATGCTAAAGTGCTCTCGTTTTAGGTACTTATTGAGTGGGATTGGATTAAGGCATAAGCGAACTGAGCCATCTTTCTTCTCTACAATCACCACATCAGCTGCCCAGTCTGTGGGCTCATCAATTCTCTCAATTATATCCAAATTTATCAAACGTTCAAGCTCTTTCTTCAGTTTATTCTTTAAAATTTCTGGCAGTCGACGCGCAGGCTTCACCATAGGTATAGCATCTTCCGATAGTCTTTTATCTTTACTGTGTAGGGCAATTTCCCAAGTCCGGTGAATAGGTCTTCGTTTTTCTTTATAAATTCTTCTCTTTCTTCAAAATTCTTGTTCGGTTTCGGCTTCAGAATTTGCTGCAACCGCGAATAATGTCCACAGTAGAACAATCTTGAGAAAATATCTCATCCGACGAATCATCCTCGTCCGCTTCTATAGTAGGTACATACCTGTTTTTTATGTTTACGATCAAAGCACCCAACCGAGAAGTGGTTCATTCTATTACAAGTCGAGCAAGAAGTTTTCCCCCAAGCAGGGCAAGCACGAGGTTCATGTCGCTTACCGCACTTTTTACATAGGTACTCGTTAGACCCCTTATGAGAGGCGTTCTCAAGTCGACTGGTACTCGATTTCCGGTTATAATTGTCGTCCGCATTTGTATCGGTTGCAATTTCTTCTTTATACAGCTTACCTGCTTCTCCAGCCCGGCATATTGTTTCCACGTCGGCGAGAGATAGCTTGTCTAACTTTTGTAGTAGACCTTGCTGTATTTCGGAGTCGTTAATATGAGTAACAATATGATCAAGGACCATTCGGTCGGCGTAGGATGTTTTACAACCGTCGTTGGTACAAATGAAGCTAGAGTTTTGTGCTTGAGTTTTAAGTTCCGTAAGGTAGGCTATGCATCGAATTCTAGTCCCTTCGCATGTGTTATTTTATGGAACTTATGGGTTTCCATCGCTAAATTGATATGGGGCGCACAATACGTATCAAAGGCACTTATTACGTGTTCCAAAGTGTCCTTTTTATTGTCAGAAAACGTATAAGAAGCAACGCGATTTTCAGCTTTTCATTTTTAGACCTTATCTTACCAAACGCTGTCATGTGTAATCTATACATATTTTTCCATTTTGGCCAGCGATGTGCTAGATTTTTGTCGGAAATCAACGACCCGATCTTGAATACCGACCCGACGGCTTCGTTGGTGTTTGCACTCATTGCGGACACAAGGTTACAGCGAAAATCACTTCTTGGGTTGAAAACTTTCACCAAATTTAGGAAAAATATTAGGTTCACGCGACACCATGAATTATTTTATCATTAGTATTAACTTTATATTAGATTATGGGGTTTTAAGCCGGGAACAGACCAACTCTTCGTTGGGAAAATTATACAATAGTTATATTCTCAATCAGGCCAACATAATAAGAATAAATCGTTTAGTCGAAATAACTGCTATAGAATACTACAGTGGCTACATACTTACAGTCACTCATTGCACTAAGTTGGTTCGGAAAGTACCAATGGTTGTACGAAATGCGTTTAGATAGATAAGTGTGTACTAGTAATAATGCTCGAACCTATCATGCCTGTGCCTTATAAATTCGACACAAAACAAAAACTCACTGTAGGTCGATTGCCGAATGAAATTGCGCACATTTGAAGTAACTAATCACAAGGAGTCATATATAGTAAAAAAAGTAGGTACATCTCTAACAATAAAATATTTTTATGTAGGTGAATAAAACCATGTTTATTTTTAGGGCAAGGATTATTAGGATTCACATTAATGTAAATTGCTCCTTGGATAAACGTGGATCGGTTTTTTCGAGGGAACCACAATGGTTTATAATCATGTACCTCAGGAGCTGATTATGAATGACCCACAGCAAAATATGCACGAATCACCCCACGCCACCACAAAATATGCACGAATCACCCCACGCCTCAACAAAATATGCACTGGAACGCATATTTATTCTGATGGTCCAATTTGACGTATATTTATTCTGATGGTTCGGTTTGATCAGTTGGTAGAGATGAAATCATTGTGATTATTATAAAACGACCGAAATAATTGGGTATAACTTAGTATGCTTCTTCTTCTTTTCCAGCCCTGGTTTTCTCCTTTTATCGGAAAGATGCCTCACTCGCGAACTCATAATCGAACACAAATCATGTTAATACAGCAGAAAAACAAGACCGTGTCAATCACGAAAGAATTATATTCGGGTAATCCGCGTGCCTCTATTTAACTGACTGCTGAATATATGCTCATATGCTCATGAGAAAGAGAACTGAAAAGAATTCTAGGACTTTGAGCCCTTGTACAAACACTTCCAAACAACCCTGGAAAAAAAAGTTTCGGTTTGGAAGAGGCACGATGAACGCTCCTCAGCTAAGAAGGAATCCTCGTTGGAAGATGAATTATTATTACTCATACTCTGGTTATCATTATTATTATTATCTACCGTTACGTACAACTAATAATCATTTTTGTAACTCATAATTCGTATTATAGAAGCTGGTTACTTGGTTATGGCCTCCTTTCCAGTATGTTCAAAATTTGAACCGATACTTTCCTATTCAACGGTTTATTGAACAGGGGGCAAAAACTGTTCACTTTCCAAACCAACCAGTTCACTCGAAATAATTCAAATCGTAAAAACGCAGTTGTGATGGTTGCTATAGGATTTCTTAAAATTTATTCATACCTACTCGGTTTTGTACTTGTAAAGGCTAGTCTTGGGAGAAATTAGTGACTAGGTATCTATGAGGCTACATGTCAAAAATGTTCAAAATTTGAACAAATGTCTTGCGGATATTGAAAAAATGGGGCGACAAATTTGTTGTTGTTGTTTCGGAACCAACTAATGCAACCAACGTGCATTAGTTGGTTGCATTATAAGGTAATTTTCCAACAACCAACACTAATGCTCGTCTCTTAGTTTTTAAACATGGGCAAAAATGTGCACAATTTGACCAACTAGTTCAAGTGTAACAAGGGACGGGGTCATTTTTCAATAATGTTTAACTATGAACAAATTAGCTATACGTTTTTGGAACAGTGGACAAAAATTTACACATTTCCTTGCCACTTTACTTCTACATTCAGTTCACTCTATGTCAGTGCATGGAAGTTCAAAAATGGGAAGGTCGCTCCGTTCTCAAATGAGAAGTAGAATAAAATTGATTCATTTTGGAGCTGCCACGTGGTGGTGGATTTTGCAAGTAAACTCGTCGTATTTAGCCTTAAATCACATAATAAGATTGATTGTTCAACTCTTTGAATATTGAACAAATACGTACTACATAGATAAAATAGGTATTCTACATGGGTGTGAATGAACTTATTAGAAGCATATGGAGCATTTAGATGCATTCATTAGAATAATAAGGTGCATAATATTAGAAAGGTATTATTTATTTTCTACGTTCGCATTCATAAGAAGAATTTAAAAAAGAAGAATATATTAGAGCAGTTCACTGCTGCTACCTTGTGAACGCCACTACTCTCGAATATTTTTTACTAACGAGCGAATTCCAATGAAATTGTGAAGAAATCGACTCAAAACTGTTTGGTTTTAGGATTTCTGAAAGTACATATAAGTTATTTATGAAATAAGATCCATTCCATTATCTCGATCAGCCACCCCGAAATTGAAGTATACCTATGGAAACATACACTTACATAATATTATACAGGAAAGGGATTGACAACATTTAAGGAATGCAAACAAGTAACATATACATATATATTGTTCAGGAAATGAATTGACAGCTGCATACCTATAAGTGCTCATTTAAATAGCATAACAGGGTTTATTAAAATCATAAACAATTACGTAGGTTTTCTACTGGCTCATTCATTAGAATGATGAGAAAATGAAGGATATTGGAAGAGGAAAATTGCATCCATTGATTCCAGTTGCATGCGTTGATCCAAAGCTTTCTGAAGTAATATTAAAGAAAATCAAGCAGTAGTAAACCCAGTAGTAGACAAGCAGTAGCATTAAGTAAAGAAAAAGATACAGTTGGTTAGGTTTTTAGAACATGTCAACACTAATTAGGGACAGACCTCTACCAAATAGTACCTCTTCTACCAGAATCTACCCTAAACAACAACAAATTATTGCATTACAATGCCAATATGTGTAGGAACTCATAAAACACTACTGCACACAACGGACAGGAGGAAAAAGTAAACCTGTTATAAACCTGAGTCTGGAAATGTGAAGAATGACACCTTAGTTCTGGCTTTTCTCGCCCCAAAGAAATCATTGTTACACATGTCACACCTACAACTTGGCATCTTAAGTAGGTATGCGGAGAATACGTTCTCCACATATAAAACCCATCTGACAACAATACAAAACGGAGAAATGAAAGTGCAAGTACTAGGCAGTAAGATAGAGCCAGCTGGGATGTGACCCCTCCGGTCACGCTTCCCCCTCTAGGTAGCGACGTCACGCTTCCCCCTCTAGGTAGCGTGAGCACACCTCTCTCTAAACGCCTTGGGAACTATCAAAGTATTAGTCCTGATCCACCGTTCAAGTTTGAAATCATTTCAACGATATTAAAGGTAGTTATTGTGCGTTTCACGTTTGCCCATGCTCAGACGAAAGTTACGGTATGATTTCAGTGATTTTGATACAGGACCATCTGCCATCCACCCCCCCCCCCCCCCCCCCCCCCCGTGTACCCTCAAAATGTACTCTACGACTATGATCGCGTTGTTAGAAGCCTTACAAGGAAATGGTCAACATTTCATGATCGCACATGTGCAGGCGAAAGTTACAGTATGATTCCAATGAAATTCATATGGATCTGCCAAAGTATTACTCCTGATCGACCCAAAAAGTTCGAACTCATTTCAACGATACATAAGGTAGTTGTGGGTGTTTCAAGTATTTCACGTTTGCGCATGCGAAGACGAAAGTTATAGATTTTTTTCAGTGATTTTGGTGTGGGAACACCTGTGACCCAACTCGCACCTACTCTCCAAATTTCAGCCCATTTCAACCATTATTTCGGGAGCTATGGGCGTTACAAGGAATTGACCACAGACAGGCACAGAACTGAAAATGTTCCTCAATGTCTGAAACGCAAAATGGTAGTGGAAGTTTTCATTTTGGAGTACATGAATTTTTTTTACTCATTCACGAATCCAAGGCTTCCTCCCTACCTTCCGGTACTGAGAAAGCAAAATTGTATTAGAGTTAAAATGTTAGTTTTCACGCTGATCAATACAACTCCTTTTCTTAAAGTTTCCCAAGTCAGCCTGATGTGAAACTTTATGCATTCTTGCGTCATTTTCCTCTTTTTTAGTTGAAAACAAAAGTAAATAAATAAATGAAAGGGTGTATCAACTTTATTATGATAAGAATTAATTGCTCTTTTTTCATGATATTTATGTTTTAATTCCAGCTAGCATCCCTCCTTCTAATGTCAGTAGGAATATCAGTGCAATTACCTTCCCCTCAGACAGGAAGGATCAACGCCATTCTCCAGCTCCATCAATCACTCAGCAGGTTGGTCTAGAAATAAGCCGAATATACAAACTCAATAAATTACTACCTTTTTTCATTAATTGCACTCTTTTTCATCAGCCCCTTAACCTTCGGTCCCCACCACCTCAATAGAAAGATCTTACAGTACACTGAAAATTGAATAAGATCCATTTTTTATATAGAAAAATAAGTTTGTTGGGTCATAGTAAAATAAAACGGAGGCCAAGACTAGTGTGTTTTCAAATACCGGGAGACTGATGCACAGTGGTCCAGAACCCCTGAAAACCGGACGAAATTCCAGTAGCTCGAAAATCCAAGAAAAACACCTGATCTTTATGTGTCTTGGCCCTCTGAACTGATTGAGACCATTACCAATGCGTTCAGAACAACAGTTCTTGAAATATAGCCAATATAAAAATAAATAAATAAATCACCTTACATTTGAATGGTCGATCGTTTTAAACGAGTGTTCAGATTTTTTAGGGAATCCAGAGGCACACGAAATTGTTGACAGCTGTCAATATATGGCAGTAAGTAGTATGTATATTTATTTCAGACTATGAATAGAATGTTGAGAAGGCCTAATTCTGGGCAGAATAGAAAAAAGTTCCAGCCTATAACAAGTTGCGCTGACTTCTAGAAAAGATAATAATGGGGGAAATGATAATTAGTTGAAGAAAGTTCCAAAAGAAACATGAACATTTTTAGGCTTTTGATGCTAAATCGAATGAGGCAAATAACTATCTCAAATACTTTAGGAGATATTTGTAGTTTCGTGCGACTTCGCCTACTAAATGAGTTCTGATTTTTTGGCGCTGCTAAAAGTCTGATCTGATCTCAATTGAAAAAGGGGTGTTTTGGGGCAAGATATTTCTTCTGCATCTCATTCTATGCAGTTCAACCTCTCACATGCATCAAGAGCGGGAATCTCATCTATTTCTCTAGAGGTTTATCGATTTTAGCAGTTGACTATTCAATATTTGAAAATGATGACGGGAAAATGCTTACCTTTTGTTTTCTGTCATTATAACGTGTTGGAAAAAACAATGCTTGACCTTGTGCGAGATAAGAAACTAAATGATGAAATCGTAGTTATTATTTTACCTTCTACTTAAAATATCGGCCACCTCTTCTTTAAAGGCGCGTTTCCACCAAGCACGTGAGCACAGACAAACGAGGAAATTGGTGTTTGTGCGGTTGGGGGCAGCAGTAGACAAGCGTTTGTTACTCATATTCATGTGGTGACCGCACGAATTTTCGTTTGACATGTTCGGTCGAAATAGGTGGGCGTCTGAACAAATGAAGATAGGGGCGTTCGTTCGTCATTTACCTATCTTTTTCATTCGTTCTCCACGCAAACATTCGCTCAGCTGGTGGAAACGGTAGGTTATTATTTTTCACAGCTGACCAAATGCACGATCAGTTGTTTGCTTAGGCATGTTTGATCGCGCACTCAGTGGAAACACACCTCAGGCAGTGCCTCAGTGGCATGTTGCACACGTGCTGTTGATACTCAAGGCTCCATTTGATATTGCTGTATAAACAATATTTAATTTCCCGAACTTTTGACTGACTTTTGGCCAGCTTTTCCCGAAACTTAGCAGCCCGATCGGAATATACCCAGGGTTTTTATGGGTGAAAAATTTTTATAAAAATATGGTTTTTGGTGTTTTAGTAACATGAGTTTGTGAGGTATCGTTTTCCCATGCTTTTTAGGACGAGGAGACCGGATATGAAGTCGAGTTTGAACGAAGAGTGGAAAATTGAGGTTCTACCAAATGTTCAGCTCCCAAAATTGATTTTTTATGAGTGAAAAACCTGGGAAATCAGTTTCAGCCTGAAATTTACATTAAATTTTTGTCTAAAATCGTTGTTCTTCCACACACAGTTTGGATCCCCATAGGGGTCCTAGTTGTGCTTCGAAGCTCGGCAGCCTGATCGGAATACACCCAGGGGTGTTGTGGGGGGGAAAATGGGTCTAAAAACAGGAGTTTTTAGGGTTTAAAAAAGAATTTTTTTAGTGAACATGAGTTTGTGAGGTATCGTTTCCATGTTTTTTAGGGCGAAAAGGCCGAATATGAAGTTGTTGAAGTTTTAACGAAGGTTCAGCTCCCAAAATTCATTTTTTACAAGTCAAAAACCTGGTAAATTGTCTGACATCACCATAAACTTGTATAATAACACTAGAAGTAATATCAAAAGGTGTATCAAGACAATTAACTGGCACTATCAGTGATCAGAGGTAATTTTTATTAAAAAAAAAGGAGCTAATTCGTGCTTTGGGGGGGGGGGGGGGCAAAATTGGTGGTAACTATCAAAAATAGACTGTAATTATTGCACATGAAAGAAAATAAATGAACAGCCAACATTTTTGTAGGCATGTCTGATAGAATACTAAACCCATGTGACAAGGATTTTGCCACGTTTTTTACTATAGCTTCACATCCAGTTAAATGAAGTACAGCAGCAATAAAATCAATGGCCTGTTGTTCTTAATGGTAATGCCAAGGCCGTTTGTCAAATCCCACTGCCAGCTTGCGACAGCCTGCATGGGGAACACTGGGGTGGAGAGTTACTAGCCATGTTGTCTACTAGGTTTCATTCACTTTTGATAACTCTAGACCTTGTGTTCCACTAAACCATCGAGGTGGGCTCCACTGTGGGGTTTGAATTAATTGCTCATTTAAATATAAATCACAGAGTGCTGGGATAAGGTAAAGTCTGCCAGAAGTAGTTTCTTGTAGAAAATGTTGTAGATCCTTCCTGGCCTTGGAGCCTGGAGGGGCCATCTGAAATGTAGCCATAGCATAGCCAGCTATTTGTGGTTCCCATCACTCTGACCAATTCACATTTCATTACTTGCTGTATTTCGTTAGTTGAATGCCTATCAAAGTTCTTGAAGAGGTGTCTTTCATGTAATCTGGCCAGTGTTACTGATGAACCATTCTATGTTCTACTACATTTGTTGGATTTTGTTTAAACCTTCTCATTCTAACATTATTTAATCATAATTTTTGTCGTTCTCTAAAAGCTCTCGGGAAGCATGGAGAAGGTAGGAATTAACATTCCTATCCCTCCAATAAATGATCAGGTAAGACATGATGAAATCTTTGTTTGATTCATTAATATTCATAGACAATGTGGCCACGACAGTAGGTTTTGGCTATATGCTAAGGATGGCGGCTTCCTACTTACAGAGATAATCTAATTTTTTTGTCCCAATCTTCTGCTTCCTCACTACCGACGGTAGGAAAGCTTTGTATACGTGCAAGAGTCGGGATACAAATTATTTCCTCCAAAATGAAAATTTCCACTCATTTTACCTTTCAGATATCAAGGAACATATTTGTTTCCATGTCTTTCTGTCTGTCTGTGGTCAACTCTGTCCCGGGCAAAACTATACGAAATAATGGTCGTAATGAGTTGAAATTCGGAGGGCAGGTGCGGGTTTGGCCACAAATGGTCCCATATCAAATTCATCAAAAAACTAATGTAACTTCCATCTGCGCATGCGCAAACGTGAAATCCTTGTAAAGCTTGTAACTACCCTAGAAATCTTTGAAAAGAGCTGAAAGTTGGAGGGTACCCTGATGGTTCCTTATAGATTTCGTAAAATTTGGACTGTAAACATTCGGATGCACATGTGCAAACACGGAATATTTGCCAGTTCCTTGTAACACCCATAACTATGCAACAGAAATAGTCGTATTGAGTTGAAATTTGGAGGGTAGGCGCGAGTTGGAGCACAGATGGTTCCATATCAAATTCATTGAAAAAGTACTGCAACTTGCGCCAACGTGAAATCCTTCTAGAGCCCACAACTACCCTAGAAGTCGCCGTGAAGCAATGTTGTTTGGAGGGTATTCGGGGGTTAGGCCACAGATAGTCCCATTTAAAATTGATAAAGTCGTAGTAGAGCCGATAACTGCCCTGGAAACTGGCGTAATGCGCTGAAATTTGGAGGGTTAGGTGTCGGATGGTCCCATATGAATTCCATCAAGATTGGACCATAACTTTCATCTGTGCATGTGCAATCACAATGAATGCAGGAACAATGACATTGTTCCACTGGAGTTATTTTCTGAATAAACGGTTCGCTTGAATAATAAATAACTCTTCATCATAATGCTCCCATTTTGATAGTGGACAGTAAATAGCTGATTCTGTCAATTTCACAATAACTAAGTTGTAATTAGCTGTGCAGGTACTGGCTGTAGATTAGTCCTGACGTTTTTCTACCAACTGATTCTATACGGACATATTACAATAATTGAGGAAACTATACTGCCCACCCAACTTGGCAGACTTTTTGAGTTGTATTGAATCTAAACGGTTATTTCTGCTAGTATTACAAGTATAACACTACCATACCTCCCAGAGGAATCCGTCTTCACTCAAAAACTGGCAGACGTTTTTGAGTTGTACTGAATCTAAATGGTTATTTCTGCTAGTATTACAAGTATAACTACCATACCTCCCAGAGGAATCCGTCTTCACTAGCTGGTTCAGTACTGGAGGCGAGTGCTTTTCATATAAGGTCATCATCCGAATAGTAGAATCAGCAGAATACGAATACGATAGTATTCTCCTCTGATTAGGCATGTAGTATCTCTTGAAGGTATGTTAATTTTTTGAGTAGTATTCCATTTGTCCTTCCCTGCGTGATAGGTAGGTACCACACAAGAATATAAATGTTTCATAGAATTCCAAAAAAAATTTTCATCACTGAAAACAAACGTTGCAACATATGAAAATGTAAAGTGTCACGCAGCATGACCACTTGAGCGAATTTTGTACGTAACCTCCCAACACTGTTTTTGACCCCCCTTTAACTCAAATTTGACCCTCGATTTTTTACTACCACTGATATATATTATCCTCAAGTCTCCGTTCTACACACTTATCAAATTCATGCCATTTTTACTAATTCTTGACCCACAAAAACTTGATGCTGACCCATCATAAATTTTGAGTCACTTTTTTATGAATAAATATTTTTGACTACTGAAACAGTATTTTTCGTCTCAAGTCACCATTAAGTATATATATCAATTAACGGTGATGTTTAACATTTTTTACCGATTATTAGCTATTTTTATTCACGAAAACTCAAATTTACCCACTTTTATTTTCAAAAATGTTTGCTGTTGCTACAAAATACGTTTTTATTTTTCATTTTGAAAACAAGGTCAGATATCGTCTGGTATGACAAGTAAAAATTTATATATACAGTGGAATCCCGATAATTCAAATCTTTTCAGGGGACCAGCAAAAAATTCGAATTATTGACTTTATTACGAATATTCCAAAAAAACTACGTCAAATAACATACATATATGTACATTATACATACATATTTTGGAGGCCAAAGTTCATCCTGAACTGTAGAGCCATGGACAGTAAGTATACATATGTATTAGTTTTGTATTAGTTTTTACCGCCTTTATTGTCTTCATAATTAAAACGCATCCTTTTTAGTGAGGTACAATAATAGGTATATAGCTATTTAAGTTTTAATTTCAACATAAATCAATGATATTGACGAGTTTATAAGCAAATGTCAATTTGTGATGAAATTTGATAATTGGTTTGTTCCTACTCTTTAGTCATGGTTGCCACTAAGGTGTCGACATTGAAAGGGTGTATGGTAGAGCCACATTTTTCCGCAAATAGTTCTTTTCTTTGTGACGTTTAGTGGTTGCATTCCAGAACTATATGGTGGACCGACTCTGGTTGACTTGGGCAGTGTGGGCAATCAGGTGACTCAGACAAATGTTTTTGGTGTTGGGATTCCTGCGTTTTGCGATGTCCACTTCTCAGTCTCGTTAGTGTTGTATAAAATACTTTTGACTGGATTTCTGGGTTACCGTACTTTTGGAAACAGGGATTTATACCTAATTCCAGCGGGGTATGCATGGAATTCATCGGCCCAGGTCTTCTTTGGGTCTTTGTCGATTTTTTTCTCAAGTTGGAGTATTGCAGTAGGATGCGGTTCTGGATGAAACGTGGCTTATTTGGCCAGATTATCTGCGACCTCATTGCTGGACATTCCCCTGTGGCTTCTTATCCAGCAGAAAACTGGCCCTCTCTTGGGTACAGTTTGCATATTGTTTGACAAATCTCTGCTTCGATGGGTGATAGGTGCTTGGCTGGCAAAAGCTTCTGACATTTTTGAACCTTGCTCAAACTATCGCTCAAAATTACAACTTGGGGTTGTGCAGCTTGCTCATGAAAATATTCAAGTGCCTAGAGGACGACTAACCCTTCTGCCGAGTATATAGAGCCATGGTTTCAATCTGGGTGCTGGGATGAGAATCGGTTCGTTTCATCAAAGAATCTCTTGCTGTCCTGTTTTCTGTTTGAGATCCGTCAGTATATATGAAACAGCTTTTTGGCAATTTTTCTTGAATAAACTGTTTGAGAGGTCTATGGGGTAGGTCACCAGCTTCTAGTTGAATTGTTGTGAGAGGCCATAAATATAATTCATATAGAATTGAATATTTGAATGAAGTGGCAGATTGGTGTCCCCATTTTTAATCCTCATATAAGTCGATAAAGCTAGAGCACATTTATAGGTGTAAAATACATGATTACATGATTGGAATAAAGAAATTCATGAAAGAACAATACTGACAACTTCAATCGTTGTTTGCTTGGTATTCATTGGTATTCATATACATCAATTGAATGAATAAGTAGGTACCTATGTAATAGAACAATCTTCACAGAGAAAAAATACGTTCTTCTTTGTTAAGAGCTAATCTGATTTAGAATTTTTTTTAAACTGAAATCAATATCCATATCTTCTCATTTCACTTAGGTCTGGGAGATTTGGGGTCTCATTCAGCTAGAGAACAATATATGTCTAGATTTTGGATTGAAAAAAGATTCATCAAAACCATTAAAAATGGATCTGATACATTTTGATATTCTAACGACGTGTCTACTTCAGTGGGTTTGGAAGAGAGCGATTGATCACGTCGTGTTTCTGAATTATCAACTGAACATTTTGAATCGTGATCACTCAAAATGATTTGACCTGCCTTTTCCATTTTAAGTCATTTACTGTTGTTTTAGTATAGAGTTGGGGCCCTGCAATTTTCGAAATAACACCCTTTTCCCATTTTTGTGCACCCCTGTTGTGTTGAGTCTAGGATCTTCCCTAGTATGTATTGAATAATACTTTATTATATTGGGTAGCAAACTCAAAATCGAGATGAAGACAGAGACATGTGTGTGATACTTTTTTTTAAATTGCACTCGAAATTACACAAAACCTTAGTAAGGGTTGTGTTCGGTACTTTTTTGGCCCAATTGGTTCATTTGGGGTCTCCTAAATAGGTTTGGCAGTATTTTCTGACAGAGTGATCTGTTTCAGGGGTGGGATGGTATTTTCGTTGTGTTCAGGTATCTGAGAATTCTTTTTCCAGTTCTTCAGTTGGTGTGTGAAGAAATCTGCTCACGTAAGAAACTGCGAAGGTTATATCTGGTTATTATATCTATATAAGCGAAACTTAGAGTAGGCTTCCATCAGTTCTCAATAAGGGGCCTTTGCCTTTCTTCCACTGTTTGTATTTACTTGCCCTAGATTTTCCTTTTTCATGGACGTTGTAGAGTTGCTGTTATTCTAAACGAGATCTGGTTCAGGGTCTTCTTCGACTCCTGTATTATATTCGCTATCACTGCTGTTGACAGCAGTCAAGAGGAGTCAAGATTTCCAGGGTTTTCACTGTCATCCCGATACATGATTGGAGTTTTGGGAACCTTTTCACTGTAAACAAAATCATTTTCATCAAAACGTGCGTCACGAGGCACGATGCTTTTCTTGGTTTCTGGACAAAAAAGACAGTAGCCTTTATCTTGGTATCCAAGGAATCAAGTTTCTACGGCTCTGTTGTCAAGTTTTCTACGTCTTGGGATGATTACTTACTGCCCATGTTCTTGATCCAAGTACAGGTACGAGTTTGAGATCGACTTTGCCATTAAAAATTTGAACTGGGATTTGGCTATTTATAGCTGATGAGGGCGATCTGTTTGAGGCAAAAATCGCAACTTACAAGACATTCTCTCTATAGCTGTTTCGGCGATTTTGTTTCATTCATCATTGTTTTGAAACGTGAGGTTCTTTCACTCAGCAGCACCATTAATTTGAGTAGAGTAGGCATAGTATACTACAATTTCATACCTTTTTATGCACAAAAGATCTTCAAACGATTGCTTTAGAATTTACCACCCTGATCTGTCCTTATATTGTATACCTTAACTTGCTTTTCGTTTTCCATCCTGTTCACATACTTTTTCCATTCCACTCTGACATCTTTTTCAACAAATGCACAACACAGTAATGGGGGAAGTCATCCAGCACCACTTGAATATAGCGTTCACCATTGTAAGTAGTCTTGACAGGATCAGAAAGATTGGAAAAAAATTAGCTGGCCTAGTTCTAGTTGATCTTTGCTTTTCCACACTCCTGGACAGGACACGATTCGACTTTCCACACATCAGGACGAACATCTTCTACTGACCAGTAATTCATTGATTTTAGTCCATGCTGGTTCAAATGAGCTTGCCGGCGATGCCACAAATTTATAGAACAGTTAGGTACTTGCCTTCTTCAGTTGATGGATTCTTGAAGTCCACACAGTTAAGATTTCCAGTTGAGCTGCACTGAATTCAGATGTTCTTAGTCTTGTTGTAAAGTTCGACATTACCTTGAGAAAACCGTGCATCGAATCCTTTGTCATGAATGAACTTCACTGAGATCAAGTTGTGAACCACACCGGGAACTATCAACACGGGAATTTTGACAGTGTTTTTTTTTACATTCTGACACTGGACACGGAGTATTCCTTGTTGTTGCGTGATTATTGTTTCTCCGTTTGCTATTATGTGTACTGGCTCTGGGAGTTCCGGGCACACTCCATATCTTGAAGAAGTTCTTGTTTCCCCAAATGCAAATAGCAGTCACTGTCGATGATAGACCGGTACTTCGATTGATTGATACTTGGAGATGGATCATTGTTGAATGCAACAACAATATTTCACACTCTTATAGCTGAGGTTTCTGCACCTGTGCAATGAGAGCTTGCACTTTGCGAATTTACTCCTCGAAAATGGCTGCCGTTGTTCCAACATTTTCCACCACGAAAATTATTCCTATTGCGGGAGTTTTGCCTGTTATGATTCCAACCATTTCCTCTGTGACGATAATAATTTTGAGAATAAAAGGCAAATTGATCTACATCACTTGACTCATTGTTTGGATCCTTGATTTTAATTTTGATTTCGGCATCCAAGAGCTTGTTTTTTATGAATGACATTTTTAATCTTTCAGTGTTTCGATTTCGATCACATTTACATTTGGATAATATTCTTCCGGCAGTGAAAATAAAATGTAACAAGTTCTGTCAGTTTCATCAATCTTGCTTCCCTGTGAAATTAGCTCAGAGGAAATCGTTTCCTTTTTATTGAATTGGTCCTGAAGACTTTTACTGGGTCTGCATTTTAATCTCTTCATCATTATGAAAGACGCCCAAGTACTCTTCTGTTCAAAAACCACTCAATTTCGCCGTCATACTTCTTGCCATTTTTCCTTCTTTTACATAGCAAGTGTGCTTGTCCGAAATGCTCTGTAAGATATGGATATCGTGGTTGCGTCATGTTCCTTGAATGTTTTCAGTAAAGCCAGGTCTGTTGGAATATTTCATCTTCCGGATCCGCGATGTATTTGAGCTTTTTTTCGTCCATGATCGTCTTTAAGCGGAATTTCCAGTTTCCAAAATTTGCAGTAGGCAACTGTGGGTACAGCTGCATGAATGTGGCAGCGGCTGCACTCGAGGTCGCCATTTTCGCCTGCTGGGCGGACCGGCGCAGGAAACACTTGCGAAAAACTGACGAACTGACGCCGATTTTTACACGACTTTCTGACACTTCATTTATTGCATCCGAATCAGAATATTGTTGATCGTCAAAATATTGTAAACTGGGCTTTCCATAACCTCTTAAATAATCATATTATATAGTTAGGAAGTCTGGTGATTGAGAAGACGAATGCGTTAGTTTAGATATTAGTTTAGAGATAGGCCTATGCACATCAATATAAATATTGATTGCGGTTATCGATTAAAACAAAGAAACATCAGCAATTTTTTCAATCAAATGATTCGTGATACTAGATCTATAGTCCAAGATCACAAACTCAACGTCTGTTGGTTGAGTTGGTGATCTTGGACTATAGATCTAGTATCAGGAATCGTTGATGACTGAAAACATATCTGATTTCTCGGCCTGGCAGGTTTTGCAGGCGAGCTTTTAGTAGTTGAATGTTCAACACTGTTATAAAATGAAAGCAAATTGTGCATGAATTTATTCAAATTTCCCTGGGGAGTTTTCTTCAAACTGTTTTTCATTATCCAAACTGCCGATTCTGTCTCTCTGTTTGTTTGAGGATGATAGGGCACTCTGATATTATATGATGATTTATCCATAGTTCAGTTAGAAATTTGGTAAATTCAACGCTCCGGAAACATGGCAAACCGTCCGAAGTAATCGATCGTGGAAGACCAAAGTGACTTGAACACACCGTCAGTTTATCAATTACTCCATCAACAGATGGCGATGGAACTTGGGAACACTCAATCCATTTAGAGCATAAATCCATTCAAAAATTTTTTTTTGATTTAATGAAAAATGGTCAATAGGCGAGTCCACGGCTTTGATGGCCATCTCCTGATTTTTGAATACATTTAATGTAAAAAGTTACTGTGCCAATAAATGCCAATATTAATAATGTCACCTACCTGAGCCCTGCTGCATGGCAATTAAAATCAAATGTTTCAGGAACGCATGAGAATGGATGATTCTCAAACACCTGCACAGAGACAAGCTGCTGCCAAGCTGGCACTCAGGAAACAATTGGAAAAAACCTTGCTTCAGGTAAGTCGTTTTTTTGCAGACTAAACATAAGGTGAGTGAACAGAACAATACTGTCTCAAGTTGGCAGATTATCTATCATATTTTCAACTTCTTTCACCCAATTTTGTCCCACTAGTTAGTTCTAACAGCTGGTGATGGGTTGAACTTGATGAAATTGTTCCTTGATAAAAATTGATTATTTCATCCATGCCAAGCAAATCTGGGCATAATATGCTGACTGCAGCAGTTTTGACTACCAGGTGGCAAGTGTTGTTCTAGTTGTCAAACCGGGAAAATTACTTTCAGTTGTCCAAATGCGTCCATTTGGGCAAGTAATGTAGATTTAATCTTATTCTTTGTCAATGATTCTGAATATTATTCACTCGAGTTGACTATTGTGTTCTTTGTCCACAGATTCCACCCCCTAAACCACCACCTCCTGAGATGCACTTCATTCCCAATCCTTCAAACACTGAGTTTATTTACCTTGTGGGGTTAGAACACGTTGTTGATTTCATCACCAAAGACAGTCGTAGCCCACCCCCTCCGGAACCATTCAGATGTTCTCAGTGCTCAACCAACTTTACTCCAGTTTGGAAATGGGAGAAAGGGAGCATTAAAGGTATAAGCATATATATTTTTCAATTATTTGAAATCCCTGTGCAAAAGAAAAAAAAATTAAAGTGACTTTCTGGTTTGAGAGCTAATCTCAGTACATTAATGAGCTTGTGGATCAAATATTGTTAGTAATCTTAGCTGTGCCTGGTATTAATGAACTATGTATGATTTTAATTATTAAGGTGTGGGTTTTTTTTGTTTGAGTTTATTGGTATTAAATTTGTCTCTTGGTAGGTCCTTCAAGAATGTTGACTAGATGAGTTGATACAATTATAGTAAAAAATGGGTCAGCCTATTTAAAATGTCATTTGGTCCATTGCAATACGTGTGTACTTTCAGAACAGAATATCTGGCAATTTTTTCCACACTAACATGAGAGAGGATGAATAGGAAGGTTATCATACAATAAGAGTAGTATGAAGTGGTTTCAGATAGACCATCCGTCCCTCGCATGGAAAATTTAGCATGATGGGAGAATTTCGTTTTAAAAACGCTGCAAACTATTACATAATACAATGGTTTATTATTTACCTGTGTAGGTGCCTCTTCTGCGTAGATCACAGTTTTCTGTGGTCAGTACCTACCCTCGTGCTTCCCCAGGAATGCCCCAGATCGAGTACTAGAGCAATTGCAATTTCATAAATATACGGTGGATTAAAGAATTCTATCATGAAGTTATTCATGAAGCATGATGTTGAATAAACGGCTGGATGTACAATGGTCTGGGTGGTCTCAAAAAATTCCCAAGTTCGAGATCAATTTAAAAACGTAAAAATTCGAGATAATGGCGCTCTGGAAGATTCAACCCCTATTTTCCACCCTTTTAAGGTGACCGACAGTAACACTGAGCTTTGTGGACCAACTAGACCCCAAACGGGACCCACGAAACAAATTTCAATCATTTTCGTTAGTGGTAACTGGGATGGACAGAAATGTTTTTATTCCATTTTTGAATTCTACGTACCTTGAAACGGAAGCCATCAAGTTTTTTGGGAAGAAAGGGGTTAAGAAAATGTTCCTGCTCGAAAATGTTCATGCTTGAAAATGATAAACCAATAGGATAATAAAATAAAAGTTCCAGTCATGCAGGCTGGCTGTAAGAGCGAATTTTCAACGAAATATGTAGCGATGATATAGCGAGAAAGCGTACCACTTTTCGTAAAATTATATAATTTTTCGTGATTTTTCCAATTTTTACCGATTTTTGCCATTTTTACCAATTATTGACTCTTATAAAGTCAGATTTGACCCACTCTTTTTTTGAGAAAGATATTTGTATCACCAAAATAGTCCCTCCATTGTGAATCGCCATCCCACACAACGTCAGATGAATTAATATTGATTTCAGCCATTACTACCAATTTTTGACCCCCCAAAAATCCAAATTTGACCCCTATTCTGTATGAAAAACAATTGAAATGGTGTTTTTATATTTTTACTCACCCTTCCATACCACTTTCACCGATTTTATATGAATTGTTCACTATTTTAGCAGTTTACAGATTTTTGATTCCTAAAAATTCATATTTGACCCTCTTAGAATGTTTGAAAATTCGTGATCTTCGAATTCATCTTTTTATTTGGCAATACAAACGTTTTGGCGAAATTCGGAATTTTTATCTTGTACCCAAGGACAGATATCGTCTGGAGTGAGACGCACACACACACAAATTTTTGAATCCAGGGATGAATTCAGGATGCTCTGAAACGGATTCCCTATTTAAAAAAAAAAGTCAAAATTTCATGTTCTGAAAATGTTGGTCCCATTGCAATAGCTCAATTTTCCTCGAAAATTCGCTAAAATGATTAAGTTGGTCAAATACAGTTCTTAGTCTTTGTTAGAGCAGGATATTTGTATGTGCCTCTCTGGTAACTGGGTGCTCCAAATTTCAGTATCAGGAACTGATAAAAGTTGTTTAAGCAGAATCTGATCAGTTGTTACTCTCAGCAGTATTTTCAAACCTTGACAGCTGATTTTGCAGCTCCGAATGCTTCAGGAGACTTGAATACTTCAGTCCACTCACTGGTAGCATCTTTGATCACCAGTGCATATATATTCTGCTTGATGAGGCCAAGGAAGTCTTTGTGAATCCATGTGTCTATCCCGTCTTGCGACTCATCCAGGGCTCGAGTGTGGATCTCCCTCATTTCTTTGATGAAGAGCTTCTTTGCACTTGTCTTCATACCATCCCTTCTTTGGCTCTGCCTTCTGTACACCAAGAACTTCTTCAGACTTGGATGTCAATGAAAGGTTGAGGCTCCGCCATCTCTGGTCGAGGCAACCCTCCTCAGGTGTGCAATGCGCTACTTTGAAATTCATATCCATTTTGCCCATCAAAGTAGTATGTAAGCTCGGTGCTTTACACACCTGAGGAGGGTTGCCTCGACGAGAGATGGCAGAGTCTCAAGCTTGCATTGACATCTAAGGCTGAAGACGTTTTTGGTGTACAGAAATGCAAGTTTTTTAAAGCTCATATTGGTGCCTGCCCGAGATGAGAACCAGAGATGCCACGAAATTTTATCCCAAACGGCGGTATAAAGGTCGGCCGCTCTAACCTGCTTGGACACCCTGGCCCCTCTTGGCATGTAATTTTACACCAGGGTTGTTTTTGGGGGTGTCATTTGCACTCAATACCTTCGCAACTCTATAAGTCAAAGACTGATATCTCGAATTTATTGATACTTCAAACTGTTTTTCAGGTCCTGAGTCCCACCCATAAGCTCACCTCCTCAATAACTTGTTCAAAGATACATCGAACAAATGATAGGCTATTGAGAGGGGGTGTGGACTCATTTCGAACAAATGCCCCCATTTCTCATTAACTCAATCAATGTGTCGAACCTCACGCCTGAATTATCAAACATAGTTGAAAAACAGAACCTTCAATGTCTCAAAAAATAACATTTTTTCGTTAACCAGAAAATGCAAGAAATTATATGATTCGAATGTACATACATTCATGGAATTATTTTGATTTTTACATAATTATGTATTTGATTTACGTTCATCTCCCATATTTTCCTGTTTCTAATAGCCAGTATTTGATTTACGTTCATCTCCCATATTTTCCCGTTTCTAATAGCCAGCAGTTCCTCTCGAATAGTTTTGCCCAATCAAAGGGGATTTGAGTTATCGAATTGCTACTGTACCAATTACTATCCTCTCTATTGTATCTTGCTTATGAACAGTTCACTACAATTATTTTTGCTGGAACTAAATTTGCTCACCGTAAACTCGGACATTCTCGCAAGAAGATGAGCAATCGCGAGAAACTATAGTGGGGTATTGTTGATCAAGTGACCATAATCAAATTGGCTTGGAAAAATAACCTATCTAGCGAGGTAACAGGGCATCATGTGCATGCGGCAAGGTTCACCTTGTTTTCATCAAGTTGCTTGCGCTGGTAGCCCACTTGGAACAAGAAGCTAACCATGACTTGACAATATTTTGTTATAGCTGGAAAAGAGCCTCGAGTTATCTGTGAGCAGTGTGTGACATCTAATGTGAAGAAAGCCCTGAAGGCTGAGCATACCAATCGCTTGAAGACAGCGTTTGTGAAGGCTTTGCAGCAGGAGCAGGAAATTGAGCAGAGACTGGCTCAAGGTTCTCCTCAACCAGATCCAGCTCCTGTTCCACCGCCTCCACCTCCAATAGGCAAACCTCCTACACCAAAACCTGCACCTCCTGGCATCCCTTCTCCTAACCGAGATCACTTAGCCAAGCTGGCTGATACTGCCAAATTCAACCCTCACCATGCTGCTGCTGCAATACATCAACAATTTCTCAGAGGTATGCTGAATGGCAAAAAATATTCTTTTTTCATTCATGTTTTCACGACTGTATTTTTGTGTAATTGATGAGAAGGCTTCCAATTAATGTGTGAATGATTCTATACAGGATTACCTCAGCATCAACCTCTCCCGGCACATATGATACCATTCTCTCCATTGTTGTATCCCTATCAACTTGCAATGGCTCAAGCCGCAGGTGGAAAAGGTCCAGTTGCTGCTGCAGCAGCTAATATTGTGGAATTACAAAGGCAAGCTGCCGATATACAACGACAGTATTTACTTGATATGATTCCCCCAAGCAGCACATCCAGACACTCTATGAACAACTGGAAAACGTGATCATTTTCATACAATAATTGGTGAGTCATAAAGTCATAATTCGATGTGTAGATATCCAGGTAGGAAATCAGGAAAATCCATTCAATGTTTCTGCCAGACACACTGGACTAGAAAGTGTAGATGCTACTAGCATTTGTATTGAAATAAAAAACGGCGTTTTTGTTTTTATTTCTACTGAGACCAAAATACACTGCTGTACTGTTATTGGTGATGGAACTATCGTCAGCAAACAACTTTGAGGGTGTGCCTCCGAAATGCTGCTCTCATGCAGTGGTAGTTGTTGTAACTAAGATTCCAACCCCTAAACTCCATGTGACGAGATGCTCACTCACTACCTTACTTACCTACCCGTCTATACCTGGAATTGGGACTGACCTCTCGAAAAAAGCTTTTGTTCACCCTTGAAATGGCCACTCACGAATTTTCTAAGGAAGCTAACTTTTCGTTTTTAGTTTAGTCTAGATGCATAGTGGATAGTAGGTACTGGTTTACTGGAGACAAAAATTTATTTACATTAAAACTAATTATTTCTTCGCTGTTATGATTCCCGATATGACTAAAAAAGTCAGGGGAACAAAAAAGTATATAATCCGTAAAAATATCGCCTGCTTAGGTAATATCATGAATCGTTTGTTAGGTGTTGAGTCGTATAATCAGTAAAACCTGGGTACCTATCAGTTGGACCCGACTAGAATAGAATACTAATAATTCCATTGATAAGTGTACAGTTGAAGATTAGATGATGAGTTAACAAGAAATTCGAAAGAACATAAAATGGTATTGATCAATAATTGTCATTCCCTCATGTCATCTGATTCTAAAGCTTCCAAATCCAAGAAATACTTGGCACATTTTTCAGTAAAAACAATGAAATTTTTATTTTCCATAAATGTTTTCTGATAGGATATAACACTGCTGGTTTATATTATAAATATGCGTGATTATGATTGAAACCATTGAAGTGGAGTGTAGGAACCAGGGAGGTCAGCTCAACAACTCAAATTTCAACCTATACAACTTCATTTTGTTTCTCCAAAAACAAAATTTCCACTCACTTCGAAATTATACGTGTGCAACAAATTAGAAATGATACATGTGCAAACATGAAATTCTAAGAACACCCATATCATCTCACAAACGAATTGTCCAATTTCACAGAAATTTCCTAGGTTCTTCCATGTTTGGCACTATATATCAAGGTTCCCTATGAATTCCGTTGCAATGGGTAGGTACCTAGCTGACAAAAATTTCCTTGGGTGTCAGTGCCATTTTTATACCTCCCGTGAATACTGCGGTACCCTACATCATGGGAAAAACTAAGGAACTGGGATTCCCTCTCATCCCTGTGTTATCTGCCTATAGCAAAGTCTAATGAAATAATAGGTGAACCAAATAGGAATAGGTGATGAACCCAATAGGAATAGGTTATGTTTCACAGGTTTATAGGTGGGTGATCGTATTTCATGTCCAGGAACTTGTATGACTTTGGAATTTACTGCCGAATTTCCCCTTACAAGCTATCGCCGTGCTGCAGTGAATTTAGATCACGAATCGCAACTATATAATGGAAAGGTACCTAGGCATGAAATTACGCATACGATGTCTCAGCAAGAGAATAATTAAGGAAACTAACACGCAAGATTTCTCACATCATCCTCCGAAATCCGCTTAAATTTGGATTGTAGTTGGGGGGTGACTTGTGGTCCCACATGATTTCCGTTTCCTTCAAATTCTACTTTACTACAGTCTGTGCTCTGCAATATTGATACCTGTCAGTGAGGTATCAATCATTTTTAAAAATGAGTAAGCTTACATACCACACCCGCTTCACAAAGTTTTTTTCCCCCCTCATATTGTATCATAAGTCAGCGTAATTCTAAGAACCTGAATGAAAGTTAAAGTGCTGCAAATTCATTGTCACATGGGTTTATTATTCTATACTTTAAGAAATATTAGCTGTTCATTTATTGTTTCCTTCATGTGCAATAATTGAACTAGCTATCAAATAATTTTTGATCATTGATAATGCCATTTAATTGTCTTGATTCACCTGTTGATAACACTTCTAGTGTTATTCTACAAATTTTTGGTGATTTCAGACAGTTTCCCAGGTTTTTGACGAATAAAAAATGAATTTTGGGAGCATAACCTTTGTTACAACCTCAGTTACAACTGTTTGGTCAAAATCAACTTCATGTTTGGTTTTCTCGCCCTAAAAATGTGGAAAACGATACCGCACAAGCTGGTGTTCACTAAAACCTCGAAAACCCCTATTTTTACACTCTCCCTCCTCCCCTAATACCCCTGGGTGTATTCCGATCGGGCTTCCGAGCTTCGGAGCACAACTAGGACCCAAGTGTGTTCCCAACTGGGGACCCAAATGCGGAAGAACGACGGTTTTAGACCAATATTTAAGGATGAAACTTTGTTAGAACATCAGTTTTCCACTCTGGTCAAAATTGACTTCATATTCGATCTCCTCGTTCTAAAAAAACATGGAATACGATGGTGTTTTAGTAACACCAAAAAACCGTATTTTTACACCTGTTTTTCACCCATAACATCCTTGGGTATATTCCGATTGGGCTGCAAAGTTTCGGGACACAACTAGGGCCCAAATGGAGCCTGTATGCGGAAGACCGAATTTTTAGACCGAAAATAAAGTAGATGTGAATGACACGGCGGACGGATATTGCGTTTTTGGAATCTGCGCACCTTGAAACGTTAAAAAAAAAAAAAAATGAGGGGGTGTTATGTATATATAAGTTATGTTATGAGTTCACTAAAACGGCTTTTTTAAAAGTAACTTTAATTGATTCACAAGACTTGATACGAAATCGGTGTACAAACGGGCAGAGTAACGTTCCACGAGAGGTTAGACGACAAGACTGCCTGCTGAGGGCTTGGGCGCTCGTATTTATAGCCTTGGGATGCTGAGGCAGCAAAAACGTGGAAGTGCGGGGGTAACACCTCCCGTCCTCAAGAGAAAACTTTCCGACTGAAGGGAGAAAGTTTTCCAGTGAAGTGAATCGAAAATCGAGGAACGCCACTTTGAACTAAGTGAGTACAGTGAGTACAAAGTGAATACAATGCAGCCACAAAGTGAATACAAAGTGGACACGATTCACAAAGTGAATACAGTAAAGTGCTAAGTGAATACAATGAGTACAATGAATATGAGTACAATCAATCAATCAATCAATCAATCAAAGTTTTATTTGCTGTTATAGGTAACAATGACCTCTACAACAATGAGTTCACTCAGACTTATCACAAATAGGTACATTAGCCATCCAACAGAATTAAATAAAAATAAATAATGAAAATAATGGAATTCTTCTAATATAACAGACCCACATCTTCCAACAATTCATATAAAAACTTCCTTTTCCTGAGATACATACTTACAAAATTATATAATCTGAATACTACTCCTTTATCAGGATAACAAAATAAAGTTTTGGTGATGTACTCGTCACTCAATCGCGACAAACCAAAGAACTTCTCGCGTTCAGACATAAATTGCGGACATCTTGCCAATACATGGTTCACAGACTCCCCCTCCCCTAAGTTACACAAGAGGCAGAGTTTACTCCCATCTATTTTCCAAACCTCCCCCTTGATAAACACTCGAAGATATCCGTCCTTCCGCAGCCGTAGTTGCGCAAGTACCCGCTTGACAGTGATGGGGATGTCCCAGCCAAGATAGCCCTTGGAGCACAAATATCCATCGATGGCTGAGATGTATCCACTACTATAGGAAGAGCAGATAATTCGTTCATAGTCTTCATAGGCAGTCATGGTGACGAATGAATTCAAGACTGCTTGTTTTTGCTGGGCAACCGCCTTCGGATCTTGCTTTTCCCATAGAGCGGAGTAACCCAATTTCACAATGAGTCCTTTGAGCTGGAGAACCCAATTATACTTGCTGTTTCCGAGAGGAGTATCTGCTGTAGAGAGGAGTTTGTTGTAACAGGCGCGGGGGTATCTGTTTGGTTTCATTTGAAGCAAGCTTTCCCACCAGTTTAGTGCTCTTTCGACTACAAGTGCACCCAACTTCACTCTTCCCGTCTCAGCTCGAACCATGTAATGCGGTGTTGAGATTGGCAACGTTAGCAGTCTTTTGAATATTCTGGATTGAACCAAGTCAACTTCGTCTAGGTAACGTAATCCCCATATCTCGCTGCCGTAAAGAACCACAGAGGATACCATAGCGTCGATCAATCTGCAAGAAGATTTCCAATCATTGTTTTTGCCAGCTGCCAGTATTCTGTGAACTGTCCCCCATGCCCTCAATCCTTTTGATTTGAAGGATTGCGCAGCCCCTCTGAAGACGCCCGAGGAAGAAAACGGAACTCCCAGGTAGGTGTATTCCTTAGTGAATTCAATCCGATCACCAGACAATGTAATACATCCATCTGCGTTTCTCCGTCCACATTTCTGGAAACAAACTACTTTAGTTTTTTCTGGATTTATAGCTAGCTCCAACGATTTTGAATATTCTTCTATGGCTCTCATTTTCCGTTCAATATCGACTTTGCTGTGCCCAAAAACCACGATGTCGTCGGCAAACATGAGTGACAATATGTCGCACCCCCCTTCGATTCTGACTCCTTCCAACTCCTGTTCTCTCATATACTTCTCGAGTCGTTGAATGAAGAGGGAGAAAAGCAACGGACTTAGCGAATCCCCCTGCAAGATTCCCATCTCTACACTTGCGAACCTGGTCATCGAATTTTCTGCTTTAATGGCAACTTCCGCTTTCGAGTAAAGGTCTCTGATTACGTTCAGAATCTCACCTCGTATGCCCAGCTCGGAGAGTGTCCCCCAAAGGAGCCCATGTGGGAGAGAACCGAAGGCATTACGGTAATCTACAAAGCCACAATACAATTTACCTCCGGATTTTTGTAAACTGAGTCCAATCAACGAGTAAAGTACAAAAATATTGTCCCTACACCCTCTTCCTCGCCTGAAACCAGCTTGACATTCCGGAATCACGTTGACATCCTCCGCCCAGTCCATTAGTCGGATACTTATGCATTGTGTGAAGCATTTTACAATTGTGTTCACCAATGCAATTGGTCTGTGTTTATAAACGTCAGTCTTGTCGGCTGTTTTAGGGATCATCCGGAGTAAAACCTTTCCCCAGTCATTTGGAACCCGGCCATGAGTAAGGATGTTATTAAAAATGGTCACCAACTTAATCAACCCCTCCTCAGGTAAACTGCTCCAAACTTCATTTGGGATTTGATCCCATCCTGCAGCTTTATTTTTCTTCAGTCCTGACAAGACACCTCTTACTTCAGTGATCGTGAATGGTTCGTTTAGGCGAGGGTGGATGATGTCCATGCTGATATTCATGCTGATGGGTGACACAGGCGCCGAAAACGTGTCGATTAGAAATTCTTCCCATTGCAGCAGCGATACTTCTGAGCACTTTTTCACATTTTTTAACCTTCTAACTGCCGACCAAAAGTCTTTTGCGTTTTCAACGTTGCTCAAATCCTCCTTCAATTTATGGGCGTATTGTTTCTCTTCATATTTCCTCTTAGCAATATATCGTTTTTTAGCAAGAAGATACTCTTCCACGGTTTGAGTGCCATCTATCCATCTTTTATATGCTGACTTGGCCGCGTTCTTCAGATCCTTACACTCCTCGTTGAACCATTTGCATTTAGGTAGGTTTTGGTGATCCTGCCACATAGACTTGAGAATCCCCAATTCTTTCAAGATGTATAAAATTCCGTCTTTGATAATAGAATAATCCTGATCTTCGTTTCCCGACATGTCAAACCCACTCATGACCCAGTTCTTGAACGATAATTGGAAATCTTTTACTTTATTCGGGTCCCATATAACCTTCGTGCACCTGGATCCGGTCGTCTTACGTACCAATTCACGATCTTCCTCGGATGTGGATTTTATATACAAGCAACATTCTGAGTGATCTGTCACTAGACCCAGCTTATTTTTTATCGAAAAATCTGAAGCACTTCTGAGAGCGACGTCATTAAGCCAACATAGATCGATTGTACTTTGACCTTGGCTTCCCAAAAAACTGAAGCACCCTTTGTAGTCGCTCTTACTCCTTCCATTCACGACCATATACCCATACTCTTCCATGATTTCGACAAGCTTCACTCCCACATGATCAGTTTTCAAGTCCATTGATCTCCGAGATGATGAAAATGAAGTTCCCTGAAATGATTCTTCTTCGCCTTGGTTCAAACTACCCACCCTTGCGTTCCAGTCACCTAAGATCACTATTCGGTATTCATTGAATTTATACAGGAGATTGTTTAATGCATCCGTAAGTTCTTCGAAAAAGGACGGAGAGTCTGCCTTGGTGTTCATATATATGTTCCCGACAACCATCTTGAGGTTCCTTATTACTAGAAAAACGAAAAAACGTGAACACCCCAACAATTTTACCTCACCTAGATCTTTTCTAACCAGTGTTACAATTCCACCTTTGGCTCTTCCTATTGGATATGAGCGGACTGCGTATGATTCAAAAACATTATAATCACGTAGAAAATTTGGAAAAACAATATTTTTCTCTGACCAAGTTTCTTGGAAACAAATAATATTAAAACAAAGAAGAAAACTAATTTGATCTGCGGTTAAACTAAAGATACTTTTCACTCCGTCCATATTCCAGCTCAGTATTTTGCAGTCAGTGTTACCTATATTTTGCTATTCGTCCGCGCCAGGTTCAATGCCAGGTGATTTGCTGTGCTGAGGCTTCTTTTTCCATCTCAGTTGTTCTGGGCTGGATTGATCTTCTTCTCGTTTCCTCCGTACCGGAATTGAGGGCGATGCTTGCTGACGTGCAGTTTTTTCAACTGAACTTTCCGACTGTTGGCGTAGCTTCACTTCAAAAGTCTCGCGCAGTTCACTTAGCGACCAGGCTTGCTTATTCACAATCAGCTTGTCGTGGCTGATATACGCCTGCATTCCGTCGACCCTCGCAGCCTTACGATAATTCACCAACTCTTTTTGAACTTCCCGGACGTGAACTGGAAGATCCTCCCTTAACGAGATGTTAGTCCCCGACAGTTTCTTCACTGCCCGGAAACATTCAATTTTACACCAGGGTGTGGAAAAAGCAATCAACACTGGGTTTGGGGCTGTGGCTCTTTTACCCAAGAACTTCACCATTATGATCTCTCTGTCCGAAATAATCAGTTGTAGCTTCGTACGAAGAAACTCCAGCACCGCCACCCTCAGTGGAACATCATTATTTGGAATCCAATTGAAAACAATGAGGTTATTAATCCTTTCCCGGTCCCGCGAATATTGTACAAATTTATCAAATGACTCGCACTTTTCCTCAACTTTTTTTACTCGACTGGTTAACTCATCCAGTTTCTTCTTCTGCTCCTTCATACCTCCTTCTATTAATTCTAGCTTCCCCAATTTCTTATTAATTGATGCTATATCGTCTTTAATCGTCGTCAATTCCTTCAGTTTATTCAACACGTCGTCCAACGTCGCTGTCATTTTGCTCGTATTGTTGATCAACCTCGACAATCAAACCAGTTGATAAGCTTGGGGACCTTTGACCGTTCTTTTAATCAAGACAAACTATGCGAGAAGTTGTCAACGCAGCTGATCGGTGGCTGGTAAAAGCCGTTCACTGATAGGGAATCCCCCACCACGCTTTCTTCTCAAGGTCGCACGCCGACTTCTCTTCCAATATGCGCAGTCGTTGAGCTGATTTACGGAAAATCAACTGCCTATTATTATTGATATTTCAATGAATCAGACACTATTGGAGGATTTATCTTCACGAACGTTTCAAACAGGTACTTCCACGTCACTGTCCACAAATTTGTGTACCGACTCTCGCTAAAACACTTCAATTTGAAGACGATTTTACGGACACGATGTTGACGCGACCGAAGCTAACTCCGAACTTGAATATGAGTACAATGACAATACCATGCGGTACAACTAGTAAGACATAAACAAAGGAGTACAAAGCAGGAATACAAAATGAAATACAATGAAGTACAATGCGTACAAAGTATACAAATTAGTAACACAACTAAATGAAACACAAGGTAATGAATGAAATCTATATACAATTTTTTGTGTGAAACAATCATTTATCATATATCATTTATCATTTATTTTGTGAAACAGTCATCTATATACAAAAATGTGAAACAATCATTGTGTAGGGTTGGGGGTGGCCTGAACTTTCCTGTGGTAATTTAGGAAGGTGTAGAGCATTAGCGTACCCAAAGTCAAATACAGGATGACCGTCCAATAACTAGGAACAATGCTGGGGTACCAATATTCGGGAGTTCCGGGGAACGACGTAGGGTGGAGGTTGAGTTGGAAGTTGTCTACATTCTTTAAAGTGATGCCGTCAACAGACATGTGCGTATAGTTAAGGCGGGAGGAATTTAGCAGATTTAAGCTCAACAGATGCGGTTTACCGATACTAGAGTGGGTACCCCACATAAGGGTATTATGGTAAAAGACCGAATCTGGACCGGGATCTAGCAGATAGATCCCCTGTAAGGTACGAGTTTCTACGCCGTGCGAGCTTTTGATCTCAATCTGATCCTCAGTGGGGAAAACGATCAGTAATTGGTTCGTATCTGGTATGGGTAAGAGATGATTATGAAGCGACCGAATGGTGGTTAGTCGACAGGCATTGATGGATTTTTGAGCAAGGATGTTTGTTTCGCAGTCAGCATCATCGCGGGACAGTAAGTTAGTATTACAGTAGTATCTATCATTCCATTTGCAGCGATCGGTAAGAGGTACAGTAATTAATTTCGTTATCATTACGCCGTAGCAGGTACTTATGGTTAGGTATAATAGTACTGAAGTTAGTGGCGGTTCGCCAAGGGACTGGGTACAAATAGAACAAATGATATGGGCGATTCTCGTAAACTGGTACTGTTAAGAAGTAGACAATGCGGTTTTCGCGTAGTTTACAAAACGTAATAGAAGTTTCTATCTCTGATAACAGGCCGAAGATCAGATGCATGGCAAGGTAGAGATGGTGTAACATGTCCTTGTATATTAGAAATTGGGTGTCTAGTGAATTTAAGGCTGCGTCAATTTGAGCGAATTTATGTTTGATCTGATCACTGTTAAATTGTATCGTTTGTAGCTTATAATCAGAAATCAGTTGGTGGATCACAGTATATTGAGTTGTGACGTGTGAGTGTAGGGTACGGTCCTGATTGTCTAGGTGTTGCAGAATTTTGTCTTACCTTTCCTTGTCATCATTGTCTAGATTGCCCGTAATAGCTTTAATTACTGAACCAAGTCCATTCATGAGTCCGCGCTTTTGACAATTGAGTGCGTGGTGTTGAATGTTAGCCATCTTTGCATGTACCCGAGACCTGACGTGCTTGTAGAATTCTATTTGATCGTCTAGTTTGGCGTAAAGGTCAGTTCCATAGGTTTGCCGAAATATTGCGGTGTAATTAGAGTGGAGTTCTTCTACTTCATCATAAATGGGGGATAATTCATAGTAGTGCATTAGTACGTGTTCCGTATGTTCCAACAAAGCTGGTCCTAAGTCAATTGGTACTATCCCTCCGCTGCGATCGAGTGTTCGGATCTCGGCGCAAGAAGCGATAGTGGTCAGTAGGTACCTGTAATGAAATACGATTTGTCGGTTATTTCCTCGGCCAATTCAGGGGCCAAGGGGTGTCAGGGTGGTCGCTGGAATCAGATTCGTCACTTGACGCTGGAATTGCCTTTCGGGGTCGTTTTATATTTGACACATCAATCTTAGGTTTGGTTTTATGGTGCCTGGGGATTATGTCGGCTGTCTTTCTGTCGGGGTCTATAGTTTAAGACCAATAAATTATTGGCACTGGAGTGGCGCTCTATCTTAGTAGTAGGTGGGTACCTATTACCTCCTCCATTCGGATTGCGTTTTTAATCTTTATCCACATGTTGATGGTAGATCCTTAGAGGTGTTAGGATAGCAACTGATCAATGTGTCTCCTATGAAGGATTCCTGTGTCTTTCTCTTTCACTTCTTACATTCTGGACCCAATCTTCTTCGTAACTGTTGCTGCGTAACTTGTTGTAACTTTTTTTTCTACCTCTCCTTCCTCCCCATGATGTTTTTCTTTTGGTCGAAGCACGTCTAATGCAGTTCTCAGCTTTCTACCAAACATTAATTCAGCAGGGGTTTTTCCACATTCACTAAGAGGAACACAGTGCTGTCTCATTAAAAAACGGGAGATCTTGGTTTCCCAATCCCCTGCAGGTAATTTTTTTAAAGCGTGTTTAGTAGTCTGAACCATTTGCTCCGCTTGACCATTTGATGACGGTTGATATGGTGCAATGTATGTGATCTTGATCCCATTTCTCTCCAAAAATTCCTTCATTTCAATAGATTTGAACGCAGTATCATTATCTGAAACTATATATTCTGGAATTCCGAATGTCGCAAACAATTGTCGAAGATTTTTTATAACTAAATTAGATGTCATGTTGGGGACTCTTCTAACCTCCAGCCATTTGGAGAAAGCATCTGCCACTATCAGAAATGTTTGACCCATGAAAGGACCAGCAAAATCAATGTGTATAACCTTTGCCATGGGCTATCTGGCGTTTTCCATCCACTTGTCGGAGCTTTAGTTGGATTTCTTTGAACTTCTTGACATTTGTCGCAATCTTTAACCCAATTTTCGACGTGATGGTCGATTTTCGGCCACCAAACATACGATCTAGCTAATTGTTTTGTGGCCACTATTCCAGGATGGTTTCCGTGTAGATATTTTAGGACATGACCTCTGAGTTCTTGCGGGATAACGAGTCGGTCCCCCCAGGTTAATGCTTCTTTATGAATGGAAATTTCGTTTCTTAGATTCCAATAACTGCGGAATTTCTCGTCCACTTTCTTAGGCCATCCATTCTTGACCCATTCCTTAACTTGACCTAGTTCTTCATCTAGTTGTGTCTTCTTAGCAACTTCCTCGAAATCAATTGGATTCCTAAGTATTCCTTCAACCATGAAAATGTCTTGGCAGTCCGTATTTTCTTCTTTGATTTTTTCCTCTATTGGTAATCTTGAGAGCATATCTACGTTGTTTTGGTGTTTTCCTTCACGATAGATGAGGTCAAAATCGTAAGCTGCCAGGGCAACAGCGTATCTTCCAAGTTTCGGCGAAATTATTTCCGGAGTTTGTTTATTTTTTGAAAATATATTTATTAAGGGTTTATGATCCGTGATCAGGGTGAAATGACGCCCGTAAATCATTTGATGAAAGGCTTTAACTGCTGTTACTAACGCCAACGCCTCTCGATCGAGTTGAGAATAATTTCTTTGAGTTTTATCAAAGGTTTTTGACATATATGCTGTAGGTTGTTCAGACCCGTCTGTCTTTCTGTTTGCCAAAACTGCTCCCATTCCCATAGGGGAAGCGTCTGCAGATACAATTATTGGAGCCTCTGAGTCAAAATGACAAAGAACTGGGGCATTCACGAGTTTTTCTTTCAAGGTTTCGAATGCCGAATGGTGAATTTCATTCCACTCCCAAGGAGTTTTAGTATCAAGTAAGCGATATAAAGGTTCGGCAATTTCGGCACGGTCTTTGATAAATTTTTCATAAAATGTAACTCCGAGAAAGACCTGGAGCTCATGCTTATTCGTCGGAGGTCTCATTGATATTATGGCCTCAACCTTTTTCTTTAATGGTAGACAGCCATTAGAAGATATCTTTAATCCCAAAAATTCCATTGATTCAACACCGAAAATAAATTTGTCTCTATTAATTTGAAGGTTTGTTTCATTTAGCCTTTGAAGTACTTGTTTCAGGCGTTGCTCATGCTCTTTTTCTGATGATCCTTGTATTTTGATATTGTCCAGATACACTAATGTCCCGGAAATCCCTTGTAACCTACTTTCCATGAATTTTTGAAATACGTAAGGGGCACAGTTAACTCCGTCGCAAAGGCGTGATACCTCAAATAGACCTAAGGGTGTTGACAGGGTCAAAATTTTCGCTGTTTCATCTGTGACCCTCAACTGTTTATAGGCCCTAGATAAATCTATTTGCGAGAAAAGTTTTCCTCCACTGAGGGTGGACAGTGCTTCTTACAGATGGTATAGGGTACTGAGAGTTTTTGACAAATGGGTTTATTGTGACTTTATAATCCCCTGCGATGCGTATTTTGCCATCCTTCTTATGGATAAATACTGCAGGTGTTGCCCAGTCGGAATAATCGAAAGGCTTCAAAATGTTTTGAGAAACTAAATTGTTCAGAGCTTCTTTAATTGGTTCCATCTGACTTAAGGGTACTCTTCTAGCTTTGAAAAACTTCGGAAGTGTATTTTCATTTAGTTCTATTTTAACAGCTTCCCCGAAATGTCCTGATAAGTCAGTTTTCAGTATGTTGGGGTAATCCAATAGCAAATTTTCATAGAACTCCCTAGGCTTCCTTCTTGTGATTTGTGAAATGCCAATAACGGATATGCCTAACGGTTCAAACCAATTGTCACCCAACAAATTAGGGCCATTATCCTCTTCCAACACGACGATGGGTAACATGCCTTTAAAATTGTTGTATTCCACCAATACATTAGTTTTGCCTTTCACAGAGATTTTCCTATTTCCGTAAGCAGTCAAACGTACTGGAGACCATTGAGGATCACCACCTGGGAAGATTTCCTTGAAAGTACTGAAAGTTATTAGTGACATTGCAGCACCATTATCCACCTCCATAGTGATTGATTTGGAATTTAAGGATATGCTAGTTCTATATTTGCGTTTTAAATTTTTGTCGGTAACGTTGCTAATGATGTGAGAACAAAACTGCTCTGTTCGTCTCCCGAAGAACTTAGGTCGTTAACATTGTGAGTTTGGTATTTTCGAGAGAATTTTTTGTTTGTGTTTCTTCCTTCTTCATGTTGACATTTTTAATTTGTTTTACACGCCCTATCAATATGTCCGATTTTAGAGCATCGTCTGCATGTGGATTCTTTGAAGTAGCAATCATCGGGCGAATGATTGGATCCGTTGCATCGAAAACATTCGGAGTAATTTTTAGAAAATTTATGCTGAAATTTTGACGAGATTTTTTGTATTTGACCTTCATTATTTTTGAGACTTTTTTGTTGAGCTTCTGTGGCCTCAGTTGAGCACATGATTTCAACTGCCGTATCCAATGTTAAGCCAGTAGGACTCTCTTCATGACGCCTACACAAGTATCTTTGTAATTCTTCATTCTTAATTCCTGCGACAAAACGATCTCTAAGCATAATTTCAAAGGAGAGGTCCTTTCCGAACTTACAGTCCGCGGCTAATTTCCTTATTGCGTACAAAAATTCTCGTATTGATTCTCCATCCCGTTGGTTCCTTTTGTGAAAATGGACTCGGCTAAGCAATTCATTAACAGAGGATCTGAAATGTGCGTTGCACTTCTTGATGATAACATCGTAATCAACTTCTCTAGGTCGACTTGGAGCAAGTAAGGACTTAATAACTGAGTAAATTTTATCACTTGTAGCAGTGAATAATAAACATCGTTTATCAGTGTCGTCCGAAATTTCATTTGTTTCCCTATAAAACTCAAAGCGATCAAGCCAGTCTTCCCATTTGGAATTTTCGTCGTCGAATTCAGTTTCCCGATGACGCGTTTGTGAGAATTACTAGCTTCTAGATTATCATTATTTGAAAAGTCGCCTTTACCTTGTTTCTTCTTCCTCAAAGCCATTGTTAGTTTCACCTCGTCGCCAGCTAATATGTATTGAAAACACAAACTAAAGCATCGTAATAATTAAGCACTTTAATATTATTCATGAACAACTCAAACACATCAGGATTTTATACTTGTCTCAATCGTCGCTTGTCCTGTCGTATGATTATTGTCTTCGGCTTCACGCGCACAGCTGAAAGCCAGGGAGGGAGCTTGGAGACCAATAAATTATTGGCACTGGAGTGGCGCTCTATCTTAGTAGTAGGTGGGTACCTATTTGTACTGTTTATTTTTGACATAGATTGTTTCTGGAATCGTCGGTATATCTTCCCTACCTTCGTTTCGTTTATCAATGATGTTTTTCTTGCGTTCTGCACTGCTTTTGTGGATTTCTGAGAATATTGCCGCCATCCTTTCTTTGTGTTTCGCTAAATAGTCATTGACCAATATTTGTTCTACATTGAGTTCTAAAAGTTGTTCCTGACCAACATGACCGTAAACATCCTCAAAAGGCGTAAAGGCCTGTCACTGAATGGATAGAGCTATTATAGGCGATGATGGCGTATTTGACCTTGGTGACCATAGAATCACATGAAAATTCTTTCCTGTTTTTCAAAAGTCGAATGTGTTCTATGAGGGTTGAATGGAACCGTTCCAGAACACCGTTGCTATTGGGGTTTTGACTGCTGATAAAATGGGCGTTTATTTTGTGGAGGGTTAAGAGTTCTTTGATTAGTGAAGAATCGAGTTCTGCTGCGTTGTCCGAAATTATTGTTTTGGGAAGACCATGGTGCCCACAAAAGGTAAGCAGGTTTTTGACGACGTCTAAGCTATTGTTTGGCGTCAGGTAATAAGCTTGAGCATATTTAGAGAATGAGTCAATAATGGTTAGGAACTTGCTGCCTTCCAATGTGAACTTGTCTATGTGTATGGTTTCGAATGGTCGCGACGGAGTTGGTGTGACATTGAATTTTGGTTTGATCGGATTACGATCATATTTCGTCACTAGGCACGCTTCACTTCGGTTAATGAAGTTTTGAACGGACTTTCTTAAATTTGGCCAAAAATATAGTCGTTTGATTTTCTCGTATGTTTCTGACGTTCCCCTATGATTTGTTTTACCAACATGATAATCTGATGTGATTTATGTCTGTTCCTCTTCGTCTTCTATGTATAGAACAAGTTTGGAGCATCTGGTCATCCGAATGTTTGATTCTCTAAAAGTTGACATCATGGTCGTGGTGAATTTTTGATAAAGTTCTGCGGTATCATCATTTTGAAAATAAACGGAATAACTGACATCAGGTTGTATGTATTCTTTTACAAAACTGACAACGTCCCTTTGAAAGTTTCTTTTCTCAAGTTCTATTGTTATTCTTGTTTTGTTGCCAAAGGGTTTTGAGATTTTTACTGGTTTTGGCATACTGGTTACTTCTTGTATTATGGCTTGATGCAGGCCATGGTTAACGGCACTTTCAGAGATGGGTATGGTCAGAATCGTATTACCTTCTGCGTTGGAATGCACAGTGGTGTTTGAGTCGGAATCTAAGTTGAAGTCTGGGTCGCGCAAAGTGGGGTTCGCGATTACTGAATCGTCTAGGGTGTCATCCAGTAGTTCCATTAATTGACGAATTTCGGGATCATTCAAGTCCGGTAGAGGTTCGTTACCGCTTATGGTCTCCAAAATTTTGTCTATGTCTATGGGGTCAGGTGAATTTGGTAGGTTACTGGTAGAAGAGCCAGGTTACTTGAATCATTATTGTTTAATTCGATGCGAGACAATGCATCGGCGACGTGGTTTGAAGAACCGGGTTTATATTTGATTACAAAATTGTAATCACTGAGTTTGAGTTTCCAACGGAATAATTTTGAGGAACAATCTCTGAGGCTAAACAGCCATTGCAATGGTCTGTGGTCTGTATACAGGGTAAATTTTCGTCCAAAAACGTAAGGGCGGAAGTTTTTAAGAGCAAATAGTATGGCTAGGAGTTCCTTTTCCATGGTGGTGGTGGTTTACGCTCCGAATCGTTCAACGTACGGCTTGCGACGGCTACTGGTAAGTCCGATCCGTTAGTTAACTGACTCAGAACGGCACCAAGGGCTACATCGCTTGCGTCGCACGTTACAATGAATTCCTCGCTGAAATCCGGGTATTGCAGTATAGGGTCGTTCGTTAGCAAATTTTTGCACGCCTCAAAGCATTCTTGGTATTCGGGACTATTGTATCTTATCACTGCGTTCTTTTTCAAACAGGAGGTTAGTGGTTTAGTTAATTTGGCGAAGTTTTTAATGAATTTCCTGTAATAACCTAACAGTCCCAGAAATTGTTTGATCTCTTTACGTGTTTTTGGAATGGGAAATTTGGAGATTGCTCCAATTTTTAGAGGGTTGGGTTTGACACCTTCTGGTGTGACTACGTGGCCTAGAAAGCTGATTTCCTTCCGAAGAAATTCGGTTTTATCTAATTGGATCTTTAAATTTGAGGCCCTAAATCTTCTAAAAAACTGTCGTAGTCTATCGCAATGTTCTTCCAAGCTTACGCCATCATCCAAGTAGACCAGACATATCTCGTTCTGTAATCCCCTGAGGACACTATTCATTAGTCTCTGGAATACAGGAGGTGCATTCTTGAGTCCAAACGGTGTGCGCAAAAACTCATAATGACCAGTCTCTGTGGAAAATGCTGTTTTGGGTATTGATGGTTCATCGAGTTCTATCTGATGGAAACCCGAAGCCAAATCTAATGTCGAAAAGTACTGACACCTACCGAGTTTGTCCAGCAAATCAATGATATTTGGGAGGGGAAATTTGTCATCGATTGTTTTTTCATTCAACTTTCTGTAATCGATCACCAATCGATATTTAGGTTTGCCGGATGCGTCTAATTTTTTGGGGACGACCCACAGGGGTGCGTTATATGGGGAATTTGAGTGTCTGATGATTTTTTGATCGAGCATACTGTTGATTTGATTCTTGACTTCGTCTTTATAGATGCTGGGATATCTGTATGGCTTGACGTAAACAGGGATCTCATCTGAAGTTCGGATGTGATGTTTGACCTGGTTAGTGAACGTAAGCGGTTTGTTGTTGTTTTGGAAAAGATCGGGAAATTCCTTCACGATTTTTACGATCTCCCGTTTTTCGAGGTCGTTCAAATGGTCAAGTCTAAGTTTTTCCAAATCAACTGTAGCTTTTTCGCGTTTTGAAAAGAAGGTTGCGTGGGATTTTCGGTAAAGAGACAGTCTAGAACTGGTTCCACAATGATGAGAGAAATAGTCGCTGTGATGGGGTACTCTGCCGTGTTCGTGGCGTGAACAAAGGCATACGAATCATGCACGTTGACAATGCAGTGAGGTATTGCTACCCTACCCAGCCTTGTATAAGGAACTATAGCTTCCCCATTTTCGAGGTTATCAATTTTTAATTTAATTTGTTGGATTGACCTAGCATCCATGTGGAATGATTCAGACAGGGAGTTTGATGATTGGGTCCCCGAATTCGTGAATTGTAATTGAAGTGCAACATGTGGAATCTTAAAAATATTTTCATTTAGGTTGACATTGGCTTTTAGATATTGCAAATTGTCGAGGCCTTATAACAGATCGAAATGGTCGTGAAACTTGAATATGCTGAAAGGGAGGTTGAGTCTAGGAAATTTAAACAAGTCTCCACATGGTACTAATGTGCGTTTGCTAATTTCTGACATACCATGGGCCGTGCGGATTAAACCTGAGTCTGGTTGGATTTTCATGCGGAAAAAGGTATGAGCTACTTCGGGATTTATGAAGCTGCGCGAGCTGCCTGTATCTATTAGGATTTTTAAATTCGGATTTGTCATGGTAATGTAGGGGAGTGAATTTGTATTCGTTGGCAGGTTCATGAGATCGATGATTTCTGGAGGCTGGTCACTTCAAAAAAATCACCGGGATTTTGGGTTTGGGGGGACGACTCGAGTGATAAATGGTTTCCCATGTCATTGGTCAACTGGTCGAATTGATTGTAGTTATATGTTTGGTCGTAAGCATCTAGGTAGTTATAGTCATAGTACTGAGCGTTCATTGGTTCCAGTTGGTAGTCCGTCTGTTCGTTGGTGGTTTCAGTGGAGGTAGTGTCGGGATTATCTGCCGGGATTATTAAATTGAAATTGGAATTCCGAGTCGAAATGGACATAGGTTCCTCCTTGAATTGGGATCCGGATGTTTTCGGATTCTGTTGATTCCAAGAGGGTGGTCGCGGATAAATTATTGGGGGCGTTCCTTCGGAAATCTGGTGGTCTCGCTAAATTTTGCGGATTTTTGGGACCAAAATTATTGTTGGGGACAAAAGGTCTTGGTTGGTATTGAACTGATGGGAAAGGGGGTCGGGGGACAAACTGCTGGTATTGCTGAAATGCCGGTGGTCTCGGATTCGGCGGCCGTATCTGCTGTGGATAGCCGACCGGACTTGGCGTGGGCTGAGGGCCTTGCCTTATCTGTGCGGCCTGCGTTTGTCGGGGTTTTAAATTAAAATCGTTGATTAGCATAGATAATGCATCTCCAAGGTTATTTGGAGCCTTGGTCCGCAACAAGCTCCCTAGCGGTTCCAATATTCCGTGTAGGAATACCCGAAGGGCCAAAGTCTGCATGTATTGGATCAAGGTCGGGGCCTTGTCCGCTAAATGTACCTGAATGCACGCAATTTGAGAATTTAATATGTGGCTTACTCTTTCATGGAAGCCGAAACAATCTTCATTATTGGTTTGCCTCATTTTACTGAGCTCCAGCGTGAGGGTGTAAGTATCTCTTTTGTCTGAATAAGTTTGTAGGAGTGTCTGACGTAGTTGTGGGTATGTTTCTACAGTGTTTACAAAGATTTTGTTCGCCACTGATGGACCCAAGTTCGAAAGGAATACACCCATGAGAACATCGTTCTGAAAATTATCTAAATTGTTCCTGTCAAAGAATCGTATGTATACTTTGTCACATTGACGAAGATACTTAGCGAGAACTAATGGTTCACCATTAAATTGGGGAATCAAACGTTCACAGTCATGCCTAAATTCTGGAGGTCCCTGTTGCTGAGGATTTTGCTGGTGTTGATGAGCCGAGGGATTTGATCCTGACGCACCTTGGGGATCGATTTCTTCTAGGATTGGGTTTAACAGGGGGTTCAAAGCCTGTTGCACCATTTGTGCAGCATTTGGGGGTGGGTTGCCAAGAGGTAGTGGGATAGCTGATGGGTCCATGTTGTCCACGTTCCTATGCAGGTGACGAAGGTAATGCCAGTCCCAGAAACTACGTGTATTGGGGTTTTTGCTTCCCTTATGTTTCGGAATGTTGAATTGAGATGTTGAACTACTTGAAGGCAAACTTGTAGCTGAGGTCAATGAATGACGTCAATATAATTAAATCAACAACTAAATTGAATGTTGAATGTAAATAATTATGTCAAGTAAATTGACGATTACTATAAATTGATGAATAATTGATGATCTTGATGTTGGGCCCAGGGCGGGGACTCCTCTAAGTCTAACGGGGGTCCAGGGCAGGGACTCCTCTAAGTGTAATGCGGGTCCAAGGCAGGGACTCCTCTAAGTCTAATGCGGGTCCAGGACAGGGACTCCTCTAAATCTAACCGAGACGATGGTGGGGCGGTGTATGTAAAATATTCGCTTTCACTTACAATAGTCCGCACAGGGTGGCCATCACCGTTTCGGGAGTCTCGTCGAGCGTGGATGATCTTATTCGCAGATGTACGTACTCCTTTCACGGATGGCACTCGCGAAAATTCTGTAGGAGTAACAAACGGGCAGAGTAACGTTCCACAAGAGGTTAGACGACAAGACTGCCTGCTGAGGGCTTGGGCGCTCGTATTTATAGCCTTGGGATGCTGAGGCAGCAAAAAGGTGGAAGTGCGGGGGGGGGGGGATATATATATATATAAGAACCGTGATGAGGAGTAGAACTCAAGTTTTAAAAAAACACTTTTAATGATGAAAATTACAACTTGGATACACTTCGTGGATATAATGTAGAATGAGATGTGATACATGCGGAGCTTCGGGCAAGACTAACTGCTGAGCGCTGAGGGCGCGAGGTTATATACAGATGAGCATGCTGAATCAGCATAGCAATGTGTTACCTAATTAGCCCGTACGTAACTCCTCCCCCCTAAGATAAATGTTGGGGCACAAGAATGTGGGGTGCAACATTTTGAGATGAGGATGAACGATGAGGCACTATAGTAATTGGCAAAGCGACCCAGCAAATGATACAAGGTACAAGTGATACAAAAATGATTGATACAAAGGGATGCAATACAATTGGGAAGACAATATTCAAAAAGGATCACGAAGTGATGGACAATACTGTTGATACGAAAAGATACAATTGGAAACAAAAGATTACGATTGATACAAGAAGAGCACAACTGATTACATAACACACAAGTGATATAAAAGATACAATCAATACAAGGTGATAACAGGAGAGATTCAATCGATCCTGATTGTAAAAATTTAGTCTCACACATGGATTCCGTTTCCGAGATTAAATGGGTAGTACACAGATACAAATGTCCTGGTAATCAGTTGTGGCGAAGTGTAACGACTCTACTGCCGGACTGGGATTTTAAGAAGTATTTCCGTTGTGGTATGATGGTGGCGTAGTGTGAGTTGTCCAGTCTAGTTGGTAGGGGTTCTAGGTAGTACAAGTCGAATTCGTCGGGGTCAACTATTGGGATGTCTAAAAAATATATAATTTCGTTGGATCCTACGAAGCAATTGAATTGGATATAGGATTGGATCTCAAATAGATTTTTGTCGGTATAGTCGAGGAATGTGTTGCCGTAGAATTTCGATAGTTTGATGAGCTCGGTGAGAAGTACGTGGGAGTCGATAATACTGGGGTGCATTTTTCCTAACTTGCAGAAAGTTAACGAACTCTCAATGTCTTGTAAGATATTTAGTATAAAGTTTAGGAGTGTTTGTATATGCCCTAGCGTATTGACTGCCGTGTTGCTTTGTCCAATTTCTAGCATTGTGTGACTTAGCCGTCTGAGCTCTTTAGTTATCACACGGTTGTTGTAAGCGATAGTCTCTATTGTTTTGTTGAAATTCGCAAGGATTGCATTGTTTACCGAATAGTGAGAATTTATTTGGGCTTGGAGTTCTTCTTGTTTGATCTGTAGATGTTGGATGATGTTGTTATACTTCTCTTCGTCTTTGGCGTTCAGGTTTCCAGTTATAAATTTGATCAATGTGCCTAAACCATTTACTAGACCTCGTTTGGTTCTAGGTTGCAACGGGGTAATTATGATGTTATTCCTTTTTTGATTGATAAGTTTGAAGGTGTGGTTGACAGTAGCTATTATTGTTGCGGCCTTTTCCTGCGCTATGCTGCTGTTAAATATAAATTTCAGGCTCTGTATGTAACTGGATTTTAAGATTTCTAACTGTTCCGAGATTTCGGTTAGGTCATGATAATGCCTAAGGGTATGGTATCCATTCACTATTCTTGCCGGTTTTATGTTAAGGGCGAGGAGTCCCGGATTTTCTGTGATGTCGACTATGTCGGCTCCCAGTAGGTATCGCTAAAGGAAGGGTGACCCTGGAACAAATGGAAAAAGTTCGAGGTCAGGATAGGGATCCATTTAAGATTTCTGAGCACATCTGTTCGCGGAATTTGGGGATGTCCTCCTGTGTGAAAGATAGCTTTTCTTTTCGCGTCAGGGTTTTAGCAAACTGACACATAAAGACGCCACAGTCATCGGAGTTAACTTGTTGAGGTACGGTATGGATCGTAGCCCAGTTTTCCGAGTCGAGGAGGATACCCTTCTTTTCCAGGTATTCAAAAGCTAAGTAGGACTGCAGGTGTTCTAGAATTTCTATGGCTTCCCTAGCGGCTGTTCCTCTCTTGATTTTTTGCTCAGATATAGTATTTCCTTTCGTTTAGTATCGACAGCTGCCAAGCTCCAATGGTTTGATGAGTGAATTGGGAATACTACCAGTTCTTTTTCGAAGATATCTGATCTCCTAGTGAATTTCCTTACTCGATCGTAACCACCGGTTTTTAAGAGTGGGTACAGGAAGGAATTGAAACAAAAGGAAGTGGGTAGGTTCCTATAATTTCGGCTCCTCTCATCTATGAGCTCCACATAGAAGTTTACTATCATATCATCTAGCCAGAGTCTCGAGGTGAGAAGATTTCCTCAGGTAATTTTTAGACTGTATTGATGTGCGAGCATCTCTGAATGCGGGAGTTTGTCGTTCCATGCTTTCTGAACTTTTGTTTTGTAGAATTTACGTGGGGGTTTTATGTTAGAAATATGAATTTTTTCTGCGGTATTATGATGTTGGGGATGAATAAGGGCCGTTTTGAGTACCGGGTTTACTTCTTTAATTTCCTCTTTGTTGTATTTACTTTTTGCTTTACATTGTTTTTGAACGTTTTTGACAAAAGCTTCCCTTGGGATGTGTGGAGGGTCTGTTCTATCTTTGTTTTTGGTTTCCGCGACCTTTGCTTTATGTTCCTCGAATTTGTTTCTCGCATGAGCGTACAAAGCTTGGGCTTTTATTTATGTTGGTTCAGATAGTCATTGGTAACTATCTTGTCCAAGTCTATTTCCAACAGAGGCCTGTTGTTTATATGTCCATAGAGTAACTCGAAGGGTGTTAATTTGGACACAGAGTGGATTGAATTATTGTACGCTATTATTGCGTAATTAACTTTAGTCCGAGGGTTCACATTTTTAAATCCGTCTTGTTGGTTTAGGAGTCGCACGTGCTCTACTAGGGTGGAGTGGAAACGTTCTATGATTCCATTAGATTCCGGGTGTTGGGAAGAGTTGAAATGAATGTTGATTTTATGTAAGCTCATGAGCTCTTTGATGAGAGTGCTCCGGAACTCCGCTCCGTTGTCCGAGATGATGGCGTTTGGGATACCGTGATGGGAAAAGAATTTCATAAGGTTGTTTACTATTTCGATGCTGGTAGACGAATTCAGGGGATAAGCTTGGGCGTATCTCGAGAATGTGTCTATTATAGTTAGGAATTTTGATTCTTCTATGGTAAATTTGTCTATGTGGAGAACTTCTGGTGGCCGCAAGGCGGTGGGAGTGATGTTGTATTTCATTTTGAGCGGGGATCTTTCATACTTGCATTTTAGGCATGTTTCACAATTATTGATGTATTTTTGGATAGTTGTTTTCACATTTGGCCAATAGTAATTTCTCTTTAGATGCGCATATGTTTCTTCGATTCCTCGATGGTTAGTGCTACCTTCGTGGTACCGAGAAACTAGTGAGATTTGGTCTTTGTCAGACTGGATGTCTGTTAATTTTGAATTATACTTAGTGATATCAATTTCGGAATACGTGAAATGGGTGGAGACCGTCTGTATAAATCTGTCGTAGACGTCTGTTTCGAAGTAAATTCCGTATTTCAGTCTTGGTCTAATGTATTCTTTTATGAACTCCACTAGATCGTCCTCGAATTTGGATTAATTTAGTTTGATGGTTGTTCGGGTTTTACTGCCAAAAAGGATTTCAATCTTGACGGGGTTAGGGACTGAATGCGTAGTTATTTCCAAAATGATTTGAACTGTTATTGATCGGTTGGTCTCTAATCGGGACGGTCACCGCTGTGTTGCCTAGGAAATTGGAATGGACTGTTTGAGTGGCTGATGAGTTGTCCGAGTCTTCGGAGCACGTGTCCCCTTCCTCCTCAGGATCAACATTAACCACCACTGATTCTGTACCACGGGTGTGCAGATTCAGGTTAGCATCTAGGTTAGCATCTATTTGGATCCTAGAGAGGGCGTCGGCATTGGTGTTCAATGCTCCATTTTTGTAGATGATGTCAAAGTCGTAGGCCTGCAACTTAGTCTTCCAGGAGAATAGGCAGGAACTAGGTTCCTTATGGGAGAACAACCATTGAAGGGGGCGGTGATCAGAAAAAATAGTGAAGTGACGGCCAAAGAGATATGGTCTGAAGTATCCAACAGCCCAGACTATTGCCAGTAATTCCTTCTCGATTGGTGAGTATTTCTGCGCAGAGTCGTTGAGAGTACGACTGGCGAACGCTATAGGTAGGTCGGCGTTGTTAGTGACCTGGCTGAGGATTGCGCCAAGAGCAAAATTGCTGGCATCGGTCGTGAGGCGGAATGGTTTGGTAAAATCGGGGTATTGTAAGACACAATTGATTGAGACACAAAGGTATTGATATACACAACACTGTTCGTTAGCAATGCCACAGAGAATATTATCCATGACTCGCTGGAACGTGCTCGGCGCGTTCTTTAAGCCAAATGGTACCCTAGTCCATTCTAGGTGACGAGTGGGGGTACTAAAAGCCGTTTTCACGATGCTGTTAGGATCCATTTCGATCTGATGGAAACCCGATTTTAGATCTAGTGTGCTAAAGTATTGACATCTGCCTAATTTGTCGAGTAATTCGGATGGATATCTGTGGGAGTGGCTATTTGTCCTCGATAGTTTTCTCGTTTAATTTGCGGTAGTCGACTACTAGTCGAAATTTCTGTTTCCCGCTGTTGTCTCGTTTCTTGGGGACAATCCAAATTGGGGCATTCCAAGGGCTTTGTGAATCCCTTACGATGCCTTGTTGTAACAATTCGTCCATTTGCCGGTCCAATTCGTCCAAATGAATTTGAGGGAACCTGTAGTTCCTCGTGTATAGGGGGGTGTCATCTGTTGTCCTAATCACATGTTTGACGTCGTTGGTGAAACTGAGAGGTGTGCCCTCCTGGTGAAAAATGTCCGAATATTTCGTTACCAACTTTAATATGGCCGATTTATTTCTCTTCTTCATTCATGTGATCTAGGCGAATTTGTCCGGGGTCGAATTTGAATTTTTGCTGTTCGAAATTTAAGAGGTTAGCATCAGGGTTGGTAATGAGGTTGGAAGAGACAGTACCTATTTCTTTTATAGTAAGAGGAAAGGTTTGGGTGAGCTCTGCGGGAGATTCGTCCGAATTTAATATTCTTACGTAGGTTTCGTTATGTCGTACATTGACCAGACATTGAGGGATTTCTAACGGTCCAATTTTCTGGTAGGGTACGATCGCGTCTCCGTTTTGGATGTTATCTACCACGATCTTGATTTGTTGGATGTTTCTTCCACTGATAAGGTAGCTCTCTCTCATTTCTAGATTTAGGAACTGAAGGGGAATATTGATATTGTTGGTTTTTAACAGATTGTTGCCTATGTCAATTGAAGCGTTTAGAATTTTAAGGTTTTCTATTCCTAAAAGGAGATGGAATTTGGAATGGAAATCGAAAATGTTAAATATCAAGTTTAGTCCCTTTTGTTGGAATAGTTCACCACATGGCACCATCGTGCTGAGTTGAGCCATGGACGTACCATGTACCGTCTTGACCCAGAAGGGTTCTTCTAAAGTTTTATGGGAAAAATATTTTGGGCTATTCGAGGGTGGATAAAACTAGCTGAGCTGCCTGTGTCGATTAGTATTTTTAGGTCAAATTTAGGTAGGATGATAAAAGGCAGTTCGCTGATTGGTTTCCCATTCAGCGCCATCAGACTATGGACGGGGGTTTGAGGCACTCGACCTCTAAAAAATGGTCCGGGCTTTCATGGTCGGGGTCCTGGGTGTCGACATTTTGGTCGTACGTCCAGTTCCCGTCTTGGTTACTACAGTCAACGCAGTCTGTAGGTTGATCTATGTTTGGTTCTAACTGGTCGTCTGGCTCCATGTTGTGGAGGTTAGGATGGGTTGTCTGCCAAGACATCTGGGTCCATTTCGGTTGGTTCTGATCTTGGGGGATTCTCGGTGGCATTGTATTCTGAGGGCGTTGCCCTTGGTTCTGGTTTGGTCGGAACTGATTATGATGGTTCTGGATGGGTCGCGCCTGGTTCTGTTTGGTTTTTGATTGGTACTGATTTGAAGTTTGAATTTGTCCTTGAGGAGGGCGGTACTGATATTGCTGATTCTGGTTGTGATATGGTTGATTACGTTGAAGTTGGTTATGATTATGTTGATATTGTTGATTTTGTTGTGGCCTAGGGGGGCCTAAGTTCTGTTTCGAGCAAGGGTTTGCCATTGCCAGAAGTTGATAGTCGTTGGTCATCCAACCTAGCGCTAAGTTAAGGGAGGTAGGTTGGCGAGTACGTAAAATACTCCCAAGTGGTTCCTTGAGATGTAATAAACACCTGAGGGCCAATGATTCATAGTGCGAGCTCAGGAGGTTCACGTTCCTTGGGTCGCGTTCGTGGGTATTCAGGTATGCTAAGATTCTAATCAAGGCATCTCGTATCCTACCATAGAACTTGAATGGGTCTTCTCGTTCATTCCGGTCAAGTCTATATTGAGGGTGTATATATCTCGTTTGTCAGTGTATGCGTTAATGAGTGCGTCCCTTAGCTGTTTGTATGTTGTTAAATTGGCTGACAAAATTGTGGTTGAAGCAGGGGGGTGAATTTTAGCTTTTATGCCGGCTAGAAACATATTATTCTGAAAATCATTTGGATCTTGCTGATTATAAAATCGTTCGTGCAGTTTCTTTGTGATTTCTAGAAAATCATGCAGGGTCTCAGGGATTCCAGTGAAAACGGGAATCACGTCTAGGTGTTCCTTTTTCAAAGTAGGGATGTTAGGAATATTATCGGAGTGGGGGTTGGCTATTGTCAAGTTGTGCATTGTTGTGATTGCTTCTTGCAATCTTGCTTTGTTAATGGACAGCCTATTTTGTTGGTCGGCAATCACCTGTTGGGCGTTTATCAGGGCTTGTTTAATGTCGTCTAATTGTGTGTCAGTTCCTGCAGCTCCCTCGTCAGAGAAGACTAGGGTTTCCTTTTCCATCTTTACTGGGGTTTGGTTGGTTAAGGTAGGATTTTTCGGGGATTTCTGTAAAATCCAGAGGGCGACGTGGACGTCTAGAATCAGTTGAGATTTGGTCAAATGTTCCTAATCTTTTGATTCTATCAGTCACGTATTTTTTAAATTCCTTCGGAATTTTGGTGAATTTCGAATGTCGGGGAAGGAAAAATTTAAGGAACTTAGATTAACATGCACAATAATAAATGCTTAAATTAACATGCACAATCGTAAATATAATTAAAGGTAGGTGTTGTTTCGATCGTCCGTGGGATTATCTTCGAGCCTGGGGCGGATGCGATAAGGACGAGGAATGCGTCCCGGAGATAAGGACGTTTAAAGCGAGCAGGCTGTCCGTCTTCAAGGTTATCACTTCCGACTATACTTGGGTGAATTTGTTGAGCGTGCACGAGATGTGCGTTGTGCTATTTGCACTGAAATAAAAGTTCGTAGCGCTATCTGTATATATTGCAGTATGTACGTGGAGTATGCACAAGTTGTTTACTGGATGTACTGAAGAAGATTTGCACTGGGTGTGTGCTGAAGTAGAGGAATCCGCGAAGTGGGTTTTCGAGTGTTCCAAAAATTGTTGTTTTACTTACGACGTGCATGCGAATCTCTGCAAGGAGTCAGCTTGTGAAGTCGGTGGCGTATAATCCCAAAAGAAATTGGTTCACTAGACACTTGGAACACTATACGTAGGTTCGCGCCATGATTTTTTTCGTATGCAGCAAAAAATCGACAACTTTCTCACTTGACTGCACCAGAAACGAGATGAGGAGTAGAACTCGAGTTTTTAAAAAACACTTTTAATGATGAAAGTTACAACTTCACGGATATAATGTAGAATGAGATGTGATACGTGCGGAGCTTCGGGCAAGACTAACTGCTGAGCGCTGAGGGCGCGAGTTTATATACAGATGAGCGTGCTGAATCAGCATAACAATGTATTACCTAATTAGCCCGTACGTAACTTATATAAGTTATGTTGGGAGCTTGAAAAAATTAGTTTAAAAAAAACCACTAGAACTTTATTAACACGAACAAACACATAAATTGGTTTGAAAACGGGCAGAGTAACGTACTGTGTGATGGTAAAGGCGAGACTGGCGCGAGAGCTGCCAGCGGGTTGTATTTATGGGGTCGGGATGCTGAATAAGTGGGAAAGGTAAATATCAGCAGTGTTGTAGCAGCAGCAGTACTGTCTCAGGCATGACGTTAAACTGCGTCCGTGATGGAGGGCAGCAGCAAGCATCACTATTGGCATGAGGCTGGAGTGATGCAGTCACCCAAATGGCTCATTTCCGAACAGTCAAAGGTGCCTGGTAAATCCAGAAGCGGCTTCGACACTGCGAGGGGTAGGTGGTACTGCTTAGCCTTGGTTGGCGAACACCTAGGGGATGGGACCCTACAAAAACCCACTGGTCCTCCAGGTTGGGGGTTGGGCGTTGGGCGTAGGGCTAACAACCCCACCCCATAAAAAAACATAATGTTACGAATCCACAACAAGAAACCTGCAAAGTGATCCTAATGATTCATCACAGGGAGAGGATCTGCTCTCCCCTGGTAAGACAGAAATCATGGGGATCTTGAACGATCTAAAGAACAATAAGGCGCCAGGGGTGGATGAGCTGTAGGCTGAGCTACTCAAGAATGGAGGCGACAAGTTTGTGGATGCACTTCATGGCCTCGTAGTCTCGGTGTGGAATGAGGAAAGGATGCTGAAGGGGTGGTCCATCGCAGCAATTTGCCCGATCTATAAGAAAGGGGATAAGCTTCTCTGTTCAAACCAGTGAGGAATATCTCTTCTGTGCGTAGCCTATAAAGTAATGTCCATTGCAATATACGAGAGGTTGGTAAGGCACATGGAGGGAGAAGTGGAGGAATACCAGTGTGGTTTCCGGAAAAGCAGATCCACAACCGATCACATATTTTCTCTACGACAGATTCCGGAGAAAGCATGGGAATACAACGTTGACTTGCACCATCTATATGTTGACTTCAAACAAGCTCATGACTCGATTGGCAGAGCTACACTGCTGCAAGATTTGCTTGCCCTCGGCGTCCCGAGAAAACTGGTCAGGCTTGTTAGAATGACCATGGTGGGCTCAACCAGTAAGATGAAACTCCAGGGTGTTCTGTCCAGGAATTTCCTGTGGCCATTGGGCTCAGGCAAGGGGACCCTGAATCTTCAACACTTTTTAATTTTTCTCTCAAAAAGGCAGCCTGAGCTATAAAAACCAATCTTGGAGACACAATATATAATCGACTCACCCAGCATCTTGCTTTTGCCGATGATGTTGCGATTCTTGCTCGCATGGAAGATGCACTTTCAGGGACACTGGAGGAGTTTGAAATAGCAGCTAGTCTACTACGTGGCTTGCAAATAAATGAAGAAAAGACTAAGTACATGCTTACCTTCCGTCACCCTCCCCTGCAGCAGAACGTGGTTGACATTAACGGTCACTCTTTCCCCAGTTGTGGCGAGTTCAAGTATTTGGGAACGATAATGACGAGCAACAACGATGTGATGACTGAAATATGGGCTAGGATTGCTGCTACTATGCCATACAAAAATTATTGAGCTTCAGAGGTTTGTCTAGGCACGCATAGAAGGTCATCTACAAAACGATTGTCAGGCCTGTCGTACTGTACAGCTCAGAGGCGTGGGTACTAACAGAGGAACACAAAAGAATGCTCACGGTATGGGAAAGAAAAGTGCTACGGAAAATCTATGGACCAGTCTCCATTAATGGGCATTGGAGAATTAGGAGTAATCTGGAACTGATCCGCCTCTTCAATGAACCAGACCTGGTTTCCATAATTAAAAGTTATCGTTTGAAGTGGCTAGGACACGTTGAGAGGATGCCCTCTGAATGGTGGCCAAAACGAATGATGAATGGGAAACCGGGAGGATCAAGACTTAGAGGCAGACCACGGGCACGATGGCAGGAAGATTTTGAGAACGACCTGAGGGGGCTGAACATAAGGAGATGGAGACAGTTGGCATTGGACAAAGATCAGTGGAAGGCGGTTGTGGAGGCCAGGGTCCTTACAGGACTGTAGCGCCATGGGAAAGAAAGAAAGAAGAAAGATTGCTGATATAACATCCCCCCCCCCCCCCCCCCCATGAGAGGAAAACCGTACCAAAAGGGGAGGTTTTCCAGGGAAAACTGTAGGACTCTGTCCGTTTTGTACATAGTCAAGATGAAGTGAATAGAGACAATACAAGTCATAATCAATAGTAGGCAGACAACAATAGACAACTACTACTGGACATTCAGTAAGACATCAATAAGAATAACCAATAGAAAGAAAAAAAAAATCAGCCAATCATAACAGCAGACAATAATAAGAATAATGAAATATACAGTAACAATAGTACGGTAATCAATAATCAGTAAAAATTGGAGGAAGATAAAATATGTAAAAAAGCATAGAGCAAGCAGTAAGCACAAAAGGGTACTAAGTCTCTTCCGAAGGGCAGCAGGCTGTGAGGGTTACTAGACGGATACGGGGACAGTAATTATACAGGGTATATCCGGTTAATACAAGGAGCATGACATAAAGAACCGGTGTCCAGACGCCAGGTAGTAGTGAAGGATACCAATCTGTACTTGTGGCATCAGGCTGGATAGGGCTCAAATGAAGGTTAAGTTTGTCCAAATTTCGTAAGTTAATGTTGCCGAACTGGCCGACATGGCGTTAAGTTCAGGGACGAAAGGACGACAGGGGGAAATATAGCAAATGGGGTTGGCCCATGTTCGTAATTTGAATGGACATAAACACCGTTTATTATCATGATAATAAATGACGTCCGAGCCAGTAGTAATGAGGTTGATACCCTTGAGGGGTAAAGTTTCGGTTTGGGCATTGCTTTTCATTTCGATGTGATCATCACGGGGAAAACTACTAATAAGTGATTGGTATCTGGGAACATAGAGAGATAGTCGGGATTTGCAATTTTGTAAACATGCAGTTCTTTGTGGAGCCGTTAGTTAAGATATTCCGTTTGCAACATGCATCCCCCATGGAGAGTAATTCGGAATTACAGTAGAACATGTCGGTGTAAAGACCTGTTGGTTAATGGGAGGATGGTATCATGATCGTCCTGTTTTAATAAGTACCGATGGTTAGGGACAACAGTTACGTACCCATTCTCTGTAGCCCATGGTACGGAGTACAAATAGTATAAATGGTAATTAATAGGTTTGTACACTGGTAAGGTTAGGAAATACATGATCGTATCTGGACAAATGTTACATCGGACTTTGATTAATGATTCGTACGTAAGGATACAGTAACATTGACGTGTAAGTTAACCAATTCTGATCCTAATCCAGACATGTTTACTAATGATACTTGGATGGAGAACCCCTAATTTGCAGAACGTTATAGATGTTTCAATTTCAGATAGTCAATTGGATTGAGGATTGTAAATGATGAATAATGTCGTTATGCAGGTTAAATTGATCATTGAAGGGATTGATAATTTTGCTAATCTCCACAAACTTTGATTTTATTTGTTCGTTATTGAATTGTATTGTATCCATCCAGTAGCATTATACCTGGCCATCAACTGAGTAACGATTTGGCTTGATTAATGCTGTTTCGTCTGGCTAATTCGTTCAGTATACTGTCGTAACGTTCTTTGCGTCATTGTCCAAATTACCAGTGATGCTTTTGATCACTGATCCTAGACCATTGATTAATCCGCATTATGTCGTATTCGTCCGTGGTGTTTGATGTTTGAGAGTTTAAGATCGACTAGGTCTTGTACGTGTTCGTAGAATCTACAAAGATTGTGAAATTTGTCTGGATGAATTGATCGTCGCGTTAAGAGCCAAATAGTTCGAGTTCAGATTGTGACCTCTGAGTGTAGCGTCGTCAGTCCGTAGTAGTGGGTCGGTGTGTACCCGGTTTCCTCCAGTTTGGCCGGTCCTAAGTTTATCGGAATGATGACTCCACTATGATCGAGATTTCGGACTTCTGCGCAGAGTGGTTGATATCGACTGGAGCCTGCAAGTGAAGGGATAGCAATGGGAATGTTTTTATTTTGAGGCCATCCTATTGGCCAGTTGTCATGGTCATTACTAGAAATATTTTGATCGGGTAATGGGTGGTGGTCATTACTAGCAGTATTCTGATTAGACAGCGGGGATTCTGACACCATTGGTTCTGGGGAATGTCCTGTTTCTCTGGGTCTTCTAACATTGACAAGTGGGTCTTTTCCCTCGTGTTATGGTGACGTGGGGCAATTTTTCCAGTTTTCCTTTCCGGGTCTATTTCTTTCAACTGTTCTTTGTTGTATCTATTTTTTGTCTTGCTCTTTTTTTGTTTATTTTTGACATATACAACCGAGAGAATTTCAGGGATATTATCTCTGTTTTCGTTGTATTTTTCCACAACCTATTCCTTTAAACTGGAGCCTCTGTTATGGATCGTGGAATATACTACAGCCATTTTCTCTTTATGTTTTGCCAGGTAGTCGTTGATAATGATTTTTTCGGAGTCAAACTTGAGCAGGGTGTCTTGATCTACGTGGCCATATAGTGCCTTGAATGGTGTTAGTTCGGTTGTTGAGTTTAAGGAGTTGTTGTAAGCTATTAACGCATATTTCACTTTGGTGACTGTGGAATCACACTTGAATTCCTCCCTATTATTCAATAACCTCACATGCTCTATTAAAGTCGAATGGAATCGTTCCAAGACGCCATTACTACTATTTGGGTGCTGGCTACATATAAAATGGGTCGCTATTTTGTGGCTAGTTGAAAGTTCTCTAACTATGGAGGAATCAAATTCCGCACCGTTGTCCGAAATTATGGTTTTAGGAATTCCGTGGTGTGCAAAGAAGGTTAACAAATTCTTTACTACTTCGAGACTACTATTGGAAGTTAGATAATAAGCTTGGGCGTATTTTGAAAAAGTGTCTATTATAGTTAGGAATTTGGCTCCGTCCAAAACGAGTTTATCTATATGTAGGGTTTCTAGAGGTCTGGACGGAGTTGGGGTAATATCAAGTTTAAGTTTAATCGGATCCCAATCATATTTTGTCAGTAGGCAAGGTTCGCAGCGGTTTATGAAATGTTGGATAGTTTTCAGTTGGTTGGGCCAGAAATACATCCTCCTGACATTTTGTATGTTTCTGTTATTCCGCGGTGGTTCGTTTTCCCCGTGTGATGGTTTGAGATTACCTCTTTAATTTCGTATTCATTTCCTATGTCCCGAACAAACTCTGAATATTTGGTCATGTGGATTGTTGATTCCCTGAAAACTCTCATCATGGTAGACGCAAACCTTTGGTATATGGAATTATCGTCATCGTTTTTGAAATAGAGGGAATAGTTCACATTGGGTTGTACGTACTCTCACAAAATTGGTGACATCCCTCTCGAAGTTTGAATTCGATAACTTCTACCCGGATTTTGGTATTGAAAGGTTTCGTTATTTTAAGTGGTTTTTGCGTCGCACTGGTTTCCTTTATTATGATTTGGTTTAACCCATGATTACTACTCCTTCCCTAACTGGTATGGTCAAAATTGTGTTCCCCTCAGCGTTGGAATGAATAGTAGTTACTGATTCAGTAGCATGGTTTACAGCCAGGGATTGGTCATTCGGATTGCCTTCTAATTCTTGAATTACTCTATGGATTTCTGAGTTCTCCAGGTCGCACAAGGGGTCGTTACCAACTATCATTTCTAGGATTCTATCGAAATCTACTGAGGTTGGAGTCTCAGGGTTTAAACTTGTGGAGGGAATGGGACAGGTTGTTTCCGTTTCATTGTTATTAAGTTCTATCCTCGACAGCACGTCGGCTACTTGGTTAGCCGAGCCGGGCTTTTACCTTACGACAAAATCATAGTCGCTGAACTTGAGTCTCCACCGGAATAACTTAGACGAGCAATCCTTTAGGCTGAAGATCCACTGCAGCGGACGATGGTCTGTATACAGTGTAAATCTCCTTCCGTAGATGTAGGGTCGGAAATTCTTTAGAGCAAAAAGAATGGCTAGGAGCTCCTTTTCAATAGTTGACAGTTTCCGTTCCGAGTCGTTTAATGTCCTGCTCGCATAAGCGATTGGGAGGTCAGAGCCATTATTGATTTGGCTAAGTATCGCTCCCAATGCTACATTGCTAGCGTCGCATGTGACGTTAAATTCTTTTTCAAAATCAGGGTATTGCAAAATGAGGGAATTAGTCAATAAGGTCTTACAGTACTAAAAAAAATCTGGCTATTCTGGATCGATGTAGTTTACTGATTTGTTTTTCTTTAAGAAGTCGTCAGAGGTTTGGTCACTTGTGAAATTGTTAATAAATTTTTGGTAATACCCGAGTAAGCCCAGGAATTGTTATATCTCTTTTTGGGTTTTTGGGAGTGGGAATTTGGTGATTGCCTCAATTTTAAGCGAGTTTGGGCGAACGCCTTCGGGGTTTATCAAATGCCCGAGGAAACCTATTTCCTTCCTAAGGAATTCTGTCTTATCCAGCTGGATTTTAAGGTTGGGTGACCTAAGTCTTTTAAAAACGTGTCTAAGTCGATCACAGTGTTCCTGTAGGCTTACGATGTAGATTAAGATATCGTCCAAGTATACTAAACATATTTCATTTTGTAACCCCATCAAAACGTTGTTCATCAAACGCTGGAAGGTGGGAGGAGCGTTCTTCAGTCCGAACGGCATCCTGAGAAATTCGTAGTGACCGGTGTCCGTAGAAAAAGCTGTTTTCTGGATCGAGGGTTTGTCTAGTTCAATCTGATGGAAACCGTAGGCTAAATCCAGTGTCGAGAAATATTGGCATCTCCCAAGCCTGTCTAGTAGGTCTGTTATGTTTGGCAAGGGAAATTTGTCTGAAATTGTTTGTTCATTAAGTTTCCTATGGTCTATGACGAGTCGAAATTTAGGTTAGCCGGACGCATTCATTTTCTTAGGGACTATCCAAAGTGGGGCGTTGTATGGGGAATTGGAGGGTCGGATGATTTTTTGGTCTAACATAATCTCGATTTGTTTTTTCACTTCGTCCTTGTAAATGGTAGGGTAACTGTAGGGTTTTGCGTATATAGGTATTTCGTCTGAAGTCCGTATGTGATGTTTAATTTGGTTGGTAAATGTCAAGCAAGGGTTGGTCGTCTGTCTGGAACAAGTCTGAATATTCCTTTACTAGTTTTGTGATTTCTCGTTTTTCTTCCTCATTCAGGTGATCTAAATGCAATTTCCTTAGGTCTAGTTGAGGTTCCGTTCTGGGTTTTAACAGAATGGGTGTCGGGGGGATTTTGATCGTCATCTAGGAAAAGGTTATCTATGATGGGTTCTCCTGATATTGGATCTGTTTGGGTGAACTTGATAGGTTGTTCAGTGGGGTTCATTGCATGAACGTAAGCGTGGTAATTGACCACATTAGTGAGACAACGGGGGATTGCGATGTTATTGATGGTAGTTTGAGGGATAATTGTTTCTCCATTTCTCGGATTCCCTATTTTGACTTTGATTTGGCGGATCGTTCTGGCCGTAGTTTGGAAGGATTCATCTATGGGGTCTGATTTCGGTTTTTGGTCGGCAAGTAATTTAAGGGGGAATTGTTGGTAAGCGATTTTTGGGTTCACGAAACTTCGAAAAATTCCAGTGTCTATGAGGATTTTTAGATTTAGGTTGGGCATAACAATGTAAGGGATCTTTGGGTGAAGTTCATAAGTTCGATGATTCGGGGAGGCTCGGTGTCCATAAATAATCATTAGTATTTTCTATTGCCAAGCAGTCGAACTGGGGAATTTGCTCGTAATCGGGTGGATGTTCCACCTGATAACCTGGAAAATCGTCTACCATGCTTTAATCAAAATATTGGGCGTTCTGGGGTTCCAAGGATAGTTCTGAGTCCTAACGATCAATGTTTGGACTTGTTATTTGTTCTGAGTTTATCAAGTTGAAATTAGTATTTCTTGTTGAAATTGACATGGGAGTTTGGCCTTTGGTCTGGTTCGATCCTGGTTTTACTTGTTGGGGTTTCAGGAAATTTGGTCTCAGCATATTCGACTGGGGAGGTTGTTGGTATTTAATTTTGGGATTTTTGGAAGGGAATCTTACTAGATTCTGGCTGTAATAGTTCGGGTAAAAAGGTCTCTGTTGGTATTGAAGAGGAGGCCTATAAAAGTTTTGATTGTTCAGTCTAGGAGCGCCTTGTTGGGTTGTAACCTGAGCTCTCTGGCCGAGAACGGTGGGGCGTATCTGTGGCTGAGTGGCAGCTTTGCGGCTGGCCTTCAAGTTGAAGTCGTTACATAACATTGATAACGCTGACCCCAGGTCGGCGGGTGACTTGGTTCTTAAGAGGGAACCGAGAGGTTCTGCAATTCCGTGTAGGAAAACCCGTAATGCCAAATTTTGCATGTGCGGAACCAAGTACTTACCTTCGTCTCCCATATTCATTTGGATGTCCGCTACTTGCGAATTTAGGACTTCGCTAATCCTGTCGTGGAAGGCAAAACAGTCCTCTTGTTGGGTCTGTCTCATTTTTGTCAGTTCAATAGTTAAGGTGTATGTATCTCTTTTATTGCTACAAGTGTGTAGCAAAGCTTTTCTTAACGTTCTGGAAATTATTGGGGTTTTGGCTATCACGAAAACTCAAATAAATTTTCTCACATTGATGAATTTCGCAAGTATGAGGGGTTCGCCGTTGAAGTGTGGGATCAAGTCGTCATATTCTCTTTTATACTCCGGGGGTGCTCCTATCGGATTATGAGGAGGGTCGAGGGTTACACCAGGATTTCCAGAAGCAGTTACGCCGGAATTTCCAGAAGCGGTTACGCCGGAATTTCCTCAGAGGTCTTGGAGGTAGCTACTGTCGTCGTTTTCAGGGATAGGGTGTAGGGCTCGATGTACCAGTTCAGCCGCATTGAGGTGGCTGGTGGGTAGGGGAATATCGCTGACGTTCAAATGATGCATTTTGTGCAGGTGCTTAGAGTCCCAGAAGCTAGGTTGTTTGGTTGCTGTAGTTTTGGGAATTGTGCTGTTTCAGTGGAAAATCTGTGAGGAGGCGCTAGAGATGCGGCAACACAGGGTGTCCAGTAGATTTAATATGTTGCTTAAATTGTTTCCTAATGTGAATCTCCAGGGAGGTGCAGGACACAACACAAGGTATCTGGTCAACTCTTACTTGCTAGTTTTCTTAAGATTCTCTAAAATGAGTTGCCAGGGAGGTGCAGGACACAACAAGAGGTATCTGGTCAACCCTTACTGGCTAGTTTCTTGGAAAATTACGTTTCTTTGTATCAATTTAATTATGTTGCAGTTCCTCCTTAATTATTGGCAAGCCAAGTTGGGGCTTCTAAATCTGGTACTAAGTAAGAGAGATGTGGGGCGGTGTAACCTTGCAGTAAAATATTCACTTTTACTACTTACAACCAGTAGCGGTGCGTGGGCTCTGAAAATGGTGGGCCACCAAACCGGAACACAAATTATCAGCTTTTTCTACAAAATACCTGTAAATGTTTTCCAACAGTGGAGTCTTATGAGAAATGGGTGGATTTTAATCAACCGCAGCTCTTAGCAAGTCATAAGCACTGTGTTCACAATAGTTCTGACCAGTACCCGGGATTACCAGAAGCTAAAAGTTTATAGCTTCATACTAATACTCAGCAACTTCCTAAACTTTTAATCATCACTCTATCCTCGTAGGAAAACGTCGAAAATTTCGACTGTAAGTTAGCCACCGAATTCATGTGGTACAAAAATACAGAAGCAAATAAACTAAACAACCACTAAAAACAACGAACTAGACTAAAATACAACGAAGTAATGACCCGCCGGCCAGTACCTACTTGGATGGAGAATCAGACTAGAAGCCAGGTACTTATCTGTGTATGTTGACGTCGATCAATCCACAAGACCACAAACAGGACACAACTCACTTAATTATCGCAAATCCAAATCTGTCCTGGGAACTCGAATGGGAACATACAAAATTCGAAACGTAAGCAGAAAATTGAAAACTCAACATAGGAACAGAACAGCGAAAGTGATAAGAACATGGAATAAAGGGCTCCCTTTATTCTATGATAAGAATTTTTAGGGGAGGACAGATAGAAGGACAAGCATCTCGTATCGAGATAACAACATGAATTGAAACAATCCAATCGATTGTGAACACAAACGATTTTTGGATGGAAATGTTGGCCCAGGGCCGAAAATGGGAGGGGCTAACCGAATTTTTACTCGACTGAGCTTGCGCGGACGCGCCACTTTTCTCCGTTGCCATGGGGACACCGGGTCACGGGACCTGCCAGTTTCAAAGCGTAGGTTTCGTTTTCGATTGCAAGACATCGATTACTGTAGCTATATTCCGATAAAATGGTCGAATATCCATAGCCAGAGAACTCTGTCTTCTTCTTCTTCCCAGTTACTTGTCCTGGCCGCAGCTATGCCAGACATAGGTTGGGACAGAGAGAGAGAGAAAGAACTCTGTCGAGTCGCTGTTGAACTTCGTGAAAAATGCTAGGTACAGTATACGGAAGGAAATTCGAATGCCAAATGAACAAATGGTTGGCATTTTTTTGGAGTTTTTTGTGTTTCTGGATGCCGGGGCAGTGGCCCAAGTGGCCTTATGGACGCAACGCCTCTGCTTACAACAGTCCGCACAGACACTCCATCATCATCTCGTAGGAGTCTCGTCTTCCGTAGATGTTGATGTAGTCTTCACACAGACGTAATCCTCACGCGATATGCACTCGCAAACGTTCACTCTCTGAATTCTCGAGAAGAAATGTTCACTCGCGAAACGAGTGTCCTACCAACTGCGCCAGTTATGCTGGGAGCTTGAAAAAATTAGTTTTTAAAAAACCACTAGAACTTTATTAACACGAACAAACACATAAATTGGTAAGAAAACGGGCAGAGTAACGAACTGTGTGACGGTAAAGGTGAGACTGGTGCGAGAGCTGCCAGCGGGTTGTATTTATGGGGTCAGGAATAAGCAGGAAAGGTAAATATCAGCAGTATTGCTGATACAACATACATATATTGTGAGGAAGCTACAGTGGAGATTGTGACACCAAGCCAGGTGAAAAATACCTAGGAACAAAAAATTGCGGGAGTCGTGTTGTTGTTCGCGAATGTTCGTCGGGAAGAAAAGCTCGTTCGAAAAAGTGGTAGTTCATTCTGTGTTCAACGAATTAAGGTGGTAATAAGAAAGTTACACCCAAACCGAGTCCGTCTTTCTAACAGTGGTGTCAGAAGTGGGATCTGAAATGTCAACGCATTCAGGACGGACTTACTGGGCACTTGACGAGGTGGGAGATGGTAACCCACTGGCGGAGTCCCTCCTTAATTTGCCCCAGGCTACCCTGCCGCCTATGCCTCAAGTCTCAAACAGTATTCCCCCAAGGTCAACAGAAACCAGGATGCTCAAGCCAAAGCCCTTTGATGGCAGCGCAGAATGAGAGGCATACCACTGGCAGTTTGAGTGGGTAGCGGAAAACAACGGATGGAGCGAGACAGCAAAGGCAATAGAATTAGGAGCTGCTCTGGCGGGCCCAGCACTAGACCTGATCACAGAGGTACCATCGCCGATAACTTATACTGATCTGGTTGCTGTGTCAAGTGCCACATATGGCATTAGGAATAAGAGGGAACTGTGTGTGGCCTTGCTGCAGGGGCGCACGCAGCAGCCTACAGAGACAGTGGCTGAATACCATCGCAGGCACGGAAGGCCTGGCCTGGGCGGGGAGGTGGAGGAACTCCTTACCCTCCGGTTTATTGAAGGGCTGCGGGACCCATCGTTGAAGGAAAAAGTTCTCGCAGCCTGGCCGCGCACACTGCAGGACGCATTGATGAGCGCACTGCGCCTGGAGGCCGTTGCAACAATGCCGTGCCCCAACGGTGTTAGTGCCTCATGCAGTGCAAGTGAGGGGCCAAGGACGAAAGCAGGTTGTGTGTTGGTGATGCAACCAACTGGGGCACATCCTGCGGGACTACCCCACCTGGTGAGCAGGAAGGAGACTTCAGGTGGCGCGGGAGGAGGCAGGCAACTCTATGCGGTCTTCGGGAAACGAGGAACGGCCCAGCTGAGTGGGGGCAGCAGCTTGAAGCCGGCAGGAGCCCATGCACCCAGTCATACCGAGCTATACAGCGTTGGTGGTGGAGCCTCACTCACAGTTAGCGGCCAAATAGGTTCGGCTGCATGCATCTGCATCATTGACACAGGGGCCTCTGATACCTTTTTAAATCCACAGGTTGTAGCACAAGCAGGTCTGACAATGCGGATGGCTGAATTGCGGGCACTGTTGCGGACAGCCACAGGGGCTACTGCCCCAGTACTGGGCAAGGTAAAGACCCAATTGCAGCTAGGAAAAGGACTCCAGGTGCCGGATGATGCAGTGGTAGTACATATTGAGGGAGACTGCATTATTGGGATGGATGTCCTACAAAGGGAACAATGCATCATAGATGTGGGCACTGGAACATTACTGATAAAGGGGACACAGTTACAGGTAAGGGAAGCCACCTACCCTTCTCACAGTGTGGGGGTCCGGTGTGCAAACAAAGCTCCCCTTCCATCACACCTGGCTCCTCTATTAGATCGAACGGCGGAGAGGGTGAATGCAATGCAGCTGGGAGAGTTCCAGAACTTGCTACTCCAGTATACCGATGTGTTTGCAGCAGATAAGCAGGAATTGGGAAGATGACCTTTGGAGAGCACACCATTGATGTTGCTGGCCATCGCCCTATCAAGCAGCAGCCCTGTCGAACCTGCCCAGCAAAAGATAAAATCATAAGGGTAGAAATGGAAAAGATGAAACGGCAGGGGGTGATTCGGGAGTCGAAGAGTCCTTGGGCAAGCCCGGTGGTAGTGATCCCGAAGAATACAGGAGACTGGAGGTTCTGCATTGACTACCGGAAACCGTGGTCAATTGGCCGGTACCATGGACAACAGCAGAGTTGCGCTCCTTTATGGGACTGTGCTCCTACTACCGACAGTTTGTGCCCCACTTAGCGGGGATAGCAAAGCCACTGTATCGTGCAGAGAACCTCCCCAAGTTTGAGTGGACTCCCGAGAGTAAAAATGCTTTCAACCAGCTCAAGGTTTGTCTCCAGGAGGCGCCCGTGCTGGGGCATGTCCAGTCTGGGGTACCATTCATTCTGGACACCGATGCTAGCAATGCTGCCATAGGAGCCGTGCTGTCACAAGTTCAGGATGGGAAGGAGACCGCACTGGTTTATTTCAGTGAATTCCTCTCTCACCCCCAACGCAACTACTGTGTTACCCGTAAGGAGCTCTTAGCTGTGGTGGAGGCATTGAAGTACTTTGACCCATATGGGCTGGACCAGGGTCACCTCATGGTAAGAACAGACCATGCTTCCCTCACATGGCTGCTGAAATTTAAGAATCAGGATGGACATACAGCCCGATGGCTGGATCGACTTAGTGTGTACGATCTCAATGTCCAGTATAGGTCAGGGGCGCAGCATGGGAATGCAGATGCTCTTTCCCGGAGGCCATGTGCGGACTCAGGCTGCTCCTATTGCATCCGCCGGGAGGAGACGGAGGCAGGCTTTCAAGGGGAAGAAGGAGTTCAGGAAGTCACCACACCATGGGTAGCAGGTTTGGAGAAGGTGGAAAGGGGCAACGACTTGAGAACCCAGCAGGAGGCAGACCCACAGCTGGCTATGGTGATGGAGTGGGTTCGGATGGACAAACGACCGGCCTGGGAACACGTAGCAGGGCAGGGGAATGAGGTTAAAGCTCTGTGGGCGATGTTTGACTCACTGCGGCTAGCGGAAGGGGTTCTTTATCGGAATTGGGAGTACGTGATGGGGCAACAAAACAGACAGCAGTTTATTGCTCTTAATAGGCTCCGGAAGGAACTCATGAAGCAGGCCCATGGGGCTGCACATGTGGGGGACAGGCGGATGGTGGCTCAACTGAGGCGGACAGCATACTGGGTGGGGCTACATCAAGATGTGAAGGAATGGTGCAAGAATTGCCAGGATTGTGGAAGACGTCGTGAAGGAAGTCAGCAGGGTCGGGCCCCACTGCGGAAGTATGTCACGGGAGGCCCCTTCCAACAAGTGAGGATAGATGTGGTGGGACCCCGAGAGGAGTAATCGATTCATTTTGACTGTTGTTGACTATTTTACAAAGTGGCCCGAGGCAATTCCCCTCCCAGACCAGAAAGCAGAAACGGTAGCCCAGGCCCTCATTGAGCACATCATTTCACGGTATGGTATTCTCTGCACGCGTTGTTCTTGGAAATCCGTCTCGTTGTTCTTGGAAGTCTGTCGCGTTCCAAGAACAACGCGCGCAGAGAAAAATCCGTCGCACGCACACGACTAGGTGACACACAACAGCGTTTTTATCCTGCCGTCGCTTGTAGCATGGACGTGGAGGGGATGAAGGTGGGCTATTGACCCTTCGAACTTGTGCGTGAAATTCCGCCGCGTTTTTTTCTGTCTTCCGACCAGAATCCGGCGCGGAGCGGGCGCGTGAAAAACCTGCCAAAGGGCGAAAAATCCGCTCTACGCCGATGTGTGTTCCGTTCCATTTGACTGCACAGCTGTCAGGTTCCGCGCGCGCGTGAGGCGGGCGGAGTTCTTGGAAGGACGCCCGCGTCGGAATCGCGATGTATGTCCCTAGCCTAAGGATTTTCTATAAATGCTAATGTCGACTAATTTCTGATTTTCTTCATCATTATTTTGAAAAATGGTAATGAAAGTACCAAAAGGCTATTTTCACCATTGTTCACCATGGAATTCTTGCTTTTCTGGGTCATTAATCGAAAATATGTTAGCACCTGCAGTGTTGCCTAAAGAACGGATAGAAAAAACGCTTCAAATTATTACTCAATGGTTTATTATTTTCCTGTATAGATGCCCCTTCTGTATAGATCTTTGTTTTCTGGGGTCAATACCTACCCTCATGCTCCCCCCCAGGAAAGCCTTAAATGGAGTACTGGAGCCGGCCAGGCAATTACAGTTTCATAAAATAATATGCAGTGGATTCAAGAATTCTGTCATTAAATATTTGTTGTTATTCGAGAAGTATAGTGATATTTCAAGTTACAAAAGTATCTATCAACAAAATCTAAATTAACCATCATTCTTCAGGTGAAATAATAATATAACGGAACAACCAACTCAATTTCATGCAGCTGTGCGTGATTATAATCAGGCGTTCCCAAGCAATGATATCTGGGCCAGATGTATTCCACTTGATTCACTATCATGTTGACGAAGCTTTTCGGTGCACATTAATGCTGGACCTGCAATGCTGTGGGTGGTTTCAAAAAATTCTCAAGTTCGAAATCAATTTAAAACATGGAAAAGTATACCTCACTAGCTCATGTTCACTAGAACCTCAAAAAAACTCTCGAAAACCCGTATTTTTACACCCATTTTTCACGAATAACACCCCTCGGTGTATTCAGATTGGGTTTCGAGCTTCGGAGCACAACTGGAGCATGTATGTGAAAGAACGACGATTTTAGACCAAAATTTAAGGTAAATTTAAGGCTGAAATTTTGTTAGAACCCCAATCGCTCATGATCGGTCTCCTCACTCTAAGAAACATGGAAAACGATACCTTGCAAACTCATGTTACTAAAACACCTAAAAACCCTATTTTTACACCCATAACACCCTTGAGTATATTCTGATCGGGCAGCAAAGTTTTGGGACACAACTAGGGCCCAAATGGAGCCTTTGCCAAAGAACAATTTTTTAGAACGAAAATAAAGGTAGATGTGGATGATACAGCATACTGACATTGCATTTTTGGAATGCAATCTGCGCACTTTTGCGCAGAAAGCAAAGAATTTTGCAATTCAAAAAGTTTTTTGCTGAGCAAATATGTAGTTGTGTTATTTACAGAATAACAAACCAAAAGAATAACGGAAGTCCGTCCATTAGTAACAGCTCTATCATTCAGGAGAAAATGCATTAGTTAGCATAGGGAGGCGCGCCCTTAATAATTAGTTTTTGTTGATGAGGTACTGACAACGATTTGATCTCCTAAGCTGGTATAAAAGGTCACTAAGAGCAAATTCTGAATGGAAATAGACGTTTCAATAACTCCTTTTATCATTTGAAACGGGTTTCTATTATTTCATCATGAGTTGTTCATTCATGTGTCAAAAACGATTCTTATTTGTTTCAGCTGAAACAGCTTTGCAGTTTTTCATCTTTTCAATGGTTAGTAATCACTACTTTCTTTTTTAGAGCAATTTGTATATGCTTTTATGTTCTTCAAACTGTTTGTGATTCATTCTTAGCTATAGGTTCATCATATACTTTTGCTCAAACTTAGTATAATAGTTATGTGGTTTGAAACAATTTCGAGACTTGACTGTTGATGTTATAGGTTTGATATCTCTTATTTTATTCACTCTGTGCATTTGTGAAAAAATATTCCACTGGCTTCATTCGTTTGTAAATAAGTTTTGTCCGTTATTATTTCCCGATATTGATGAGGGAGTTTGTGTGAAGGCATGCTATTTTTATTGTATACAAATTCTAGTTGGTAAGTTCATCACAGAAATTTGGTTGACCAGACTTCGAGTGATGCAAAGTCTCTTCCTATTTTTATTCAGACAGTGAGTATTTGTAAATAACAGACTTATTTCTTCCTTAAGAGGGAACTAAAGTATGTAGGTATATCTATGCATAGTCATGCTCCCTGCTGTTTTTGGAACTTTCATGGGTACGGAAACCGCCTTGTTTTATATAGTTTGACTTTAGCTCAGAAACTGAGGTGTTGTCGTGTTGCTATTCGTCAATTTCTGTGGAAACAATACTTTTATTCACGTTTCCTTAATAGTCTCTTGAAAAGGGAATTCCAGCTTATTAATGAATGATATAAGAAAATTCCAATAATCATCAACAACCTGCATAGACTCCTAACCTCCTTGCTAACCTCAATAGGATTTTAATTATTTAATTTCATAATTGCTGTGATAATGATAGCAATTATGTTATTCCATAATTGCTCTTTTAATGATAGCTTTTAAATACTTTTTCAACCTTTCTATCCCTTGCCAAATAACTGTAACCAACCAACTTGACACATAAACACATCCAATACAGCCCATCATTAGTACCTATTATACAGGGTCCGCCCAACAAACTGATAATGGCATTTAAGCCATTATACGTAGTCCTAGAGCCAGGGCCGAAAAAGTGTGTTCATCGCAGGAGAAGGTTTGATTATAAACAATAAAAATATACGCCGTTCTGAGTAAAATGAGCTTTGTCATCCCAAAACTGATGCCTTTAAAAATGGCGGCCATGTTGAGCGGGCCAAAATGGCCAGAAGTGGCACTGATTCCAGGATGGAAGAAACCGTTGGACGGGTTTTCATGTGGGAACTAATTAAAATGTAGAGGTCTGCCAATTTTAAATTGCTAATAACCAATGGCAGACCCTAATTATTCCCCGAAGGAAAAATTCCATCAACTTCAGGGCGTTTGGGCACAAACTGCATGATAGTTTGTGCCATTTACTGAAGATATACCTTGGTCTGCCAATGTCGTACTGCTGATAACCAAGTAGGACATTGGCAAAAATTAGAATTGCAAGTTTAAAATTGACAGACCTTGTTCTGTCAATAATAAGCTGCTGATAACTACTGGCGGACTCATTTCAATTATAATTTTAATTTGAGATGGTAAAATTTCATCAACATCGCAACATTGCAAGAAATGAGATTTCTTCTTGCAATTTCTGGGTGTGGGGAGGGGGGGATTTCATTTGGTTCGTTCGGGCAGACAGTCCTGGACCAGTCCAGGATGGAACTGCATTCTGAAAAAGAGGGGATAGAACTGTCTAGGATTGAGTCCAGAACTGTATCTCTCCGAACACGCCTTGATGATTCTGAACGGATAACCTGGAGCATTGTAACCTTTCAAATGAGCTGAAGGTAGAAGCATCGAGTGGGCATGTGCAGGATCAACACCCAGGACTGTTAGAACTAGTCCCAAACGGTCCTGGACTGTCTGTCCAAACAGCCAACTCTCGATCCAGGACCAGTTCTGGCGCTGTCTGAACGCACACAAGTGGCGTGGCTTGGATAGAACGTCCAGGAATGTCTGTCCAAACGAACTTGTTAACATCAGGGTATCCGAAATTTTACTAAATGGAAGTATGTATAATTAAGGGAAGATATATATTATCTTGGTCTGCCAATGGTAAACCGCTGTAAACAAGTGGCAGACTCAATTTCAAAAATAATTGCCATTTGTGACGATAAAATTTCATCAGCATTACACCATGAAACATTGTGTTTGAGTATCAGCGAACAGTTCCCTACTGATTGCCAGAATCAGACAGAATTTCAAACAGATTTGGATCTTCCATCTTCCTATTATTATTTCGAAAATTATAACATAAAAAGTTAAATAGAGGCTATCGTTGAACGCATTTCAAGCTTAAAAAGCATGGGAGTCTCCCGTTTGTCACGCTGTTATTAGCACCACTGTCGTTTCTAATGATCCAATTGAGTTCCGAAATTCAAAACTGCGATTGTGTAGCTTCATTTTGAGTGTAAAAACTCTCAGAGTACAATTGAGTATTTTGTATCCCTAGTATAATAGGGTATTTGTGGTACCGAAGTTTGAATAGGGATTTTGGACATCCAGATGACTCGGCTAGGATTGAATTGCAAAATATCACCCACAAATGTCATAATAAATTTATTTCATCCACATGATTCTGTAGTATTATTAGATTTCATCAACTGGGTACCTGCGTAATGATTTCAAGAGGAATAACAAAGTTGATTCATTATCTTGTAAATTATTTTAATACTAGCAAACTTACCCGCCCTTCGGGCATTCAGTTATTTGGGGGTAAACCCTTCAGTCTACAAAACAACCGCAGAATGTAATTCTGGACGTTGCTAACAATATTAACAGCGTGCCAACAACGTAAGCACTGAACAGCATAAACAAATTAACCCGGACGTCGCTAGGAATAAGGGACAAATTCTTCAGTGAGGGACATTGATTCTTCAGTTCTTCAACTCCTGTTTAAAGCACAGGATTTCCCATGTAATCTCGGAGCTCATACAATGGAGTTGGGTATTTGACTGATATGGAGTCCACTGGAAGTAGTAAACTATTTATGGCGTCCTTGACTGTGCAAAATCTCTCATTAAAAAATTAGGATGTTGTGATTCCTGCAAAGAACTTTTTTTTTGTAACTGATTGAATGCCACTCGCCACTCGAGGAACAAGGTGGCAACAATAATTTAATATTTTTTCATCTCGTGGGGGCCTCATGTTTCCTCATGAAAACGTTGTTTGCTGTTCATTATGTGTGCATTATATTGAATAAAATAATCAATGATGAACAATAATGAACATCAGATTCTGAATAAAACTGATTGTCAACATAAATTTTTATGTGAAGCTACATTAAATTGTTTGTATTTCAACAATTTCTTGACTGATGACGATTATAATTTTTAAAATAGGCATTCATACTTACGCTGCATGAGACATTGTTGAAGTAGCTTCTAATGAATTTATTAAAAATTATACTAGAAATAAGCTGGAACAAGTTTAGCAGGCATAGTAGTTCTTATACCTGAGTACCTACTGTTACAAATAAGTAAACAAGTGAGATCAGTAGGTAGGTAATATTTAACCATGTATGTATGTATTTACTTGATGGGTACTTGATTTCAGTTATTGTAAAATTATATTGTGTTGGTTATTTATCTATACTATAATTGAGTAATTGTGACAAGTTCATGCTTTAACCGTTGAACGGAGTTTAGTGCAGTCTTTTGCAAAATGAGTGGAACTGCCCAGAGAAGATTTATGGCTGTTAATTCGTATCACCTCTTGAATTCCTTCGTAATCGTCAAATTGGCCATCCCTAGCGACGTCGGGGTTATTTATGATGTTCAGTGTTTACGTTGTTAGCTGTTAATATTGTTAGCAGCGTTCAGAATTTTATTTTCCGTTGAGTTTCGTAAACTGAAGGTTTTCCCCCCAATTAATTGAATTTTGCTTACTTTCTCTGCCCAAAAGGCGGGTAAGTTGCTAGTATTAAAATAACTTGAAATAATGAATCAACTTTGTTATTCCTCTTGAAATCATTACATAGGTACCCATTGATGAAATCCAAATCATAATCTACGGGGGTATTTGTGGATGATATTTTGCAATTCAGTCCTAGTTGAGTCATCTGGATGTCCAAAAAACCCTAAACTTCTGTATCCCAAATACTCTGTTATACTAGGGATTTGCCGTGAGTTTTTACACTCAAAATGAAGCTACACTCTGCACTATTTGTTTATTAATTGCGAGTACAAGTAAGGACGAAGTCCTTATAAATATGTACATAATCACAATTGTACTGGACTAGGCTGATTAATACTAAGGTTTTCGTAAACTAAACAAAACGTAGATGGAAGGAAATTGAAAGAAAGGAGGGTAGAGAAAGGAGAGAAAGAAGAAGAAAGCATGAATTAGAAGTGATTTTATTGCAGTTTCATGAATTTCGCAATTCCTGCTCTAAATGCCGCCAAAGTGGACGAAGCCTTTACATCGTGAGGCAGTTCAGCCCACAATCTCGCCCCTCTAACTTGAATCGACCCCTCCAAAGTTTTTTTCTTGTGGGGAGGTATTGTTAAGTTGTGTGTTCGGGGTCGATCCACTTGGTTTAAATAGGGCTGACACATATTCAGTCATACACAATCGCAGTTTTGAATTTCTTAACTCAGTTGGTTATAAAAACGAACGGCAGTAGAGCGAATAACAGCGCGACAGACGGGAGGCTGCGATGATATTTAAGCTTGAAAGGCGTTCGGCGATAGCCTCTATTTAGCTTTTTAGCTTGGAAAGTTATAATTTTTGAAATAATAATAGGCAAAAGGTGAGGCAAGGTAGGTGAAAGAGGCAAAGCTGTTTGAATTTCTGCCTGACTCTGGCAGTCAGCAGGAAACGGTTGGCTGATTTTCTATCTATATCTTCCTTTAATGATTTATACTTGCATTTTGCAATGTTTCATACGACCTGTGAATTGTTACCGTCACAGATTGGAATTATTTTTGAAATTGAATCTGCCACTTGTTTATAGTGGTTTATCATGGGCAGACCAAGATATATCATCCCTTAATTATACATACTTCCAAGTAGTCAAATTTCAGATACCCTAATGTTAATGAAATCCCCCTCCCCCAAAGTTTGCAAATTTTGAATTTGAGTCTGCCAGTGGTTGTCAGTGGCTTACCATTGGCAGACTAAGGTATATCATCCTTGAGTGACATACACTTCCATGTAGTAAAATTTCAAATTCCCTGATTTGTATTTTACCCCCCGAAATTGCTAGTTTTGAATTTAGTCTGCTAGTGGTTGTCAGCGGCTCAACATTGGAAGACCAAGGTATATCATCCTTAAATGGCATTCACTTCCATGTAACAACATTTCAAATACAGTTGTACCCCCTCCCCCCTCCCCTTATCGCATTTTGGTTTATTTTTCTCATTAATGAACCTTTGGATGGACCATGAAAGAAAACCCCCCTCAAAATTTCATGGTTTACGTTTGAATGGGCGTGGAATACCGAATATTGAATTTAAAAAAATCCGTCAGGGCTTTTACCTTGAACCAAAATTCACATAATTATGCGTTTGAGCTCTAGTTGGTCTTCGAAGCTCGGCCATGCTGTCACTCAACTCTAAGGGTTGAAATATCCAGAGTATCCCTATCTGGAAAATTGTATTTTGAGGTCTGCGTTTGCTCGCATTTTTAAATAGTTAGATTTTTCCTGAATTTTTGAGACCATTCTGAGCATTCTACGGTGTTGCCATAAAACTAAATTTGCCCTAAAGAGTAGCGTGTATGCAGGCATCGACCTGGATTGAGAGCGCACGTCACTTGCCTCGTACCCATGTGCCCCGTAGCCCAGTGGGCTAGGGGTCGGAATCCCACGCTTTAGGTAGCAGGTTGGAACTCCAGCCGGGGCCAAAAAAATTTTTCATCAACAATTTACCTTCAGAACACCATCTGAATTTTGCGATTTTACATACTGGTTTTCTGTGAAACTATAATTCCCGGGCCGGCTCTAGTACTCGATTTAGGGCTTTCTTGGGGGGAGCTCGAGGGTAGGTATTGACCACAGAAAACATTGATCTACGCAGAAGAGGCATCTAGAGGCAAATAATAAACCGTTTTGTAATAATTTACAGCGTTTTTTGAATTTGAGTCTGCCAGTGGTTGTCATTGTTTCACCGCTGGCAGACCGAGGCATATATTCCTTAATGTGTATATAATTTTAAATAGTAACATTTCAACGGCCAGTACTTTTCAGCGGTTTATTTTGACAGACCAAGGTCCATCCTTAAATCACCATATACTTTCATGAAGCAATAGGCCATACTCTCTGAAGTTGATGAAAATTCATCCTCGAAATGGCATTTTTTGAATTTGAGTATGTTAGTGGTTATCAGCGGTTTGACATCGACAGACCAAGTTATATCTTAAGTAAGTAAATGGCATACACTATCTTGTAGTAAAATGTGAAACGCCCTGAAGTTGATGAAATTCCGCCTTCAAACGTTCAGTTCAGTAATTTGGGTCTGCCAGTGGTCATCAGCAGTTTCAAATTTGCAGACCTCTAAATTTTAATTAGTTGCCACAAGAAGATCGGTCCACCGAGGTTTCATCCATCCTGGAATCAGTGCCAATTTTTAGTCATTTTTGCCCTCTCAACGTGGCCGCCATTATTAAAGGCATCGGTTTTGGGATGGCAGACAAAGCTCATTTTACTCAGCATGGCGTACATGTTCATTGTTTGTAATCAAAACTTCTCCTGCGATTAACACACATTCTCGGCCCTAGCTCCAGGGCTGTTGTTTATGGAGAAAAGGTAGAACAGTTCTTGGATCCCTTTTGTGTGCTGTAGGTTGTTACTGAAATGTGCTACATTATCATTCTTTTGCTGAAATTCTCTTGTTCCATCAAACTAAGCCATAATAGCAGGGAGTTGCATTTATTTCGAAGTCATACGATGTTCCATATTTTAATATTCTGTTTCAATTCTATTTTGTGGAATCCTTTGCCACCTACTTACACAGTAATGTTGTTCTGGAGCTGTTCTTGATTTTTGTCTGTTTAATTTGTTCCTAAAGTTCTTGCACTATATTTCAGGCAATGAGAAGTGTTTTTGATTGTTAGTTGCTGTTGAAATGTTGATGTACATGGATTACTGATCTATGAATAAGCTGTTGGTTCTGTAATCATCTGTTTTCTATGTAAATTGTAGAAGTGATGATGGAATGCTATGTCAAAGTTGAAACTATGATTGTCACATTGTAATGAACTTAACAATATACATAGCTTATAAAAGATTGATTGATTCGATTATTTCCAGGTGTTTATGTTGGTAGGAAAATAGATAGGTAATCAATGTGCGGTTTGTCTTATAAACAGTAGAGTTCCCCCACCCTTCTAAAATTATAATATCTAGCTTTTTTTGTGTCCGACATGTTGTCAAGTTTATTTGGTACTAAAGTTGCTTTTCTGGATTAGAAAACAGGTTCAACGTGTTTTCTCAGGTCGCATTAGATTCACCCACTCTGTAATCCTCTTGGCCATGACCTACCGTTTGGAATGGATTTCAGACATAGTTTCTCTAATGTTGAAGAGGTTCCTGTGACAAGGGCAATTTTCGTGGGTTACAAATTCCCATTTTTTCCACCGAATTCTGTTCGGTAACAGAAATTAACACTCATTAACCACATAATGAGGTGTTCATGTCGCAAAGTGTAGACAGAAAACGAGTGTGAAATTTGAATTTCTGACTTCCTGCTAAAAATTACTAGGTAAATCGCCGAGTAGTTCAACTCAAATCCTGCTTAGAGCGCTAATCCATCACTTTAAACGATGTACAGAACCGCAGTGGGTAGTGGATGGAACCACAAGTTTATAAGTTAATTTCAAAAAGTTCTCAAAATCGAACACTAACACCTCAATTACAGCCCTACCAATAATTCGTCAGATTCAATTGGGTACTTACCCAAGAAATGCTGTCAGGTAAATCGGCGAGTTGTTCAACTCAAATCCTGTTTAGAGCGCTAGTGCATCACTTTAAACTACGTACAAAACCGCAATGGGTAGATGGATGGAACCACAAATTTATAAATTGTTTTTAAAAAGTTCTCAATATCAAACACTAACACCTCAATTACGGCCCTGCCAATAATTCATTAGATTCAGTGTAAAGTATACCATTGACAGTAGAATTTTACCATTTACGAAATAGAATATAGTGAATGAGGAATCTACCTGTTTTATAAATTGTGAATTACATTCCTTGAAGTGTCATTGAATGAAGAATGTGATATATTCATTACGATTTTGTGGGGCAGTTTTCTTCAAAAATTTGCTTATTAGGTGTTGCATGTCCGTAACTTTTTGTTCTTAATAATATATCTATACCTTTTGCGAATTGTTTAGGTAATGTATTTTTCTTTCGACGCTAAAAGTTGTGGGTGTGTGCCGTCTGCCGGGACTGATGTTACTTCAGTGAGGGCGAGGGGGGTCGAAATGTCCAACCCTCGGTGCACAACAATAGCCAGGATTTTTCAAAGCGCGTTGAAGGCACCATTCCCTCTACCTATAGACCTGCTCCCTAGTCTTCTCTTCGAGCTCAGCTGCTTTGCATCTTTTCTGTAGGTCGTCAGTATCCTACACCTTTCTTCTTCTTCTTCTTAATTCGCCGTCTCCAAACGAAGGTTGGCGATCCAAACTGCTAGCTCCTCCCTATCTACAGCCGCTCGAAATATTTCAATGGACGAGCAGTTATACCACCGTCGCAGATCCTTCAGCCACGAATTCTTCCTCCTTCCAACCGAGCGTTTTCCAGGAATTCTGCCTTCAATAATCAGTCTGAGGAGGCTGTAGCGATCTCCGCGCATCACATGACCAATGTATCGAGTCTTCCTCTCCTTCAGGGTGAGTAAAAGCTCAACGGATTTACACATCCGTCCGAGCACCTCCATGTTTGTGACTTTCTCGACCCAGGGTATCCGCAACATTCGTCGGTATATGTACATCTCGAAAGCTTCGATGTTCTTTTCAATCCCGGGATCAAGTGTCCAACTTTCGCAGCCATACAGGAGCACCGAGAACACATAACACCGTACCATCCGCATTCGAAGGTCCAAGGAAAGATCTCTGCGGGTGAAGAAGTTTCGCATCTGAAAAAATGTGCTCCTGGCCAACTCAATACGCGCTCGGATTTCTTTTTTGCAGTCACACTGCTCATTTACTTGCGCACCGAGGTATTTGTAAGAAGAAACCTGTTCGAGCCGACTTCCATTCACAACCACATCGACGGGTTTTCTTTGCTTGGAAAACACGAGGACCTTAGTCTTGGTCACATTCAGGGATAGCCCGTTATTGTTGCTGTGACGCACCACAGCATCCATAATGGCTTGGAGATCCTCAGGGCTCTCAGCAATCAATACGGTGTCGTCAGCATACCGAAGGTTGTTGAGAACGACACCGTTCACTCTAACCCCTCTCTCTGGCACCTAGTCAAGAGCCTCCCGAAAAACTGCCTCGGAATAGAGGTTAAAAAGCAATGGAGAGAGGATACATCCCTGATGCACACCTTTTTCAATAATAATTTGCTCTGACGTTTACTGCTCCACCCTAACCTCCGCACACTGACGCCAATACAAATTCGAGATAATGGTTATCTCCTGCTTATCTATCCCCGTCGATTTGAGTACTTCAATTAGTTTTTCATGGTTGATACTATCAAACGCCTTCTGATAGTCAATGAACGATGCATAGACATCAACATTCATGTCACGGCACCTCTGCATTAGGACATTCAATGAGAACAGGGCCTCCCTAGTGCCAACGCCGTTTTGGAACCCAAATTGTGTCTCCTCTAGCAAAAATTCACATTTTTTATAAATCCTGGTGTGAAGAATCCTCAGGAAAATCTTCAGGACGTGAGACATGAGGCTTATGAACCGATACTCATCGCAACGAGAGGAGCTCGGCTTCTTTGGCAATGGCAAGAATGTCGACCTAAGCCAGTCTGGCGGGATTTCACCAGAGCGGTAAATGACATTGAAGAGCAAGGTCAAGAGATCTATACCTTCGCCACCCTGATCAGCAAGCAGCTTGAGGACCTCTACATGAATCTTGTCCGGTCCAATAGCCTTCCTATTCTTTTGGGCCTTCAAGGCATGAATTACCTCACATCTGGTAATGTCTGGTCCAACCTCATTCAGTGCAACATCGGGAGAGGGAGGCACTGCAGGTCTGCTACAATGGAAAAGCCTCTCCACATAATCCTTCATCGCTGCAAGCTTTTCATTAACCCCTAATATGTATTGGTTGTCTTCCCCTTTCAAGAGAATAACATGCCCCTTCTTACTCTTGTTCGTCATCTCCTTAACCTTTCTGTGCACGTTGAACGAGTCAAACCTAAGCTGCAGGCTCTCTATCTCGGCACACTTTGCACTTAGCCACTGCTCCCGAGCCTCTCTACACTTCGTCCTCACCGACCTGTCAAGTTCTTCGTAGCGATCTGGGTGTGTGGATTTCATGCAGCGTCTCTCCTCCATCAGGAGAAGGATTTCATCAGTCATCCATTCCTGTCTCTTAGTGGATGCCACATATCCAATATCCACTTCCTGTACCTTTATCACTGCATCCCTGACCTTTTCCCACGCTGTCTCCACCTGAAATGCTCCATCCACCATCTCTCTCCTGATCTCAACCATCGCCCCCTCTAGCGTAGTGCCGATTTTCTCCTTAAAGGCCGGATCGGAATTCAGGGCCTCCACGTTTACTTTCCTGGGCATAGGTGGTTTCTTGATGGGGAGGAATCGCTTAAACTGGACTCTCATTACAACAGGATTGTGATCACTACACACATCCGCACCAGGATACGTAGTGACTGACTTCACAAATTTCTTGTGCATCAGACCCAGCATGATGAAATCAATCTGGTTCCTAACCACATGATCAGGGCGGTCAGCAGGGGACTTCCAGGTATACAGGCGCCTAGGATGCTGCTTATAAAACGTGTTGGCAATGAAAAGGTTGTTCTCAATACAAAACTGAACCAACCGAGTGCCCCGTTCATTTCTTTCTCCCAACCCATAGGCACCCACCACATCAGCATCCACACCCAGTCCCACTTTGGCGTTCAAATCACCCATTACCAGCGTGATTTCCCCTTTCTTACTTTCTCCATTAATTGGAATCCTTGGGTCATCAGAATCCCTCTCCTCGATCAACCAAACTCATATGTTGCATCTTATCTGGTGAGTATGTTAGACCATGATACAGCGGCGTATTCCATGTTTTCATCTTGATGCGATTTCCTGATGTCGAGACTCTTTCTCTTTGCAGCACAGTCCGGCATCTGGGGAAGCTTACCTCGTGCTGCATACCTCATGCTTCACACTTCATACCCTATACTTCATACCTCAATCATCGTCACGTTTCACATCAGCTACTGTCTTCATACCGGTTGCTGTGCAGATTCGGCATTTGCTTCTCATCCACCCTGGGATATTTTCGGTCAGATCATCTTTTTTCTTAATTCCATCCATCATCAGCCCTGGACGTTTTAGCTGCTCAGCTTTAAGCTGAGCAGGTCTTCCTCATCTTGCCAGACTTCAAGTTCGTCTAGGGCTGTATCTGTCTGCCAGATTATCAGCTAGTATCTGTGTTAGAGGCCCACCTCGATGAGCTCGATGCAGTGTCTCATGCTTTTCCCAACTATGATATAGTGCTGGCTGGAGACTACAACATACCCGGGATTGGGTCAGATGCTTGGAATGATGCAATACAGCCTCCTCATCCAGGCGCCAGGGGTCGCTTACTTTATGAATCAATTCACCTTCACAATTTTCGCCAATTTAACAATACAGTAAATGTCTCGGGCAATGTTATTGATTTGTTTCTCCAACGCTGAGGGGTTCTCTGTTAGGGAGTTTGATCCGTTGCTTGATCCGGACTTTGCTCACCCATCTTTTGAATTTCAGTTGCGCTGCCAAAATCTAGTGTGCATATCTAACGGCCCTGAGAGATTTGTTTATAACTTCAAAAAAGCAGACTATCCCGCTATGATGGTCTACCTGGCCAGTTGTGATTGGTCCTTGTGCTCCACGCTTCCCCTTGTAGAGGCTCTCAGTCATTTCTATCAGAATCTGAGAGCCGCAATCGAGGCCCATGTCCCAAAAACCATGCCCTTCAGGAGCTCCTATCCCCGATGGTTTTCATCTGAACTTACTGCATATGTGGGACTTAAGCGAGTAGCACATGCGTGTTACGAACAGACAGGGTTGGAAGAGGACTACTTTGCCTTCGCTGAGCTACGCAGGAAGTGCAAAAGCATCTCTAGAAGGGATTATGCCAGTTATGTTGGTGGAGTGCAAGATGCGATGAGGTCAGACATAAAGGCCTTCTGGAACTTCATCAACTACCGGGATGGCCAGAATGAATTGCCCCATTGCATGAAGTTGGATGGTGTGTTTGCCAGCTATTTCTCTTCAGTGCTCAAGCCGGCTGTAACATCTCCACCTACTTATCCTACATTGGATGTTGTACCCATTGGGATGCGGAGCTTTTCTGAGGAAGAGGTAAGGGTGGAGCTGGAGGCCCTGGATCCGTGGAAGGGTATAGGGCCTGACGGTATACCGCCGTTGCTTTTGAGGAACTTTGCCCACTTGTTGAGCCCACCACTCACTGCCATCTTTAATGCTTCACTTGCCATGGGTCATTTTCCCGAGCCATGGAAGCTATCCTTCATCACACCAATACACAAATCAGGGGATCGATAGAATGTAACCAATTTTCGGGGTGTATGTATGCGAGAAGCTGGTTGTGAAGGGTCGTCACACCACTGTTCTCGAATTTTATCGTCACTCAGCAGCATGGGTTCATGAAGGGTAGATCCACAACAACCAACCTGCTCTCATTCACTGAGTATGTACATGGGAACTTTGACAAGGGCGTCCAGGTGGATGTAATTTCAACTGATTTCGCGAAAGCGTTTGATAAGATTTCTCATGCTCACATTCTGGCATTGCTGGAGTCCCTGGGCGTCTTTGGTTCTTTGCATCAGTGGATTGCGAGCTTCCTTAATGAGAGGCGCCAGTGCGTCAGGCTGTGAGGTTTTGTCTCGGACCCCTTCTTGGCCTCTTCAGGCGTGCGGCAGGGTTCAAACATCCGGTCGTTGTTGTTCAACTTCGTGCAGGCTTTAATGGGGGATGTTGAGGATGACCTCAAGATTTTTTGCGCTGTTGAGAGCCCTGGGGATTGCGATCGACTTCAGTCTTGCTTGGACTCGCTCCTTGGTTGGTGTCCCACTAACTAAGCTTGAGCCTCAACCTGGTGAAATGCTCAGTTACCACCTATAGCAGAAATCATCACACCTACGATCATCATTATTTCATTGGTGGAGTACCACTTATCAGGAAAGCGGTTAACCGTGATCTGGGTGTTCTTCTTGACTCCCACCTCGAGTTTTCCGCTCATATGGATGTAGTTTGTGGGCGTGCTTTGAGAGCGTTGGGTTACCTGAAGAGATGCGCATGTGATTTCACAGATGCTGACGCCATCGTATTGCTCTTCAAATGTCTCGTACTACCACTTTTGGATTATTGCAGCATACTTCCTCTCCATTGGTTGCCACACTATGCAATTCATGTCGATCGCCTCGGGAAGATTCAAAGGAGGTCCCTTCGTTTCTTGGCATACAGGACTCGAATACCTCGCAACCAGGTTGATTGTCGGGCGTTGATGGTGGCGCATGGTCTGGAGTCACTCGAGGTTAGAAGGAGGATCACCGATGTTTCCTTCTTTTACAGGCTTGTTCGTGGGGAAATCTCCTGTCCTCAGCTTCTGTCACAGGTGGGCTTGTCGGTGCCTGTATACACGGTGAGGTCGCAGCAGCTATTTGCAGTTCGATTCGTCGACAGGAACTACCTGTTCCATCCCCCCATGCTTCGCTTGCCAAGGATGGCCAATGCTTTGATCGACGGTGCGGGCCTCGACTTCTTCACGTGCTCCTTGGGTCAACTCAAATCCGCAGCTCGAGGTCTGTATGCATGAGTGCGTTTCCTGCTTCTGCATCCACCTCCTGCTCCACCAATTTGCCACCCCATAAACCTACCACAATCTACACCTGTACTTCAGTGTTACTGCTACCACCAACATGCCGCCCCATGAACCTACTTCACCATGTAATTCGACAGACTTATATATATGTATATATATAAGTTATGTTGAATGCCGAGAGAAAGATGTTTTTAAAAAACACTATGACTTTATTACACACAGGAAACGGAGGGTAAACGGGCAGAGTGACATGCTGCAATGACTGTTCAACTAAGACTGACTCGAGGGGCTCGGGCTCCTCGTATTTATGTGCTCGGTATTTATGTGCTCCAAAAGAGCAGTCGAACAATAAGGAAAAGGAGGGGTACAAGGCATATGAAAAAATAGATACGAAAATAACGACGGTAATGTAAGTAACATGATCTATATACAATATGTACAAAAGAAAAGCTGCCGCATTTTATGGATCGCGTTATGAGAGAAAAAAAGATGGATGTCCCGACCGCAGTGGGGACGAAAGGTAACAACGTTCCAAGTGCCTGCGATGAAACTGCCGAAGCAGAAAAATAAAAAAAAATCGTTATACGGCGAGATAACCTGCTTAAAGGTAATTTGTGGTAGGGAGGGTTAAGAGTTGGTTTGCATGCGTTTCCGAAAGTTGAGGAAGGTGTACAAAAATAGTGCGGCGATAGTGAGATAGTGAGTAGTGAGTAGCACCGTCCAATAGCTGGGAATAATGCTGGGATACCAGTACGAATATGTGGGAGTTTCAGTGTTCGATGTAGGGTGGAGGTTTACGTGGAAACTGTCTATAGCTTTCAAGGTGACTTCATCAATGGACATGCGTGTATAGTTGAGGCGTGAGGGGTAGAGCAGATTGAAGTTCAATAGGTGCAGTTTACCAACGCTAGAGTGGGTACCCTTCATGAGGGTGTTAAGGTAAAATATAGAATCTTGACCGGGGCTACCAGGTAGACCCCCTTGAGGTTATGGGTATCTGAACCGTGCGACCCTCTGATCTCAATCTGGTCTTCCGTGGGGAAAATAATCAGCAGTTGATTCGTATCTGGTATTGGTAACAGCTGGTGATGAATGGTTCGGATGACGGTGAGTTTACAATTCGTAATGGATTTGTGAACAAGAACATCCGTTTCGCACTCAGCGTCATCCCGGGATATTAGGACAGTATTGCAATAGTATCTATCATTCCAAACGCAGTGACCAGTAAGTGGTATGGTAGTAAAGTCATAGTTGCATCGTAAGAGGTATTTATGTTTAGGGATTATAGTGCTAAAGTTAGAGGCAGTGAACCAAGGGATTGGATGTAAATGGAACGGCTGGTAAGGGTGGTCCTCATAGACGGGTACTCTTAGGAAATAGATGATGCGGTTTTCCTGGATAATACATTTCACATCGAGTAACGATTCTTAGGATACGACGTCCGAGACATTGATAAAGAGGATGGACAGTTCGTCAGCTAGTACCTGAGAGTTTATAATACTGTGATGGAGTACCCACAGCTTACAGAACGTGATGGAAGTTTCTATTTCAGATAGCAAGTTGAGGATCAGGTGCATAGCAAGGTAGAGGTGGTGTAAGATGTCTTGGTATATTAGTAGTTGAGTGTCCAATGCATTTAGAGCTGTGTAGATTTGATGAAACTTTAGTTTGATTTGATAGCTGTTGAATTGTATAGTTTGCAGCATGCGGTTATAGTCTGAGGTTAATTGGTTGATCACGGTGTATTGAGTTGCGGTGTCATTGTGTAGTGAACGGTCCCGATTTTCTAGGTTGTGAAGTATTGCGTCGTATTTTATTTTGTCCTCATTGTCCAGGTTGCCTGTGATGGCCTTTACTATCAAACCGAGCCCTTTGACCACGCTTTCGACGGTCACGAGCGTGGTGTCGTATGTTCAATATTTTTGAAAGCACCAAGTATTGGACATGTTTATAGAACGCTATCTGGTCGTCTAGTTTGTCGTAGAGGTCGGTTCCGTAGGTTTGTCGAAATACTGTAGTATAGTTGTGGTTGAGTTCGTTTACTTCGTCGTAAAGGGGGGTCAGTTCGTAGTAATGCGTCAGTACGTGTTCAGTATTTTCCAGTAGGGCCGGTCCTAGGTCAATTGGTATTATCCCTCCGCTGCGATCAAGGTTTCGAATCTCAGCGCTGGAGGCGATAGCGGTCAGTAAGTATCTGTAACGAGAATAGCCTGGTTATAGTTATTTTCTTGGCCAAGTATCGTCGTCGGAGTCAGTGGTCACAGATTGCTCGTGGGTTTCGATTTTTCGGGGTCTTGATATTTTGACACATGTACCTTCTCACGGGTGTTATGGTGTCGCGGGACTATGTTGGCGGTTTTTCTGGTGGGGTCAAGTTCTTTAAGCTGTTCCTTGTAGGGTTTTTTGTTTTCCTCATTTTCTGTTTGTTTTTGACGAAAATGGTGGTGGGGATGTCTGGAATTTCTTCCCTATTTTTATTCCTTTCGGAAATGATTTTCTCTTTAGACTGGGAGCAGCGGTTATGCAATTGCGAGTATATTATGGCCATCTTCTCCTTGTGTTTTGCTAGGTAGTCGTTGGCCATGATCTTTTTCTGTATCTAGTTTAAAGAGGGTGTCTTGGCTCACGTGGCTGTAGAGAACTTCAAAGGGAGTTAAATCTGTTGTGGAATGGAGGGAGTTGTTATACGCCAATAGGGCGTATTTAACTTTAGTCACCAACGAGTCAGTTGAGAATTCTTGACGGTTGTTAAGTAGGCGAATGTGTTCGATTATGGTTGAATGAAATCTCTCTAATAGGCCGTTACTGTTGGGGTTTTGGCTACAGATGAAATGGATTTCTATCTTGTGGAGAGATAAAATTCCTTGAGCAACGATGAGTCGAATTCAGCCGCATTGTCTGATATTATTTTTTGGGGAATTCCGTGGTGGGAAAAGTACGTCAGCAAGTTTTTCACCTCGTCTAGGCTGTTGTTTGACACTAAGTGATAAGCTTGAGCATAGGCACTTGGTGGATGCGTCAATGATAGTGAGAAATTTACTGCCATCCAGTGTCAGTTTGTCGATGTGTATAGTTTCAAAAGGTTTGTAAGCAGTGGGGGTGATGTTGAATTTCGGTTTGATCGGGTTGCAGTCATATTTAATTACCAGACATGGCTCAAAGCGGTTGATGAAGTTCTGTACCGTTTTGAGTTGGTTAGGCCAAAAATAGGTAAATAGGTTTTTTGTAAGTTTCTGTTATTCCGCGGTGGTTTGTTTTGCCTATGTGGTAGTTTGATCAGGTCTTCGATCTCATCGTCGTTTTCTACGTCTTGGACGAAGTCCTTGTACTTTGTCAAGTGGATGTCGGATTCCTTGAAAACCGTCATCATGGTCTTTGTGAATTTTTGGTATAGGTTGCTGTCATCGTCGTTTTTGAAGTAGATGGAGTAGTTGACGTTAGGTCGTACAAACTCTTTCACAAAATCTACGACGTCCTTGAAGAAATCAGATTTCGATAATTCAACGGTCATACGGGTTTTGGTTTGGAATGGTTTTGTGATTTTGACTGGTTTGGGGGTGTTTGTGGATTCCTTTACGATAATTTGACTCTGGCCGTGATTTACTGACCCTTCTCTGATCGGTATGGTTAACACCGCGTTGCCTTCGGCGTTTGAATGGACGGTCATCACGGTTTCGGAGACTGGGTTGTTAGCTCTGAGGGATTGGTTGTCAACGTCGCGTTCTAGTTCGTTCATCAATCGGGTTAAACCTGGGTTATCCAAGATTTGTAAGGGGTTTTCGTCGTCAATGGTTTCTAACAGTCTGTCTATGTCCAGTGAAACTGGTGTAGGAGGTTGGAAGCTAGTGAAGGGGAGGGGATCGATTTCATTGTGGTTTAACTCGATTCTGGACAGGGCGTCTGCCACGTGGCGTTTTAGGCGCCAACGGAATAGTTTGGAGGAACATCCTTCAACCCAAAAAGCCACTCAGACTGACTTCGGTCAGTGAATAATGAAAATTTTCTGCCGTATATATATGGTCGAAATGTCTTTAGGGCAAACAGTACCGCAGATAGTTCCTTTTCTATTGTGGATAGCCTCCGTTCTGAATCATTTAAAGTTCTGCTTGCCAAGGCTATCGGGAGATCGGATCCATTACTGATTTGGCTCAGAACGGCTCCTAGTGCAACATCACTCGCGTCACAGGTTACGTGGAATTCCTTCTCAGTCTTCTTAGTTATTTTGGCAAAATTATTTATAAATTTTCTGTAATATCCGAGTAGGCCTAAAAATTGTTTAATTTCCTTTTTTGATGTTGGGAGTGGGAATTTTGCTATTGCTTCTATCTTTTGTGGATTTGGTTTGACTCCTTCCTTCATAATGACATGTCCTAAGAAGGCCGTCTCTTTACGAAGAAATTCGGTTTTGTCTAACTGTATTTTAAGGTTTGAATTCCGTAACCTGGTGAATACCTTCTTGAGCCGATCTAAATGTTCCTCCAGGCTAGAGCAGTACCTATACCAAAATATCGTCTATATAGACGAGGCAAATTTCGTTCTGCAGTCCCCTGAGTACGTTAGTCATAAGTCGTTGAAAGGTCGGGGGGAGGGGGGTTACATAGACCAAAAGGCATGCGTAAGAATTCGTATTTACCCGTGTCCGTCGAGAATGAAGTCTTAGGTATTGACTGCTCGTCAAGTTCGAGTTGCATGAACCCGCTTGCAAGATGTAGACTGACTACTGATATCGTCCTAGTTTGTCTAACAGTTCCGTGATGTTAGGGAGCGGAAATTTGTCAGGAATCGTTTTCTTGTTAAGGCGGCGGAAGTCTATAACGAGTCGATATTTCTGCTGATTGGATGCATCCAGTTTTTTTGGGACGACCCATAGAGGTGCGTTAAACGGACTGTTAATTGGTATGATAATGTTTTGGTCTAGCATTTGGTCAATCTGTTTCTTTATTTCGTCTTTGTAGATCGTAGGGTATCTGTAGGGTTTTTGATAGACAGGTATTTCGTCTGTTGTCCTAATGTGGTGTTTTAACTCATGAGTGTATGTTAAAGGTTGGTCCTCTGAATGGAATATGTCTGAAAATTCTGTGGTTAATTTGATGATTTCTTTCTTTTCTAGAACGTTTAAATGACCCAGTCTCAACTTCGTTACATCTAGTTCCCTTTTCGGTTACTGTCGTTTGTTCGAATTAGATTTTTGGGATTCATTAGTTTCAACAAATAAATTGTCTGTAATTATTTCGTCAGAGATCGGGTTGTTAAGTTTTACCGTTACAGCGCGTTCCTTTGAATTAGTTGCTTGAACGTAGGCCATATGGTTATCCACCCTGACGATGCATTGGGGTATTTATATTTCTCCAACCTTTGTATGAGGTAATATGGCTTCACCATTTCGATAAGGAATACGTCTTCTATGTTTGTGTCAGTAGTTGGGTCGGTAAATAAAAGTTTCATGCACACTTCGGGGGTTGGCAGTATTTTCTTATTTAAGTCAACGTTGGCCTTGAGGAACTGCAGATTATCAAGTCCAAGGAGCATGTCATAATGATCGTGAAATTTAAACAGACTGAACGGTAGGTTTAATCTTGGGATTTTGAAGAAATCGCCGCAGGTATAAGTGCTTTATTCTGTATCTGGGACATTCCGTGTACGGTACGTACCAACCCAGAGTCGGATTTTATTTTTCTAAAGTGATGGTGGGCTAATTCGGGATTTATAAAAGATCTGGTACTCACGGTATCGATTAAAATTTTGAAGTTGTTCATTATAATGAAGGGGAGTCCGTGTCCGAAATTCATCAGTTCGATGATTTCTGGTCCGGACTGTGTCCACCTAAAAATCCTCGCGACCTTCTTGATTGCTCTCTTGGATTTGACCTGTCAGGTTCATGTTTGAAAATTGCTCGGCGGGGTCGTAAGATTCTCCATCGAACATTAGCCTATCATATTCTAGTCTATAATTATCTGCTGGTTGTCGTAGTGTTGGGAGCGGTCGTGAAGTAAATCTGTGTTGATGGGGTGGGTTCGACAACTGGGAAGTCGCAGGTTGGGGTGAATTTAATTATTGTCCTTCTGGGATGGGTTCTGGGAAGGCAACCGGAGGGTTACCTTGAGGTAGGGGAATGTCTTGAACGCTGGTCATGTTGGTGTTCCGATGGAGATGTCTTAATTCTCTCCAATCACAAAATGCCGGACGAGTTTTGTTGGATTTCAGAATATTGGAAGTTTTTATTGTTTTAGGGGTTCAGAGTGGTGTTGTTCTCAGTGGGGTACTCTGGGGAGTTTATCTTATATAATTCTAATCTACTTGATTGTTTTATATCTCATCTGTTTTTCTTCTCTCTTTTTTTCAATTTTTGAAGTCGGGGCGGGACTTCTAACTGTAATAGTCGTCGGGGCAAACTAACAGGATATTCTTTCCTATATTATTAACGCACAGGGCAACAATGATCTATTGAAGTTCTAAGCTAAACGGAGTCAGGGCGAGACTAACTACAGAGGTCGTCGTGGCGAAGTAACTGGATGTTCCTTCCTAGTTTACTATCACACTGGGCGCCAACGATCGACTGGAGTTCTAAAACTAGGTGAGGCTAGGGCGGGCCTCGACTAAGACTGCTGGTAGGGGTGGAGCAACAAAATATTCTTTTTTACTTACAGTCCACACAGGGCGCCGACCATTAGTCTTAGGAGTCCGTTGAGAGTCATGCGTTAGCCGTAATCCTTTTCGCAATTTGCACTCGCGATCGCGTTACTCACTTTCCCGGGTTCGTCTCCCTAATTCTTGAAAGAAACGTTCACAAAGTACCTTCGCGAACTGGAGATGCGTCCTACCGACTGCGCCAGTTATGTTGGATGCTGAGAGAAAGGTTTTTTAAAAAACACTGACTTTATTACACACTGGAAACGGAGGGTAAACGGGCAGAGTGACGTGCTGCAACGACTGTTCAACTAAGACTGACTCGAGGGGCTCGGGCTCCTCGTATTTATGTGCTCGGTGTGCTGTTTCAGCAGAAAAGGTGGATATCAGCAAGATTACTGATATAACACATAATATATATCCTCCAAATATTCTTTTATATATCTTTCATTAAACATTTGTCTTTCAACTATGAGCCCTGCAATGGCAACCTTCCAGTTACGCAGATTATGTTATTGTAATTGGCACAGCTGTGCCATTTAATTTAATAAATAAATAAACTATGCCATATTGAGGTCATGCCAAGTAATCCTAAATGTCAAAAACACTTGCATCCATACATAGAAAATAACTTCTTTTATTAAACGTAATTTTCTTGCCCAATAACGGTGCTTGGACAAAAACTGTCAACACAGTTGGAAAGCTGAGATCCTGAAGGAAGTTTTTACATTCAAGAGATTAGTATGCTAAAGCTTGTTTTCTGGAGTTACAGCAGTTGGAAAAACTGGAGATTTCAAAATGGAGTTCATTCGAAATGCCAACGAATTTACTTTGACCTGATTTTTCTGTTTGAATGTTGAACCATATTGTTACAGAAAATTTCTCTTTTCATTGGTAGGTATCCTTAACTTTTATTTTCGTTTGTAAACAAGGGAGTTATGGCTATTTTAAAAACAAGGTAAAAAACAGCAAAAAATCTTGATTTGTCGAAAACTGGGGAAATTGAGTTTTGAGAAAATCGTTAGGAGACACATTTTGTTGGAAATATGTTGTGGAATCGATCCTTGAATTATGGGCCTGTAAATGGTTATTTCCTTACACCCTGTATCCATAAACATACTTGTATATCTAGTCGATCCATCAAATGAATGAAGGGGTTATTTGGCAGTCATCATCAAATCCTCAGCACTACCAAAAATCCGGTATTTCGCCGAAATGTTGCTTAAATCAAACAAAATATGAGTTCGAAGATGGGCCATTTTCAAAATAAGAACAGTCAAATTTGCATTGCGTAATTTAGTTTCTCTTCAAAAAATACTCAATATTACCAAAAATTTATAGTTAAGAGTAGTGTAGAAGAACAAGATGGAAAAGTTCCAGTCGTGTAGCATGACCGCATGAGCGAATTTTCAACGAAGATTGGTTCAGCTATTACGATTCTTAGCAATATCTGTGATCCCCAACAACACTTGAATTTTGTATGCACAGCCACTTCACCGTCGTCCTTGCTCGACACGGAAAATGGGTTAAGTAGTCCAAATATGCAGTGTCAAGGTGCTGTAACTGATTTTGAGGACACAACACAAAGGAACAAATAAATTATACTAGTATAACGCATGAAATATCATATATTTTTTAATAAGAAATAGTTGAATAACTGAGTATCAGTAATATTTTCACGAATAAATAACAGGAATGATATTACGCATAAAAGCATACAGGAATTTAACATAAATTTTATAATTATTTCAATTCTCTAAAGCCAAGCTATGCTTGCTTTGTGCTGATAGGAGTTTGTTTCAGCTGGAGTATAATGGATCGCATTCGGGACACATCTTTACTTGTTCTATTAGTCTTAGGATTGAAATCGCATAGCTTTGCAATTCTCTCCCATTCCGTTCCTGGTTCTATAGCCCCTGAGTCGGCCACAAACTGTTTTTCAGCATTCCTGAAAGAACAAACAGGTTCTTCTAAATAATAGCAATGGTATCACAAGAAGAAAATAAGGAGGGAGATGGTCGATTCTGCATGCAATGTCCTTCAAACTGATTGTTGAAGTCTGAAGAAACTCAATAAAGCAAAGGCAATATCGACAAAACTTGAAACCTATTGAGCCATTTTCCCTAAACTTGGATACAACTTCCGACTGAAGTATAAGGCTATACTGATCCATGACTTCTCTGAGCCCTGCTGTTCCCATTTATCCCCACTTATAGTGGCGGGTCATGTTGCAATATTGCTGACCATATGTGTGGTAGATACGTTCACAATTTTTCCTTTCTTTACCTTCTTGCGGGTAGTGCCTATATCTCGAACTCCCGACTCAGTAGCTTGAACTATCCACACCTAAAATTAACAACAATACCTCAACATAATAATCTCAACAGTTTTGCAATGTCCCCAGCTAACTGACTCAACAATAGCAGAGGGTGAATGTTTCCATTTTGCCAACTGGAAACCGTGAAAATCATTTCACCCTGTGTAGCGGAATGATTGAAACCAATAGTTACAATCATTACAAGAAACAACCTTAAAAAAAGCCAAGCACTTCAAACTCTAATGAGAGGAATACATCATTTTATATAATTCTAACATGTCCAATTATGCCATTCTATTATAGGTGGCATCATAGGGACTAATGATGAGCCACCAGGTAAGAGCAAGAGCTACAAGTTTTCAATGGTAAAAACGCTGCAAAGTCCTCGTCACATGGTTTTATTATTCTACTGGACATACCTACAGAAATTTTGGCTATTCATTTATTGTTTCTTTCATGCGTAATAATCGAAATAGCTATTTCTGATGGTTTCCATCAATTTTGGCCCCTAAAACACAAATTACGTATGCTCCAGGTTTTTTTTTTTTTTTTTAACTATCTTTGATCATTGGTAGTGCCATTTAATCGTCTTGATACACCTGTTTATGTTACTTCCAGTGTTGTTATACAAATTGATGGTGATTTCAGACGATTTCCCAGGTTTTTTTCACTCATAAAAAATAAATTTTGGGAGCTGAACATTTGGTAGAACTCAATTTTCCACTCTTTGGTAAAAATCGACTTCATATTCGGTCTTCTCGTCCCCAAAAACATGGAAAACGATATCTCAAAAGCTCATGTTACTAAAACACAAGAAGTACCTATTTGTATACACATTTTCACTCATAACACCCCTGGGTATATTCCGATCGGGCTGCCGAGTTTCGGGACACAACTAGGGCCCAAATGGAGCATGTGTGCGAAAGAACGACTTCTTTAGACCGAAAATGAAGCCGGTACACGTGATACGGCAGACGGACATTGCATTTTTGGAATCTACGCACCTTGAAATGGAAAAGAAAAAATTTTGAGGGGGTGTTATAAAAATTTTTTGCTGAGCGAATACATAGGTGTATTATTCACTGAATAATAAACCAAAATCATAACTGAAGTAAGTACCTACGTGAATGTAAGAATGAAAAGGAGTTGAATGCATGAACATTTAATTCAAGTGCTATTCCATGAGGCATGAATAATTTGATGGCTTTAGGTAGTTCTTCACAAAATTCAGACAGGAATGCAACCTAGTCAAGTCAAGCATATACTTGGACAAGCAAACTCCGCTATCATTCAATTAGCTAACCAGTGAAAGGCCATGTGATGTGTCAACCACCCCAAACCATGAATAATGCCAAAAGCTGTAGTACCACAGGATATGCGGAGAATATCATTAGCTATGCACATGCATGTGTAGCCAAGTTGCAGCATCTAGTAAAATTGATACGAATGGTAACCAGGGAAGGCACTAAGTTGCTAGCCAAACCTCAACAATTTACTCGAAATTGAACCAAACAGAATGTACAATTGGTTTGATCTGTTCAATTTAAATGAATCCAACCAAACTTAAGGTGTTCTGGAGTGAAATAGACCATCAATTGATGGTCTAGAACTTTAACCGAAAGTAAGACTTTCTGATTTACCATGGTCAACTCTTAAGGAGTGACAACAGTTTCAATGCTGTCTTCAATGAATGAAAGTGATGAAAAGGTACAGCACAGTTTGGGTTGATAATATCCAATGCTGAATTTAATTACCAACAATGATTATTGTAAGTGCTCCTAGATTTGATATTTTCCTAATTATTTTGCCAAAACATAAGGTTTGTTAACAGTGACCATCTGACATTTATCTGACCATCAGATAACCTGATGGTCCACTGCAGGCCCACGCATGGCTTGGTTTGGCCATTTGCAGTGATTCTCTGACTGTAGAGTATCCATGACCGGCTGTTTGAGGTGTTCTCCTGAATATCCAAAGCCAGTTTTCTGATTGTCATTCCACTGAACAGAATAAAGGGCGGATGAGAACTGACCATTACCAAACCCTGCTCAAGTGCTTATCAAGATTAGATCATAGCATGGTGGAAGTAACAAGGGTGTGCAACAAGCCAGTGGGAACAAACCTCCAGCCCCATTATGGGGACACAGGACAGCAACTATACATTTCCTATGAATACCTACAAAGTTTGGCTAACTACTCCCTTGGCATTTCGAGGCTGCCCTGCAGAAGCATTTCCTACACAGTGTAAAATAGCAGATGAGAAGTAATGGGCAGATGGGGATATAACATGGATTGAATAATTAATGGCTAGGTACGTTAGAATTTTTCTGAATATCTTGGCCTGTGATGGCAAGTGTAAGTAAATATTAGAATGATACAGCCAGTAAGTGATTGAAAGACAATGGTAATGCATAACAACTAGGATAACGAGGAGACGTTGAGTATTTCGATCCGGTTCAATTGCAAGACACTAGAAATAGGATGAGTTTAGAGTAGACATCCAATAATGTAGGATGTCACGAATGCAATACTTACTTTGCTGCCTCCCTGAGAGCAAAACAGAAAATTATAGGATTACCATCATTGGATGAAAAAATGTTAACTTAAATGAGGTAGTAACGAACTTCAATTATCGGTAATATTTTTTGACCGGGAAAAAATTTTCTTTGGTAGTTTTTTTTTTTAGCAAACTTTCATAAAAATTAGGATTGGAAGTCCCAGTTTGTTAGAAAACGGATTTTTTGGTGTTTTATACATTTATTTCCATTTCAGAACTTCTGGATTTTAATAATTTCTATGTCTATATAAGTAACTATGTATTTATAAGTCAGACGATATCCTGACCTTGGCTATGAGGATGAAAAATGCGAATTTTCGCCAAAATATTCGTAATGGCAAATGAAAAGAGGAGTTCGAAGATGAGCAACTTTTGAAAACAAACAAATTTGAGTTTTTGGGGGTCAAAATAGTCAACACTGCTGAAAATCGCAAAAGTGGTATAGAATGGTGATTTCAGATATAAATAGACTTTCAATTATGGAAAATATTTTCCTCAAAAAGGGGGTCAAATTTACTTTTAGTGAGTCAAAAATCGCTTTAAAAAACCTCCAAAAATAGCTAGAAGTTACAAACTCTGAAAATTCGCACATTTGGTCATGCTGAATGACTGGAAATTCTTTCTTTTCTCACAGCTGATTGAGTGAAGCTACTCACAAGGCAGAACCCAGCCCAGAAACTTCAATTAAGATCTGTTGAATGCATACATAAATTTAGATGGACATTTTTATCCAACAAGGTTCTCTGGAGAGAGAAAACCAAATTGGTTCTGGAGGTTGTGGAACGCAATGTGGTGGAATGATTTCAATTTCAACAAGAGAGCTGTGCTACATTAGAGGTTTTTATTCAATAAATCATTACTACTACTCACTAAAGATGATAATTCAAATCATCTTTAATTACTGCAGCAGAAACATTAATTTCTCACCTGTTGGCAGCACGAGTTTTGGCAACCAGTTCTTCATGGTGCTTGTACCACTCTTCCAACTCTCTCTTGGCCGTTTCTCTCCACTCCTGTTTCTTGATTTCTTCATTTCGATCTGACAAGAAAGAACGAGTACATCATAAATTAATATGAGCCAGAAAAGTGCACAAAAATCTGTAACTGCATCACGTTCCAATGATCAGCAGACATCTAAATAGTAAAATACCTTTTTCTTCCAGCATACGTTTCTGTTCTTCCCGCCATTTTTTAATCTTCTCTGGTTCATCTCTTGGCTGTTTTGGAGCTTGACCAGGGTTGTCTGATGAACCTAAACAAACAATTTAATAACAAATGAACACTCTGTACATATGGGCAGTTCTTTTTCCACTAAAAAGCTGAACATGGCCATCTGGCATGAGGACTACAAAATCTAAGCATGTGAACCAAGCAGGCAAGAGTCGTATCTGGCAACCCAACCCCAATCAACTGGCCAACTTATCAATTATCACTATTCTCGTCTTCAATTTCTGTGTTCCATGAATTCATATTGTAGCAATGAGGAGTACCCATGACTTTTCTCTATATTTTTGAATGAAAGTAGATTCCATTCTAAGAATTTTGAGACCAACCTCGCTCTCCTACGACGAATACTTCTTTTTCTACGGGCTTTAAAAGTTTCGGCAACAAGTGACGTCACACTGGGCAAGGGGGTCCCGCCTGGGTGAGAGGGGTGCAATGACGTCACCTGTTGCCGACTTTGAAAAAGAAAAGACACTATTCATCACAGGAGAGTGCGGTTGGTCTCAAAATTCTTGGAATGGAACCTACATTCATTTAAAAATGGGATAAACAGAAGTCATGGCTCATTGAATGTTAGAGTAGAACACGGTTTTCCCATGCGAAACAACTGCATGTTCTAGTGGGAAATTCATGCTCGATTCCAAAGGTTCATTATTGAAAATAATAAACCAAAAAAATTGGAATTACATCTGGATGCCTTATCCTAAAATACTACCAACTGAGAACCTACTCTACATGAGTTAAGGGTCGGACCAAACCTCACAAATACAGAGTTTGTTTGAACTTTTTGCATCATGGTTATTTTTATCTTATTGTAAAAAGTTATAGATATTTTATCACCTCTATTCTCTTGGGGAAAGGAGGAAGGAAACAAGGGGGATAGATCAGCCATAAACTAGACAGAATTCGTATCTTTTTGTAAAAAGTTGTAGATATTTATCACCTCCATCCTCTTGGGGAAGGGTGGAAGGCAAGAGGGGGGATAATCAGCCACAAACTAGACAGAATTTTGAACTGACAAAAGGGCATTGATTAGCGTTTTTTGGCCTCAAGTCACGACTTTAGGTTGGCTCATGATCTATCAAATGCTCAATGCTCAGGTCAGAGTAGGAGCTTCATATGTTCTACCACAGATATACTAACACATCGAATGAGGCAGCCAGCATGAAACGTCAAATAATGCTCAATTAAAATGGAAGCTCAAACATGATATTGCCATGTGTAAGCACGCGAGGAGCCCAGCAAGAATGTATCAAATTTTTCATCTGAACAGAAATACAAGTAACAACTACATGCTGAAGCTCAGATAAGATTAAAAAATGCACAACTTCTATACACGACATTGGTTGGCAACACTTGAATCATCAAAATAAGTAACTATATTGGCGTTTTCGAGCCGTTCCTACTTTCCATAATAAAATTATAAATTCTATTGTATACCACTTTGTTGATTTTCGTGTACCTACCAATGAAGGTAGCTAGTCAAATTTAACAGTAATACCTGATGCCAAACATTAATAAGTAGACAGAAAGTTCAAATGTGCATACATAATTCCGGTTGAACTTCTTAAAGCAGAAAGATTCTCCATTTTATCTGTCTTCTGCCAACTAAATATTCACGTATGGGCCAATTCAATTTGAAAATAAATGCGTTCAGACCAACATTGTGCAATAAATAAAAAGCAATTCATAATAAATTGCTTCAATTATATTTTTTAAATTGCAGAACATTTTCTATAAGGGTATCAAGGGGCAGACAAATTTTAGGATATATTGAGGAAGTACAGTAAACCCTCGATTATCTGAACTCTCGAGTAACCGATGTTGAACTGGGCATTTTTAGGCTCTCGATTAACCGAGTTTGGGACTACACTTTGTCCTCCACCTTCGATTATCCGAGGTCGGCCAACTGATCAATGACTGCACCATAGGTTTTTTAATGTATCATTATGATTTAATGTACAGAACTCCAAGCTGTGACAGAGGATAACTTCAACCAGTGGATGACGGCTAATCGGCGAAGTTTCGAGATCAGTGAGGAGGAAATTGTGCACATGGTCAACAGAGACATTGAGAAAGCAGGAGACGATGACAGCTCAGATGGTGAAGATGCAGAGGAACAAGCCGTTTCATCAACAAAAGGTTGCGAGGCACATGAAACTGCATTGCGATTCGTGGAGCAACAACCCTCAGCCACCTCTGCTGACATAATTATGTACACTGAAAAAGTGGAGAGATTTCAGCTGCTCTCCAAAGGGCAAAGGCTATTAGCCCCAACCCAACAATCGACAAATTTTTCAGTCTGAAGTAATTTCCTTAATATTTTCTAATTATCATCTACCTACTTTCCTGAATAACTGACTCTTGCATTATAATACACGTATGTCACGTTTAATTTCGTTCTTTGTTTTGTTTCGACTTCAGTTTTAACTTACGATTAAGCAAGTTTTCCGATTACCCGAGGTACCTTCCGCCCCGACCACCTCGGCTAATCGAGGGTTTACTTTATGTTACATCAAACAATTTCTCAATAGGTTATGCTGTATGGGAACGTTGCAAATAAAATTGATTCTTCTCCAAAATTTCAAAACAAACACCTCCAATATATCATTATTTATCACAAAATAACCTCTTGTAATTATACCAAAAATTGGACCCATTAGGATCTTCATTGCTGCATCTGATAAGTCTCACATTTTGACATTATATATCAGCATATTGCGGATGGGAGGAAATTCCTGCTTGTCTCACTGATGGGCACTTTCTATTAAGAGGCCTATGACAGCCAGGGCCCACTCTCATGGAAGTCAAGCAAACAATGTCAGTGTCTTGTTGGTGCCATTTCCTTCCTGCTCTTGTTGTCTTATATTCCTTCCAATTATTTTCAACGTCCAGCAACAAATAATGAAAACGGAGAACCCATCGTTGATTGTGGAGCAAAGAATACGTAAAGTGATAACTTTAATACCACGAATTTTTGCTACACTTCTACTTTTCTCACAAATCTTTGAATGACTTTCTGATTAACCAACTCATTTTCATGTAAACTCCATTTGTGAAGTGAATTCTACCAAAGCAATATAAGTAAGAATAGTACAGCCTACCTAGTGCATAAATTATTCAACCAAATTCTCCGTAAGTAGATATATCGGATTATGACAAATTATAATTGGTGTCCAATTCCATTCAACAGTTTCCAAATTTCCCCTCGTGGTTTTTCTAGCTGTACCTCATAAATTAGGGGCTATCAAACTCTCTTCATGTTTTCAAGAGCCCAAAAGGAATGCACTAAGATGAATAGGTGAATATTGACATGCAGAAAATGTTGGTAGAACATCATCATGACGTCATATAGGTACAGTTTTTTCGGTTTTGGTTTGTGGCCTGCTGGAACCACTTTTCAGGTGTGGGGTATTAATCCCTTCAGTTGAGTTTTGTAAATATCACGAAGTTAGTAACCCCCTCATATTTACAAGAATATTTCAAAAACAATTATAACTATCTTTACAATATACTAAATGATGATAATAACGCTTCCAACACCAAATGCAGAATGTTGTGTGGTGAAATCGAGTCGATAACACTTCTACAGGGTTAAGACAAGTTTCTAGAAATATGATAAAGTATAATTGAACATGCTCACCAATACTGGTTTGTTCATTTACGTCAGGATCTCCGATTGTGTTAATCATTTCAAAACTGCCTGTGTTATCGCTCATTTCTGGTTCAGAGCCTAACAAAAACCAAATAACAACATTGAACTCCATGCTGTGAACGAAATATCAAAAGCAACAACAACCATGAGCAATAGCAAATGATAGGAGAAACGAACACGACTACGTGAGATTCCACAATCATTCTCCATGTCATGTGGAAAAAAATTAAAATACCAACTGAATAGATGTCACACTAAATAATAATTCTGAAATTCTGAAAATAGGCATCCTCATTCTCAGCCTTACCATTATTGCAGTGAGGAGAAACCTATTCACAAATTATTGTAAAGAAAGCTGGTACGCAGTTTAGTGCCATGTATTAGGTACTGTAAGAGCACCATGCAATCAATATCAGCAAATAGCTATTTAGAACGTCAACTAAAAATGCATGCAAATCAATATTCAACAGTGAAATAAATTAACAAGAAAATGAAAAAGAATATCTCGTCCCAAGTTGGGAAATCGGGTGTACTTATCAATCAAGTTGAATTTCTGACACAGTTTCTCCAATTATTATAGAGGAAGGCCATTAGAGGTCTGAAATTTTTCGATAGTGTGACCATACAGTGAGTGTGAAAAAACATAACAACAATAATTACAAAGAAAAGCGGATGAGGACAAAATCTAGATGAGATATGGAGCTCATTGTTTCAATATAAATAAATGATCAATGCTCAGTCAACGTTAATCTATAAATCTGTGCTGTACACCATCATCCTATCTTATGGAACATCTTGAACGTCATGACCTCTTCTTCAGAAAGGAAAAATATTTTATTATTACTAATAATTAAAACGAAGAGTTCCAGACATTCAAATCTTAGTTTGCAAAAAAAGGACCATCAAAGTTCGTGAAACTGTTTGCCGGATTCTCCAGAGGAACTCCCGTGTTCAAGGAAGTAGAACACAGCTGGAGTTCCCTCTTCCACTTCTTTCAATGGTTTTCCAGTAACGCCCCGATTCTCTAACGCGACCATGCCTCGAATTATTATTTAATAATATCAGGATGAAAGGGGAAGGTGTAGGGAAAGGGGTAGGTGGAATACAAGACAGCAAAGGGATGAGGCAAGAGAGTAGAACAAAGGCCAGCCGAGGAGAAACAGGCCACTTATATCACAGGATCTCTACCTATCTAGGTGAGTAGTGTTTAATCATCTACTTGAGATAATTTATTGTAACGCATTTTAGAGCTGAAATAGTAAGAGACTATTTTATATAAGTGCTAGGAAAGTGCTAGAAAATTAGGTTGTTTGACCAACATTTGCAGCATTTTCCAACAGTTAAAATAAATGCATGCCTGTGGAAACGGGGCTTTAAGCTTGCTCCTAATACTAGGAAAAATAAGTAGTTAGAAGTGAAAATAAAAAAGTGTTTGCGGAATTTGGTATTTAACCAACGTTGAATAGTCAGTGCTCCCTTGAATTACAATTTTTTCGCGAGCTTCTCTAGTTTTTGGGAATTTCATTATAAGTCACTATACCTACTTGGTGGCCCCTCTCTGAATTGCCAAGAGAGAGAGTAGTCCCAGAGGGTTCAAGACCGTCTCTCCGAACAAGCCATATGTCAACATGTATCTACACCATCTTGAAAATTAGTAAGGCAAAATTCAAACATGAAAGAATGGTCATAAGTACTAGAGAATCATTCTCACCGTTCACAGGTGGAACGGTAGCAGGTTTTAGCTCATCTTCAAGCCCAGCCAGATCGTTCTGCTCTCGTGCAAGGAATTCTGCCGCTGGATCAACTTCCAGATCGTCAATATGATCGTTCATATCTTCCATGACTATGGTAGGTACCTGGAATTATAGCATGTCTGATAACAACAAAGAACCACAGTTGAATGACAAAAAATAACCACCTAGCAACCTGAATCATGGATTTTAAGAGATATTCGTCTACACAGGCACGAGGCACCTACTTCAAACGGATTCGGGCGAAGCCTAGCAAAACAACTGAAGCAATATCCACCAGACCTTAGACAGCGTCCTTTTGATAACAAAGTACCAGATTGTTCATGCACTATGTGAGCTGTAGAATGCACACTTGCGAGCGTAGTATATGCGGATTATACTAGTTATCACTGCCTATCGTTAGAAGTTACATTACACAGCTTGTCATGTAGTTGATTCATCTGCTGAAGTGCGGACAGCCTCTCAAATAGTTACAGAATACGTTAGCATCATATTAGGTAAAACTAGGTACTTATCTAGAAATAAAATATCATAATAACAACTTTGATAAGGACGTTTAACCTTCACAGGAATGAGAATTTGTGCACCGGCGATGGGCTTCTAAAATATTTTGATCAATTCAAACTGACACAAAAAAAACAGACGAGGTTGATTAACTGACAAAACCACAAGATATCAGGACCAGGCTACCTAATCCCCTAAACGATCAGTAAACGATTACACAAAGTTGAGGACGAGGAAGGTAGGTGTATCGTCGTCTTCTTCTTCTTCTTCTTTAGCTGATTCGGCCTCGGTCATACTAGTCACGATTTGTAGATGATTCATTTATTTGAATGTTATTTGTTGCGACGGTGAAGCTACATTTTTTCATGAGTTCTAGAAAGTCGGAAACGCTAAAGGGAAAGAGCAATTGTCATTTTAGATTTTGAAATGATGAGCAATAAATTGTTCATCAAATAATGTATGTCTCCAGGTTCTCGTCTATGCATAGGGGATGTCGGGGACGGTTTGGACAGTGCTAATATTTTTTTGTCCTTCATGGCTTAAATCCACTCAAAAAACACGATAAATAGAAGAAAAAGTTCATATGTATGACTATATCCTGTCAAGTAGGTATAGTTGCAGTTCACGTTTTTGTTTGGAGGTGCTCTGATGTAGGGATGGGATATCGATATCCGATAGTATCGAAATATCGATATCTAGCGTCCGATATCCGATATTCTGATATCGATATCAGCACTGGCGATAGTATCGATATATCGATATTCTGACAGCCGATCGAACCGCGAAGTTCTTCTTGTGGCCATCATTCCGTTTCCGTGCTGTTGTTGGCTAAAAAGTATCCGCGTTTTTGTGTTGTGTTGAGCCCCTGTTGAAATTGAAAAAAATAATAATCAAAATAAAAAATAATCAGAAGAATTTTTTTTTTTTAGAAAGGAATTTTGAACAAAAAGGCTTTAGGTAGGTATCAACACTAGAGGTCACTACTTTGAACCACTTCGTATTTCCAAGTCCTTCGTATTTATTCTACCATGGAATCACCTACACCTACTTTGTCCACGGTAAATTATTGACCAGTAGGTATCTAGGTAGGAACTGCAAGTGCAAAAATGTTCGGAGAAAAGGAAATAAAATTAAAATAAGTAGGTAAAATTAAAATAAACGAAGTAGGAGTTTTTATAACCGATATCGATATATATCGGTTGATATCGATATTATGAAGCCGATATCTACCTGGTATCGATACCACTCTTCCGATGTCAATATCGATACCAATATCGATATCGAGCCCTCGATATCCCATCCCTACTCTGATGTCATGGTAGTGCAGCCTTTTCTTCGCCTCGACGAATCCGGTCCCTAGTGGAGGCGAGCGTAAGCTTGTATCCTTGTAGTAATCATCACGAGCGCTGCTAGTGCATCACAAGACCTCCACGCTCCCCCTCACCGTCATTCCTCACGGTATCCACGTTTCAATGGCTTTTTCTCGTTCTTGTTTTTCTCCGCGATCCAACATTTTGATATGTGATCTTGTGCCTTGCCTAGTATTATTTACTTTATTACTTTTCATTTCGCGTCGTTCTGTATTATAATTTTTATCGTCTTCACCATTCCTAATGTAGTACCTAGATAGTTCTGTGAAGTAGTTTTCCACTGCTTGCCTCCACGAATGTGTCGTGTCAAGTGGTGCAAATATCTAACCCCTTTTTTTAGTGTACCTACATAACAAATTTCATAAGTATTTCAACTGTATTAATAAACTATCAATTTTAATAACCTGTATTAATTCAATTGGGTGCCTACCTACTCATTTTCGTTATTTACCTATTTGTTGGGTGTTGTAGTAATATAGCGGTTGACGCGGATTTGGCACGGCACACGGCATGGCACACGGCACGGCGCGGGCTAGACCAATCAGACGCTAGGAGGGGGCTCAGAGGGGGCTAAAGCCAGGGCGGGGGCTAAGAGGGGGGCTACAGCCAGGGCAGGGGCTAAGAGGGGGGCCAATCACAAGCTAAATAAATGACGAAGGGGGAGGGATGGGGAGGGGAGGGGGGTGATTCATGAAAATACGTCCAACGTTCTGGTGTTTAGAGAGAAAAATGTCATGTTGCTAGTTACTAAGGAGGCGTGGAATGTGTTGAAAAAAGAGGCCAAGTTTATAATACATTATTTAATGAATCGAGAAAAGACGCAGTACAATTTGTATCATTCGTCAGAGATAACGATAACTTTACAAACAGATAAAAGGAAGAAATTGTTGATCGACGAAAAAAATCCGTGGTGGCTGCAGTCTTCAAACTCGATCACATTACGGAAAAGGGAAGTGCTCAATTGTCGACAACTGACGTCCGAGGAAGCCATCCCTTTTCATCAAATCCGAAATATTTTACGAATATTTTATCTCTCTGTTTACGTAAAAAATTTTCAATTAAATATATTTCGTCATGACGGACTGGCTGTAGTTCTTCTTTATAAAATCTCCCTTTGATGATTCGAAGATTTTTATCTCTCAACGTATAAGTGTACGGAACCGTGCAATGAATAGCTTGTATATGAAAAATTTCGGGGGACCAGTTGACCATGTATCCTTTTGAAAATGTTGTTTTCTCTTTAGATATTCTCACGGGATCGTCAAGTGCGAAGTGGGGTTTAGAAGTCTGAGGCGTCCTCGTAAAAAACTCGTTCAAAATGTATTTTTCGTTGGTCGAGTCGACTTCCGACGGCTTACGTTTTATTTTAGAATGAATAGTGTTATTTAAGTGGCCAGCAACCGAGGAAGTATGTCTACGAATTTATATTTTCCTCTACCGTGAAACTCGGCCCAGATTTTGGTCTTTAAAGTACGATTAAACCTTTCGATAATTGAACATTTGATTTTGGAAAATGATCCGTAATGGTTAATTTTCCATTTTTTCATTAAATCACGAAAACGCGAATTGAAAAATTCGCGCCCGTTATCAGATTGGATGTTGACAGGTGTCCCTTTAGCCGCTAAAAGTACTTTTTCCATCGCTTTGGTGACGTCGACCGCATTTTTCCTTTTCACGGGCACCGCCCAAGCAAATTTAGAAAACGTATTGATCACCGTTAAAATGTATCGGTAACCATTATTAAACTTCGCGTAAGGGATCATCTCAACCAAATCTATTTGCCATAAATCATTAATGCCTCTGGGTAAAATCGATCTTCTGGGATGCTTGATACGGGATGGTTTTAACAGTTCCTTAATCACTTCTTTCTTTACCGATGTTGACACCATTGCTGTTGGTAACGGTCGAGGTCGTTGTTTTGTTCAAACTACCACTCAACTCGGCTATCAAGGTTGTTTTCAATTTAATCAGCTCTCCTCTCAGATATTTCAAGGTCACGGCATCTTGTTCTGAAACAGGGTCGGCAATGTGGACAATCTTGCGGTTTTTAGCATCATAGGCGTCAAGCAAGTTTCGATAAAATAACGTTTTAATCAAAACATACACCATTGTTGAGGTTCCATTAAGTTAATTATTTTCATGTAAGACTAACGTTGTCTACCTACTGTTGGAAAATATCCATCGATCGTAAATATTCTACAGGGGTTAAAGAATAAACGGAACATGAGAAACATGCTAATGAATACGTTCCTTGAAGAAAGACCCATTAATAAGTCATTATTACCCGCGTTTGTAAGCTGGTATACCACTAACCATGAACAATGAAAACTATCTCCTAATAAAGGTTCGTGATAAAGTTTCCTACGACATTAATCGATTAAGGAAAAAAAAATACCGATGGAAGATAACAAATCATTTCAAACTATTGTATGAGGTATATCAATAACGAAAAATATAATAATGAAAAATATAAAGTTTCCTAATAATAAAGTTTCCTAAAAATATAAAGTTTCCTATTTGCATGAAAATGTCAGTAATGGATGGGGTGAAGCAAAAGAACTATGAAAACAGTTCAATTTTCACTATTTATTCACATATTGGATGGCAAACATCTGTGGTGTAATGTTGAATATTCTGTATGTAGTTCATTACAATAAACGCACTGAACTATATTCCCGCATCTTTTGCGATTGAAGAATCCTCTAAGTGCCAAGTCCAAGGCTGGAGTTTCTCCCGACCATGATGATGATGTTTCAAATGTTTTGAAGCGTGGAAACGTCTACTGGTCAGGTTCCGTATAAAACCCCGCTACCTGAATCATGTCTAGTGGGGGCTGACTCGCAGTGTTGGCTCCGAAATCATGGACTCCACTCACAGCTGTCAAGTCTCTCATTTTATCCATAACACAGTTTATAGTTGGAAGCAGAGTGATCAAACTGGACGTGGCCTTTGCACTTAATGTGATAGTAGAAGGCTCAGTATGTAGGAGACGATCCAGCCAGTTTGGATGGTAACTTAGTATTAAATGCTGTTGCGGCGTACTACTCGCAGACATGTGTGTTCCATGAAAAAACGTAGCATCAATTTTACGATCTGCTTGCTGCAGCTTCTCACTGAACAGTTCCCAGTCATCAATACAAATGTAGAATGCCGCCCCACGAGGTCTTCTTATCACAATCACAATTTTAGTCAAGTCAGACAGACCAACGACCAACTGTAGATTTTTCGCGCTATCAATGTTGAATGTACTGGAGAGCATTAACGAGTCCATGATGATGACGATGGCGATTGTATACTAGTGGCTTACTCTTGCTGATCCGTATTTTTATAATCAACCATCCCCTCCCCATTGCTGGCAATAGCAAATTATTTTCTTATTTCTTAGCTTCATAGTGTTTATTTGCGTAAGATATCGTAACATAATCCCCCATTGCTGTCAATAGCAAATTATTTTCTTATTTCTTAGCTTCATAGTGTTTATTTGCGTAAGATATCGTAACATAATCTTGAGGTGAATTGGCCTCCCCGGTGCCAAGTAGACGATATGTTCCAAAATGTAGAGTTCGAGTTTTATCATTTCTTACGAAGGGGAGTGAGCCTAGTGTAACAACATCTGACGTATTTATTGGAGGTTTCACATTAATCAATCGTTTTTCATTAAAATCAACTACATTAGGCTTGGCTGATATAATATGATTTTTTTTTATTAGTTCCTCTAATGCTGAATCCAGTTCCTTTACAATTATTTCGCTCACCAACTCGTTCAAAATATTTGACTCCGTAGAGCGAGGAGACAATTTCATGGGTTGAGATCCAAATCTGCTGATCGCTGACATGATAATGGTTATCAAGTGATTATGTTCAACTATTTTAATTCTTCAATTAAGGAAAATATTTCAGGGTCGTGAGAAGTATTTCCTGCTTGTTTTGAAGCAAGCAACAGACGTAGGCGATCGACTAATTCGTTAGGATCATCAAAGTAGACGTATCGTGGTCGTTCATTCACTACTCGAATAAATCCTTTTCCAGTCTTTTTAATTGCAAGTAAGTCCTTTAGTAGAGACTTATACTTGTGCCCGCTTACATTGTACGGTCTCAATCTTGAATAACCCTGTCGAGCAACATCACTGTGTAAGATCAAATCTCTGTAGTTTGCACGATCAATGGCGGTGTATGTATCTGGATCTGGCACCTTTAGGAAAAGTAAATTGAGTAATCCTTCAGTTATTGAGTGTTTCACTTTATCATCCAAGTAGATATAGTCACGATCAAGATGTAGCTCCCGGTTCCCTAAACTGAGAGTACCGTTTGCATTAACTTTGGGTCCATATATATAGTATCCAAATCCAAGCCCTTCTTGTCTCCTGTTATTAGAGCGAGTAAGAAAGGTCTGGCAAATGAGTGAAATTGACGAAATTGTGTCTCAATTTCCCTCTCCCCCTCCGGGGTTTTACTAGCTTCCTTCAACGCATTTCTAATTAGTGTATCCCTTCTTGGTGTACTTGTAGGTGGGGGTGTTGATGATACATTTTGTTGAATGGAGGGATTAGAAAAATTAATTTGAGATCCATCTTCTTCCGTTTTGATATAACCCCCCTCCGTTTCAGGCAAACTATCTTCTTCTTCTGTTTCCATTTCTTCATTTTCTATAGCATTCTCAATCGGCGGCTGAGGAGATATCTTTTTACGTTTAATGCGCTTACGTTTCACCAAGAAACGTGGGCGGATATTGGTGCTGGCGATGGTTGGTGCAGGTGGATTAACCGTAGTAGGAGGGTGAACAACCTCTTTAAACGGATCTTTCAAAGGATGTAAAGCCATGTTCGTTTCAATTTTCCCCTGTTTCAGCAGTTTATATTTTTCCTTTACCGCTTTTTGCGCTTTTACTAGACGGGCTGTGACATGTTTCACCTCCTCTAATTTCATTTTGACTGATCTACTAAATTGCTCCTGGGTAACATATATACATCAAATCCCATTCGATAGCGGCCATCATTCATGGCTCTGTCCAGGTCTACTAATAAAAAGCTATTTTTCGCCCAACACTGGGAACACATAGTTTTAAATTGTATAAAATATAAATCCCCCTGTATATGATCGTCATAAATATGACGTAAATTCAGTATATCCATTTTGAAAAGCGCAATCATAGTAAGGTTGATCCTAATCAAATTTTTAGGCACTAAAACGTAACTATGTGTACAGAAAAATATGTCGAGTGCAAAATGACGAGACATGGCGAAATATTCTCTCAAAATCTTATAGTCTTCCGTTATAATATCATCGAATATTACGATAGAATGAGGTTTTATTGCATCTGGTCTCAATAGTTCTACTTGACCATCCTCTGTTGAAGAACCATAAGCGTAATATCCAATGGCAGGTGCAAGGGGCTCCAAAACTCTTCTTAAAAATTGATACTTTTCCTGATTCAACGTTCGTGAAAACAAGTAGACGTTTTCAAACCTCAATCCATTTGGATGCAATAACAAAGAAAGAATGGTGCACGATTTTCCAGAGCCGGATGGCCCGCAAATAAGTCCTCTTATCGGATTTTTCCCAAACAATGAACCATGGGGTAAATAAGATTCATCACTATAACCCATTTCTTGTTTTTCCTTTTCGGCTTCATCGCTAATCTTCAGCCTTACATGTTGCTTCAAGAACCGCATTTTCTCAACTAACTTCATTATTTTACAACACTCACATAAATAGGGAAGGTAAAAGAAAGAATGAACCAGTTCAATTATTAATTTCGTAAATATATGTATTACATGTTTAATATAAATACATTAGTTACGTTAATATAAATTACATTCCACGTCGAACAATGCCGGATAATGGCAAATAATTAATGATTGTATCTTGGAGCATCAAACAGTAGGCAGTGGTATTGGCCGGTATTTCTTCCTTAACTTCAAAATCTATGCGAATGTGCACTACATTGTTCCCAGTACTTGATTCAACCTGATGACTGCAATCGATCACAACGATTGGGGCAAGGTTTATGAATTCATCGTAAGTTAACATTGGCTCAGACCAATCCTTGGAGTAATATGATCGTTGAAAATCTGCGTACATTTGATACAGTATTGGCACACGTTTAGAGGAGAAATCAAGATTCATCATGCTGTAAGGAAATATCTGGGATCCGATATGAAGTCGAAAGTTCGTCAATTTACAATGATTGAAAAGTGTTACATTTTTTTCAACATTTTTCAGTAAATTAGTTTTTAATCCAAAGATGATGTATCTAGGCTTTTCAACATCGGTACTACTTTTCAATGTCCATGAAATCGCCTTGTTCGTTGGTAAGGTTGGGTAGACGGTCAAGTTCCAACTTCGGAATCCCATAGTAATAGGCTCATCTTTTTCAAGTATCGATAGTAATTCTAGTTTTTCACTATCGGAAGGCGTCACGTACGGGATATACCATACTATCTTTTTGATGGAAAGTTCAGGTGGGCCGGTTGAGGGAGTGCCAGTTGCCGCTGGCAAGCGTGGAATAATCATGTTAGCATCCGATGCCGATCTGTTGAGTACGAGTTCCATCCGAACATTTACCAAGACTTGTTGATAATCTTCAGCATAACCCATCAATGTGTTTAGTGGTACGCATGCTGAAAATGTTCCACTGTCAGAATCCACACACGGGTTCATTGCTGAAGTGGTAGATGGCATCATCCATCCAGCCTGATGAAGTCCGTTCACAGTCGATTTACTGAAGCTTGCGTACGCCTTCATGTTGGATGTTATGCCGGGGTAGTTAGTTTTATCCACGAGTTCACCATTTACAAACAGCTTAATCTCATCAAAAGCGTGAGCGATCGCGTTCGGAGCCAAAGTGTACCGATCATATGCTGATAATGAGCCTTCTACATACAAATAACTTTTGGATGGTAGTGTATATTCACCTGGTTGTGAAAACGGAATTATAATCTCATCCGATGGATTGTACCTAGCTGATGCATATGGCTCATGTGGGCGATATTCCAACTTGGTCAATCTCTCATCAAAATCGAGTTTTCTGTCTACGTCCAACATGTTGATGTTGCGCTGGATTGACGTTATATCCCAAACTTTTCAGAAAGTAATATGATGTTAGTTGATGTCCTCTCCGATTGTAGGTATCAGGTGAACTGAGACTATTTTCAGCAGTCAGGTCCTTTTTATGTAGGCATTGATGATGACGACGGTGAAAGATCAACATGCTGTAAAGTAATAAATGGTAGAACGTTACAACCTCTGCTTTTATACTGACCGTCTTCTGAAATGAAGTCGAATCGATATTATCTCATCTCCAAAGTTGATCAGGTTTCCATCTTGATCGATTATTTTTACGGTAATTTCCTCAAGTTTATCACCAAGCACAGAATGATATGTTACAGATTGCGGGTTTTCTACCATTTTATAACCAGGTGCTACATTTGGAGTGAACTGATAGATGACGTGTGTTGGTGTTCCATTACGAATATCGCCTTGACAAAAAGACGCAGATATACCAATATTTAGTACGTTGAACACATGTACAATACCCTCTGACCAATTCCATTTGTCGCTTGGTAAGTCGTCTTCTGACTTGAATCCCAGTAGTTCTGAAAATGAATCTTCATGATTGAAATCGATGCGTTTGGTGCATTTTATACCGCAACGTTGGGTGTTCAAGTTAACAAGCATTCCAAAATCGATATCTAGCTTTTTCAGTTCACTTTTCAACAGATGACGTAGGTCTGCCAACTCCTATGTCCCAGTAGGAACTTTGAATATAACACCAGGATATAGGGCATATTGTTTCCCCGATGGCAATTCCATTCCGTCAACATGTTTCTTCAAGCTTACAGACCATGTTCTTTTCAGCGCCAGATCTGCTGTATAAGAAGTGCTGGATGAAGCATGTAAGACTCTACCCTTATTGAACCCTAAAGGTATCAATACAGAGTCATCACTAGTGTTGAAAAGTGTTCGGGCAGTTCTAATTATTGCATGATGGTCCGTTATCGTGACTTGCATATCCGGGAGTGCATTTTGAAATATATCGGCGGCGTCGAAAAATTTCCCACTGTTGTCATGTATTGGTATGCCATTATCATCGATCAAATGATATCAAGCCGGCCTCCCAGTCGGATGAGTCGAGTTGAATTGGTGGAAAAAAGTCCGCATGCAACTCACTTTTTCCTCGTTCAGTGAGTGTTATTGTGAAGGAAGCCATTGATGAAGTGATGTTAACCTCACTTGTGCAATATCTTCTTATAATACTCCGAGATCGTCAAAAGAAATAAGAAACTCAAATGACCACAAATTACGGTTTCTTTTCTAGCGGTGTTATATAAAATAGTTCTGTGAACTCCAAAATACACTTTCCATTCGATCGGAGGTTCTAAATTACCATAACTATCGAAATAGTAAACCTTGTTTCCATCGAGCCAATACGCTGTCCAATGAGTTCCACCCGAACCATCATCACTACTAGCCATATTAATGATGGCGCATTCAATCTGTTGAGGGCCGGTGTGTGGAATATTATTTCTCATTCGTGCTCCAATAAAACCAATAATGTTTGCACTTTTGCACATGCGCTCCAAATCTATGTTTGTGAGTGGTCGATTTGGAAGCGCAATGGTTAGTTTTTTGAACTCATTTTCACCTTTAAACCTTTTCCCGTTTGCCTGTAGGGTCTAATATATAGAGCTTCTCCTTTCACGTTCCCACTAACGTTACCAAATTTGTATGGTCTGATGTAAAGTCCTTGTCCAGATTTACGAGCTTCTTCTTCTTCCATTCTCTTGTTATGTCTTATTGTTTCATTTAAATCCTCATGAGATCGTTTAGCATCAATCACGGTTTTGGCTACTGCGGCCCCTCCCCCAACCAGGCTTCCCACAGCAGTGAGGAAAGGGAGGGCAGCTAACAAAGCTGGTAGGAAGCCCCCTTTAACTTTTGGTTTACGTTGTTTGTTAGATACTTACATTTTTCCATCTATCAACACCTGCCTTATTCTTCTTCTTATTCGCTGATTTGAGGGCTGATCCCTTGGATGGTTTTTTGCGAGTTTTTAGCTTCATCGCATTCATAACTAACCAAGAAGCGACGCGTTCAGAGAGTGGTAATTGCTTGTTTCTCGCCAAATCCCAAGCACCCCACTCAAGTTGCTTATCGGTGGTGTACCTTTGACTGTCGTCCTGTGTAGTGTTATATATACGCTCGTGCTTATAACAGAGGTTATCTAAGCCAGATATTCCTCGCTGACCGAGATTATGACGCTCCTCAAAGCGAGTTCCTGGACCACAATACTGATATCCCCCTGGGAGGTGTAATTCTACAGGTAGAGCGTCTATCAAACGATTTATGATGCCACGTCCTCTTTGTTTCGCCTTCACTTTCATAATGATTAGTGAATGGGATGTCGGCTTCTTTATATACCTACCACTTTAAACAAGTTCACTTTCAGCAATCCATGAATTGTGACTCCCGTCGAACGCCTTCACCAACCCACCAGTGGCGCTGCGACGGTTCGCGTAGGCGCGGTTCTGTTCTCAACCAAAAACCGTCATTGACTCACCTTTTCAGCTGAGTTTGACCATGGAAGAAGAGTCTCTCTTCTTCCAAGGTTTGACGTTCAGTGTGTCAATTGTCTCTCGACACCACGGGCGTCAGTTTTGGTATCTAGGTACGGAGCACTGCGAATTTTATGGTTACCTAGCTACCAAATTCGACAAATTATTATTATATTTTCTGAATTATTATGTATAGTCATAAAGTATCTTGTTCAGTTTATTGATAAGTACCTCCCAAGATGAAGAGGTAATTACTACGTAATATCGTTGTAATTTAAAAATTTTTAATGCCCTATCACGATTCTCCTATTGTATTTTTCCTATTTTATTGTACCTACCTACCTACCATGTTCATAGGTAGATTTTTTTTGTGATTCATCAACAGAGACAGGTTTTATTATTTAAATGCTTACCTACTCCCCTGTAATTTAATACATAGGTAGTTCAACACAATTTTTGCAGTAAAAATAAATAGCAACATAAAAATGTATAAAAATAGCAATAATAACCATAATTTAAAAAATGCAGGGCATCCATGAAGTCCAAATCGTAAACGAGTGCCATTTCATTGAGCCCACTACTCGTAGAATCAATAATGTGCTTTGGGGAACGCAATCCATCACTGAGTGAGTAAGTGAACGTAATGAACGTGTGAACGGGTTCAAAAAACCTTGTCTCTGGGGGGAGTGTCCGTTTGGGATTCGAAAAAATGATTATTTTGAAGAAACGTTTCCCTGTTTGGCTACCTACCTACTTGTCCTATTCATTTTGTCGTTAAATTATTTCGAATCTTCCAACTTCATCCAAGAAATATTCTTTTTCAACACTTGTGTCGAACCCCGTCTAATAATTTTACCGAGTAAGGCAGCCGGTTAACCACAGACGGCGTCGTTTCCGGGGGCCTCCGTTATCAGTTTCTCTGTTCTCGAAAACCTGACTCCCAGACCTTGCCACTCTAAAATAAAATTATTTCTCGTCGGGCCCGTTACACATATGAATTCCCCTCCCCTCCCCACCCCTCCCCCTTCGCCATTTATTTAGCTTGTGATTGGCCCCCCTCTTAGCCCCTGCCCTGGCTGTAGCCCCCCTCTTAGCCCCCGCCCTGGCTGTAGCCCCCTCTGAGCCCCCTCCTAGCGTCTGATTGGTCTAGCCCGTGCCGTGCCGTGTGCCGTGCCAAATCCGCGTCAACCGCTATATTACTACAACAGTTGGGTAACTACTTTATTTATTTATCTAACTTTTATTATGCTTCAGACTAGGTAGGTACTAATTTTTTTTCATTTCACGAATATTTGTCTACATCAACTCCTATGAATAGAAGAAGTTACGAAATCAAGCAGTGTTAGGTAAAGCAAAACAGAAACATAACACCCCATGGTAAATAGAACATTAAAATAGCCTCAAAAAATATAATTTTGATATGACAAAAATAGGTCAGGTTGTCTGTCTGGAGTGGTGTTGTGGGGGGGGGGGGGGGGGGGGGAATGTCAGGCACACCGCGCTCTATTGATGCAGGCATGCACTGTGGATAGTTCCACTCGCCACCGTTAGGTTGCTCTGAAAAATTCTCAGCACACCATTTTACTTGGAGTGAAGTTTCCTGATAAAACCACAACTGACTGATAACTGATGTAACTTATGACAGGTAGGCATCCTGACAAACTTGAAATCGCGACTTCTTCGACTAATAATACCAACTATAAGTGATATTGAAAGTGATTGCATTGTTGCCAGCCGTTTCTGGGATGATGAATCTTGGTTATCACTGATGATATAAAAACGCTGCAAAGTCCTTGACTAGTCTCGGTCTCTATAGTCCTGAAGGTTCCAAACCAGTTACCTGACTGCCACATCAGTCCTCGGATTTTCACAACAGGCTTGTTCTGACAGACAGTCCTGGACCAGTCCAGGATGGAACTGCGTTTTGAAGAAGAGAGGATAGAACAGGTTTTAATTCCGGAAGAGTCCCTACTTTTTTGTGCCACATAGGTATCTTCAGTATTTTCATAACTTGTCAAATTTCGGGATGGTTAAAAAAACGTAGCTGTGTAGTGCAGCTGTATGTATACATTTTTGTGAAGATTCATTTTAAAATAGCTGTAGAGCGTCTAGCGTCTAGCATTACAATTTTTTTAAACCCCTTTAGTTATTTGTGCCAGTAGAATTTGCAGCGTTTATCGTTATGATGGGAAACTTGATTCAGGGATATTCAAGTGCTCACTATAAGATCAGTTGTTGAAGGATATGGTGATTGAAATACAAAAGCTTGGGTAGTTATGTAAACATAATACTATAATGTATGAATTCAAGTAGCTAGTAGAGATGCCAATCTGTCCCTAACAGAACGGCCACTACGGCCAGTGACGTCTTCTGGATAAGATTCCATGGATTCATCTTCATCAGGATTGACTTCAGTGCCTTCCTCGGGGAAATCATCGTCCAACGCTGTAAAATGTGGAAATGGTCAGAGTCAGTTGGGGTTGGATTTCGATACCTACACATCAGCAAGGCATTGTGAAAGAAATAAGCTGTTAACATACCTGCATAAGTGGTAAACAATACTACCCTTTCAGAATTAGATCAGGCTCTTCGTTTTGACACCGACTCTTTCAGGTAAGTAGGTAGGTGATGTACGCACCATGCAAAAAGTAGAGGTTGACAAAAGTAAATAACTTGCTCGACAATCGTACGAGGAAGACAGCTTACCGTCCAGTCAACTCATCAGCTATTCTCACCTGCTCACATGAAAATGAACAACAAATTTTCTTCATCGTATGCAGAATGCAGGAACAACTTCTTACAGATAGTTTTCATTTTTCTTAACTGGCTGGAGTAAATCCAAATCATCATTCGATGATACCTCGAAAGGAGTGACAGATAAACAGACAAACCGTCACGGGATAAACTCATGGCGCGAAGTATTAAAATTCAAGTGTCACGCACACAGAACGAACAACGACATGAAAGAGGAAAGACGGTGCAATGAGAAATGTTTGATTGGCTCACGCGGGCGAGCGGTAGTGGGGGGCGAGCAGTCAGAAAGGAGTCTTTAGTCTTTAGTCTTTATTGATAGGTGTACAGAGGACCTGGGTCCCACCTAGCGTACACAATGGCAAAATTAATTGGTAATTGGCGTACAAGATTAGTAGTAAAAATTTGTATTATTGAGAGAAAATTAAATCGAAAATGAGAGCAGGAAAATGAAGGAAAGGTTAGAGGAATGAAGAAAAGGTTAGAGGAATGAAGAAAAAAAAAATGAAGAAGAAAAGGTTAGTGGAACAAAGAAAAAATGAAGAAGAGAAGGGTAGAGGAATGAAGAAGAAAAAAATGAAGAAGAAAAATGAAGAAAAGGTTAGAGGAATGAAGAAAAAATGAAGAAGAGAAGGGTAGAGGAACGAAGAAGAGAAAGAGAGAAGAAAGATAATATGAATGGCTGCTACACCCCCGTAAAATGGGCCATACACCGTCTCCTGAACGACGAACAGGTGGGTGACTCCTTAACAGCCCTGGGGAGGGCATTCCAAAGCCGTACACCACTCACCCCGATAGAAGCCTCCAAAGACGAGGAGTGTTGTGGCATCAAGAGACCCAAGGATCTAACTGATCTAGTTTGGGCAAACATACCCTTGAGATACTCAGGATGAGCCCCCTTTATATATTTGAAAATAAAACACAGTAGATTTACTTTCATCAAATCACTGATGCCACAGCCAATAAAAGAGTTATAGTAGGGACTTATGTGCTCCTATTTTCCCATGTGGAGTACATGGGAAAATCCGCGGACTGATCTGACTGTCTTCGAACCGCCCGACAAACACCGCGAACAGAATCATATGGATGCTATAGAGTCCGAAACCAGTCCGCAAGACCCCCGCGAACGCCAAATGATGGACCTAACGGTTTGAACTTTGAAAACAGTCAGATGGCCACCGCGACAAACCTGATATCGACGTGACGTCATGATCGGCCAGCAAGAGGTTAGTAACAGCATAAACTGGCACATCCGCCATCAAGTTACAACGTCAGCTTTGGGCGAATGAGTTTCTATTAGGAAACGAATGAATTTCACTCAGATCTTTCTGTTATGTGAGGTACAAGCACGACGCTCATAATGCGCAATGTACTAGGTACTTTGCGCATGGCAACAGGAATGGAGTTATTTGGCCTGCCGTAAATTGTAAACTCATTCAAGTGATAACAGGAAAACATTGAAAAAATAGAGCAAAGCAGAGGACTCTCATGCCCTTAGAACCCCTGATCCTTCACAACGATAGAAAACGACGAAATAGTCTGCAGAGTAGATACCCCTCGTCGAAAAATAAACACCTACGCAAAAAAGGAAGTGGGCTGACTGACAAGAGATCAGTTAGCAGCAATAATTGCTTCCTCCGACTGATGATTCTGTAGATAATACTGTAGATTCAGTAATTTCCGAAGTATTCTAGATTCTGCTATTTGCCTAGCAGTCCTGACACACACAAAAAAAAAGCTATCTAAGGATTTATCCGATCTTACCAGAAGCCTTGATGTAAAAAAAATCTTAAGCCTTGGTGCCAAAAATCAAAAGCTTTATAAGCCTTGATGTCAAAAAATCATAAGCCTTTATGTCGAAAAATCACGCGTTTTAAGGGCTTTTTAGCTGCTTCAGTGTGAAGAAATCGCACCCAAGCACTAGATGGGTCATTCTCATTTGGAATGCACATTTCGTGTCCTCACTCTTATACAAATCCCACATTCAGGCTTATCCCGGTTTCCTGATTTTTTCCTTATCTACCAATCCTATCTGACACAAAAAACTAAAAAAAAAACATCAATCATACGTCTATTCTGGGATTCATTGCCCTTAGAATGAACAAAAGTATGGTAAAACCTCATGTGTGTTACCGTACACAGTGACCAGGCACCCTCTTCTTCAATTATCGTTTAGCAACAGCATGAATTTAATGGGAGGGAGGGTTTTTATAGTAGGGTTGAACATTGGGTTTCAGATTTTTGAAGGCTCGGGCTCGCAAGACATTCTCTATTGTTGTGACGTCATTACAAAGAAGTGTCCACCGCTTTTCAGGATAACTTACCCTTATGTGTGTTACCGTTGTTTTGTTGGCAACAGTGAAGTCATTTTTGGCGGTAAGCTCTCCCTTATCACTGAAGGAGGTCCATAATCAGTGTTCTTGTAATCATGGAAGAAGAGCTCTTCTTCCATGTTGTAATCCTGCAGTGGAAGCTGGTTGGGGGGATTTTACAAACAGTTTCTCCAAAAACCATGGTGAGTATTTTTATTCTTCCTCATGTATGTTACCTAAGGTGTAACCTTAACGATCAATACTTCAGTTTTTCAATTATTTTCCTCCAATCATAGTGGTATGCATGTTTCATTTGATGTGTGAGTAGGCCTCCTAGCTCGTTTAGGTTAGCTACAAAGTCGCTTTGAAGTAAGATTCTCATGTGTGTTACCAGTGCTGAAGTAACACACATGAGCTCCTTATAACACACATGAGGTTCTCACTGACAATTTTGGAAAGTCCGATTTACTTCGAATTTCACATTAGTGGGTCATTGTTTTGGTAAATTTGAGTTATGTTTGGAACTGGCAATGCCCATTGAACGAATTCTCATGATTCATATATTTCCAGGCGCCACTGACGGCTGCAGAAAAACAGAGAAGGTAGGTACAGGGAAAAGAGGAAGTTGGATCCCGCCTGTAAGGCTGCGTACAGAGGTAAAGAGAAAGGAAGTGAAGGATATGACACCACGAGAACATCACCGCATGAAAAAATGGGACAAGAACCGATGTGACCGGGAGAAGTCCACTCGGGCAATTCCAACTCCACCTAACTCGCCTATTCCACTGCCGCCTCAACTCGATGGGAATGCTCGAAGAGGGAGAAGAACCATTCTGAAGCAACGCTCGGAAGTTGTTAGGGAAAGAAAAACAAGTTTCTCTGAAAACTACAACTGCAAGCTTGCTGAGGAAATTCAAAGCTTCCACTTCGGTACAAGCCGAAACCAAGTCACCCTGCACACCAGAGTTCTGTATCTGTCGGGTTCAGAAATAATTCCCTTCTGCTCAGTTTCTCCCAGCTTGGCTCATGGACCCACGCCATTTGGGCTCATTTGGATCCCATTTTGAAATTCATCAGAGAAAAACACCCTTCAATGGCCACCTTGCACTTCTACTCTGACGGTCCTGCAACTCAGTACCAACGGTATACGAAGGTAGTATTGTTTACCACGTATGCAGGTAAACATTTTTCTTTCACAATGCCTTGCTGATGTGTAGGTATAGAAATCCAACCCCAACTGACTCTGACCATTTCCACATTTTACAGCGTTGGACGATGATTTCCCCGAGGAAGGCACTGAAGTCTATCCTGATGAAGATGAATCCATGGAATCTTATCCAGAAGACGTCACTGGCCGTGGGCAGGATTTAGCCAAGGGGGGGGGGGGGGCACCCCCAAGAGCTCATTTTGCTCAGCTCATGAGCTCATACAGCTCATTTTGAAGCACAATGTGGTGGCGGTTCTTGGAACTAAACCCGGGACATTTACCCTTAAGCTATAAACATACGGGAAAATGTCATGGGTTTAGTTCCAATAACCGCCACCACGTGCTTCAAAATGAGCCAATCCAATATTCGATTTATCTCTTGAATGGGTCAACCGATTTTCAATCTGTAAAGTGTTCTGTAATCGTTATGAGCAACCTCAAGTGGCGACATTCAGTTTTGAATTTTAAAATTTTTTTTCATGGAGTGTTCCACATTATTTTACTTAATTTCAATTTTTTCAAAAAAAAGCAATAGAACTTTCCAAATCCGTTTTCAGATTGAAGATCGGATCATTAGACCGAACCTTCTACATCTATTTCTTCAACTACAAGATCTGCTTAGTAGAAATTGTCGGCTGCTGGATCAAATCGGGGTATAGCCAAATTTTGGCTGAATCCTGTCAGGGTACTTAAGGTTGGTTTTTAGCGTCTCACTGGTATCTAGTTTTCTTAGTATGGTTTCATGACTAAATTACTATTTTCTAAGCTTTGCGACTGTAATTTCCATAATAAGCCATTCAATACCTAATGATTTGCAGTGTTCTCATAATCTACCAAACCGTATGAAGTAAATAAACTGACCACAAAATGAAGGAAGACCAAGAAAAGCTTCAGGCAAAATTGTACTCCATAATGTATTATACTGTCACAACGCTATTATCAGGTTGAAGATTCACAGCTGACGCCTATGGAAATATCAATGACAACGACTGACGATAACAAATATCTCGAGCGTGTGCGAGAGGTGCAATCGCGCATAATTAGTAAATAGATTTAACTAATGGGCCAAATAACATGTTGGAATAATAGACAATGTAAAGAGTATTACTGTTCAAACCCCCGAAACGGGAAGGCATTTGATGAGGCAAATGTTATTTTACTTTCTAAAATATATACAAGTGGCACTATCCCCTGTACTAGAAAAGTCACTATTTAGTCAAATGACACTAGTAACTGGGCAGAAAGTTATATGGCATTAGTGGCCAATCGTTTACTGGGGGTACCTAAACAAATCAACAGGGGGAGGAGAGGGTCATTCACGAGTAGTTAGAGGGGCTGCTCTAGATTACCAAATTGGTCCCGAATGGCACGCTAAAACTATTAGATACCTATATAACGGGAAAAATCCCAGCAAGTATAATGAAGAAAATCGCAGAAGAAAACGTAGGAATGCTGCGAGTAGGCGAGCTCTTTTTATTGGTGGGGAAAATAAGAGTAAAAATCAATTTTCTAAAAAATTAAAGGGTGCTCCAGAAGATTACGGCCCAAATTCCATTCAATCATACATTTGTACTTCGCAATTTTCTTAGTTACCATGAACCGAAATTAATGAAATTTGCTTTATAGGTCCCGTTTGGGGTCTAGTTGGTTCGCGAAGCTCGGCGTTACTGTCAGTCATCCCTAAGGGGTGAAGAATAGGGGTTGAAATTTTCAGAACGCCGTAGCATGAAAACTTCAATAGTGGGTATGGTTTTTTACGTTTTTAAAATGATCATGAACTAAAGCATTTTTTGAGACCACGCGCAGCATTGTACGACCAGCCGTTCGTTTTCACCAAAAAGGTTCGTCAACATGATCGTGAATCAAACTGTATAAATACGGGCCAGATATCATCACTAGTATAGGGAGCACCTGATTATAATCACGGATGGCTGTATGAAGTCGAGTTGGTTGTTCTGTGATATTATTCCATTTGAAAAACGCTGCAAATTCCTTGTCATATGGGTTTATTATTCTATTGGACATACCTGCAGAAATGTTGGCTGTTCGTTTATTGTTTCTTTCATGTGAAATAACTGAAATAGCTATTTCTGATGGTTTCCACCAATTTTGGCCCCAAAAACCCGAACTAGGTAGCATATTTTTATTTTTTATTTTATTTTTTTTAAGTTATCTTTGATCATTGGTAGTGCCATTGATTCACATGCTGACACTTTCGGTATATTATTCCGAGAATAATACACCTATGTATTCGCTCAGCAAAAAATTTTTATAACACAGGCTCAACATTTTGCTTCCGAGTCTGCGAAGCAGCGGAAGCCTTGTGTTCACTTTCGTGAGCCAAAAAATTTTTGTCTTCAGAAATCAAAATTTCCACTTGCATTTTGCGTTTCAAAGCCTACTGAACAAATTTGGTTCCGTGTCTGTCGGTCTGTGAGTCTGTCCGCATTTCCTTGTTACAGCCATAACTTTCACGATTTTGAATTGATTCAGCTCAAATTTTGAGGGATGGTGCGGATAAGGCCCCTTGAGGTCCCATACAAATTTCAACATGATTGATCCAGCGGTACGCCCTGCGCATGCGCTAACGTTAAATTCAACAAACACGCATAACTTTCACAATTTTGATTCAATTTCGCTCAAATTTTCAAGGGTTGTTTGGACAAGGCCTAGTGAGTTCCAGTATGAATTTCAGCATGATCGGACCCTCGGTGCGCTCTGCGCATGCGCTGGCGTGAAATAGATTCAATTTCCTTGTTACAGCCGTAGTAACCAAAGATTTCACCCAATTTCAATGTAATTCTCAGGGATTAAGCGGGTAGGGCCCATTGAGGTCCCATATAAATTTCAACATGATAGAGCCAGCGGTTCGCCCTGCGCATGCGCTCTGTCTGTCTGTCTGTCCTTCTATGCACGGCCAAACGGCTCGACGGATATCGACCAAATTTGGCACGAATATCCAGTAGGCTCCCAAGTTGTGCAACGTCGCATTTTTAATTCCCTGACCATAGCGGAACTATGGTCGACCATGGTCAACTCCTGAATGGCTTGACGGATATCGACCAAATTTGGCACGAATATCCAGTAGGCTCCCAAGTTGTGCAACGTCGCATTTTTAATTCCCTGACCATAGCGGAACTATGGTCGACCATGGTCAACTTCGTTAATTGAAATGGTAACCCCTATTTTTTATCGCGTATTCGTAATCTACGTGAAATTCTATCTACGATCGACCCTTCGGACTACCCCCGTGGTCGACCTTAGCGCATCCATGGGCCCCTCCATGGTCGAATCCCGAATTGCTCAACGGATATCGACCAAATTTGGCACCAATATCCGGTAGCCTCCCAAGTTGAACGTAGGCGCATTTTTAATTCCCTGACCATAGCGGAAATATGGTCGACCATGGTCAACTCCTGAATGGCTTGACGGATTTTGATAAAATTGGGCACAAATACCCGGTAGGCTATGGGATTTTTCCGTCGTTTGTTGGTTCCACGATACTGCGTACAGCGAATCTCGGATAGCGAGCGGTCAGGCTAGTTATGTATAATGGACGTAATGTATTATGGAAGTCATGTTATGTATAATATGTATATTTCATGTAATGTTATGTAATGTTATGTTATGTAATGTAATGTTATGTAATATGTTTATTTAACGTTATGCAATGTTATGTTATTTTGCTTCCGAGTCTGTTCTATTTTATAATGGGTCACTCTGATTGTGACGAGGAAGCTCCTGTGCCATCACCTTGGCAGTGTATTTTGTTTTCTGTTTCAAGGTGCGTAGATTCCAAAAATACAATGTCCGCCGTATCACGCATACCTGCTTCATTTTTGGTCTAGAAAATTCGTTCTTTCGCACACAGGCTCCACTTGGGCCCTAGTTGTGTCCCGAAACTTTGCAGCCCGATCGGAATATACCCAGGGGTGTTATGAGTGAAAATGTGTATAAAAATAGGTACTTTTTGTGTTTTAGTAACATGTTATAGGCCGTGCGCTAGAATATTGCCCTCCGACCCTGCCATCTGACGGAGAACGTGGAAATCATTTTCACCACGGAATTCCCTGTTTTTTTTTTTGTTTTTCCCCTGTCCAGTGGCAGCACTTTCCCACTGTAATCCTTTGTCCAGCTGAGAGTGTGAACCGTCATAAAAACTTATTTTTTCATTATAAAAAATGATACTGTCATAAAAGCCATAGGTACCTACCATAGTGAATGAGCGTAGCATTTTCCCGATTTTTGTAAAATCGGACCCCTGAGCGTGACTCCTTTGAGCTGACTAACTCGTGTGTAATAGGATTTTTCTATGAAATGTTTTCTTGAAAATTAGGAGTACTTTTTTGAGAAGGTACAATGAGGTAAATAAGGAAAATTTTTTGAAGGTAGGTAGGTATAAAAGGAAAGATTGGAAACAAATGTTATTTTATTATTTATTTACTTAGTAGTTACATATTATTATTCATTTATTTAGTACTTACGTAATTTAAGTGTGGTACGTAAAACTTCTAATCAGAAAAATCCGAATCCTCATCGGAACTGCTATCAGTATCAGAAGCCCCCCCCCCCCCCCCCCCCCCCCAACATTAATGATGAAACTATTGATCTCCGATTCGACTAACTAATTTTTCGTCGAACTGAACATTATTACTCGTCAACCACGAAATTAAATCTGCCTTCAGAGTCGAACTGTTAGGTCTTTTGTTGGTCTGCACACAATGGTATTTAGCGTTGTCCATCACCACGACCGAATCCGCGGGTAAATTCGGGAGGAACTTAAGCGTGAGCCACTTGGAAAAATTGTCAATGTTCATCGAAGAATGGTAGTCTCCAGATCTGGACTTGGTTGGCGTAACAAACAAAGGTCTCACCCGATCTGATGTTGTTTGGTTTCCAGCTTCCTTCATAATTTTGCCGACTGTTCTCGCCGAGACGCCGGTCGCTGCACTAGTCACATCGCGAACGTTGTATTTCGCGTCATCCTCTTTCTTCTTCCTCGTAAAATACTAGCACACATTGTACACAATTTCTCATGCCTGACTCCTTAGAGCCTCTTGCGATAGCAGGTTTCCGGTTTCTTGCTGACGATGAATGTTGATTTGTGTAGGCGACACACGGAAACTGACGGGTACGGGGGATTGTGATGATACTCACAGTTCAAAAATAGGATGACGGGGATTGCGATGATACTCAGTTAAAATAAGAAGGGTTAATACGACGATATAGGTAGGATGGTGAAACGAAAAGCAAGATGCAAGCGAGGAAAACACGATACGGGAACGGAATGAGCTGGCTTGGAATGGCAGCATGGCTGCCAACATAACCGAGTAAAAGTCCCAACATTGCATCCCACTCAGGCTGCCGAGACCTCAGCTTCTCCCATCCTCCTATAGAGTGCAGGGTCGGAGGGCAAAATTCTCACGCACGGCCTATAGTAACATGAGCTTTTGAGGTATCGTTTTCCATGTTTCTGGGGAAGAGAAGACCGAATATGAAGTCGACTTTGACCAAAGAGTGGAAAATTGAGGATCTAACTAATGTTCAGCTCCCAAAATTGATTTTTTTATGACTCAAAAACCTGGGAAATCGTCTGAAATCACCATCAATTTGTATAATAAAACTAGAAAAAGTGCCAACACGTGGATCAAGACGATTAAATGGCACTACCAATGATCAAAGATAATTTTTGAAAAAAAAGGAGCGTACTTAATTCGTGTTTTGTGGGCCAAAATTGGTGGAAACCATCAGAAATAGCTATTTCAATTATTTCACATGAAAGGCACAATAAAAGAACACCCAACACTTCTGTCGGTATGTCCAATAGAATAATAAACCCATGTGACAAGGACTTTGCAGCGTTTTTGGAATCTACGCACCTTGAAACGTAAAAGAAACAATTTTGAAGGGGTGTTATAAAATTTTTTTTGCTAAGCGATTACATAGGTGTATTATTTACAGAATAATACACAAAAATTAACTTTAATTCCCGGGCTGGCTCCGGTACTCCATTTAGGGCTTTCCTTGAGGTAGCTCGAGGGTATTGACCACAGAAAATCGTGATCTATGCAGAAGGGGTATCTATATTGGTAAATAATAATAAACCGCTGTGTAATGATTTGCAGAGTTTTTTAAACTGCATTTTCGGATTCTACATACCTTGAAACGTAAACCATCAAATTTTCGAGGGGTGGGGGTTACATTTTTTTCCATGCTCGACTCCACAGTTTCATTATTGAAAACAGTTAAAAAAAATAAATACAAAAGGAGCGTAATTTGTGTTTTTGGGGGCCAAAATTGGTGGAAATTATCAGAAATAGCTATTTCAATTATTGGACATGAAAGAAACAATAAATGAACAGCCAACATTTCTGCAGGTATGTCCAGTAGAATAATAAACCCATGTGACAAGGACTTCGCAGCGTTTTCGGTTTATTATTCTGTGAATAATACATCGATGTGTTCGCTCAGCAAAAAGGTTTTATAACACCCCCTCAAAATTTTTTCCTTTACGTTTCAAGGTGCGTAGATTCCAAAAATACAATCTCCTTGAATTTCGGGCTAAAAAATTCGTTCTTTCGCAAGTTCATCGCCTGTACCTCCTGCCTGTCGGCCAGTGTATTACCAATACTGTTGAGAATAATTGGACGGCATGAGATTAAATGTCGGTTTACCTTGTTGAAAAAAGTCGAACTATTAGGTATAATGAACCTGGATATCCACCAACTCCCCAGACCCCTGGCTCTAGAAAACTTCCCCAGGGTCCCTGGTAGACTCTCGCCAGGAGGAAGTAGAGGTGCAGCACCATCCTAGGGGTGGAGCCCCCCAGAGGATTAGAGGGCTAACAATAGGCCCCTATTGTTATCGTGATTTTCCCTAATGCCGTTCGATCTAATGATCCCATTTTCAATCTGAAAACGGATTTGGATTCTTCGATTTTTTTTGCTACAAAAGTACTAGTTGCTTTTTCCAAAAAAATTGACATTGAGTAAAATAATTTCGGGAACTCCATGAAAAAAATTTAAAATTCAAAACTAAATGTCGCCACTTGAGGTTGCTTATAAAGATTACAGAACATTTTACAGATTGAAAATCGGTTGACCCGTTCAAGAGATAAACCGAATATTGGATTGCCCCTGATGGTGCAGCCATCTATTGAAAATATTTCTTACTAAAATCCGTGATATTTACCCTTAAGAAGCTTTCATAATTTAAAATTGACTGTTGGGAAATACTGAAAGACCATGTGCAATAAGCATGGGTAGGATCGAAAATTTTTGTGCCATCCTCAGAATAGTGCACAAAATATGCACTCTGAGCAATCCCAAAAAATACGGTAAGAGGTTGGGGCTTGTTTCAGTGATCACTGAGTCCGGATCTGCAATGAAAAGCACTGCAAAGTCCTTGTCATATGGGTTTATTATTCTATTGGACATACCTACAGAAATGTTGGCTGTTCTTTTATTGTTTCTTTCATGCTTTGTAATCGAAATAGCTATTTCTGATGGTTTCCACCAATTTTGGCCCAAAAAACACGAATTACGCTCCTTTTTTTCCCTTCAAATTATCTGATCATTAGTGCCATTTAATTGTCTTGATGCATCTGTTGAACTTTTTTCTAGTGTTATTATACAAAATGGTGATTGATGATGATTTCAGAGAATTTCTCGGGTTTTTGACTCATAAAAAATGAATTTTAGGAGCAGAACCTTCGTTACAACCACAACTGTTCACTCTTTGGTCAAAATCGACTTCATATTCGGTCTTCTCGCCCTAAAAAACATGGAAAACCAAACCTCACAAGCTCGTGTTCACCAAAACCTCAAAACAACCTCCAAAACCCCTATTTTCACGCCCATTTTTCTCCTATAACACCCCTGGGTGTATTCCAATCGGGCTGCCGAGCTTCGGAGCACAATTAGGAACCAAATTTGTTCCCTAATGGGGACCCAAGCTTAGCGCGGAAGAACGTCGATTTTAGACCAAATTTTAACATAAATTTATGGCTGAAATTTCGTTAAACCTCAATTTTCCACTCTTTGGTCAAAATCGACTTCATATTCGGTCTTCTCATCCTAAAAAACATGGAAAACGATTCCTCAAAAGCTAATGTTATTCAAACACAAAAAATAGGTAGGTACCTATTTTATACCCATTTTTCACCCATAACACCTCTGGGTATATTCCGATCGGGCTGCAAAGTTTCGGGTCACAGTTAGGGCCCAAATGGAGCCTGTGTGCTAAAGAACGAATTTTTCAGACCTAAATTAGAGTACATACGCATGATACTGCGTGCGAACATGGCATGTTTGGAATCAACGCACCCTGAAACGTAGAAAAACGTTGCAAAGTCCTTGTCACATGGGTTATTATTCTACTGGACATACCTACAGAAATGGTGGCTGTTCATTTATTGTTTCTTTCATGCGTAATAATCGAAATAGCTATTTTGGCCCCTAAAACACATATCTTTTTTTCTTTTCTTAGAGCTATCTTTGATCACTGGTAGTGCCATTTAATCGTCTTGATCCACGTGTTGACACTTTTTCCAGTGTTATTATACAAATTTATGGTGATTTCAGACGTTTTACCAGGTTTTTCACTCATAAAAAATCGATTTTGGGAGCTGAACATTTGGTAGAACTCAATTTTCCACTCTTTGGTCAAAATAGACTTCATATTCGGTCTTTTCGTCCCCAAAAACATGGAAAAAGATATCTCAAAACCTCATGTTACTAAAACACAAAAAGTACCTATTTTTATAAGTAGGTACACATTTTCGCTCATAACACACCTGGGTATAATCTGATCTGGCTGCAAAGTTTCGGGACACAACTAGGGCCCAAATGGAGCTTGTGTGCGAAAGAACGACTTTTTTAGACGGAAAATGAAGCCGGTACACGTGATACGGCGTACGGACATTGCATTTTTGGAATCTACGCACCTTGAAACGGAAAAGAAAAAAATTTTGAGAGGGTATTATACAAATTTTTTGCTGAGCGAATACATAGGTGTATTCAGATTAATAAACCAAAAATTTTGAGGGGGTGTTATAAAATTTTTTTGCTGAGCGATTAATTAAATAGGTGTATTATTCACAGAATAATAAACTAATTTGGAACAGGAAATTAAATGTGGTTTGCACGTGTTTACGCACTCGAGAGTAACCATGTCATTACTGCATTCCACGAGGAAAAACATTATAGTGGGCTGTATATTTACACGTTTTCTACAATTTTTTCTTTTCTTTTTTAAATCGAGGAATTGGACTGTATAATAATTCAGCGAACTCTTTACATATTAAAAATTTTAAAATCTGGGGGTGGATTCAGAGTGCTCAGAAAAGGGGAGGAATCGAACTTTAAGAATGTCAAACCCAGTGCAATAGCATATTGTTCACTTCCAAAATTCGCTAACAGCTCCTGTATATTATTATGTGTTCAAAGTAATACATGGCTGTGGTCATACCCATTTCGCCATACTTCGTAGTTTAGTATTTTTTACAATACACATTTTAAAAAAAATTCATCTATTTTTTGAAAATAAACACCCAAAAACATTCATCTATCAGTTTTCTCACCTATTTGTTTGTTTGTAACTACCTTATGATTATGTCAAACCACGGTCCGAATTCTTCAGGTAGTAATACTAGAATTTACTAGGTACTATTTACCTATGCAAGGATGTGCAAGGGTTTGTGTGAATAAAAATAGGACATTTAATAGGTAACATTTTGAGCATTTCAGTATCAGTTCCAATAGTGCTACAAGATAAATGTACAACAAATAATTAGGAACTTGTCAATTTATGGATTAGTGCTCAACATAATGAACAAAAACAGCACGAAGTTTAGTTCAACATTACACTTAGATAACCACAAAATACGATGTCATGGCGTTTAAAATAGGTAAACTAGCAGTAGGTACTAGAACCATGCTTTTGAAAAAGAATTTAGCAGGTAAAAAATATAAATAATTTAACTCGTGCGCCCAAAAATATTTGAAATGTGGAAGAAGCTGTGCAACAAGTTCAAGAACGTGAAGCTGTTGTACTAATGGAACAAAGAAGTTGATACATCACTTGGGCAACTTCCTATTCATTAAGGAAGACTCAGTGCAGAAATCATGAGCCCTCAGAATAATCTGAAGAAATGTATTAGTTTTGATACAACTTGGTCGAATATGGAAATTATTTTTTTGTAGACCTCCTATTCATTGAGCTAGTTGGGTATCACCATCACAATTCTTCCAGTCGGACATAGCTATAGTATCCAAGATATTGTTCATCATATCAAACAGGAACAACTATCAATAATTTATATACAATGGTCCATTAAAACGATTATAAGAACTAGATATTATTGAAATAAACAGCTTGAGATTCATATCTGATATGGCTACAACCCAATGACTTACATAGATGATTAATTCACAGAAGAAGAGCTTCTACCTGACCAAGGAGGATATTTAAAGTGGTGGATGTATTCACCAAACAAATCATCGGGACCTCCACAGATGCCACTCCTAAGGAATTTAGGTGTTGTTAAATTATGAGCTCAATGAGAAGAATGTAGGTAAATAACCATGTCTCTTGAAGGAATATTGCTGACTAGGTTATTCACTGGTAGCATTCAACTCGGTTCCAATGAGCCTTGAGGTCTTGGAGAGCCACTTGTTGTTAACACTTCATGATGGAAACTCAAAACAGAATAAATTTGGAATTTCTTCAGTAATATTATCACTCCAGGTTTTCTACTATGCTTAACCTCTTACGTGCCAAGAGCTGTGTAGTCACAAATAATCTTCATTAGGATAAATACGTTTGAACGGTATAATCAGGAGATAGCTTGAGTGTTTTCTTCCTTTTTACTTACAAATCTTCTTTTTGCACATACGTACTAGGGATGGGCGTTTCAGTTACGTTTACATAGCGCTAATACTGTTATTTTTCAAAAAGTAACAGTTACAAAATAATGGTTGCCCGAAATTTAATAGCACGGAATGCGAGAAACGAATTCGGTTTCATGGTTACCTCGTTAACAGATGAAACCTTGAAACACAACGATTACAAAAACAACTGATAACTGTTAAAAAGGGTTTCAAAAATTAAAAAAATCCCCTAGCTGTTAGGCTGTTACCATGGTGAAGCGGTGCTTCTGCAGTTGTTGATAGGTATGTTCTGTAATTCCGTTGTGGCTTAATTGTAGCTGTTACTGTAACTTGAAGTGGCGACTACAGCAAGGTTTCTCAGCAACCGCTAATTCATAACCATTATGCGTTATTCTACCCATCCCTAATAAGTATTCTTCGCAAATAGGGTTGGAAAAATGGAAAACCCTTGGATTAATAACAAGTCCAGTAGCAACTGACATCAAGTGATCCCAGAATCCAGTCTTGTTTCTTATTTGGCACCTTCATTCAATTAATGACCACAATTTACTCATCGGACACATTTCGAAGCCTATCAATGGTGTGGACAATGTTTTTAAAAGCAGGCCGTTCCTTATGATCATTTTTCCAGCATTCCATCATTAGATTTACATAAACCTCACTCGGACATTTTGGAGGACATGGAAGTCTGACATTGCTTTTCAGCAAGTTGAGAAGGGTCTTCGTGTCTGAACAATTAGCATCAAGAATTGGGTCTGCTCCATAGGAGAAAATTTCATAAAGTAAAACACCATACGACCAGACATCTGAGGCTGCAGAGAATTTGCCATCACTCAATGATTCAGGAGCATACCTGCAAGTAAGTAAATATGTCATTTAAGAAAAGTTGATTATTGTCCACCAATTTTGAAGGGCCTCAATTTCTTATGTGTCAGGGTGGCCACTCTATCAGGATTTTCATTTTCCCTGACTTCTCCCTGACCTTTTTGTCGATTTCCCTGACTTGAGATGTTTGAAGCCCGACTTCCCCAATTTCCTTGCCTGAATTTTAGCACATTCCTATCAAATTCAAATATCTAAAGGGCAAATAAACGGGTAAGATGACTAAACACTATATTATTAATGTGCTAACCTAAATAAATTTCTGATTTAGAGGCGCGATCGAGGCCCAAGGAACGCCAACCAGCGTACAGCAAACGGAACTACCAAGCGTCAGCACAAAAAACGCTGCAAATCCCTAAACAACGTTTATTATTTAGTATAAAACACCCTTCTGTTACAGATCACACTTCTCTGTACAGAACACCCTTCTGTTACAGATCACAGCTCTCGGTATAGATAACTCCTCTATACAGATCACAGACCCTCTGTAGCTTAGCACCTAACTCCGTACTCTTTATTAGGTACCTACATAAATCACGTGTTAGTGTTAAATGTTGCTAAAATAATTCTATCAATGAAAAAAAGAAGCTAAAATGGCCAAAAGAAACAAATAAGTTCTGAAGGGAAATTGTTGATCTGGAGTGGATTCAACAATTCACTCCAGACTGAACCAAACTGGGATTCAAGTCCTGGTAGAGTTTTGATCTAGGTAACTTTGGCGTTACAATCCGTCACTTAGACCACTGCGCTACAGCGCCCACATGGCTGAGAGACCAGTGATGTGCGCTCTCAACTCAGTTTGATGCCTGTATACACCCTGCTCTTTATGGCAAATTGTATAGCAAATTTTATGGCAACATCGTAGAATGCTCCCGGATGGTCTCAAAAATTCAGAAAAAATGAAACGATTTAAAAATTCAAAAAAACCCACACCTCAAAATACAATTTTCCGAGATAGGAATTCTCTGGACATTTCAACCCCTATTTTCGCCCCTTAAGAGTTGAGTGACAGTAACGCCGAGCTTCGAGGATCAACTAGAGCCCAAACGGGACCTATGCACTAAATTTCGTTAATTTTGGTTCATGGGAAATGAGGAAAAGGCCGCGGACAGCTTACAGGCCTGCGGGGGGCTGAGAGGACGAATGGGGCAGCGATGACATATTCCACTTTGTGCCGCTAGGTGCGCTGCGTTCGCGTTGCACGCTCTGAACCTATCAGATGATTGGACACGAGCAGAGCGGCAAATAAGGCGGGTCAGTTCAAAATCTAAAAAAAATGGCGGACGTGTGGTAATTTTCCCTGACTTACCACTCGATTTTCCTGACTTTTCCCTGACCAACATTTTTTTCCCTGACTTTTCCATGACTTCCCTGACCAGTGGCCACCCTGTGTGTCAATCGCACTAATTTGAAGGCCTAGAATTTTGATACTTTGATCCATCTTTCACTTTTCTTTGGAGGAAATCATTTTGAGCCTTTCCCCAAACTTTGGGTCTCAATAAAACGAAAACAGTCCATGTATATGTTAATGAAGTGTGTGACCCAGTATCCAATATTTATATTGTATAATGTTCAAAAATAACCAACGCAAATTTCTAGTTAAAAATATCAGAAAGATTATTTACAAACGACAGAAAGATTACTAGATTATTTACAAACCATCTTATAGGCAAATCTCGATTGGTCTTCAACACATAATAATTACTGTTACCCATAACCTGGGCAAGACCAAAATCAGAAATTTTAACGTTGTATTCACTTGCAACAAGTACATTCCTTGCGGCCAAGTCTCGGTGAACTATATTTTTTTCTCCTAAGTAAGCCATACCCTGAAAAAAAGAAGAGATTATGAATGATTTCAAAGGAGTAATACTTATAACTTAATAATAAGGAGTAATTACAAAGGAGTAATTAGGGATTTAGGGACGTGGGAAACTCCCACCCGCCAAGAAAACCAAACACTCGAAAGTGACCAAGAACACATGACAGAACAAGTAGGGTCCCCCTCCCCCCATGGGCCCGTGGAGGTCAACGGTGTTGATTTTTCGCGAAACAATTCTTGAGGGGCCCAAATTTCAATCCTCGGAACCATCAGGTGCCAGAGTTACGGAAGTTTGAAAATCGCTATTTTTCAAGTTTTTCTACTTCTTGAAGACTTCTTTGACATAATGGATCGAGCTGAAATGTTGCTCACACATTTATTATGCTCCAAGGAAGAGCCTTTTTTGCAATTTGTCCACCCCCACCCATTTGAGGGGAGGGGGGGGGTCTACGACTACGTTAGGGAGGGGTTTAAGAGCTGAAACTTGCCAAACTTGTTCACTGGGGACTCCCCGAGGAAGTGTTCAAAATCTGAACCCGATCGGTTCAGTGAAAGCAGAGTTATAACTGTTTGAAAACACTACAAATTATTGTAGAAAAACGCTGCATAGTCCTTGTCACATGGGTTATTATTCTACTGGACATACCTACAGAAACGTTGGCTGTTCATTTATTGTTTCTTTCATGCGAAATAACTGACAACTATTTTTGATGGTTTCCATCAATTCTGGACCCCAAAAACGCAAAATTTTCCCAAATTATCTTTGATCACTGATTTGTCTTGATTCACCTGTTACACTTCTTCTAGTGTTATCATACAATATGATGATGATTTCAGATAATTTCCCAGGTTTTTGACTCATAAAAAATGAATTTTGGAAGCTGAACCTTCGTTACAACCTCAATTCTTCACTCTGGTCAAAATAGACTTCATATTCGGTCTTTTCGCCCTCAAAAACATGGAAAAAGATACCTCAGAAGCTCATTTTACTAAACCACCAAAAAACCCTATTTTTACACCCATAACACCCTTGGGTATATTCCGATCGGGCTGCAAAGTTTCGGACACAACTAGGGACCAAATGGAGCCTATTTGCAAAAGAACGAATTTTTTAGCCGAAAATGAAGTAGTTATGCGTGAAGCCGGAATGCGTGATACGGCGGATGGACATTGCATTTTTGTAATCTACGCACCTTGAAACGTAAAAGAAACAATTTTGAGGGGGTGCTATAAAAATTTTATGCTGAGCGAATACATAGGTGTACCTATTATTAACCTACTCATCATTCATTTATCTACTTTATTTTCGGTCTAAAAAATTCGTTATTTCACACACAGGCTCCATTTGGGCCCTAGTTGTGTTCCAAAACTTTGCAGCCCGATCGGAATATACCCAAGAGTGTTCCGGGTGTAAAAATATGGTTTTTGTTAGAGTTTTACTGACATGAGCTAGCGAGGTATCGTTTTCCATGTTTTGTGAGGCGAAGAAACCGAATACGTAGTCGATTTTGACCAAAGAGTGAAGAATTGATATTGTAACGAAGGTTCAGCTCCCAAAATTTTATTTTTCTGAGTTAAAAACCTGGGAAATTGTATGAAATCACCATAAATTTGTATGATAACACTAGAAGTAGTGTCAACAGGTGAATCAAAACAATTAAATGACACTATGAACGACCAAAGATAATTTGTCAAAAATAGGAGCCTAATTCGAGTTTTTGGGGGCCAAAATTGGTGGAAACCAACAAAAATAGCTATTTAAATTGTTGCACGCAAAACAAACAATAAATGAACAGCCAACATTTCTTTAGAATATGTCCAATTTATGTCCAACAGAACATTAAACCCATGTGACAAGGACTTTGCAGCGTTTTTTTTTAGAAAATGAAAGAATTTAACAAAATATTCGAAAAAAGTCAACAAAAACAGGATAAAAATTTCTACTGGGAAACATTTTCGCTGGGGAAACAATTGTACTGAGAAAAAAAGTTTACAAGTTGAAAATTTTTACTGAGAAAAACTGTTATGGAAAACAGTTCTTTAAAACTAAACTACTAATTTTCACTAACATTCTTTCTCAGTAAAACAGGATACAATAGTCAGTCGTCGAATTTCCATACCTAGCTTGCTGTCTACGAATTTTAGATTTATAATTCTGGGTGATGGTTCTAGGCTTACGGTGATCACTCGAACGAGCAAAATGGTCTTCGTATCACGAATCACGTCCCAACGTTTTTATATACAAAGAACTTTGTCCCAAAACAACTCAACAAGTAAAAAGCCCCCTTGGGAATGATAGGATGAGGGAAATCAAACAAGGGAGTTGTGCTGCATGCGAACACCCTTGATGTTGGCAAAAATTCCATAATTTCTTGAGATTTACACTCCCTTTTCTACCCTAAATGTCACTACAGAAATAAAATTGAGTACACCGTTGGAAAACTGAGATTTGGGAGAAGTTTTGATGAGATTTGCAAAGTGCTAGAGGTATTTTCAGTACACATACTGATTGTGGTGTTTTAAAGGGTTTGCAATCAAATGTACTCGGATGACAATTTGGAACGAAGAAAACAACAGCAGTGCCAACAGGCGGGGTAACAGTGGTGCCAACTGACACACACCCATGGATACTGACACTTTACATGGAGCACATGGATACTACACGTCTCCCCCCCTACACACACACACACAAAATGTACATTTCCATCGAACTTAAAACAATAAAATAAAATCACATCTTTAAATTAAAATTTTTTCTCTTGAACTAAAATTACATTTTCATAAAAAAAAATCATAATTGAATAAAGTACATAGGAGTTGTCAGAAAATACAATCTTAACCTACACAAATGAATCAAAATTGGTCATACGAGTATATCAGTCTTTTGGGTTTCGATATCAGACGGCCACCTCTAGTAAGAGTTCGAGGTGTTTCATCTGCCTGTGTTCCTTTCCCAACCTCTGGTCTGGGTTGTGTTGGAGTTGAAAAACCTCGAAAATCCATAGGAGTGGACCCCTCAACTGCCGGGGAAGCTCTCCCCCCAGGGTCTGGGGTTAAGTCAAGATTGGTCAAGTTGCTTGAACAATCAAATGAATGAGTTTATCAACGCCCTTAGTCTGCTCAAAAGCCTGCAATCTGGATTTCGTAGGTTCCACTCCTGTGAGACTGCCTTGATAAAGATTGTCGAGGATGTTCGTCGTGGGATTGATCTTGGTAAATGTACGTTACTTATACTTCTCAACATCAGTAATGCTTTCGGTAGTGTTCCCCACGACCGACTTATCCAGAAACTGTCTTGCCTTTTTGGGTTCTCCCCTTCTGCATGTGATCTGCTTCACTCTTATCTTAGCAGTCGATTTCAATTCACTAGAGTCAATGATTTAACTTCCTCTATTCTCCCTACCATTTCTGGAGTCCCACAGGGGTCTGTCCTGTTGTTCTCCTTGTTTATTAATGACTTGCCTGATTGTCTGATTTTTTCCAGCCATCACCTGTATGCGGACGACGTCCTGATTTTCATTGTCAAGCTTCACCCTCAGATCTTTTTAGGGCCATTAATATGATTAACTCTGATTTGGACCACATCTCTGAATGGGCCTTACACAACGGACTCTCTCTGAACCCTAAAAAATCCCAAGCCTTAATAATTTTTAAACATCTTATTCCCACCTTTGACTTATCCCCACCTTTGACTTATCCCCAGTTTTTTTGAATAGTGATGTTATCCCTTTTACTTCCCAAGTTAAGGACCTAAGGGTCATCATTTCATCCGATCTCTCTTGGCGCTCCCAGATTTCCAAAATTTCCTCAACCGTTCATCATTCTCTCCATCTTCTGAAACAACTTAGGTTCACTACCCCTTTTCGCACTAGGTTAATGTTATTCAAGAGTCTTCTCCTTCCCGTCTTCTGTTACTGTGATTCAGTGTTTATGCACGACCACGATTCTTTTGCTAGAAGGCGCCTCGAGGTTCTCTTCAATTGCTGTATAAGATACGTTCATGGTCTCAAACCAAGGAGTCACACCTCGTCCTATGCAGCCTCTCTCCTTGGAATGGAGTTTTTCAGTTTTACTAAGTTTAGACTGGGCTGCTTCCTGTCAAAGATTTCGAACGGGACAGTGCCGGCTTACATCCTTGATTCCTCCGAGCCGATCCTCCAGAGCCAACACCTTTTCCATTCCCGAGCATAGAACTAGATTCATGAGCCGGTCCCTTTCTGTGGAGGGGGCAAGGTTTTGGACGTCCCTTCCTCTCTCCCTTAGATCTGCCAAATCCTCAACCTCTTTTAGATCTGGTCTTTTTGACCTGATCACTTCTAACGATTTTGTTACCTAGCTGGTACCCTTTTGCTCTTCCTTGGGATTTTTATTTTTCCTCCACTTAATTTTATGCTCTTTATCGATATATATATATATATATATATATATATATATATAGTTTTTTGTTCTTGTATATTGCTTAATGTCATGTTTCGCTGTCATTTGTTTTCATCTTATTGACTCTTCTACCGTGTACCTCGTTGAGACACTAGTCTCCTGTACATTGATAAATAAATAAATAAATAAATGAGGACTGGTTTGGGCACTTTCGTCGCCACTGCCATCCATCACATTTGAGGGCTCACTACGCCGCCTAATTTGATGAACATGAAAACGTTTGATGAACGTTTGATGAAGTCACATTTAATTCGGGTATGAAAACCTTTACCCGCCTCGGACCCACAGTGGCTGCAATGACCCCTGCTAGCCACGGATCATCATGCTTTCACTAGTTTTTTGCCCATACCAAATCCCTAGGAGACCATGAGTCTGCCACCACACCTCCCTGAGTAGCCACTTGTTTGGCTTGTACCTCCAGTACCCGGTTTTGAATAGGAGGAGGGGAGCAGATCAAGGCGATTCCTAATATGCCGACCTAGCAAAGACTCAGCTGGCGAAACGCCAGTGGTAAGATGTTTTGAATTTCTACAATCCAGCAAAAAGCGTTGGAGTACTGCTTCCAGATCCGAGTTGCCACCCCCTTTTCCTAGGGCAGTGGTCAATGCCCGTTTGACTGTCTGGACCGCATTCTCCGCAACACCGTTAGTCCTGGGACTGTAAGGTGCTCCCGATTTGAATTTTACCCCATTAAATTCCAGGAACCTACTAAATTCTTCTGACAGGAATGCTGGATAATTTTCAGCTACCAATATTTCGGGAATCCCAAACCTAGCGAAGATTTCTGGCAGTAACATGATAGTAACTGAAGATATCATTGATTTGGTAGCAAATAACTCTAACCATTTTGAGTGGCAAGAAAATAGTGATTGTAGATAGGACCAAGATAGTCCACATGGAGGTGCTACCGGGACCTCGAGGGCCATTCCCGTGGAACCAAGGTATTTTTCGGTGGATTATCTTTATGCTGAGCACATGATACACAATTTTTTATCAAAAACTCAATATTTTGGTCAATGGATGGCCATCAAACATATGCACGGGCTAGGGCCTTCACCTTATACATTCCCAGATGGGATTTATGTAGCTCAGTCAGGACCCTGTCACGTAGTAGTAAAGGTACTACAATCCTATAGCCCCTCATGAGCACATCCTTTTCCACATGGAACTCGTTTTTATACTTAGAGTAAGAGACTAACTCCTCATCAATTATGGAGTCAGGCCAACCAAATTTGACAAATTCCACTATCTTCATGACAATCGGGTCTTTCCTAGTTGCATTCACTACGTCGTTAAAATTTAAAGGCAGATCATTATTTTCGAATACGTAATTTATTGTCAAGTCTGTTGACTCATCGGGCTGCACAGTGTCAGTCAACGGCGCTCTAGAAAGCCAATCAGCTGAATTTTTGGAGGAGGAAGCGTACTCCATCTCGTAGGTATAATTAGACAAGAATATTGCCCAGCATTGGAGTCTATTCACAGCACAGGCTGGAATCCCCACATTTGGGCCAAAGATCGCCAGCAGCGGCTTATGGTCCGTAACTAATATCAACCTCCGACCGAACAAGTATATATATGAAATTTTTTAACGGAGTGGATGATCGCCAATGCCTATATGTGAATGGGCGAGTATGACTGTTCAGAGGTTGACAAGGTCCGACTAGTGAATGCAACCGGGACATCAGTGCCACCCTGCGGTTGTGACAAAACTCCTGCCACACCGAGGTCTGAAGTCAATTTTAATGGTCATTTAGGGTCACAATGGCCCAAACTACGGTGTTTTGTGACTAATTCCTTTATTTCTAAGAAAGTCTTTTCACAGTGGCTATCACAAACCCATTTTACGTTTTTCTTCAACAGCCTGTAGAGAGACGATAAAACTTCTGCACCCCTTGGAATGAACTTTGCGACATAAGCAACAAAACCTATGAACGATTGAAGAGTTTTTACATCTTTGGGTTTTGGGGCATCCAAAACAGCACGTACTTTTTCGTCTGCCGTGTGAAGCCCTTTACTGTCTATTTTAAATCCTAAGTAGATTAGGGCATCTTTTCCCAATTCACATTTTCTCTCTGAGAGGGTCAAACCTGCATCATCAAGTCTACGAAGCACTTCCTCTAACCGGGTCACTAACTCTTCAGCGTCTCTACCCCCAATCAAAATGTCATTGAGGAAGACTGCGACTCCGTCTAGCAATGCATTTTTGGAATTTGGCAGGAGCACAAGCAATCCCATATGGGAGGGTTTGTAAACTAATAAATCCTTGTGGGTCGATATAGTGGTTAACTATGGTCATCCAACAAAAATTGTCCATAAGCTTGAGACAAATCGAGTTTGGCAAATTTTGTGCTCCCCTGAATTTTTTGAAATAACCTCTCCACTGTAGGTAGAGGATGGTGATCTATCTTAAGGAAACCATCCATCAATTCTAAAATTACCTTCCCTTTGTTAAAACAACCCAATTTAGTCGAAAATACCCTAGGAAATTTGGCTTTCACAGACGCCAACAGATCAACACCACCAAATTTAAATACACTGTCCTCTACCACATTATATACCTTATTGCATTTGATCTCAAATCCAAATATGTCAAATCAATCTCTGCCCAACAGAGGAGGTCCCTTCGAGTCTACGATAAACAATCATAATTTCCCATGGTGTTTACCATTAAATGATACATGTGGTTCAAACGTACCCACAGGCCTTGCCTTGGTGTCAAAATAAGATAGAAATATTTTATCTGAATCCCTAATTTCATATGTATTAAAATATTCGTCAAAAATAGAGTGGTAAAATTGATGACTGACATCCTGTGTCAATTTCGAAATTCAACTTGACACCATTAATATTAACAGGTGCTACAAATGGTGAAATCGATGTACTATTATCGTCATGGAACTTGAACATTGGGAGCTTCAGCTCTTCGCCCACATAATTATACCTCGTTACTTTACTATCATTTGACCTTTTATTTCCGCTTGTACTACCTACTTTATCCATGTGATTTCGCTAGGGACATACCTTAGCCAGGTGATTACCGTTGCATACGTTACATTTGGCATCCTTATGCCAACAAGGAGAGGGATGACTCCTTCCACGGATGCTGCACAGCGCCGACCTGTTTTCCCGAAGTCCATTCCGAGATTGATCCTGGGAGTTCTTCCCTCGTCCCTTCCAGAAACTTGTCTTGAAAACAGGTTCCTGCTTCACTAAGGAGTCAACCGGCGTCGATGTTGTCAAGTCGTACTGGTGTGATGCGGATTCCTTGGCTGCTGCGATATTCACAGCCCTGGCGATGGTTAACTTATCCCTGTCTTCTTCGAACAGGCGGTTCTTGACGGGGCCCTTCGTTAAGCCGAAGACGAATCGGTCGAGGAGCATATTGTCCAAGTCGGTGAACTTACAAGGGCCCCCCAGTGCCCTTATCCTTGCGAGCCAGTCTTGTAAAGATTCTCTTTTCTCCCGAGAGGCATTATAAAAACGGTGTCGGAGAGAGAAAATTGATTCCGCCAGCAAAAAATGATCGTCAAACAGTCTTATCAATCCCTCGAATCCCTTTTCTTCCGGTTCCGTCGGCACGAACAAGTTGAAGATCAGCTGGTAGCCCATTTCATCCAAAGAATTCAAGAATAACGCTTGTTTGGTTGATACCTCCGTGATCGCATTCGACGTAAAAAAATTCAACATCCGTGGCTTCGCTACCTTCCACTCGTTCTTTGTCGGTGAAAACGCGTGCAGCTGACCCACGTAAGCCGACATCGGAAAACCTCAGGCAGAAGTGGCGAGCACAAAAACGAAATGGTGGCACGTGGTCCAAAAGAGATCCTTGTCGCCAATGTAGTGTTTTAAAAGGTTTGCACAATCAAATGTACTCGGATGACAATTTGGAGCGAAGAGAGCTTTATTCAATCCCGCAATTACTTTTATAACAATTATGTAAAGTGGTGCCAACTGACACGCACCCATGGATACTGGTACTTTACATGGATACTAAAATGATTTTTCGAATTTTTCTCAGTATTGCCATTTTCTTGTTTTGTGCAAGTTTGAGCCCTTAAAGCACTATTTTTTTGTGAGCTCTAGGAAATGCTGATGGTCGAATACGTAGTTGTACGTAATGTAGTTTTCAAAAAGGGGTCAAAAATAGAAGGACGTGAGTAAATAGCGGAGAACATCAAGTGTTTGTGTGAAATAACGTCTCTGACGAAAAAACGTCAGAAATTGATTTCTCCACTAATTTAGGATGTTAGGTAGGTTTAGGATTTCTCCCTTTGACGTTAAGTTTCACTCAATTTTTTGTGGACTTGTCAGCCATCACCCTGTATATATATTATAGGTACAAAATATAAATTCAACACCTAGGGTTAACTCCAAATGCTTGGAAATGGAAAAAATACTGCACTTCATACCTACCACAAATTTTGGGTCCATTTCAGTAGGCTATTCTCTTTGAAACTTCGGCAAAACGTCGTATGGAATCTGAACTGAGAAACCACGCTCCTTTTCTGAATTTGGCCAAAAACCGAAGCAGACGGATTGCCCCCTTTTTTTAGTAGGTAGATTATAAACATTTGTACCACAGGAAGTCACCCCAGTATTCGGAACGTGTGCATTCAGTAAAAATCTTAGGAAATGCTACTTACTGCATTTGATTTTTCACAGGTACAAAAGAGCATACTTAACTTTAACACGTTCAGTGCGTAATTGCTCGAGTGAGGAAGGTAGAACTGTAAGTTAGAGGCGGAGTGGCTCCAGCGTACCAGCTCCAGGCGGTGGTGGCGCTCGGATATTTCACCGCCAAACTACGAATTCTCAATTCTGATTGGTTCTGGAAGGTTTCCCTCTTGTTTTAGATATCCTGACCACCGCTAGATCGTGTGCCGTTCCTTGTTTACACTTTTTACAGACCACCTGCTCCCCGTATTCTGGAACCCTTCTTCCTGGAGTCACCCTATGAACCAAAGGTCTTTTTTTACGTGTTTTACCTTGCCACTGACTGTTTTCCCATTATTTTATGCTTTGAATGCCCACTGGCTCTGAATTAGAACACGAACACCTACGCAGGGCCGACCAGAGGGGATGGCAGGGGGGGCAAAATCCCCGGGGCCTACCTATTTGTACGGTTCTTGTGCAAACTAAAAATTTCCTTTTTATAAATGAGCTCAGTTACTTCCTTAATAAATAAGGGTAGAGCAGTACGTCCAGTATTCCTGTTTATAAATTATAAAATTGGTGTGGGGAGGGGCCCTATGAGAATTTATACCCGGGGCCCTTCCCAGCTCTGGGCGGCACCTGAGTACTAATAAGTATTTTTTCGCTCTCTTTTGAAAATAAAGTTGAACATCGATGGATGTCTATTATAATTTATTGTTTCATAACCACCCTTTGTTGAGCACAGGATTCGAATAATAATAGAATTCCATAGCCAACAGAATGTTTTTACTTTGCTAATCTTATAACAGTGTTATGAATCTGGCCAGATCATTGAGCGCTGGATGGTATGTGATGAAGACAAATCCACAGTTTATTCTAAGCACTGGTTGGAGTAGGCAATGTGGAGAAAAAGTACAAAACTTCACTGTTTTGGGTGAGGTTCGAACCCGATACCTCAGAAATAGCACGTGTATTGCGGGAAGTATAACCTGCAGTAGGTTACAGGCGGAGTGGTACGCTCGAGCCAAGCTTCAGAAATCTATGAATTCCGACAAATTTTTGCCTCAAAACATTGTTATCGTTCATTACTAACCATAATGAGAGGAAAATAACGTTGTACTCAAAAAATTAGGTTCCGCCCCTGGGAATTCCCATGGAAAATGGGCTCCGCATCGAACGTGTTAATGCATACCAGCGTGAAAAGGCTGTTCAGGCAAGACAACCTAATTACCTTGGCAACATCAAGAGCGTACTTGAGGAAATGTTCTTCAGGGAGTAACCGCTCTTTATTGACACTAATATAAGCTTTTAAAGATCCAAGTGGTACGTATTCCATAATTAGCACAACCTCTGGATCCTGAAGTACTCCTTTCATTTCCACAATATTAGGATGCTTCAGCCCCTGTCAAAATTCAATGAGATTTGATAAAACATATGAACTGGAACATAAGACAGGTGACATACTCATGGACACAACGTTTAGAAAATATTCGTTCTGTTGTAACATACAGAAAGCTGAGAAGCGGTGAAGCAACATGAATTGGTTAAAATAATTACCTTCATTATCGCAATTTCTCTCTCAAAATCAGCCAAACATGACGAAGATCTATGGGTGATTTTCTTCACAGCTACATCTGTTGGGAGCTCAGACGTACTACTAGTACTTTCTGCTATTGCTTTATAGACTTCACCATAACAGCCCTACAAATAGGAACTTTATCATGTATATTGACAAAAATAAATGAATAGTTCACTCGTTGATTGCAGAGAGATCAGGTCAAGATACCAAGCACTGCAAGACATTCAGGAAGATGATGACAAGAGGACCAGAATGGAAAGCTGCATGGCTGCAATAGCAGCTGTGACGGGGGTTGAATAAAATAAATACTTTTTTCAAGCAACTATTCAACGAACATGTGGGGGGGTTTGATTAACCATCTATAATTTTGTCATATGTTAGTTCACAGTACTAGTACATTCAAGGAGATCCACAGTACTAGACTATCATCTTTTTCCCAATATTTCACCAGTAGGAGGATGGATAGCCTCTTATATTGACCTCCTATAATTATATTAGGATTTGGTTTGTACAAGTACAAAGGTTATCAAGTAAATATTTCATACCTGTCCAATTTTACCTTGAAGGACAATATTCTTCATACCCATATCTTCATTCCACTCATAAATACTCGTCATAGATGTTGATCCATCAGCGGATGTATTAAAATGAAGGTTGTAAAGGAATGAACTGATGTCCGATGATGAATTCTCCACCAGCTGGAAAAAACAACCAGATGACTGATTAAAATTCGTTCCAGATCAAATTAGCTCAAAATCGAATGAGGTGGATTATGAAAATTGTTGATGTAACCCAAGACTTACAGGAATAGGGTAAGAAGGATTTGAAAAATCATCAAGATTGCTGTACAGATATGTTGCTGAAAAAAGGAATAACATAAATACAAAGAATATGTAAGTAGCACGCAAGTACTATTAATTATTAATAATATCATTAATAATTAACACAACTTATTATTAATTAATAAAAATTACAATTAATAAATTAATAGCAATGACAATTAATTTTATTAGTAACATTAATTGTTGCCAATAGCAAATTATTCATTTTTCTGTTCTCCAATCAAGTACACTTGACGTCTTATCATCAAAGAACTGAGGCAATGCTGTGCTGCGTAACAGATGGGAAATTATATAAATGTTAACTTACAACCAGTGAATGCAGATGTAGCGGAGAACGCAAGACTCTGGCTATCTAAAGTTGCATTAGTCTCATTAAGAGAATCAAGAGGGTGATTTTTGTTTCTATCACTCACTTTAGCAATTGTATACGAATGAGCTCTCCTCGAATTATGAACTGAAAGGAAAGAGTTGGGAGATTGTACCAGTACATATAAACAATTGGTTGATAATTATGTTTTCCACAGCCATCATGGACAATGTAAGGTGGTATCAACTGCTTTTGATACAAAAATCCCATCTATTCAAACTTCATCTCCTCCCCTCCTGTTCACTTCAGTTTTATGCATTATTTCCTATGTATCTAATAATATGTTCTATCTCTCCGGTATATTGAGCATTACAGTGCTGTATTTTTACAGAACCTATCTTTTGACCACCTTTTGGTTTATTATTCCGTGAACAATACACCTATGTATTTGCTCAGCAAAAATTGTTATAACACCCCCTCAAATTTTTTTCTTTTACGTTTCAAGGTGCGTAGACTCCAAAAATGCAATGTCCACCCACCGTCCGCCGTATCATGCACATCTCCTTCAATTTCGGTCTAAAAAAATCTTTCTTTCGCACAGAGGCTCCATTTGGGCCCTAGTTGTGTCCTGAAACTTTTCAGACCGATCGAAATATACCGAAGGGTATTACGGGTGAAAAATGGGGGGGGGGGGGGGGTAGTAACATCCAGATTGTGAGACATCTTTTTCCATGTTTTTTTAGGACGAGGAGACCGAATATGAAGTTTTGACCAAAGAGTGGAAAATCGAGGTGTAACGAAGTTTCAGCCTTAAATTTATGTTAAAATTTGGTCTAAAATCGATGTTCTTCTGCGCTAAGCTTGGGTCCCCATTTGGGAACAAATTTGGCTCCTAGTTTTGCTCCGAAGCTCGGCAGCCCGAGCAAAATACACCAAGGGGTGTTACGGGTGAAAAGTGGGTGTAAAAGTAGGGGTTTTTGAGGTTTGTCGAGGTTTTGGTGAACATGAGCTTGTGAGGTATCGTTTTCCATGTTTTTTAGGGCGAGAAGACCGAATATGAAGTTGATTTAGACAAAAGAGTTAGAATTGAGGTTGTAACGAAGGTTCAGCTTCCAAAATTCGTATTTCATGAGTCAAAAACCTGGAAATTTGTGATACTTGATGGGATGATTTATAATTACTTGAGTTTGGGATGATGAATGATTTATTTCTTATACCAAGTGGTTCAATACATTCTAAGATGGAAAACTAAATGGTTATACCTTGATAAAGCAATTGATTCAAGTCTCTCATGGCAGCCTGAGGTCTTTTCCTCTGATCGGGGTCAATATACCAACACTCTTGCATAAGTTTATAAATTTCATATGAACAATCTCTTGGTCGTTCCAGCATGTTTCCTTGAGAATAAAACTGAAAGTTCAAGATGTGTAATAATAGTTCGCATAGGTAGCACTAATAATACGTTTGAATGGAGAGAAATTACACAACAAGCAGTGGTCGAGGGCGAGAAAGAGACCACTGTACCTTCATTAATTCAGAAACTATTGGTTCCTTCCCATACGAAAACAGCTGCCAAAGAGTTGTTCCCAAGGCCCACATATCAGCTGACGTATGTCTCTTGACTTCTTCCGGATTTTGGTGATGCTCAGGAGGAATCCAGTGTAAACTGAAGAAATTGACAATTCAACTTACAATCAATAAAAAAGAGAGCAAACGAACAAAAGCAATTTGATGGATTCCGGAAGTGTATGTAAACAACCTAATCTCTTCCAAACATCTTGGAATATTTCTCCTCCATCACTTGAGTTCACGTAACTCAGAGCCAGGATTGAATAAGCTAGTTGGGTATGATAAAGGAGTAAGTAATACCAACGAGGATTGAGAACGATCTAATTTCATCCATTTAGGTAGAGAAGAGTGCGCATATTGATCCAGTACCTACTGAGGATAGACGAATTCAGCATCCCATTCCTTTTCTAGACCTAGAATACTCAACCAGCTGGAACTACTCTGTTACCTGTGCTACACAGTTTATCCTGATCGAAATCGGACAGGATTCCACGTATTTCAGAAGGGGCACATCAAAATCAAACTTAGATATCAATAAATTCATGAGTTGCATGCCTGATATTGCCTTGACAACATTTAGCTTTTCATACGGTTGTGTAAGCATTCCATATGTTTGTCTAAAACTCAGTTTTCCTTGAAAACGCGAAGTGTTTGTAAAGCTATAGCCTGTGTGGGTGTTATTAATAGTTAATAATTAACACCGCACTACAGTAACAAAATGTTATATTTTTTGCCATACATACATAAAACCACGTACATACATAAAAAGGTAAAATCTAACTTTTAGCACTTTTTCTGCATGGATAGAAAGAACAACAACCGAAAAGTGGTACACTAAAACAGAAGAAGAATAAGAACCGTAGGGAACTTATTGCAGGAATTGTGGTGGCTTTAGCTGGTATCCCCACATACTCCCCTCCAGTGAATACGTCGACGAAACGCTTGGGGAAGTGGACATTACGCCGAGATCTGGTAGTTTTCTGCAGGGTTAACCAACTGTACCGAAGGGCTGATGTCTTGAGGCAACGTAGGAATCAATACATCAGGTGATTTATAGAAGATTGCAATGGCGAGGAACGCTGGGGAGTGCTGTCTATGGGTGCTGATAAGAGAAACACAGGCTTCACACAATTAACTGACATAGTTTGCTTCCCCCTATTGGTTTCAATATCGAAGTGCTTAGATGATCGTGAAATAACTTTATATAGTCCATCATATATGTAGGCTGAAGGCCTTTCTTAGATGCACCATGTCGAATGAATACATGAGTTGTATGGAACAAATATGGGTGAACAAAGACTTTTTTTGTGGAATGATGATCAGTCTTCACAAGTTGCAAGGTTCGTATATGTTCATGTAACTTAGCCACAAATGATGGTAGGTCGGGGGGTGGGGGGGGCTTGGTTCTGTAAAAAAAAATCTGCCGGAAGCCCAAGGATCCATACAGAATTTCTGCTGAAGAAGTGTTAACTCGAGGGATAATATATGAACGAAGTCCCAGGAAAATAATGGTAAGTTTTGATACCCAGTCATCAGGTGGGAGGTAATTGCAGCTTTTATCACTCAATGAAACCTCTCTATCTTGCCTCTAGCTTCAGGATGGTATGAAGTAGTTCTGATATGCTCTTTACCAAGCACGGCTGACAGCAACCAAAATGGCGTCCACGATCAGATGTAATACGCTCCGGTACTCCAAACCCAGAGATCCATGTTGTCAGTAGTGCACGTGCAGCTGACTCAGCAGTACAATCAAGGGTAGGTACCAGCTCAGGCCATCTTGAAAATCGGTCTATAATAGTGAACAGATAAGTGAAACCTTGACTGGGTGGTAGTGGGCCAACAAAATCTATGGTGACACGAACAAATCTCCTCCCGATTTCATCACAGAAACCGACAGCACTGGAGTTATGCCTCAGAGTTTTGGCATGTTGGCAAGGAATACAACACTGCGCCCAAGTTTTCACATCCTTTTTCATAAAAGGCCAGACAAACCCCTGTTGAATTAGACAGACAGATCCTTTAATGCCAGGGTGAGCAAGGTTATGAAGGGGCTAAAAAATTTGGTAGTGCATCGGTTCAGGAATGTATGATCGTGGGATCAACCACTAAGATAGTACCAATAGGTAGTGAGATTGTCGAAAATTTGAGCGAACAAGTTGGTGACTGTCGTAAGTCATGAAGTTCACTATCATTTTGTTGCTGACAAGCTAGCTCTTCCAAAGCAATAACTGATGGGATATGGATAGCTGAAATACGCGAACAAATATCTGCAGGTATATTGTCTTTGCCAGGAATGTAGCGAATGTTGGTAGTTTAATTGCCGAAGTTGGCGGGGCGAGTTTTATGACAACGGTTTGTGGTCTGTATACAGCAAAAAATCTCTACCTCCCAGTAAATACCGAAAACGCTTGATATATCAGTATTCTGCCAAAAGCTGCCGACCATACATACTTAATTTCTTTTCAGCATGTGATAAGGCTTTACAGAAGAAGCCCAATGGCTGGAGAATTTCGTCCTTCAATTGATGGAGCTAACTAACAACAGCAAAATCAGAAGCCACCACCAGTCACCAAATGCCTGTTGAACCTGCCATGGGATTTGAACAGTACACCTGTGGGAAAATGAACAATCAGACATTTCCACAGGATGTACCAAAAGTGTTAATTCAGGAGTGCTGACAACCGGTTTCCCAAGAACTCGCGGCCACAGTCAATGACTGTGCTTTGGCCATTGCAATTATTACTGAGTATTAATGTATTACTGAGAAATCAGCCCCAGAATCAATTAAAAATTTCAGTCCGGAACTGCGATCAAATATGAATAGGCGGCAAGTTGTATAATCAGCATGATCTCCCACTGTGTCCAGAGAGTGCCCTACTGGTTTCCCGGAGTATTTTTAGAACCTTCAGAAGATGTAGATTCAAAGCAGCATGGCAATCACTGGCACCCTCTTTAAATCTTCTGTGAAGTAACATATTCGCTTTTTAGGCTCTCCTTGTCTGGCAGGGGTTTGGGAATGGTGAGTACACTGAACCTTAGATCGAGAAAGTGATCTAGATCGTGTCAACAGAATCTGTCAACTGAGCAATGTGTCTCCAATTTAGACATACAGTCTTCAGAAGGAGGAACAGGAGAGGGCTGTTGCACAGAAAACACAAAAGGCTGCATCTATTATCTTGTCTGCCATGATAGCTAGGTTGCCCAAGGTATCTGAACTTGGTGGGAGGATGGTTGGAACATTCACTGGGAGGCGTTTAACGAACACAGTTCTCAAAAATTGGTCCTGCACTTGTCCCCGAGCCAGTGTACGCATTTCTCTCAAGAGGGCAGTAGGTTTTCTGTCACCAAGCTCCATTTCGTTGAGTAAACGATTAACTTTTGTGACTCAGTTTCTTGGAACTGGTCAATCAAACGATTTTTGAGATCAGTGTAGGGCGTATTAGAAAGGGGTCACCAATGTGGGTGTTATTAATAATTAACACACCACCATAATAATGAAATGTTATATTTTTGCCATATACATACGTAAAAAGGTAAAATCTGACTAACTTTTCACTTTTTCTGCATGGATAGAAAGAGCAACAACCGAAAAGTAGTACACTAAAACAGAAGAAGAATAAGAACCGTAGGGAAGTTTTTGCAGGAATTGTGGCGGCTTTAGCTGGTATCCCCACACCTGCACACACATATTGTTTCAGTGCTCAAGTACGAAACAGAATGACGAAGCTATGGATATTTCCATCCCCCTTAGGAATCAGGGTTCTCAGGCAATATTACCTCCTCCTCTACTATGTTCATAATATACAGTGTACATGTAAGATTTGAAAGAGCATAAGCTAGTGGGCCCGCTGACCAGCAGCTTCACATATCTCCAGTAAAACAAATACAACACATACCTACGACACATGAGCTGTTCTTGGATTTTTTGGCGCCACGAACTGGCTTCATCTTGGTACCAAAACCTATAATACAGCGAAATCTGTTAGCATATCCTGCAAATCTTAAGTCGTAAGATCCCACCATCACCGGTGTTTTGGTTCTTGTAGCTCCACTTCCGGTGCTTCTCCTTGGCATCATCGAGACATCAAACACTATACAGCAAATTCTGGGGCACAATTTCAGATTTTTATGACAGTCCCAAGGGTCACTTCGTGGTACAGACATATGGGTATGAAAAATCAAAACATGCATGTATTTGAATGAAACTCACAGGATACTTCAGGAATATATTTAACTATTTTTCAACGTAGCCGCCGTCGAGTTGAACACAATTGCGTAGCCTGGGTAATAGCTTATGGATGCCAGCGTCATAGATGTTTTCCCCTACCTATTTAAGCCACTTTCCTACAGCTTTCTCGACCTCCTCGTCGATGGCAAAACCTTTGGGCTCACGTGGTCCCATATGAATGTCAAAAAGTGGAAAGTAACTTCGGTCTGTGCTGGAGCAAATGAGATCTATGGTTTCATTAAACCAACCAATTATAATGAAATTTGCAGGTGTTTTAGCTTAGGTATCCAGATGGCGCTATATGGTTTTGTTGTAGATGAGAACATAATCCTCATCCACCACGTGCACCAGAGAGGAAAATTCGTAACCTATAAACAAGTATTACATAATTGAAGCGTGTGAGAATCAGACATGACTAACTCCAGACGGTGGACTCCAATTTTTGTGTGACAATTTTTATTTTTTTGTGTTCAATATCTACACAGGATGATACAAGCAAATCAGAACCTTAACAGGCAACCATAGCCGTCAGAATCCCAGCCAATGCTCACCCAAATTCTGGTATGAAACAAGTAGCACAGCCTTGAAATGTCTACTCAATGTTGTCATATTTTGACCAACAACAGATTAAACGAGCATACAAATTACACACTGACTCCATCAATACTCATCCATAATCTGTAGGTACATGTTAACTTACTCATTCACCCCATACGAAATATGAACGCCTGGATCAGCAACTCTGACGCTAAAAGTTCGATCTGTGTGTTCAGTAACCAGCACTTTGTGACACCTCAAGTACCCATGCACGATTCCTTCTCCTTCCTGAAAAAATGAAAAAGTATTCATTTTTAGTTACGATAAATAATTGGTTTCATAAATATTATGTAACAATTTACCGTAAAAAAAACTTTCTCCCCAGAAAACAACTCTGCTGTAAAAATTTACCCGGCAACAAAACCTCCTCAGCCGCAAAAAGGATGGATATCAATTTTGCCCGCCGAAGTAGCATACTCGATGATTCGCACCTGGCACATCCCTTTCACCCCTGATGAGATGTACAGTGTATTTCACTATACCTGTACCTGCACATCATGTCCTGGGAACGCATTCCACGTGAAGAAGAGCTAACTCTGAGTTTTTTAGTTCTATCTCTATTGATCTTATTTCAAATTTTTATTTTTTTTCTGTCTCAAAGTAAAGAGACCTTATTGTAAAATATAAGAAAGAATATATTGTAAAGTTGATTTTTTTCATGGCAAAATTAGGATTTTTTTCAAACAAAATTTTATGATATGTAGTGATCTATGAACAGCAGAAACTCTAATTTGATCACAATTGTATGGATCAACATTTTCTTCCTCAAAAATTTGCTAAAATAGGGATTGATTTGAAACAAAACGCTGCGAAGTCCTTGTCACATGGGTTTATTATTCTATTATACAACCTACAGAAATGCTAGCTGTTCACTCATGTTTCTTTCCTGTGAAATAATTGAAATAGCTATTTCTGATGGTTTCCACCAATTTTGGCCCCCAAAACACAAATTAGGCCCCTGCTTTATAACGAAATATCTTTGATCATTGGTAGTGCCATTTAATTGTCTTGATTCACCTGTTCACACTTTTTCTAGTGTTATTATACAAAATGATGGTGATTTCAAAACGTTTCCCAGGTTTTTACTAATAAAAAACGAATTTTGGGAGCTCAACCTTTGTTACAACCTCAATTCTTCAGTCTTTGCCCAAAATCGACTTCATGTTCGGTCTTCTCGCCCTAAAAAATATGGAAAAAGATACCTCAAAAGCTCAATTTACCAAAACACCAGAAAACTCTACTTTTACATCCATTTTGGTTTATTATTCTGTGAATAATACACCTATGTATTCGCTCAGCAAAAAATTTTTATAACACCCCCTCAAACTTTTTTCTTTTACGTTTCAAGGTGCATAGATTCCAAAAATGCAATGTCCGTCCGCCGTACGCCGTCCGCCGTCCGCCGTATCACGTGTACAGGCTTCATTTTCGGTCTAAAAAAATCGTTCTTTCGCACACATGCTCCATTTGGGCCCTAGTTGTGTCCCGAAACTTTTCAGCCCGATCGGAATATACCCAGGGGTGTTATGAGTGAAAATGTGTGTAAAAATAGGTACTTTTTACGTTTTAGCAACATATTGGTAACATGAGCTTCTGAGATATCGTTTTCTATGTTTTTGGGGACGAGAAGACCGAATATGAAGTCGATTTTGACCAAAGAGTGGAAAATTGAGTTCTACCAAATGTTCAGCTCCCAGAATTGATTTTTTATGAGTGAAAAACCTGGGAAATCGTCTGAAATCACCATCAGTTTGTATAATAACACTGGAAAAAGTGTCAAGACGTGGTTCAGGACGATTAAATGGCACTACCAATGATCAAAGATAGTTTAAAAAAAAAAAAGAAAAAAAAAGAGCGTACCTAATTTGTGTTTTGGGGGCCAAAATTAATGGAAACCATCAGAAGTAGCTATTTCGATTATTACGCATGAAAGAAACAATTAATGAACAGCCAACATTTCTGTAGATATGTCCAGTAGAATAATAAACCCATGTGACAAGGACTTTGCAGCGTTTTTCACCCATAACACCTCAGGGTATAATATTCCGACCGGGCTGCAAATGGAGCCCAAATGGAGCCTGTGTGCAAAAGAACGTTTTTTAGACCGAAAATGAAGCCGATATGCATGATACGGCGTATGGCGGACGGACATTGCATTTTTGGAATCTGCGCACCTTGAAACGTAAAAGAACAAATTTTGAGGGTGTGTTATAAAAAATTTTTGCTTGCGAATACATAGGTGTATTATTCACAGAATAATAAACCAAAATAGAGGATGTGCAGTGCTGGGTTCAATGGGGCAAAAGTTATAACTAAAGGTTCTATAACTAAATCTCGACTACAGCTTGGAAGCTGAGTCCCTTCTTCACCGAGGAACATAGTATGTGGAAATGAACTGGATGAGAAAACAAGGAAAGAGAATTATCGGCTATCTCAACAATAATAGGTTTTGCAGAGTATTTTGATCTTCCTAATTGTGATGTAGCGAGAAAATGTTACAAATCCCGAAAGTAATTTCTATGGAACAATCGTTACATAAGAATGGGTACGAATTCACCATGCTTCTTCCAACACAGTAGGTTATGTAAACTAAAAACAAAATGACTGTGGGACAATAGAATTCCACCTCAAAAGCGCAGAAAAACGGGTGCCACTTATATGTCCCACCTCTATACGACTCCACCTAACCTGCAGGACCTCTGTGTCCCAGCAACAAACGTCGATAACAGGAAATTTACGTTCACCAGTCGCCATGGTGAGAGACAAACGTTCCAAATGATAGGTATTTTTTAATACAACCAAGGTGATTTTGATATATTATTAGCAGGCTTCATTTGGGCCCTAGTTGTGTCCTGAAAAGTTGCAGCCTGATCGGAATATACCCAGGGGTGTTATGGGGGAAAAATAGTTTTGGTTTATTATTTTCAATAATGAACCATTGGAATCGAGCATGAAAAAAAAGTCTAACCCCCCCCCCCCCCCCCTCAAAATTTGATGGTTTACGTTTCAAGGTATGTAGAATCCAAAACTGCAATAAAAAAATTTCTGTCTGTCCGCCGTACTGGCCACTTTTCTTAGTTACCATGAAACAAAATTGATGAAATTCGGGTTATAGGTTCCGTTTGGGGTCTAGTTGGTCCTCGAAGCTCGGCGTTACTGTCAGTCATCTCTAAGGGGTTCAAAATAGGGGTTGCAATTTTAAGAATGCAGTAGCTCGAAAACTTTCGATGGAAGAGTATGGTTTTTTTTACGTTATTAAATTTTTCTTGAGCTAAACAATTTTTTGAGACCACCCGGAGCATTGCACGTCCAGCCGTTCGTGTGCACTAAAAAGCTTCGTCAACACGATCGTGAATCAAACGGTGTAAATCCGGCCCAGATAATCATCACTAGGGTGCACCTGATTAGAATCGACGATGGCTGTACGAAGTCGAGTTGGTTGTTCTGTGGTGTTATTTCATTTGATAAGTGATGGACTATTGGATTTTGTTGGTAGGTACTTCTGAAACTTGAACAAACGTTGAAGTATGGGTAAATTATTACACAACGGTTCATCACCAAGAAGGGGCTGGATTTTGTTGATCGGTAATTTTGCAACTTGAACAAATGTTGAAGTACTGTTGATGGGTAAATTATTACACAATGGTGAATTATTACACAACAGTAAATTATTACATAACGGTAAATTATCTCACAACGGTAAATTATTACACAACGGTTCATCAACCAAGAAGGGGCTGGATTTTGTTGATCGGTACTTTTGCAACTTGAACAACCGTTGAAGTATTATTGATGGGCAAGTTATTACACAACGGTTCATTATACTTGACCACAGAAAACAGCGATCTACGCAGAAGGGGCATCTATTTCACTCCACATCAACAATTTTCCTTCAGAACTTCATTATTTGCGTTTCTTTTTGCAGTTTTAGTTAGGTACTGCTTGTCATCGACAGAATTATTTTAGCAACATTTAACTTGTGATTTTGATAGGTACCAAGTAACGAGTACAGGGTTAGGTACTAACCTACTGAGGGTCAGCGATCTACATAATATGTATAGAATAGTACATATTATATTATATAGACGGGTTATATATACAGAGAGCTGTGATCTGTAACAGAAGGGTATTCTGTACAAAATAATAAACCGTTGTGCAGGGATTTGCAGCGTTTTTTTTGGTGTTTTAGTAAAATGAATTTGTGAGGTATTGTTTTCCATGTTGTTTTAGGACGAGGTAACCGAATATGAAGTCGACTTTGACTAAAGAATGGAAAATTGAGGTTCTAACGAAGTTTCAACCTTAAATTTATGTTAAAATTTGGTCGAAAATCGTTCTTCCGCACAAAGTTTGGGTCCCCATTTGGGAACACACTTGGCTCCTAGTTGTGCTCCGAAGCTCGGCAGCCCGATCAAAATACACCCAGGGGTGTTACGGGTGAAAAATGGGTGTAAAAACAGGGGTTTTCGAGGTTTTTTTTTGAGGTTTTAGTGAACATGAGCTTGTGAGGTAACGTTTTCCGTGTTTTTTAGGGCTAGAAGACCGAATATGAAGTTGATTTTGACCAAAGAGTGAAGAATTGAGGTTGTAACGAAAGTTCAGCTTCCAAAATTCATTTTATATGAGCCAAAAACCTGGGAAATCGTCTGAAATCACCATCATTTTGTATAATAACACTAGAAAAAGTGTGAACAGGTAAATCAAGACAATTAAATGGCACTACCAATGATCAAAGATATTTTGTTGTAAAGCAGGGGCCTAATTTGTGTTTTGGGGGCCAAAATTGCTGGAAACCACCAACAATAGCTATTTCAATAATTGCACAGGAAAGAAACATAAGTGAACAGCTAGCATTTCTGTAGGTTGTATAATAGAATAATAAACCCATGTGACAAGGACTTCGCAGCGTTTTGTTTCAAATCAATCCCTATTTTAGCAAATTTTTGAGGAAGAAAATGTTGATCCATACAATTGTGATCAAATTAGAGTTTCTGCTGTTCATAGATCACTACATATCATAAAATTTTGTTTGAAAAAAATTTTGCATTGACTGACGAAATAAACATTTTTTCCAGTCCCTAAAAAAATTGTCTCAGTACCTAATTACCTAAAATTTTTCAAAAGGGGATGGTGGGGGGGGGGGGGGCAAAAAGCACTTCCTTGGATCATAACAAATATGTGTGCAAAACTTTAGCTCGATCCGTAATGTCTGTGAGTGTAGACCCATAAAACAAATTTCTCAGTACCAACTTATAGGTACCTAATAATTTCAAAATGGAGGGGGTGAGGGAAACACATCGCGTTTTCAACGCGGACGTTCTTCCAAGAGCTCCGCCCACCACACGCGCTGAACCTGACAGCGGTGCAGTCAAGTGGAACGGTACACACATCGGTGTTGAGCGGAGCAGAGCGGAATTTTCAATCCTTGGCAGGTTTTTCAAGCGCCTCAGGCTGGGGACACACATCGATTCCAACGCGGGTGTTCTTCCAAGAACTCCATGTTAGATTTTTGTAATTAAGCGCCGAAGGCGATGTTGTATGATTCTGATTGGTCTTCAATCTCCCCCACTCATGGCTCTCACCTATTAGCTTCATTATCAATTCAAGTTTCAATGTAGCGAAGTGTCTCTCATAATTAAAAATCTGTTCTCAGTGTTAACTGTGCCTGATCTTCTTATTTTCCGGAACCAAATATTAAAAGGTTATGCAGCCCAGTGCAAATGTCAACCGAAGTAAAAAAAGGTACTGACGCGGATCCCGAAAAAGGAGTATTGGTTCCCAGAAAAAGTGAAATTGTGTCGATGGAGCGGAAGATGGCGAATGTAAACACACTGACGGGGATGAAACCCTTTGATGGAACAAATTTTTCAAACTGGTCATTCCGTCTGGAAGTGGAACTTGGCACTGGAACGTCACGACGCTCTGGAAGCCCTCACAACTAAAAAGTCGACCATGAGTGAGGAGGAATATAAAAGGAAAGACCTAGAAGCGAGAGATATTTTGATCAAGTGCATTGATGATAGTGTGTTGGACACGGTTCGTGGAAAAGCAACAGCGCGGGGAAATGTATCAAGCACTCAAGGACACTTATCAAAGGACGGGAATTTCGGCTCATTTCTACAAGGTACGCTGCAACCTTTCATAGAAAATTTCGAACAGGAAGTCCAAGAATTATCGGCTGCCGGTTGTACGTTGAAGGACATCGAAAAAATCCCCATGTTGCTTGCCACAATGCCGAGTTCATACAGCAATCTCCCAACGGCTCTGGACATACTGTTCAACACAACGAGTGTTCAAACCTCGATTGCGTTCCAGTACGTCAAAAATAAACTGCTCCAGGAAGAAAGAGCAAGGGAATAATCAGCAGGAAAATCAACAAGTCGCATTCGGAGGTTTTCGGCCATTTCGTCGGGGAAATCGAGGTGGTAGAGGAAGAGAAGGAGGTCATGCGCTACACAGGAGCTCAGCATCTGCGAGCAACCAAAGCGAAGCTACCTCCAATCATACTTCTAATTATGATTCAAATTCCAGAATTTCAGGATCATTTCCACTTAAATGTCATTTTTGTAAACAAAAGGGGCACATGAAATCCAGCATAAGGAAATGGAAGAAAACAATCACTGGAGATTTCAACTTGCCTGGTCTTTTGTGGGATAGCACTACCGGTTTACCCCACGAACACTCAATAATGAACGAGAAAACCCGCATCATTTCCGAGCTGATCTACTTATGTAGTTTGCGACAGTTCAGTAACTTACGGAATCCGTCGGGAAATGTGCTAGAGCTAGATCTTTGTTTATCAGATCTACCGGAGACAGAACTGCGCGAATGTGATCCCTTACTAAAGCAGGACAATCACCACCCGGCATTTGAGTGTTTTTTTTTTTCATGTAAATATGCCATTGATGATGCTGTTTTTGCACCTTCACGATTCAAATACAACTTCAAAAGAGCCAACTTTGAGGGCATGAATGATTTCTTCCTGCGTCAGGATTGGGAGTTCTGTAATCAGTTGCCATTATTGCTGGCAGTGGATAAGTTCTATTCTATGGTTGAGATTGCCATTCGAACATTTGTGCCTATTACGATGGAGAAGAATACTGCATTCCCGAGATGGTTCGATGCTGACATGATAAACCTACTGAGGAAAAAGGTGGCTGCCCATAAGAGATTTAAAGGCACAAGAACACCTGGAGATTACGAGGTCTTTTCCCAGCTACGTCGTGAATGCAAATTGTTGAGCAGACGACTTTACGCGCAGTATATTCAAGAGGTGCAGGTCTCAACTAGAACCAGTATTAAAGCATTCTGGAAACACGTTAACTACAAGAGTGGTTCGCCTGCCCTGCCAAGAATTATGCATTTAGGCTCGATCACGGCTGAAACTCCCTTGGAGATGGCTTCTTTTCACTGACTTCTTCTCGTCTGTTTACACTCAGCCTTCGTCTGGACAGTTCCAGTCTGATGATTTTTTGGGGTCCTCCTTCTCCATGAGTGGTTTTGCTGTTCCTGAGGATGTTGCCAGACAACGGTCTCTGGCTGGACGGTGTAGCACCAGCCTTATTGAGGAGCTGTGCTGTGAGTATTTCCCTGCCACTGTCGGTGCTATACACTGGCTCTTTGTCACTGGGTATTGTTCCGACGTGTTGGAAGACATCGTTTGTGATCCCCATCTCGAAGACCTGTAGAAAGGCCATGATTGACGAGTATTGACCCATCTGCTCATTGTCCACAATACCTAAGGTTCTGGAGAAGATCATTTTTAACCACATCGCTCCCAGTATGGGGCCGTATCTTTCGCCTTCGCAGCATGGTTTTATGTCTGGACGGTCGACTATCACTAACCTGCTGACATTTCAGCAATACATCATGGACGCTTTTCGGGGTGGCCTCCAGGTGGATGCGGTGTACACTGACTTCGCTAAAGCGTTTGACCGAGTGTCGCATCCCTTACCTTTCTGATCGCTGTCTGAGTGTTCGTGTGAAATGTAGTATCCTCTCCCTTTAAGGTCTCATCGGGGGTGCCTTAGGGTTCCCATCTCGGTCCTCTGATGTTCCTTGTATTTATTGATGACCTTCCAGACATCTTTGGAAATGGCGTGAAGTGCCTTCTATATGCAGATGATCTCAAGATCTATTCGGTGATTGGTGACACAAGCGATTGTGAGGCCTTGCAGCACGGCTTATCTGCTTTGGATGCCTGGTGCTCGGCAAATGAACTTTCCCTGAACATAAGCAAGTGCCAGGCCTTCACTTTCTCTCGTAGTCTCAACCCAATTATTTATGACTACTCCCTGGGGACACATGTACAGGTGATTTGTGATCTGGGAGTGTTTTTTGACAGTGATTTGTCTTTTCGGTACCACCTGGACCAGATCACATACAATGAAATGAAGACACTTGGTATGGTGAAGAGATACTTACGGGACTTCACTGATGTCGGTATCCTGCTGATTGTACAATGCACTGGTGCGTCCATGCCTGGAGTATGCTAGAGCCGTTTGGTCTCCTCATTATGCAAATGGCAGGGGTACTATTGAGAGAGTCCAGGGAAGGTTTTTGCACTTCTTCTCCTTCAAATCTGTAACACCCTGCTCCGATTCCTTGAGGGTGAGTGGCTTGATGCTTCTGGATAAGCACAGGGTGTTAGCAGACATGCTGCTCCTATAAAAACTGGCCCATACTCTAATAGATACTCCCAACTTGCTGGAGGCTCTGAACTTCTTTGTTCCACCCTACCCGACCCGAACGGCGCTGACTTTTTACACCCGCACCACCACAACCAACTACCAGTTAAACTCTCCATTGAATCGCATACAGAGAGAATTTAATGCCATGAATATCGACCTTTCTGATACCAGCCTTCCTTCGTTCCGCAGGCGTGTGATTCAAGTCTTACAATGACTTAATAAATATATTGTCTAGTGATGAAATAACCTTATCTCATTTTCGTCCTGCTCAAAATTTTAGTTTACCTTTTCATTTCCTTTGTTTAATATTTAATTGATATTCAGATTTTTTATTTGTTTTTCATGAGTACTATTTTCTTCTTCTTTTTTGTTGCTGTTGTAAACAGAGCACCAGCCCGTGTCGTAATAAATAAAAAAATTCAAATTCAAATGTGTCTATGCAGCCTGGACTACAGTTACCTAAGGTTGAAAATGAGGATTTTAAGGCACCTTTTAAGGAACTGTTAGGAAGCCTAATGTATATTATGTTGGGTTCTCGCCCTGACTTATGCTACGCTGTGTCATTCTTCGGTCAATATCAAATTGGATATGGCAAAGAACATTGGATTAATCTGAAAAATGTATTGAAATATTTAAAAGCTACTGAGAATTTTGGACTGATTGTTACACTCAATTTCTAGAGTACCTATCATGAATTTCACGTCAACTGTTTCATCACGCTCGCAATCGTTTATCGCTTGACCTTCAAGGCCGTAATCGGCAGTCCCGTTTCACCTTCTCAGAACATTTACTTCGAACTTTATATTACTTCGATATCGAGTTCACAAGATTGTTACACGCCGATTGTGCCATAGGTGAGATCCCGAGCCTATATTGCTGCCCAGCAGGATCTTATTCTCGTTTGCTGTACAACCAGTGGAATACTGCAAACTGCAATATTAATAGCAGGATAAAGTATACTGTGGATTTGGATACATACTAATTCTAACACGAGCACAAGCCGTGCATTATCCCACAAAATTGTATTCCTCCCCATCAGTACCTACAGGTAATCATTCCCACACAGTTTCCTCGTAAATATGTCACACTTATTTTTTCTTTGTACCTACTTCTTTTGTAAATCGTCTCCTCCTCGGCTATAAGCACTATCCCCCCGGGATCGGGTTCGGGTTATGGAACCCTTTCTAAGTTACCTTCGTTCGGATCACCAGGTACGATCCAACCTCCAGAATCCCAAGCTGGTGATTGTGTCCGGAAAGATTTTTTAGAGAAACGCCAGTTTTGGTGAGGATGCGTACCTACCTATGTTGGCAACTTACCTACCTGGACCTTAAGTGAGTCCGTTCCGTTTTGCTTCCGAGTCTGCGAAGCAGCGGAAGCCTTGTGTTCACTTTCGTGACCCAAAAAATTTTTGTCTTCAGAAATCAAAATTTCCACTTGCATTTTGCGTTTCAAAGCCTACTGAACAAATTTGGTTCCGTGTCTGTCGGTCTGTGGGTCTGTGAGTCTGTCTGTCCGCATTTCCTTATTACAGCCATAACTTCCACGATTTTGAATTGATTCAGCTCAAATTTTGAGGGATGGTGCGGATAAGGCCCCTTGAGGTCCCATACAAATTTCAACATGATTGATCCAGCGGTACGCCCTGCGCATGCGCTAACGTTAAATTCAACAAACACGCATAACTTTCACAATTTTGATTCAATTTCGCTCAAATTTTCAAGGGTTGTTTGGACAAGGACTAGTGAGTTCCAGTATGAATTTCAGCATGATCGGACCCTCGATGCGCTCTGCGCATGCGCTGGCGTGAAATAGATTCAATTTCCTTGTTACAGCCGTAGTAACCAAAGATTTCACCCAATTTCAATGTAATTCTCAGGGATTAAGCGGGTAGGGCCCATTGAGGTCCCATATAAATTTCAACATGATAGAGCCAGCGTTTCGCCCTGCGCATGCGCTAACGTGAAATTCTTCAAACACGCATAACTTTCGCAATTATGTATATAATGGACGTAATGTATTATGGACGTAATGTTATGTATATTTCATGTAATGTTATGTAATATGTATATTTCACGTTATGTAATGTTATGTAATGTAATGTAATGTATAATGGGTCACTCTGATTGTGACGAGGAAGCTCCTGTGCCATCACCTTGGCAGTGTATTTTTCATGTTATTATCTTTGTAATTTAGGGGTTTCTCCTTGTTCCGTTCTACATTCTTGTGCTGACCCAAGGATCGGTTCAGTACCCACTTCGCGCACCAGGCCTTTTCCTCTTCGTCTACCTCGCCTCGCAGTCATAGTGGCATTAGCGTTGTAAGCCATTTAGGTCTAGGGCGTAGGTACTTAGGTAGAGACTACTTCCCAGAATAAGCTTATTTTTTTACAGCACAACTTGAATTTTTAATTAATATTATTACCCACCAAATCCTCCTCTGTTTGGTCTCGGGTTTTCTTTAACGAGGAGTGGCGTCCAATATTTTTATCTATTTAGTTTTTTTTTTTTTGGTACCGAGTAGTTGCGGTAGGAAGTTATCGCGAAGTAGACTCCCCAAGGCTGAGCTAGCCGGTGGTGTTTAACCCCTGAAAGCGTGTAGCATAAAAAGTGGCACCTTGCAACATGGGCCTTTCGTAGTTACCTACTTACGACGTACCTACTATTCACCTTCAGGGGCGTTGCGTCCATAAGGCCACTTGGGCCACTGCCCCGGCACCCAGAAACACAAAAAACTCCAAAAAAATGCCAACCATTTGTTGAGTTGGCATTCGAATTTCCCTCCGTATACTGTACCTAGCATTTTTCACGAAGTTCAACAGCGACTCGACAGAGTTCTCTGGCTATGGATATTCAATATGCGTTTCCGTCATGTTGGCTCCCCTGTAGCTCCATGGAGCATTTTATCGGAATATAGCTACACTAATCGATGTCTTGCAGTCGAAATCGAAACCTACACTTCTGAAACTGACAGGTCCTGGGACCTGGTGTCACCATGGTAACCGAGAAAAGTGGCCCGTCCGCGCAAGCTCAGTCAGAGTAAAAATTTGGTTAGCCACGCCCCTTTTGGGCCCGGGCCCACATTTCCATCCAAAAATCGTTTGTGTTCAATTCATCTTGTCATCTCGATACGAGATGCTTGTCCTTCGATCTGTCCTCCCCTAAAAATTCTTATCACTTTCGCCATTCTGTTCCTATGTTGAGTTTTCAATTTTCTGCTTACGTTTCGAATTTTGTATGTTCCCATTCGAGTTCCCGGGACAGATTTGGATTTGCGATAATTAAGTGCGTTGTGTCCTGTCTGTGGTCTTGTGGATTGATCGACGTCAACATACACAGATAAGTACCTAGCTTCTAGTCTGATTCTCCATCAAAATAGGTACTGGCCGGCGGGTCATTACTTCGTTGTATTTTAGTCTAGTTCGTTGTTTTTAGTTGTTGTTTAGTTTATTTGCTTCTGTATTTTTGCACCACTTGAATTCGGTGGCTAACTTACAGTCGAAATTTTCGACGTCTTCCTACAATGATAGATAGAGTGATGATTAAAAGTTTAGGAAGAGATAGGCCTTTGCTGAGTATTAGTCAGTATGAAGCTATAGAACTTTTTGCTTCTGGTAATCCCGGGTACTGGTCAAAACTATTGTGAACACAGTGCTTACATTCTGACTTTCTAAGAGCTGCGGTTGATTAAAATCCACCCATTTCTCATGAGAAGACTGCACTGTTGGAAAACATTTACAGCTTTTTGTAGAAAAAGCTGTTAATTTGTGTTCCGGTTTGGTGGCCCACCATTTTCAGAGCCCACGCACCTCTACTGTTCACCTTGTATCTTGTATAGTTAATTTTTTTTAACGTCGTGTATATAATTATCATCTTGTATAATATCTACTTTTTCTGCAGTAGGGTATAGATAAAATTTGTATTCATTTCCAGGTGGAATTATTTTCATTTCGAATGTCGAAAAAATACTATTTCTGTGGGTACTCGAACGATTGAAAAAATGAGATTTTGACTTTCACTGGTTTTCGAATTGAGTACCTAGGCTCCTTCTTTCTCAAAATCCCTGCGGTAAACCGGTTTGGCAACCTCATCATGGCAGTGGGGCCGGACGCATATAGACTTCTGAAGAGCAAATTGCAATACGAACTTTATATTAGGGGTATAGCTACTGAGGGGACTGTAGCTGAACTACGAGCGTCACTGGTAAATGCTTATAAGAACGATGTTCGTCCTAATGGGAAAATTTATTCAAAATTGGATTCAAAGTCTGAGTTGTCAATTTGTACTGACAAGTATGAAGAGTTGGAGAGTGCTGTTGAAGTAGTCAATGATAAGGATGCCAACGAACTTAAGTGTCTCATACACTGACTATGGCATTATCACAATCGATTGCAACGTCGGTCATTCAATGATTTGATAAAGCACAGAGGTCAACTCTACAAGTTCAAATCCCTCAAAGACAAGTTGGATAAACTGCTTGCTCCAACACTGGTGCTGGAACGGTTGGCGTTGCTGCGGGGTGAGTAACCAAGATCAGTCCTCCCTTGATCCACTGCTCTCCTCTCAGTCGCATCCTCATATTCATGAACCGATTATTTCTCCAAATCTCGCACTAGGTCCTAAAATTTATAAATGGAATCTGACCTTCTCTGGTGAGGATACTAAGAGTCTCACGTCATTGTTAGCTGACGTAGAAGATAAGCATATTTCACGGGGAATCACCAAGGAAACACTCTTCAGAGGCGCAAGTGATCTATTCACAGGCACTACTTTGGTTTGGTTTTGTGCCCATCGAGCTTCTTTCACTTCATGGGTTGAATTGGTAAATCGTTTAAAAGAGACATTCCTCGATCCAAATTATGATGATCAACTAATGGAGGAAATTCGTAAGCGTACTCAGGGTGCTGAAGGTAACCTAAGCGTTTACCTAGCAAACATGCGCACTCTCTTCAATAGACTCACAGAACCGTTATCCGAACAGCAGAAAGTTAGGATAGTCCAGTTTAAGTTTAGGGAAGAGTACACCCGCCTTTAACCACGTATGATAGTCTTGACGACTTGGAGCATATCCTGAATCAACTGCATGTAGGACATTCATGGGCTACTAGGTTTGAGGAGCCTCCTACTAAGAACCTTCTCAAGCCAGAGTTAGGTTATCGGGGTCGGCGTATCGAAAGGTCATCATTCACAAAGTCGCGAGTCGTTCCTAAAGTGAACGCCATTGAGTCTCTGTCGCCAAGTAGTATTTCTTCCCCTACAAGTACCCACCTCTCAGCATGGTGCTGGGAAGGATGAAGCTCCCAAAATCAAGCAGAAATTCACCAAGCCAAAATCATTCAAGTGTTGGAATTGTGGCGAGGGGCATTGCTATCCTGATTGTCTCCAACCCTTGAAATCTTTTTGTTTGAGATGCGGTTATCCGGATGTATCCCGAGCCACCTGTCCTAGATGCACCTCTACTTCGTCGTCAAAGTCTTTGAACGATTAAAGGGGCCTCCTTCTATTGTGGCAGGCCCCAATAAATCGAAGTCTTACAGAATTTCTCGTGATGATCCAGAGTGGAAAGATTGGTTAGAGAAAGTAAAATTGTTTTTACGTCCTGCAACAACGCGGTCCATCCACTCACTCCCCACCCGTCAGATCGTGACTGTCGTCCATATCTTTTTATTCAGATCTATGGTGTAAATTTTCTTGGGCTCCTGGACTCAGGTGCATCATCCACTATCTTAGGATCTTCAGGGTGGAAGAAACTGCAGCGACTGGATTACCAACTCATTCCTGAACCTCTGCTTTACCTATGTCAAGCTCGCCAATGGTCGAAACTGCAAAGCCATGGGATCAGTTTCACCACCAGTCACACTCAACGATCAAGTCGGGCTAATGAAGATTATCATGGTTCCGGAAGTAGAAGCTGACCTCATTCTGAGCATCGATTTTTGGGAAACATTTGGGATTGTTCTTAATATTACCCAAGGTACAAGAGTTTCGGATGTTTTCCCGAGGTTTCAAGTATCATGACCCCAAAGGCCATAATCGGACGTGAGGAACTCAGCCTGAAATTTAGAATGCAGCTTGATGCAGTTTTGGATCGTTATTGCTCACTCTCAGTTCCCTCTGTTGGCCTAGCCAAAGGTGTTGAGCATTATATTGACACTGGTGAGCATCGTCCAGTGAAACAACGCTACATCTGGAGGTCACCTGCTATTCTCAAGATAATGAATGTGGAACTTGATATGTTGGGAAAAGGAATCGTACAGCCATCTAAGAGCCCCTGGTCATCCCCCCGTAGTTCTTGCCAAAAAGAAGGATGGTTCATACAGGCTTTGCGTCGACTATAGCAGAATGAATTCTGTAACTGTCAAGGACTCCTACCTAATCCCATTCATCGATCATATTCTGAATAAATTGAGAAATGCAAGGTACCTATCATCCATTGATCTCAAAAGCGCTTTCTGGCAGATACCTATTGAGAAATCGAGTCAACCCAAAACAGCATTCACAGTTCCCAATCGGGGTTTTTTAAAAATTTGTCCGTATGCCTTTTGGTCTGTCGAACTCCCCGGCATCCTGGCAGCATCTAATAGATAATGTCATTGGCTCAGATTTGGAGGGTTACGTATTTACTTATCTCGACGACATTGCAGTAGTCACCAGCGATTTTGAAACCCACATCAAAGTCCTGGATCCTTTCTCGTCTCTTTGAAGCTGGCTTAACCTTGAATTGGGAAGAGTCAATTTATTATGCCCAGCAAGTCTTCCATAACTTGGTTATATCATTGACCAAGAAGGCCTTCATATGGATCTCGAAAAGGTATTGACCCCCTGAAGGTGAAACCCCTGAAAGGGTGTAGCATGATGTACAAAAAATCGAATAATGAGAAAACAAAAGAAATTAAATTCCGTTTATCTGCATATTATGACGCGGATTTTGCTCAAGATATTGAAACTCGGAAAAGTGTATTTGGTTTTGGCATTACGTTAAATGAAAAATTAATCTCTTGGCGTTCAAAGCAACAGAATCTAGTCAGTTTGCCGTCATCAGAATCAGAATATATAGCTTTTTTAGACAAATTTTGGTAGATTCACTCAAGTTCGATGTCGGTGCACTGATTGCGTTTGAAGACAACCAGTCGTGCATTGCCATGGCTAGTAACCGTGAAACAAAGAGAACAAAACATGGATGTGAAGTATCACTTTATAAATGATTATGTGGAAAAAGGGATTGTTAAATTAGTTTATACGCACACAGCAGATCAAGCCACTGATGTATTTACCAAAGCTTTAACTTTTAGTAAGTTCAGTGATTTTCGAAACACATTAGGTGTTCGGGAAAATGAATGAAATTTGTTTGTGATTCTAATTTCCCTGTTGTTTTCGTGTGTGAGATTGGAGGGGATGTGCTGGATTTTTGCAATTAAGCGCCAAAGGTGATGTTGTATGATTCTGATTGGTCTTTAATCTCCCCCACTCATGGCTCTCACCTGTTAGCTCCATTATCAATTCAAGTCTCAGTAGTGAAGTGTCTCTCGTAATTAAATATCTGTTCTCATCGTTAATTGTGTCGGATCTTCTTATTTTCCGGAATCAAATATTAAAACTCCGCCCGTCTCACGCGATGAACCTGACAGCTGTGCAATCAAGTGGAGCGGAACACACAAGGGGTGGAGCAGAGCAGAGTGGATCAAAGCACCCGCTCTGCGCCGGATTTTGGTAGGAGGCAAGGAAAACACGCGGCAGGAATTTCATGCTGAAGTTTGAAGGATCATATCCCACCTTTATCCCATCCATGTCCCTGCTATGAGTGACGGCAGGATAAAAACGCTGTTGCATAAAATCCGTCGCACGCACATGACTAGGTGTCACCCAACAGAGTTTTTATCCTGCCGCCACTCGTAGCAGGGACGTGGAGGGGATGAAGGTGGGAGATGGCGCTTCAGACTTGAGCATGAAATTCCTGCTGAGTGTCTTTCCTGCCTCCTACCGGAATCCGGTGCGGAGTGGGTGCTTGAAAAACGTGCCAAGGATTTAAAAATCTGCTCTGCTCCACTCCACGCCCATGTGTGTACCATCCCACTTGACTGCACAGATATCAGGTTCAGCGCATGAGGCAGGCAGGGTTCTTGGAAGAAGGTCCGCGTTGAAAACAAGATGTGTGTCCTCAGGAGTATAACAAATGGGTGTGCAATGTTTCAGCTCGATCAGTTATGTCTGTGAGGCTGCATAAAAATGTTCTCATTATCCACTTATGCCTAACAATGAGGCTGTATACCTATGAAACCAATTTCTCAATACTACTCGTAGTTACACCTAAAAGTTTCAAAACGGGGAGGGGGAGAGACAAAATGTACCTCCTTAGAGCATAACGAATGTGTGTGCAACATTTCAGATCGATCCGTTATGTCTGTGAGGCTGCAGGCCTGGCAAAGAACGAGAACAACAAGAAGAAGTAGAAACATCCCTCAGAGTAAGGCATGCATTACAGTGGACGTCCCTTATGCTGGTGAGATAATCCCTATCCCGCGTTCTCTCCCCCCCCCCCCCCCGCCTCTATAAAAATAAATTTCGAAATTCCGGCAAAGCAGTGCACAACTAGACTGAATTCTGTGTCCAACAAAAAAAGAAACACGTGAATCGGTTGAGAGTTAAGCCCTGGGCAGCGCTCACAAGATTTTGTCGAAAACCCACGTTTTTCGTCATTGATCCCTCCCTTTCGACCCTCAGAAATAAATGTCGGAATTATGGCGGCGTACTGCACAACTAGATAGATTTCTGCGTAAAAAAAGCACGTGAAGCAATTGATAATTACGCCCTGGGCAGCACTTCCAAGATTTAACCGAAAACCCCACTTTTTCAACATAAACCCTCCTTCTAAAAGTAAATTTCGAAATTCTGGCGAAGTACTGCACAACTAGACAGTTTTCTGCATCGAACTAAAAAAGAACCACGCAAATCGGTTGAGAATTGCGGCCTGGGCAGAGCACAAGATTTTGTCACTCACACGCACGCACACACACACACACACACCTATGGGTTTTTTTTAAACCGATTTGGATTCAAGATGGTCTGAAACGGATTTGAATGTGGTTCTTCATCCTCAGCTGAGTGTTGTCCTCATCGGACGAGAACAAATACGTAAGGTCGTCTCTTAGTACTGACGGGCGCCCTAAAAACGTGAAAAATAGCGATTTTAAAACTTCCATAACTCCGGCACCTGATGGTCCCGAGAGTTGAAATTTGGTACACGTCCTCAGGGGCCCCTCGAGAATGGATGTACGACAAATCAACACCGGAGAACCCCAGAGGGCCGACTACGGGGGGGTATAAAAACCCCTACTTGTGTTGTCATGTAAACACTGTCTTGGTCGCTGCAGGTAGTTATGGAGGTTTTCGGTTTTCTTGGCACGCCACAGACTAATGAAATCTTGCATCTTGCTAAGTATTCAGGCTGGGCATTATTTAACCCAAGTATTCAGGCTCTTATTATTGAACTATGCTCCATACCAAAAATCTGTTATGATACAATATTGATGTATTACCCTGCCAACCCTGTTCAACCCGTCCTCCCCCTCTTTTAGCGAATTTACAAAGAAAATGAAGCTATTGCAATAGCGGCCTTTACACTTGCATTCTTTCCTCCACGCTTGGGACTTGAAGGAAAGCGCGCGAGTAAAACCGTCCACGCAATCCTATGGGAAAGATTTGGAAGCAAAAAAGTGAGAACACGCTTTCCCACACCACGCTCGCCCATCTGATGGCGCGAAGGAAAGAGCGCTAGTGTAAAGAGGAATCCTGCACGCAATCCCTGGAGCGTGGAGCGGTCGTCAGACGAACAGTTTTGGTTGGTGAGCCAGGTTTTTGTGTGGTATAACTCGAGGTGCTATATTATTTTTTGATTTTTCTGCTGGATTTTTCGATCTAACTCGAACTTGAAAATGGATTTGGAAAGAAGACGTAACGCCACGTTGGCGATTGTGATAATGGCCGCTGTAAGTGGACTTTTAACTAAAAAACGGAAAAGGAGGGTCTGGGTGAAAGATTACAGACAACGTTTCGGCCATTTACCGTTAATTTACGAATTGAGGGAAAATCACCCCGAAGATTTCAATAATAACTTGAGGATGAGCGCCTCGTCGTATGAACTCCTACTTCAAAAAGTAAAACCAAAAATCAGAAAACAGGATACCCACCTGAGGAAAAGTATCAGCGCTGATGAACGTTTAACTGCAACTCTCAGATTTTTGGCAACTGGACGTTCTTAAGAGGATTTGAAATTCTCGACAGGGATATCTGCTCCTTCTTTGAGCCAAATCATACCAGAAACATGCAAAGCTATCTACGAAGTTCTCAAGGAAGACTATATGGAGGTAAGAAATAAATACCTGTTGTCAAAATTGTCAATTATTCTTTTCAGTAAAGTTTACATTTACATTGACCAAAATTGCATGTACATTTTACAACAAATTTACACCTTTTTACAAAATTGAAAAGTAAGTTGAAGAAGTAGGTGGGTACTGAGGGATCAATTAAAATTAAAAAACAAAACTCCCTACAAAACACAGTAAAAAAATACAAAAGTGCCGCATCACAACGAATATTAATCATCACAACGGACACTCAAAAAATGAACGTAATCCGTCGAACTCCCCCGCCGCTGGATCCAAAGTAGATGCCGGTGTCGAATTCCCAGAAGATGGTACTGATGCTGATGATATTAGACGAAGGTGTTAATGAAGCCCTTTTTCTATTACAACCGTTCTCACAATAATCAGTGTCTTCCGTTAATTTGTTCAGAAGCCCCCGTCTAATGATATCACCATCCAATGACTCAGCATAAATAGCTTGTACTGGACCCATCTTAGCCAATTTACTTGAAAGGTTGATGCCAACAGCTTCAAAGTCGCTGACTGGACGGGTATTTGACTGTAGGGCAGTAGTGCAAAGTCTCATCAAGTCCTCTTGAGTGTCCCGAACTTTCCTTTTTTTCCGTCGAACTGTCGGAAGAGGCGTCACTTGGGGCTGTAAAAAATAAAAATATATACATAAATATTAAATAGAAACATAACTTATTTATCACCGAACAGGTATACCTATATTACAAGTAGGTCGGTATTTGTTTTGTTTCAGTTTCCTTCGTCGAAAGAAGAGTGGAGCAAAATAGCGTCTGAATTTGGAAGGAAATGGCATTTGTGAATTGTGGAGGATCGTTGGATGGGAAACACATAGGCATTACTCCACCACCACATTCAGGGGCTCATTATTACAACTACAAGCATTTTTACAGCATCGTTCTATTAGCATTGGTGGGCCCCAACTACGAGTTCCTGTATGTTGACGTAGGGAAAAACGGAAGGCATTCGGATGGAGGTGTTTTGGAATACACAGAGTTCTCCCGGAAGCTCAAGTCACAACAGCTACATTTACCAGACAATTCTGAAACCGTCAACAACCTCAATTTCGTCTTTCTTGGAGATGAAGCTTTTGGACTATCTACAAATTTTCTTCGTCCATATGCTCAACGAGAGCTGGATCGTAGCCGAAGAATTTTCAACTACAGGTTATCACGGGCTCGAAATGTTGTAGAAAATGCATTTGGAATAATCTCGTCTCGATTTAGAGTATTACATACCGCTATAAACATGAAGCCCGAAAATGTTTGTTATGTCGTACTGGCAATTTGTACTTTACATAATTATTTACGGGTGTCCAGCGAATCCTACGTCACCCCTTCTCTAGTTGATAGAGAAGACGTTAATACAGGTACTGTCCTAAGAGGAGACTGGCATAACGGCTCAGTAGACTTGCAAAATTTAGAAACAACCACTAATAGACAAGTTACATTGGAAGCAAAACAAAACAGAGAAAACTACATGAATTATTTCATTTCAGATGGGAAAGTAGATTGGCAGGATGCGATGATAGATCAGGGAAGGGCTTAAATGTAACGTCTTTTTACATGTAAATCAAGTTTTTTCTGTTTTTTTTTACGCACACACCATGTTTTGAAAGAGACTTCTATACTCCCACACGGGTTAACAGAGAATTTTTTTTTTGTTCCGAGGTGTAACATGATAAACAAATCAAGTTAGTTTTATTGTTTGAAATATAATATACATTTTTGTCTTGTAAAATAAATTGTACCTACTCACCTCTTGTGTCGTTTCTTCTTCGACTGTTTCCTCTTCATGAGCTTCATCGTTGTCCAAATTGGACATGCTCGGAGTGGGCACTTCTTGTTCCTTGGTGAACATCAACAGGTCGAAGTACCATAACGATGGCGTGTATACTTCTTCTGTTCCGCGACCACTTCGTTCACTGTCCAGAACTTTCTTTAATTCTTTCCGGAATGAACCACGAAGACTTTGAATTTTTTTTGTCACAAAATCTCTATTTGCTTCCGGAAAACCGCGGGCTTTGCAAAAATCAATTATCACTGATAGTGCATTATCCCGCATGTTTTGCTTCCGAGTCTGCGAAGCAGCGGAAGCCTTGTGTTCACTTTCGTGAGCCAAAAAATTTTTGTCTTCAGAAATCAAAATTTCCACTTGCATTTTGCGTTTCAAAGCCTACTGAACAAATTTGGTTCCGTGTCTGTCGGTCTGTGAGTCTGTGAATCTGTGAGTCTGTCCGCATTTCCTTGTTACAGCCATAACTTCCACGATTTTGAATTGATTCAGCTCAAATTTTGAGGGATGGTGCGGATAAGGCCCCTTGAGGTCCCATACAAATTTCAACATGATTGATCCAGCGGTACGCCCTGCGCATGCGCTAACGTTAAATTCAACAAACACGCATAACTTTCACAATTTTGATTCAATTTCGCTCAAATTTTCAAGGGTTGTTTGGACAAGGCCTAGTGAGTTCCAGTATGAATTTCAGCATGATCGGACCCTCGGTGCGCTCTGCGCATGCGCTGGCGTGAAATAGATTCAATTTCCTTGTTACAGCCGTAGTAACCAAAGATTTCACCCAATTTCAATGTAATTCTCAGGGATTAAGCGGGTAGGGCCCATTGAGGTCCCATATAAATTTCAACATGATAGAGCCAGCGGTTCGCCCTGCGCATGCGCTCTGTCTGTCTGTCTGTCCTTCCATGCACGGCCAAACGGCTCGACGGATATCGACCAAATTTGGCACGAATATCCAGTAGGCTCCCAAGTTGTGCAACGTCGCATTTTCAATTCCCTGACCATAGCGGAACTATGGTCGACCATGGTCAACTCCTGAATGGCTTGACGGATATCGACCAAATTTGGCACGAATATCCAGTAGGCTCCCAAGTTGTGCAACGTCGCATTTTTAATTCCCTGACCATAGCGGAACTATGGTCGACCATGGTCAACTCCTGAATGGCTTGATGGATATCGACCAAATTTGGCACGAGTATCCAGTAGGCTCCCAAGTTGTGCAACGTCGCATTTTTAATTCCCTGACCATAGCGGAACTATGGTCGACCATGGTCAACTTCGTTAATTGAAAAGGTAACCCCTATTTTGTATCGCGTATTCGTAATCTACGTGAAATTCTATCTACGATCGACCCTTCGGACTACCCCCGCGGTCGACCTTAGCGCATCCATGGGCCCCTCCATGGTCGAATCCCGAATTGCTCAACGGATATCGACCAAATTTGGCACCAATATCCAGTAGGCTCCCAAGTTGTGCAACGTCGCATTTTTAATTCCCTGACCATAGCGGAAATATGGTCGACCATGGTCAACTCCTGAATGGCTTGACGGATTTTGATAAAATTGGGCACAAATACCCGGTAGGGTAAGGGATTTTTCCGTCGTTTGTTGGTTCCACGATACTGCGTACAGCGAATCTCGGATAGCGAGCGAAGCGAGCGGTCAGGCTAGTTATGTATAATGGACGTAATGTATTATGGAAGTCATGTTATGTATAATATGTATATTTCATGTAATGTTATGTAATGTTATGTTATGTAATGTAATGTTATGTAATATGTATATTTAACGTTATGTAATGTAATGTAATGTCATGTAATGTAATGTTATGTTATTTTGCTTCCGAGTCTGTTCTATTTTATAATGGGTCACTCTGATTGTGACGAGGAAGCTCCTGTGCCATCACCTTGGCAGTGTATTTGTTTTTATATTCCTCACTTTTGGTTTTCCATAAACACGGAAAAGATCGGTATAAATCAATAAACTCTGTAATAAGTTCTTTCGACCAGAGACGAACATCCATGTTCAGTTAATTTGAATTTAACGAAAAGCAAGCAAACAGAATCAAAAGCGGAAGAGGCGTGAGGAATGCGCGCATTGGTTTTACACTAGCAGCTCTGACGGACGAGGGAAAGCTCGCCGGCCGGCACCCCCACTCAACCCCTAGGTCCCGCACTCCAGACTTCGCCTTTACACGTACACTCTTTCCCGCGCTCTTTCCCGCTTGGGGGTCTTTCCGGCGGGAAAGCGTGCAAGTGTGAGGTATGCTAATGGGTCCAACATTTTCAAGAGCATGAATTTTTTAATAACCGTTTCAAAGCATTCTGAATTCATCCCTAGATTTTAACAAAAATTTATATACCTGTATATATCGTGGAAATTATTTTTCTGTGACTAGGTAATTCTGATAAAGACTGAGGTGAAGCAATGACCAATCTAGTCGTTTTTTGTGTGTGAATGTTTATTTCACGACGTTTCGGTCCTGGAACAGGACCCTAATCATGTGACAACATTAGGGTTTTGTATGAGATCGTTCGCAAAGGATTGCAGTGACACTACAATAACAATCAGGTAAACTGAGTTCCAGTAAACAAACAGGTGGAATGAAATTGATATTATCTGCCTTATCAATTTCATTCCACCTATTTGTTTACTGGAATTCAGTTTACCTGATTGTTATTGTAGTGTCATTGCAATCCTTTCAATCCTTTGTGAATGATCTCATACAAAACCCTAATGTTGTCACAAGATTAGGGTCGTGTTCCAGGACCGAAACGTCCTGAAATAAACATTCACCAACAAAAACCAACTAGATTGGTCATTGCTTCACCTCAGTGTATATATACTGAATGTTTCTTTCTTTCTTTGTCCTTTATATTCGTTTACTATTCATCCGATTATACTGCCAAACAAAAGGACGAGTTCGAAGATGAGAATATTAATAAATTCTAAGGGGTCAAATTTGAGGTTTTAAGGGGTCTAAACGGCTAAAATCGCGAACAATTGATACAAAGTCATTGAAAGTGGTAGGGAAGAAAAATTCAATTTCATTGTTTTTCATACAGAATAGGGGTCAAATTTGGATTTTTGGTGGTCAAACATTTGTATTGAGCTAAAATCAATAATAATTCACCTGACGTTGTGTGGGTGATTCACGACTGAAAAGGACTATTTTGTTTATAAGTACAAATATTTTTCTAAGAAAAGAAACGGTAAAAAATGAACTTGTAAGGGTCCAAAATCGGTAATAATGGCTAAAATCAGTAAATGATATCGACTGTCCCAAGCGCACTTGTCGTAACCCAAAAAATACCAATTTTAAAGGAGGACCGAATAACTAAAACCATCTACAGCTCGACCTCTTGTTGTGACCCACTCAAGAGTCGTTCTGGCGAGATATTTTGCAACCGATTAAAGAATAAAAACTCAAGAACTGTATTCAAATACCAATTTGACAGAAAAAAACTTCGAGACAGCAGGCAAATCCATTCTTTAGAGATTAAAGTAGGAATGAATCATGCCATTGATCTTGAACGTCCTTACTGAATTGAACTGAGAGAAACACGAAGGCGCTATGTAAAACTTGGAGCTCAAAAACTTCTATTTTATCTATTCAGTTATTAATTTTAAAAAATGTTATTTTAAATCAATGCATATTCAATCCAACTCAACTCGTCCATCTTCCTTGACCTTCATTGGTGTGTCCGACTGTGGTGAAATCAAGTGTGATAATTTCACAATGACAATCGTCCATCTTCCTTGGCCTTCATTGGTGTGTCCGACTGTGGTAAAATCAAGAAAAATAGCGTGTGATAATTTCACAATGACGTACCGTTGAGGGGTTTTCCAGGCGTTTCTTGTTAATGCATTCCATTCAGCTGGCGCTCATAGGCACTGTTTTGCCAAATGAGGCCCTCTCACCAAATTGGCTAGCACGTGATGAAATCAAGGAAATTAACGGCCAAAACGCGTGTATTATATAGGCACCCATGTACTAAAACGAGCATTTGTCGTGATCCACAACGCTAGACTTTCTATGGTGGTTACTGCAATATTTGGAGACTCGTTACATTTGTCGGAAGCCTCTCCAGAGGGTGAAGTATAGTGGTTACAGCAAATGCACCTAAGAAATGGAAGTTAATCAAGTAGTAACCAACAGTTCAAGTAGAGTTTCCTAGTTTGTTATGAAAATGTTCTTCACTAACTTGAATTTTCGGAAATTCCGGATTTAAAGGAAAGTAATGGAGGGGGAGGGGGGAATGGATTTCGGTTTTTTATTCTGTGAATAATACACCTATGTAATCGCTCAGCAAGAAATTTTTGTAACACCCCTTCAAAATTTGTTCTTTTACGTTTCAAGGTGAGTAGATTCCAAAAATGCAATGTCCGTGCGCCGTACGCCGTATCACGTGTACCGGCTTCATTTTCGGTCTAAAAAAATCGTTCCTTCGCACACAAGCTCCATTTGGGCCCTAGTTGTGTCCCGAAACTTTGCAACCCGATCGGAATATACCGAGGGGTGTTATGAGTGAAAATGGGTATAAAAGTAGGTACTTTTTGTGTTTTGGTAACATGTTAGTAACATGAGCGTTTGCGGTATCGTTTTCCATGTTTCTTGGGACAAGAAGACCGAATATGGTAAATTTTAACGAAAGAGTGGAAAATTGAGGTTCTACCAATGGTTCTGCTCTCAAAATCGATTTTTTTATGAGTCAAAAACCTCGGAAATTGTCTGAAATCTCCATCAATTTGTATAATGTCACTAGAAAAATTCTCAGCAGGTGAATCAAGACAATTAAATAGCACTACCAGTGATCAAAGATAATTTGGGAAAAAAAGAGCATACCTAATTCGTGTTTTGGGGGCCAAAATTGGTGGAAACAATCAGAAATATCCATTTAAATTACTTCACATGAAAGAAAAAATAAATGAACACTTTAACAGCTAACATTTCTGTAGATGTGTCCAGCAGAATAATAAACCCATGTGACAAGGACTTTGCAGCGTTTTTAAGGTTATTAACACTGTCATTTCAGGCTGTAATTCATAGGTGATGCACCAAAGACTCGTCAGTAATTATTCTTGCAAAAATGTCGTTTCCCACCTTTTTGTGGGTTACGACAAGTGCGCTCGGGAAAGTCGATACAATTTTACAAAAAGTGGTACGGTTTCCCGCTATATCGTCTTTTTACACAACAGCCCGAACATTTATTTGAAAATTCGCTCTTATAACCATGCGGCTGCTTTACCTATACTACTCTTACTAACTATAACATTACTATATATTTCAGCACTAATCCACAAATAAGGTATCAATACGAGTAAGAACCTAGCATTATTAAATAAAACCATACTAGAGTGACAACCGTGAGTTTTTTAAAATATTTAATTGCGACGAAATGAGGAAGCAAACAGATGGAACCTACCATGTGCCACATGGCATTTGCTATATAAGTAGCTGCTTCAACCAAGTCTATCTCTTGTATTATCGACTTCTTCTGTTGCAAATAAACATCCAGAGGTCCAAGAGGGAAGAATTCGAAAACCATTGCAATTGACGAAGACAAAACAACGCCAATGAGTCGAACTATAGCACTTGATTTCAGCATCCCCCATTTTCCAGCAAGCTCGAGCAGTTCCTGAGCGAAAAGTTCAATATACACTTATATTTTTGCAGAGCCAACGAACTACGATGGCTTGAATTTAACTGAGCTTGGTTTAATTTGAATATAAATTAGGAACAAAAAATCTACCTTGAGATGCGTTTGTTCATATTTAGGTTTCAGAACCTTCAAAGCAACGTCATACTTCGAAGATACGTTGTCAGGCTTCCAGAGACATTTATGGACTTGGGTACATCCAAACCTTCCAGAAAAAATTTTACCTTGGGAGAGGTTCATTATAATTTAGTAATACAAAAATATGCGTAGTTGCTATGAATACTAAAATTAAGGATGAATTAGAACAGAATGGCTACTGAAAGGAAAAACGTCCAATTTTTGTGAGTTTCAGAAGGGTTTGAAACATTATATCAGCCATTCACCCAGTTCAAACTATACTTGCCAAGTGAACTTTGTGACAGCGGCTGTTCTCGAGTCGTTTATTGTTCCGGTGAAGATAGTGTCGTTTTGGTGGAAGCCTAACCGATATCCCTTCGTAACTGGTGATAATATCACTAGTCTAAATGGGGGACTCTCAAGGGTCCACTGTCACACTCTGTCACGTGGTAGCTGAGCGTGATTTGGTAGTATGTGCTGAGTAATGCACCACACTCCATCCACTTTTTATGGGCTTTCCAGAAGGATAAGCCCAAAGGTTTCCAGAAGGATAACTTTACAAACATCCTCTCCCTTTGATGATACATACATCTATTGGCTTCCCCACCCCCTTTCCCCTCTTTAGAGTGTCGATATAATTAAAATAAAATGAGCTTATTTGAAGGCGATTAATGCCTTGTCCCAATAGCTGTTCCATCCTAACGATGGAGGTTGATCACCAAGAGGTTGCCCATATGTGCACAATTCACTGGACAACAACCACTGACAAAATTTTTTCTCCACCAATACTCGTATGTAGGAGCTTTGTTCTCCACCAGTACCATTACGATGGAGGTTAGTCACCTTGAAGTTGTTCAGATGTCCTTTCCTGAACCAGAACTTCATACTACTTTTCAACCCTCCTTCCTTTTCTCTCTCATACTTCTGCTAACCAGAAGCATGTAATGTGGGGAGAAGTGTGACAGTGGCTATTCTCGAGAAGTTTATTGTTCCGGTGAAGATGGGGTCGTTTTGGTGGAAGCCTAATCGATATCCCTTCTTAACTGGTGATTATTAATATAATAATATTGATATATCAATATTAATGTATTAGTACTAATATAGTAATATATCAATATTAATATATTAATATTAATACATCAATATTAATATATCAATATTAATATATTAATACTAATATCGCTGGTCTAGAGGGGGGACTCTCGAGGGTCCACTGTCACACTCTGTCACAACTTCAAACTCCTCAGTATATTGTTTTCCAATCAGTGAGTTAGGTTGAAGGTAGTCGAAGACAAATGCAAACGTTTGAAACAATTCAAGAAAAATGCGAGGAACAAAAATTAATTAAAAAGTACACAAATTACCTGAAAAAATCTGCAGGTGTTTGAACTGAATACAAATTGGGGAGCTCACTTTATCTTCAGAAAATAATCGGTCAAAATGGTCTTTGGGGGTTGGAAGATAGGTGTTAATCTTACAGAGGAGTAATATTGAATCATCTGTAACAAAAATGTGACTTTTAGTACCTATAGAATGAAACTGACATAAAAGATAATGTCCCTATAATTATCAACAGTGGTAACCTACTGGTATTTTAACCTCTCCAAATTGTGAAATTTCTTACTACTAAAGTGGAGCTATAATTAGTACCTTTATTGAATATCTTCATAAACAATTTGGAAATTCTGATAGCTCACTGCTGGTGAAATGAATCACTGGGTGGAGTTGATTCAGACTAGGACTCTCCCAAATGAGTTAGTAACAGACTATGATACTACTTAGGGATTACCATGACTAGTAAGACTAGCTAATTATCAATACCGAACCACTGACGTCAATAAATCATCCCTTAGAGGCACATAATAGCAATCACCATCATTCCCTCACCTTTTTTATTATTGAAAATATGGTGAGGGAATGATGGTGATTGGTTTAGATTGTTTTCTCAAGGAAAACAGCAAACTACAAACTATCATCTACTGATGATTAACCCAACTTACCATTATTTCAACCACTTATGCCTCTGTCAAGCTACCTTAACCCAATTATCCGTGGATTGGTCCATCGCTTTTCAAAGTCAACAGGATAAGGCCCACAGGACAGTGCGATTACTATTGATTACTGGAAGAGAGGATCCATTAGTGGGGTCGTCCACTGGAAGCGTACTCGAGCGGTGCAGCGCTTTGTGCTACACAAGCGGCAACGAGCGACAAGCGCTACAGATCCAACTACATTGAGTTATATATGGTATCGTCCACTGGAAGCGTGTTCGAGCGGGTGGCTACGGGCGTACACGAGTGGCAACGCGGCAGATCCAAAAAAAGTTGGATCTGCTGCTCGTAGCTCGTTCAATACCATTGTTTTCAGTATCACTTTCCTACCGGTTTTGGTAGGAATTCCACGTAAATAAACATTGGAATCGCTAACGTACGGTTCATCGGTACATCTACCTACCATTTCACTCGTACCCCTGGTCATTTCGAGTCACTTCACGCGCAGGCCCCGTTTTGAGTAGGTGAAAATTACCCTCTGGGCAGAAAATGGATCATAACACTAATAAAACGGATAATAATCGAAAAATTTGTTAGGGTCAGCCTCAAGTTAATGGTGAAGGTGGTGAAACTCCCCAAAAGATTCCCTTTTGGAGATGATCGGGTCCACCCAACATGCTCTTTGATCCAACATCCGTCATCGCAAATGGTTGCTGCTTTCAAGGAAATAATTTTCCTCTGGGTCCATGACGAATAAAAAGGAACAGTCCCCACTTTTATCGAATACACTTGAAAACAAACTGAAGCCCGACGCGCAAAGGCACTAGCAGTGGACGACCCCTGTCGCTCGTAGCCGCTTGTTAGGTTGCTGCTTGTGTTGCGTGTAGCACCGCGCCGCGTAAATACGCTTCCAGTGGACGACCACCTTAGGCTTCCCACCCCGCTACCCTCCAACAATTATCCCTGTTTTGCCCCACTGCCTGAGAGCAGGTACCTAGCCCAGAAATACCTACATTTTCAGCTACCCTGGTCCTTCACAGTTAGCATCTACAGTGTTCAAAATTCTCTAGAAAGCATTGGGATTTCCCCTACTGTTTCCTGTGCAAACACTAACCATATTCAGAAGGTGGTATGCATTCCTGTAAATACGGTTCACTTCCTGGATTTTTGTAACGAGCTACTATAGCTCCAATTGATTCAAATCGTTCATTTGGCTCAGCACTGAAGGTGAGGCGTCCATCTTCCTTCTTCTCAACCTTGAAAGTCGATACTTTCCTGAAATATGATGATAACATAAAAATGTGTGCATATTATATACTTGTCAGGTCTCTCACAAGTTTGTTTTAAACTCGATATGAAATACATACCTGTCACTCATGCACACGTCAATGAAATAAACATCATAAATCATCTCACACTCACGAAGTATATAGCAACCAGGGTTATTGCCTCTTTTCTGCTCTAATTTCGTATAAGAAAATTTTCCACTAAAAAGTTAAACAGAAATCATTATACAATTATTGTTAAGAACTAAATAAGAATTTCATATAATCTCCAACAACTTATATATTGGATTATCTTATATATATAGATATTGGAATATCAATTAACAATACATACTGGTTGATCAAGCATAATTTTGATGAAACAGTCAATTTATTTCAGTATGTATCTTTAACAAAAACTTAGTACTTATTTATTTTCTACTTTTTTAATACCTACATAATGCACGTTTACAAAACATTTGGAAAGACTTCGAAAAATCTTGCTTATTAAAAAGATCGCCACAGAAGAACTGTTCACCAAAACAATCATGAGTGTAGGGTGCTTTTAAGAGTGGGTATGGCATATGTTTATAAATGTTCTGTGAGGCCCCACTGGACACCCCAACAACATCCATCAGATATTCCAGCTCTTGCCCCATCAGATACTTCAAAAAGCCTACTGCCAACCTAAAAAAAGTGTTGCTACACGATTTAACACGTTCAGCACGGTGGCAAATTCCAGACCCATCACCTCAGTGCTACACAGGACAATCTGACCTCGTGCCAAACTTTTGATAAGCGCGAAACGGGTCATATTGATGCCGAATACTAGATCCTATTTTTTCAGCCAGAATCTCGTGATAAATGGTAATTTCCATCAAATTTCGTTATTTTCTCTCAGAACAGTTCTGAAATGATGCATTGCAGTCGCAGGCCATGGATTGATAGCTATTTTGGGTACATTTTTAATCTACCTACAGGGCGCACCCGAATGAATGGTCCACAGATTTTATTTTGGTTTATACTGCAGATAGAAAACCCGTCAAAACGCTAGCCTTCATGATTTTTTCCTTAGAAATCGAAAATCATGTTTTTGCGCAGATGCTCGTGCAAAAAACGTGTTTTTCAGGGTTTTTTTTTTCAAACGAGAACCTACTTTTTATTGCAGATTCGGATTCTACGTAAAATTTAAAAAATGATCCGTCACTCGAATTTTTGAGTGCGCAAAAACGCAGGTACGCAAATGCGCGCAGAAATGAAAAAATCTTGTTTTGCGGAGGTATTCAATAAATACTCATGTGATTCATGATTTTCGCGGTATTTTTTCATGCTGAATCACTAGGTGAGGTCATTTTTGATCGACGATCATTGTATCAAGGTAATGAAATACCTAATTGAAATGTTTGCTAAATTATCATAAACATAATAGCTGCGTAAATGTATCACGTAAGCAGAATTTGAAGTTATTTTACTGCCAAATACTACCTAATGTTTTCAACTCCAACATGCTGATATAAAAATAAAACGTTGTTGGTTGCGCAAATGTTATACCTCTATGTTGGAAGTCAATTCGAACGACGACTCCAATAGTTGTTTTTTGTACAACCGGTTGCCCATGTTGTGCATACCTTTTTTTCCATATGTTGTGAAAATAGATCCATTCGTGTTCCAAAGAATATACAAGCACACATTACTTAATACTAGTTAAGTATTGAAGAACCACACTCTGCGACAGGTTATGGGCCCAGCACGGACAGGACTATTATTATTATGCAACTGAGGGCAAAAAATATGCAGGAAACCGATGCTCGCATAAATTTGAGAAGAAACGACGATCAAAACGCTTTGCTCACGAAGAAAGCCCCACGAAATTTTAAACAAAAGAAAGATCACCCAACTCATACAAACAAGAAGAAAAAGCCTAAATGTTCCAATTGTGGGGGCATTGGCCACTTCGTCAATAAATGCTCATCCCCGAAGAATGTAAACACTGGTGCAGCCGACGAAGAGACGTCACCTGAGGAATCCTCAAACCACGCAGCCTTTTCGGGCGAAAGAGACAGCCAGACAGAATGGTGCCTGGGTAGTGGCTCAAGCTCCTATTTGTGTGGAAGGAAAGAAAAATTTGCTGAGGTGGTGAAGGAAAGACATAAACTGAAATTGGCTAACTTGTACACTACAGCCATAAGTGGAAAAGGAAAGGTAGTCATCTCGACACAACAAGATGGTAAGACTTGGCAGTTTACATTAGCTAATACTTTATACGTGCCAGATCTTGGAAACAATCTAATGTCAGTAGGGGACCACGGACACAAGGTAATTTTCTCAAAGGATAAAGCAGAAATAGTAGATGAAAATAGTCAAGTAATTTGTCATGCGATACGCGAAAACGGACTTTATTATGTTAAGGAAGATAGCCTCAAATCGTATGCTGCCAAAAGTAAAGAGCCAAATAAACAACTAGAATTATGGCATCGAAGATTTGGTCACTTGAACAAAAATTATTTAATAGCACTAAAGAAGACAAAACACGCTGTGGCCATGAATTTTAGCTTGAGGGAAAATCTTTCATCTTGCAACATTTCTTCACTTGGGAAAATCTAGTGGGAAAGAGACCAAAGAACTTGAGATAATAGGTACATACGGACATTTGGGGACCTGCCCAGGTCAGGTCGCATGGACATGCCTTGTATTATGACCTTCACAGATGATGCAACTCCCTGGTGCGAGGTTGCGAGAAGGATGAACAGAACCATTATGGATATGGTGAGGTGTTTCCTGATTGAATCCGGCTTGCCGAATTCTTTCTGGGCTGAAGCTGTCACAACCGCTGTCTACATCCGGAATCGATGCCCTTCTTGAACTCTGGAAGGTAAAACACGTTTTGAACTATGGGTGGGTAGAATAACATTGTAGCGCAACTCAAAACCTTCGGATCAGGTGTTTATGTCTTGGACAAGTCTGCGAAAAGAAAACTATGGCCCAGGTCAAAAGAGGGAGTTTTTGAAGGGTATTCGTCGACATCAAAGACGTATAGAGTTTGGGTCCCAAATGAGCAAAAGATTTGCGTCACCCCGGACGTGAAATTTGTGAATGAGTACAAGGAAACAATAGGTGAGCAACTTAATAAAACGGAAATTTTTGCAGGAAAGTTGGAAAACGCCGAAATGACAGAAATTGGCGTAAAATTAGGAATGCGCGGGACGGAGGAAACTTCTGAAATCCATGAGGAGATACCGCCCGAGCTACTTGTCACCGGAGACTAAGGCCTGACGACGTTGTGCAGGACTTGATGATGGTTCGTGGAAGTGGGTGACCTAAGATTGTGAGGACAGGAGTGAAAGGTAGGCCAAAGAAGGTTTACAATATGGTTAGAAAAATAGACGTCCCCAAAACCACGAATGAACTTCCTGCACAGGAAGTGAATGAAAATATTGAAATAGCGTGTCCTGCCGAAGTATCGGCAGGCACTAGCAAGTGAGAACGTCGATGAACGGAAAGCGGCGATTAGGAAAGAATTTTCAACCTTGGTATTAAATGGAACTTGGGTAATGTGAGAACCTCCTGAAGACCGGAAGTCAATACTTGCTGCAGCTGCAGATCGATTCTTGTTAACAAATATAATGCTAATGGGGAACTAGATCGGCAAAAGGCCCGCCTAGTCGCTAGAGGTTTAAGCCAGATACCTGGGGTAGATTTTTTTGAAACTTACTCCCCTGTGGTAAGGCTAAGCTCGCTGAGAATATTGATGGCATTAGCAGTTCAAAACGATATGGAAGTAGAACAAATGGACATTGAAACAGCATACAGTTTTGAGGAGACGTTAGAAGATTTAACTGTGGATGAACCAACCGAAAAAGTAAGAGAAATCGCCAAAGTTATGCTCAAGGATTGGGAAAGTGGAAAAACGGTGAGCCATTTAATGAAGTCGTTATATGGGCTTGGGCAATCGGGATGGCAGTGGTACAAGAAGTTGGACGAAAAGGTTACAAAGATAGGTATGAGGGCCACCAATGCTGAGCCCTGCATCTAAGTAGGGGAGAGTGTCGTATATATATGGCAGTCTATGTTGATGATTTAACACTAGCGTCCAAAGACCCAACAAAATTGAAAGAAGTAAAGGAAAGGATAAAAGCTGAATTTCGAACAAAGGACATGGGAAAAATCCATTATTGTCTCGGTATTGAGTTTCAGTACGAGAAAGGAGGGGGGGGGGGGGCAGGATGCATTTATCCCAAAAAAAACACATCCAGGATTTACTAGAGCGTTACGGGATGAAAGATTGTAAGCCCATCTCAATGCCAATTGAAGCCAACCTCAAATTTGATAAGTTACCTATAAATGAAAAGAAGATGGATAAATACCCTTGCAGATCGTTAATGGGATCTTTACTATATATTGCCATTGGAACAAGACCCGACATAGCCTTTGCTGTTAATTATTTGAGCCAATATATAACAACAAATACAAAGAGGCGCATTGGAAGGCTGCAAAGTGTATTCTGAGATAGGTACCTGAAGGCTACCGTCAATGTGAAACTAACCTATCAGAAAACTGCTGCGGGACCAGTTGGTTACGCAGACGCCACCATTTACCGGAATGATATTTATAATGGCAGGAGCTGCCATTACTGGGAGGCTCAAAAACAGAGAACTGTCGCGACGTCTAGCACCGAGGCAGAATTTCTTTGCCTAACAGAAGCTATAAAGGAAGCTATTTACTTAAGAAGGCTATTTGCTAGTCTGGGATATCCGACTGAGGGGGCGCTAGAGATTAAAAATGATAACCAGGGGGCAATCAAGCTGATTGACAATCCAGTACATCACGGGAGAACTAAGAATATTGAGATTTGCCGAGCTTTTATATGGGAGGCCATTGACAATGGTAGAATCAAAATTGAATATATGCCAACAGAAGACATGCCCGCAGATGTTCTGACAAAATCCATTACACGACTAAAGCACCTCAAGTGTTCAGCGATTCTGGGACTCCAGCCGTTCAATTGAAGGGGCGTGTTGGAAGTCAATTCGAACGACGACTCCAATAGTTGTTTTTTGTACAACCGGTTGCCAATGTTGTACATACCGTTTTTTCCATATGTTGTGAAAATAGATTCATTCGTGTTCCAAAGAATATACAAGCGCACATTACTTAATACTATTTAAGTACAAAGAACCCCACTCTGCAACACTCTAGCTCTCTTTCAATTAGCTATTTTTTCCTGATAGGATAAATAATAGATTTAAAAAATTTCTTCAATAATTATTTTCCACATACCTACGTATTTTTATTTTTGTTTATTATGAAACTATGGCTAAAAAAATCATGAAACATTACAAAACCTTGGAAAAACATAGATGAAAAACGCTCAAAGTGAAAAACGCTTCATGGTAGAATTTTTTTAAATGAAACATCACAAACACAGGGTTTTCCTTCACACTCATCACAATCATACGCACGGGTATGCGAAATTCTGGATATAAAGTGTTCAATTTTCAAGACGAAAATCGGGTGTTTTTGACATGACGTCTATTGGTCCCGTGACACACTGAAAGTAACTGTAGTGACACGAATGTGGTTAGCGGTCTATTTGTCCCGAAGGTGGTAACCATGTATACGAGTAGGGGGTGTACTACCTACTGTACACATCCATACTGGAATTATTCAATTAACCACGTGTACAAGTAGGTGGTGTACTAACTACTGTACACAACCATACTGGAATTATTCAATTATCATTATTATTCACGTCTTGACACCATTCGCACGCAACCGAAGTCCAGAAAAATTGGCCCTGCAATGATGTCCTAATAGGTGTATGAGGTCAATTAGTTCCGTGCCGCGCTGAACGTGTTGGAAAAAAAAACTGATTTTTAAAGTTCCTCCGATCGTTTGTACATAACTACACAATACACACATTAAAATTACACAATAATGATTTGGTGTACAACACTTACCCAACAGGCCCATGGCACTTCAGTGAACGAAGGGTGACTAGAGATGGGGTGATCAAATCCCTACAAATGTTGAAGGTCCATTTCACACTCAATCGATAATAGCCCTCCACTGTTGTGATGAATGAGATCATAGAGTTCAAGTTTTTCATGGTTAGATAAACAGGTATACCGGTTTTACGAGATATTTCAGCTGTCCCATTCTTATTCAATGATATACAGCATAAACCATCGATGGTACTCATGTGCATCCACTGTTAACAGAATATACATAATCAACTTAATTATGATATTATTATGAATACTTATGAAGGTGACAATTTAGGACAGGATATTTTACAGCATAGGTCAGACTAACAAGACTGATAAAATTCTTCTAAGATCAAATATTCTACTTATACAGAAAAAAGGTAATAATTTGAAAATACCTGATGTACTATACCATCAGGTCTGAGAATACTTTGTTTTATTCAATTGTTAGTTTGCCCAGTCAAGCAGGAAACGACGGTGTGCCAATTTTCACCCCAAAATGCAGTACAGTTTGTACGTTAACTCACAATAATCACGTTTTGTACATCTAAGGGTGCCTTCAGCCCAACGGCTTCATCACATCACTCACATGATTACAAAGACAGATCAATCTCTGGGGATCTACTACTGGAATTTACACCCAAGTGATGCCCCGGTACAGGAAAGGATGTCTTGATCATGCCTACTGATTTTGAGCTCTATTAGATCTGATTTGGCTAAATGACAGCAAATAATTATGTCAATGAGTCCAACATTTTCTAGGTTTACTTGCTAAATGAAGGTTGGTGTGGCGTCAGAAAGTTGTTGAAATTGAGATTTCCATGCAAGTTTACGGATTTTGACAGAATGGATGGCCCCTGCCGCCAAACTTATATCCATACTATTATTAAGAACATGGAAGTATTCCGTGGCAATCTCCACAACGGAACGATGATTTTTCAAAGTTTCCACCAATTCTGACGCCATTGCATCCCTCTCGCCTGAGCGGGAACCCCCTGCCAACTGTAACGTCAGAACTGGTGGAAACTTCAAAAAAGTATAGAAAAGGGACTTACTGTAGGACAGTGCGGTTGGTGCCAAAGTTCTCAGAATGGAATCAAGTTTCATAAAAAATAATATAAACAGCTTTTGTGACCCACACGCATACCCCATTAGGACTAAAAATGAATGGATGTTTTATACTAGTTTATAGAAGAATGTGAAGCAGAAACCATAATTTGTGTTTCATAAATATTATTTAATTACTTATAATAAAATAACTCAACATAATTTACTACAGCACCTACAACAGTAATGACGGCTGGCAATCCTAGAAGAACAAGATTAACGTTAAGAGGGGTTGGACTTTTTATGTACAAAATACCAATTGTTTAATAATGGTATGCTTCAATATAAACAAGCGTAAAGCATTTTATATATTTCAGATCTAACTAAAATATGCATGTATCCCTACTCCCTCAAACCGAAAGGCAGGAACCTACCCTCCCATTTTAGCGAATTTTCAAAGACGGGTACGCACAAGACGTATACATATACTAACAACGACGAGTACCTATACCAAAAAATGAGGTTTCCTACACCAAAATATGAGGTTCCTGTACAAAAATATGAGGTTTTCTATACAAAACGCTGCAAAGTCCTTGTCATGTGGGTTTATTATTCTATTGGACATACCGACAGAAAAATTGGATGTTAATTTATGATTTCTTTCATGTGCAATAATTTAAATAGCTATTTTTGATGGATCCACCAATTTTAGTTCCCAGAAAGACGAATCAGGCACCTATTTTTTACAAATAATCTTTGATAATTTATATTGCCATTTAATTGTCTTGATTCACCTGTTGACACTTTTTCTAGTGTTATTATACAAATTGATGGCCATTTCAGACAGTTTTCCGAGGTTTTTTACTAATAAAAAAATGAATTTCGGAATCTGAACCTTCGTTAGACCCTCAATTTTCCACTCTTTGGTCAAAATCAACTTAATATTCGGTCTTCTCACCCTAAAGAACATGAAAAACAATATATCACAAGCTCATGTTCACTAAAACCTCCAAAACCCCCATTTTTTCACCAACGTTTTCTCCCATAACGCCCCTGGGTGTATTCTGATCGGTCTGCCGAGCTTTGGAGCACAACTAGGACCCAAATGGGTTCTCAAATGGGGACCCAAACTGCGTGCGGAAGAAAGACTATTTTACACCAAAATTTAACGTAAATTTAGGGCTGAAACTTCGTTAGAACCTCAATTTTCCACTCTTAGGTCAAAATGACTTCGTATTCGGTCTTCTTGTCCTAAAAGACATGGAAAACGATAGCTCAAAAGCTCATGTTACTAAAACACAACCAACACAAAAAATACCTACTTTTATACCATTTTTCGCTCATAACACCCCTGGGTATATTCCGATCAGGCTGCGAAGTTTTGGGACACAACTAGGGCCCAAATGGAGCATGTGTGCGAAAGAACGGATTTTTTAGACCGAAAATGAAGCCGGTATGCATGAAACGGCGGACGGACATTGCATTTTTGGAATCTACGCACGTTAAACCGTAAAAGGAAAAATTTTGAGGGGGTTATAAAAATTGTTTGCTGAGCGAATACATAGGTGTATTATTCACGGAATAATAAACCAAAACCAGGTGAGTGATGGGGATTCAAAAACCAGGCGAGTGATGGGGATTTAAAAACCAGGCGAGTCATGAGGATTTAAAAACCAGGCGAGTGATGGGGATTCAAAAACTAGGCGAGCGTTGGGGATTTAAAAACGCTGCAAAGTCCTTGTCACTTGTGTTTATTATTCTGTTGGACATACCTACAGTAATCTTGCTGTTCATTTATTGTTTCTTTCATGCGCAATAATTGAAATAGTGATTTTCGATGGGTTCTACCAATTCTGGCCCCCCAAAAAGAAGACCTCTGCGTTTTTCCCCCTTTTGGTTTATTATTCCGTGAATAATACACCTATGTATTCGCTCAGCAAAAAATTCGCTTGGCTCCTTTTTTTCCTTATATTTTTTTTAACAGAATTATCTTTGAACATAAATAGTGACATTTAATTGTCTTGGTTCACCTGCCAACACTACTTCTAGTATTATTATACAAATCTATGGTGATTTCAGACAATTTCCCAGGTTTTTGACTCATATAAAATGATTTTTGGGAGTTTAACCTTCGTTACAACCTCATTTCATCACTCTTTGGTCAAAATCAACCTAATATTCGATCTTCTCGCCCTAAAAAACATGGAAAACGATAACTCACAAGCTCATGCTACTAAAACTTCAAAAATCCCTCGAAAACCCCTATTTTTACACCCATTATTCTCTCACAACACCCCTGGGTGTATTCCGATCGGGCTGCCTAGCTTTGATGCACCACTAGGACCCGAATGTGTTCGCAAATGGGAACCCAAACTGTGTGCGGAGGAACGACGATTTTAGACCAAAATTTAACGGAAATTTAAGGCTGAAAGTTCGTTGGAACCTTAATTTTCCACTCTTTGGTCACAATCGACTTCATATTCGGTCTTCTCGTCCTAAAAAACATGGAAAACGATACCTCGGAAGCTCATGTTACTCAAACACAAAAACGCTACAATGTCCTTGTCACATGGGTTTATTATTCTACTGGACATACCTACAGAAATGTTGGCTGTTCATTTATTGTTGCATTCATGCGTAATAATCGAAATAGCTATTTTGACCCCTAAAAAACAAATCAGGTACGCCTTTTTTTTACTATCTTTAATCAGTCGAAGTGCCATTTAATTGTCTTGATCCACGTGTTGACACTTTTTCCAGTGTTATTATACAAATTTATGGTGATTTCAGACGATTTACCAGGATTTTGACACATAAAAAACCAATTTTGGGAGCTGAGCATATGGTAGAACTCAATTTTCCATTCTTTGATCAAAATCAACTTCATATTCGGTTTTCTCGTCCCCAAAAACATGGAAAAAGATACCTCAAAAGCTCATGTTACTGAAACATAAAAAGTACCTATTTTTGTACACATTTTCACTCATAATGCCGCTGGGTATATTCCGATCGGGCTGCAAAGTTTCGGGACACAACTAGGGCCCAAATGGAACATGGGTGCGAAAGAACGACTTTTTTAGACCGAAAATGAAGCCGGTACACGTGATACGGCGTGCGGACATTGCATTTTCTGAAACTACGCCCCTTGAAACGTAAAAGAAAAAATTTGAGGGGGTGTTATAACATTTTTTTACTGAGCGATTACATAGGTGTATTATTCACAGAATAATAAACAAAAATATGAGGTTCCTATACGAAAAAATGAGGTTTTTTGGTATAGGACCCCCCTTGGTTTATCATTCTGTGAATAATACAACTATTTAATCGCTCAGGAAAAATGTTCATAAGACCCCCTCAAAATTTTCTCTTTCAAGGTGCGTAGATTCCGAAAATGCGTTGTCCGTACCCGTATCACGTATACTTGCATCATTTCCGGTCTAAAAAATTCGTTGTTTCGCACACATGCTCTATTTGGGCCCTAGTTGTGTCCCGAAACTTTACAGCCAGATCGGAATATACCCAGGGATGTTATGAGTGAAAATGGGTATAAAAACAGGTAATTTTTGTGTTTTAGTAACATGAGCTTTTGAGGTATTGTTTTCCATGTTTTTGGGATGAGAAGACCGAATATGAAGTCGATTTTGACCAGAGTGAAAAAATTGAGGTTTTAACGAAATTTCAGCCTTAAATTTACGTTACATTTTGGTCTGAAATCGTTTCTTCCGCTCACAGATTGGGTCCCCATTTGGGAACACACATGGGTCCTAGTTGTACTCCGAAACACGGCAGCCAGATCAGCATACACCCAGGGGTGTTATGGAGGAAATAGGGTGTAAAAATAAGGGTTTTCGAAGGATTTTTGGGGTTTTAGTGAACATGAGCTTGTGAGGTTTCGTTTTTTAGGGCGAGAAGACCAAATATTAGGTTGATTTTGACCAAAGAGTGAAGAAATGAGGTTGTAACGAAGGTTAAGCTCCCGAAATTAATTTTTTATGAATACAAAACATGGGAAATTGTCTGAAATCACCATAAATGTGTATAATAACTTTTAGAAGTAGTATAAACAGGTGAATCAAGACAATTAAATGGTACTATCAATCATCAAAAATAACCTGGATTTAAAATAGCCGAGCCTAAATCGTGTTTTTGGGGGCCAAAATTGGTGAAAACCATCAAAAATAGCTATTTCAATAACTGCCCATGAATGAAACAATAAATGAACAGCCATCATTTCTGTAGGTGTGTCCAGTAGAATAACAAACTCATACGACAAGGACTTTGCAGCGTTTTTTGGTTTATTATTCTGTGAGTAATGCACCTATATACCTACTCGCTCAGCAAAAAGTTTTCATAACACCCCGTCAAAATTTTTTCTTTTACGTTTCAAGGTGCGAAGATTCCAAAAACGCTGCTAAGTCCTTGTCACATGGGTTTATTATCCTATTATACAACCTACAGAAATGCTCGCTGTTCACTTATGTTTCTTTCGTGTGAAATAATTGAAATAGCTATTTCTGATGGTTTCCACCAATTTTGGCCCCCAAAACACAAATTAGGCCCCTCCTTTATAACAAAATATCTTTGATCATTGGTAGTGCCATTTAATTGTCTTGATTCACCTGTTCACACTTTTTCTAGTGTAGTTTCCCAGTTTTTTGACTCTTAAAAAACGCTGCAGTCCTTTCACATGGGTTTATATTCTACTGGACGTACATACGGAAATTTTGGTAGTTCATTTATTGTTTCTTTCATGTGCAATTATTGAAATGGCTATTTTTGGTGGTTTTCACCAATTTGGGCCCCCAAAACCACGAATTAGGCTCGGTTTTTTTAAACAAATTATTTTTGATCATTGGTAGTGCCATTTAATTGTCTTGATTCACCTGATGATACTACTTCTAGTGTTACTATACAAATTTACCGTTATTTCAGACAATTTCCCATGTTTTTGACTAATTAAAAACGAATTTCGGGAGCTTAACCTTCGTTACAACCTCAATTGTTCACTCGTCGGTCAAAATCAACCTAATATTCGGCCTTCTCGCCCTAACAAACATGGAAAACGATACCTCACAAGCTCATGTTCATTAAAACCTCAGAAATCCCTCGAAAACACCTATTTTACACCCATTTTTCTCCCATAATACCCCTGGGTGTATGCCGATCCGGCTGGGTCCACAACTAGGATCCAAATGGGGACCCGAACTGTGTGCGGAAAAACGACGATTTTAGACCAAAATTTAACGTAAATTTAAGGCTGAAACTTCGTTAGAACCTCAATTTTCTACTCTGGTCAAAATCGACTTCATATTCGGTCTTCTCGTCCCAAAAACATGGAAAACGATACCTCATATCACTATCATGTTATTAAAACATAAAACGTACCTTTTTTATACCCAGTTTCACTCATAACACCCCTGGGAATGTTCCGATCTCGCTGCAAAGTTTCGCGACACAACTAGGGCCTAAATGGAGCATGTGTGCGAATGAACGAATTTTTTAGACCGAAAATGAAGCCGGTATACGTGATACGGCGGACAGCGTACGGACATTGCATTTTTGGAATCTACGCACCTTGAAACTTTGTATACAAATTTTTTGCTGAGCGATTACATTGGTGTATTATTCTGTGAATAATACACCAATGTATTCGCTCACCAAAAACATGGGAATCAACAGGTGAATCAAGACAATTAAATGGTACTATCAATCATCAAAAATAACCTGGTTAAAAAAAAGCCGAGCCTAAATCGTGTTTTTGGGGGCCAAAATTGGTGGAAACCATCAAAAATTGCTATTTCAATAATTGCCCATGAAACCCGGTATAACCCATATTGTGACATTTGTTTTATGTGCATCATGTTAACAGACCCACATTTTTCGTTCTACACCAATTTTTTTTTTTACACACTGACTCCGTATCGCAATTTTTTTTATTTTTCTGCTTCGGCAGTTTCATCACCAACCACAGGCACTCGAAACTGTGCGAATTTTTTTCAATTTGGTTTTTCCTTCTCGCGTTTCAACTGTTTTTGCCTGCTTTGGATCTGTATACTACTGTACATACTATCTGTGTTTTTCGTTTACCACTTCTGTTATTGCGTAACATCTCACTTGTTGTACTTGTTAAATCTCTTCTTTTTAAATGTCACCTCTATATGTCAATTGTGTTTTGTGTTCCTCATGTTTTTGTGGTTTGTGTTCTTTTTTTTGCTATCAGTTTTCCATAGTCTTATATATTATAATCCGTGACAATTTTTTTTGTGATCCAAAAATTTCAGTGACCATGGCAACCTTAACTATGGAGCAACGTTTGTTGGTAACCAAAACTCATTACCGGTCTGTTGAAAGTGTTGCTGCAGAACGGTACAGAAAAATGCTAACAGATTTTTTAATCCCTGAATTGGAACAATCTGACATTGACACTGACAGCAACTGGTTCCAGCAAGACGGTGCAACTTGCCACACTTCAAGGGAGAACTTTTCAAGACCGAATCATCTCGAGAAACGGGACTCGGAACTGGCCTCCCAGGTCTTGTGACCTAACTCCTTTGGATTTCTCCCTTTGGGGTTACATGAAGTCCAAGGTCTACAAGAATAAACCCAGGTACGTCGAGGAACTGAAGGAAGAAATCCGGTAGATCGTCGATGTCGACCAGCTGCTCTGCGGGTGAGTCTTGCAAAATTTCTTGGAGGGAGCAGACACGTGTCATTGGGCCAGGGGTGGCCATATGCCGGATATTATCTTCCATACCTAAATCGGAGATGTTTACCTACATAATGACGAAAATATTATGTAAATATACCTATTTTTAATAACGTTATGGGAAAATCAAAAAGATACCGACTTTCGCTACACCCTATATTATCTCATATTTTGAATCGCTTCTCATATTTTGAACCGTTTTGTAATCTTCTATCTCTTTTGTATACCTAATTTTTTATCTGTCTCATAAATAAGTCCCTTAATTTCAACGGTAAAAAATTCGTTCTTGCTCAGAAAAATCCGTCTTCGCAAGAGTTATGACGAGTTCGTTACCCCGCCCGATCGCACTGTGCGCAGCAGCCCAAATTTACAAATTTTGGTCCAAAAAAGAAAAACATGCATTTATCAAACATGTTTTTTGGGGCCTTGAATCAATTGTAACTAGTCTCAGCCCGATTATTAGACGCACCAAGCGTAACAAATTTGGACTAAGTACCAAATTAGTCTAAATTTTAAAAAAACTGCTTTTTTGTAGGCATGTGAGGTGTGGTTTTTTTTGGTCGCAGAATCGATTGCGAGTATTTTTAGCACGTCCAGAATGCATCGAGTGATACGACCTAAATCACTGACGATGAAATCGTGGAAACCCATTTCAAATAAAAACGGAGTTACTGAAATTGTCCTATTGCCAATAAAACTTGAAAAATACGCTGTTATATACCGGTTTCAGTGATCAAACCATCGCATTAGTAAAAAACAATAATTATTGTTATTGTTTGTTACTGATGATGGTTTCATCAACGAAACCGGTACAACAGTGTATTTTTCGTGTATAAGAGGAAATAGACAACGCTTCAATAACTCCGTTTTTATTTGCGTCAAGTGATCCTCAAAATCATAATTTTTTGGTTCAAAACACCCAAAACTGATTTTCTGACATAACTTTACAACATGACGTGCCACTCTAGTCTCAACAAGTGACCAGTCAGTCCGTAATGGCAAGGCGCCATATGCAGCAACCGCCGTCCAAATAGTCATGTTCATTCAGATTACATACTTTAGTAACGAATGACCACTAATTTAAATTCTTAATTTCCCGAACTATTTCTTTGAAAATTTGCTACTTGAACCATGCTGCACGACTGGAATTTTTCATGTATGAGGTAAAAAAAAAAAAAAGTTTCTGTCATGCAGCATGGCTATAAGAGAAAATTTTCAAAGAAATATTCGTGCTATTGTGTAAAAAGATCATACAGTGAGACATCATACAACTTCTCGTAAAATTATGTAATTTTTCGTGATTTTCAATTTTTACCGATTTTTGACCCTTATAAAGTCATAATATGTGACCCATTCTTTTTTGAGAAAAATATTTTTATAATCGAAATAGTCCCTCTTTCTGTCGTGCAGCACCATCCCACCCAACGTCAGGTGAATGAATTAATATTGATTTTTTGACCTTGATACCAATTTTTTACCCTCAAACATCCAAATTTGACCCCTATTCTGTAAGGAGAAAAAAAGCTGAAATTGTCACTTTCTGTCTTTACTCACACCTCCATACCACTTTCAATGATTTTATATAAATTATTCGCGATTTTAGCCGTTTTACCGATGTTTTTACCCCTAAAAACTCAAATTTCACCCACTTGGAATTTTTGAAAATTGCTCATCTTCGAATTCATCATTTTTTTGGCAATACGAATATTTTGGCGAGATTTGGCATTTTTTATCATGTACCCAATGTCAGATATCGTCTGGAGTTACACACAAGCGCACACCACACACACACACACACACACAATTTGAGACTTTCAAAATTTAACAATGTGAAAAAGATTGTACGTTCTGCTGAGGTGACAAAAAATACCTTCCACTTGTCAAATTTCACAAAAACTTCTTCATCTAATAGGCTTTACATTGATATACTTAAAAAATTATAATTAATAAAAATGATAAAAAATGATAATTGAACGTTTGAAAACATGAGCAGAGGTGAATTTGAGGGGGGGGGGGGGGTGGAATTAATTAGACCTCGTAAAATAAAACTAACTCTTCCTTGACTGGATGAATAAAAATAATGCTGGAATATGAAGAGGACATATCGAAGTTCAAACAACAACGAATGATTTTCATTTTTTAACTCTACTACAACGTTATTTTTAAATCTAAGTTATATCAGTGTAAAGCCTATTAGATGAAGAAGGCTTTGTGAAATTTGACAAGTTGTAGGTATTTTTTTGTAACCTCAGTAGAACGTAAATCTTTTTCACAATTTTAAATGTTGTCCAACTGATGTTGACCAACATTTTAAGTAGCTCTGACCATTGAAAACAGAAGAATATTACAGGAAATTTAACGTTCTTTCAAACGGTGTAACTGCATTTGTTGTAGTCTCAATATTTTCGAATTTATTAGCGTTTTTATATGGTAAGTTAATGAAAAGTTGGAAAAACACAAATTTTCGGATATATTTAAAACGAAGAACTTTTCGAAAAATTTCTACTGAGCATTATTTGTTCCAAATGAAGAGTAGAATCGATTCCCTGAGTTTCACCAGAAGGAACTGGGACGCTGTATATATATATATATATATATATATATATATATATATATATATATATATATATATATATATATACACACACCATTTATTATGTCATTCCAGATGATATCTGACGTTAGGTACACCATAAAAATTCGAAATGTCGCCAAAATGTTCGTATTGTCAAACAAAAGGATTTGTTCGAAGACGAGCAATTTAAAAAAATTCTAACGGGTCAAATTTGAGTTTTTAGGGGTCAAAAATTGGTAAAATCACGAAAAATTTATGTAAAATTACTAAAAGTGGTATGGAAGGGAGAGTAAAGACAGAAAAATACCATTTCAGTAGTTTTCCACAAGGAATAGGGGTCAAATTTGGATTTTTGTGGGTCAAAATATGGTATTAAGGGCTAAAATCAATATTAATTCACCTTACGTTGTGTGGGATGGTGATTCACGGCAGATAAGAAAGAGGGACTATTTTGATTATTAAAAATACTTTTCAATACAAGAAAGGTGGGTCAAATTTGAATTTGTAAGGGTCAAAAATCGTTAAAAATGGCTAAAATCACGAAAAAAAATCATATAATTTTACGAAAGTGGTATGGTTTCTCGCTATATCATCTTTTTACACAATAGCATGAACATTTCGTTGAAAATCGCAAAAAAGCGGCTGCAAGCCTGGAATGTTTTCTGAAGCATGGAAATTGTGTTAACAGAAATGCAGTATCGGAAGTGCTTGTTTTGGATAGATTATAGCTGTTCATCACTCATTGGTCTGGTCGGAAGCCAAAACCAGTTCAGCTCTGACACTACTACTCATTGTGCAACTCATAAAAACCTGCAGGACGCATGCCCAGCATGGGAATTCATGATGTCACATTCTTCCCACCCATTTCAGGCCCTTTTCTTTTGATCTGAAAATTGGTAAATCGGGGTTTCAATCAGGCTGAATTCAATTTTGAGGTTGAAAATGCTAAATTGTGACATCCCAAGTTCCTCATTCTCACATTCAACATTGCTTCCATAGTGTAACTAATTAGAGTATACATAGACAGGAAACACATCAAGGTACCAATGAATCAGCAAGAATATATATATGATCCACATATCTTACCTCTTTTTTACCTTTGTAGATATACTGGATACCAGGAAATTCTTTGTGGAAAATATTGACTTGAACAGTAGCACCCCTGAGCGTTCCACCTTCATCAACTTGAGCGTCGTATGTTTCTGACAAATAGTTTGGGGCCATTTCTTCGAACTGTTCCAGGTAACTTCTTTTGATTTTCAAGATATCATGGTTTCCATAACTTTCTACTCGAATCAATGAATCCAACAGAGGCTTTTTAACAAAGAATTTATGATGCTTCAAAACTTCTTTAGGGATATACCTAAAAATAAAAAATTAGGTTTTGTAATAAGACATGTACTTAACATGTTAATATGTTAGGGTGGAAGTGACACCACAAATAAGTGATGGGTTCCTCAACTAAACTTTTCTACTAATGAACTGCGCTGCAACCTACTTCTCCTAGAGTTCCTTGACCAACAAAAATACGGATGTCTCACCACATCTCCCATAGAAACCCATTTCAAAAAGTTTCGCATCATGCAGCATTACTATTTGAACAAATTTACGAAGTTGGCGACTTTTGTCAATTCACCTACCTACTTATCGCAATAGACTATTGTTTTTTTTTATTTTTATACTAGGGAAACAGCCTCATGTAGCGTGTAACCATTTTATACCATTAACTTTTGGTGAATTTATATAAATGTTTGATTTTAGCCTGGATTTGACCACCTAAAACTCTAATTTGACCCATTACAGTGGAAATTTTGTTTTAATATTGAATTTTTTTTCTCAAATCACCATTCTATAGGTGATTTTATCTCGGAATTTGGTGGTTTTTAGAACTTCGCCAATCGCTATTCTCTATGGACCATCAGAAAACCAACTTGCATGAGCCCTGAAAAATTTGCTCATAACGGTTGAATAACACCTGGATATTAAAGCATTAGGTACAGGGTGTTTGATGATCGCGCATGCGCAGATGCTACCATCATACCGAATGTGATGAAAATAATAGGAAACCCTGTCTCCATGATTCTTGAAAATGAGTGCAAAATCGGTTGAATAGAACCATTGCAGGAGGTTCATACTGGAAGTTCAGGAATTTCATGTTGCATGCGTTATGGTCGGATTTTCATGAAATTCTCAAGGGACAATCTGTCGGCCGACCTGCACATACCCTCTAAATCTTCAGCTCGTTTGGATGAACTTTCAATAAGATAATGGCGGTCATAAGGAACTGCGTACAGATTGACAGGCACAGAATTTAATTTTTTCCATTATGTCTGAAACGCAAAATAAGAGGGAAAATTTAGATTTTGAAGAACATGTAATTTCTGACTCATGCATCAATACTCTTGCATGCCTACTGTCAGTAGTGTGGAAGTGGAATGGGGGCTCCATTTGAAAAAACAAAGTGTTCTTGGTTTATTATTTTCAATTCTACAAAAGAAATAAAAATATGTCGATTGAGGTCAAACTTGAAACCTGTGACTATCATAATTGCAAAACCTTGTATTTATTATACCTCAGCTAGACAGAAAAACACTGAATCATGGATATGTCAGTTTCACAGTACGGTTGAAAACACAAATTTAGATTGATTGCCAATAATACAGCAATGGTTTCGTTGTGAATTCAAAGTGGAATGACAACACACCTTTTTTTTAGGTCGAGCATATTCATTTCTCAAATGGTAAAAATTAAAGGTTGGGTAAGTATATCTCGAGTTCCTGAGTTTAAATGCTCTTATCGTGAATTTAATTGTATTGTTTGCTAACTACAACTATTGCGGTAATACACAGTTGACATCCCTGACTGACGATGTGCGAAACAGCCCGATATTATTCTCCAATAAAGGAGTTTGATTTGTACAGGAATCTTCATTTCCCGATTATGCAGGGTTTTGTCCTGGTTGTGGGTGAAATGCACCTTTGGATGCCCAGGTTTCCAACATCAACTAAATTATCGGAGTTTACTTATACTATTCAGGCACGGAGAAGTGGATTTCTACATCACTATGTTCCTGTCGGGCCATGGACACTTCCGGTCCTATCTGCACAGAAAGGCGCTAGCAGACACCGCAACGTGCTGGTACTGCAATGCACCAAACGACGACGCCGAACACACGTTTTTCCACTGCTCCAGATGGAGCAGGGAAAAGGAGATCCTAGAAGAACAGGAGGGCGAAATCACGCCAACTAATGTGATCGGGAAGGTGATCTCCAGGCAGGAAACCTGGGAGAGGATTGTGTCCTACATAGTCCGAATCTTCAAGGCAAAAAAGCTGGACGACCCGATCCTCAGGTGAGCAATAAACTGGAGACCGCAAGAAGTGATCAGAAGAAGGCGTGACTCCGCCCAGTGATCGACCCCACTCCGAAGTAATGCTGAACAAGTGATTCCGGGGTGGATTAGGTCAAGAGGATCAGGTTTAGTGGGTTTTACTGAGTGAAACCTCACACGGCTGCGGACCCTCCAAAGCGCAAGTCTTTTTCAAGATTTTCCCACTGTTTCCCTCGTAAAAAAAAAAAAACTTATACTATTCATAAGAAAATTTATGCTATTTGTTATTCAATTTAAAGTGTGTTAAACTTCAATTAGTTCAAGTAGGTTAAGGGTCGTTTGAGTCAATATCAAAATAATGCCAGAAACATTGTTCTCTTGTTCTTTTCTTAAAAATTTTCTCCAAAACTGGCACAAGGCTTTGGATGACTCACGTTTTATTTAGAAATGAAAATGTAACCCAATATCACGTTTTTCTGGTTCATACAGATAGGGTAAGTAGTGCAATGAATTCCTTGCTTTAGATCTATCCTTCGTTTCGGCACTGGATGCACTTATTTATATATTTGATAAAATTTATACACCAATATATTAATAAAAATAAAAGTTTCACCTCATGACATTTACAGAAAAAAAGAAAATTGATGCTCAGCACTGCCCCTCTGAGGGAACACTCGTGAAAAGTAATTACTGACACGGATAAAATCTTGTAGGGGAGCACTCTATCGGGCTTTGAAAGCACTCATAAAAATGACCCAAATGCTGCGAGATAAAAGAGTAATAGACAAACAGCAATGTACTGGAGCTTCTTGTGGCTGAGATTGTTAGTACAGAACCCAATCGAGGTGCTTGGGCTCTTTGAACCAAAATTGGTATATTCTGGAGCAAATCGCAGCAGTGACTGTATGTACCAGTCCTTATATCAGAGAAGTAAAGGGATCAAAGATGTTACTATAATACTACGAGGCCCTGCCATAAGTTCTATTACACGAAACGATGTCAATAAAAAATAATACACCTTTAATTCAGGAAATTGTATGTCTGAAATATGTTGGCATGTTACTAACAAGAAAAACATCAGTTAATCGAAATCACCCCCTGCTAATATACTCCCAGGTTGATGTGGCCAATTGTCAATTGTAGCAGGCTATCCCTCTACCAGAAATTCCTCCATCCCCTTTATCAACGTCCTCTTTAGGCTCAGTGTGTCCCCTTTGGTAGGCCATCACCTTGCTCAGACCATAAGAAATAATCCAATTTATTGGGGTGGGCTCCCAGAGGGCTAATCTGAGTTCTAACCTGGTCGGTAACCATTTCATACCCAGGATTGTAAGGATACTAGAGTTGCATTTTAATTTTCATGAGGGGGAGGGAGGCTCATTACAGCTCATGCATAATTCAACATCCTGGGGGGAGTTCGGTTGGCCTCCTATCAGGCGCCTCTCCAGGTGGCAATCCTTCGTTGAAGCACTTTGCTCTGACAAAGAGCTATAGGAAATAAGTCAAGTAAGTCATAATTCAACATGCCCTCGTTTCCCCGTCAGTGCAGCCAGTTCCTGATTCAAACATGAACCAAGCATGGCCTTCGGCCAGCACAAACGCCCGTCCCGGTTCTTGCACCGAGCTATCACTAACGTTCCACCTTTTGCACCTTCCTCAACGCTCATGTATGGCATAAAGTATGAACTGAAAAAAACCCAGAGGATAGCATGAAGAACGCCGATGAACTAAAATGGAGTGACGCTAAGTTCATCATGAGTGAAATGGTTTAAAGAAATGGGACGGTGGATGCGTTCTGGAACAGTCTATCTATAATAACCATTCACATGCCCGTCTACAGTGCTGTTACGGAGTAACAACTCGATTCACACTAAAGGTCACCACCAGTGAGTGGCGGGAACAAAACTAGAAAAAAGTTCCATCAACCTCCTCTCGAATCCTATTGCTCTCCTCATTGCTACAGACGTACGAGGTACCTGAGTACTAACCTTTTATAATCGTTGAGAAGATTGTCCCTACTGATTCCTTTCTCTATTTTTACTCTGTACATGTCGGAAACACCAAGCCCCATTAGCTCTTCTTTGTGTTTCTCATAGCTAATGTCACTCACTTTGTCATTGAGAATGTCATCCCGCACTTGGAAGAAATAATAATCAAAAGTGTTTATGTCTCTTTCTAATAAGAGTTCGATGCTGGGGGTTCGAAACCGGATTCTCGCTTCCAACTGTTTGCTCGCACAGTCCCACAGTTTGTAACTAAGCGGTATCCACTGGTTGTCCTCGCTTCTCAAACCAAATAAATGACGGCATGGCGGTTTGATCTGAAGTTTCTTGCATACGATGACAATTGCTTCTTCAACTGTTGTCCGGTCGTTGATCAACAGTTCAAGTTTCTTATCGACAGCGATGATTTTCACTGCTCTCTCAGGCATGCTGGGGATATCACAAATAATGTGAAACGTATATCAACTCCATATCATCGGTCCAAAATTTACTAATAACGATAATACGTGGAATGAGTAGAACATACAAATAAAAACACCGGGGACGTCGTTCAAAACAAACCATGGACAACTTCTTCTTCTTTTTCTTTCCGGTTACTTGTCTTGTCCACAGCCATGCCAGACATGTGTAGGCTACACGGCTATCGTTGATATTTATGATTCATGGGGAGACGTATGGGTTGTGGGATGGTGGGCTGTATAGGTCTAGGCACAAATTGGCCTCAGTCTTCAATAAAATTATAAACTTCCCTCATAGTGCTAATGGTGAAGTTAGTTTTGAAGAGGTTGATGATACGCGTATGTTATACCCTGGGTTGTAAATCTGGTACACCTGTTGAGGATGTAGTCTAGGTCAGCAATTTCCTGTTGGTCACAAGCTATGCAGAGGTGTGAATGATTTTTTCATGAGTCAGCGGAAGTCTGCTTGTTTCCGTGACCCAACATAGTTAAAAACACTGCCATGGGCCCTAAGCTGCGTTCACATGGATGCGGACAGTGTGGAAATGCGTGAAGTGCAGAAAATGCGGAAAAATAGTGGTGGAACTGCGGAGTGTGTTCACATGGATGTGGAAAGGAGGTGCGGAAACTTCCGCAGCCTTGACAACAAGACTTCCAACGACCATGAACCCCATATTTCGGTTGATTTTTTTTTCGTTTCATATTCTATAATCATTAATTCTGTATTTACGATTAAAATAGTTTTTGTTCAAAACGTTTGTTTTTGAGTTACCTACCGTCGACTCAATTAAGGAAATGATAAACCACCAACAGTTATTATTCAACATCCTCTTGAGTGTTTTCCAAGATATCGAGAATTCTATAACATTTTGCAAATTGGGAATTGTTCACCCGAGTATCATCGGAACTCAGGAAATTCTAGAAGAATTGGAAAAGATCTCTACTCTGTACAAGTCAAAACAACCTTGGAACTTGAAACACGAAAATATGTTGGAAATTGAATCAAATATCAAGGTAACCTGTGCCATGCAGGCTAATGAAATAATAGGTACTTATTTCCTCAAAATACCTTTAGCTGAAGAAACCAATTATAACTTATATTATTTAAGACCTATACCATCATCAGTTCGTGTCAACTATGTGTCGATTTTTCCTAGTGTACCTAACCTACCTACTAAAATCAACAAATAATAATTCGATTATTCCACTGCCTGCCAATTGCAATTTAGGAACAGCTTTCCTCTGTCATAAGAAATTGATGTCGAATCAGGATATAAAATGTGAAAAGGATGTGTTAGGTACTGTCAGGAAGTGCAACTCATTGCGATACGTCACGATAAATTTAGAACAAAATTGGATTGAGCCTATACCAGAATCGGGCCAACTTCTAGCTATATTCCCATCAGGAGACAAAATCGAAATTCACAACAAACAAGGAACAGAAATAAGGGAACTCAGAGGTACCTATATTTTTAATATCAGAACATGAGAGCGAGGTGTACTACAGAAACCAACCTTTACATTCGGAAAGCGAATATTTTGGTCAACCAGAGCTTCTGACAAATTTAGAATTTGAAATAAAGGAATCTCAGATGGCTAATGTTACCTTAACCCTCAAAGAACTGAATATGAGAAATGTACGTCTTAATAGAGTTCAGCGTCTGCAGCAATTAGATTTAACTCACTTTGTTAGGTACTCCAAGTGCGTGGACAATAGCACTATATCTTATGTTAATTTCCTTCATTACTTATTTTATAATACTTTACTGTAAGCAAAGAAAGAAATTAATCATCATTCAGCTCCAACCATAATTCAATTTAAAATTTTAAATTTCAAATTCCTTCAGAATTTTCCATCTTAAGGAGGGAGGAGTTATATTAACGTAAAATGCTTAACAATCTTTTATTATGATGTCGTTTTCCCCCTCTCAAGACTTAGGTAGCTGCCTTCGCCGAGATTCTCCCCTTGCTCTGGGCAGCCTGTCACCTAGCGTCGAACGAATGACTTCTTCCTTTCCTCCTTTATTCTAGTGCGATTTGTGATTGTAACAAACTTGTGTTGTAAATTTTTGCGGATTTAAAATAAAGCAATTTTTTAAAAAGTGAAATTTGCTTTCAACAAATTTAACTTGCATGTATTGCATTATATAACGATATCATTGAGGCAACCAGTGTCCCGGCAATAGGGAGTGGTAGCTGACAACATCAAGGTACTAGCAGCGACCTTGGCATGGCACGGGGTGTGGTGCGTCCCTGCGGGAGTACTCCGTGGTATCACCTGCGTCTTGCTCCGCTCATATCTTAAACTGGTGGTCGTTTTATAAGGGGCACTTCCTTTCATCGCCCCTTCCCCATTATTTGATTCATTTATTGTTCATTTCAATGGTGTGCCCCCTCCGCCTTTGAGGGGAGTTCCGTAAAAAAAGAAGAAAAAACGCTGCAAAGTCCTTGTCACAAGGGTTTATTATTCTGCTGGACACACCTACAGAAATATTGGGTGTTCATTTATTGTTTCTTTCATGTGAAATAATTGAAATAGCTATTTCTGATGGTTTCCACCAATTTTGGCCCCCAAAACACGAATTAGTTACGCTCCTTTTTGGTTTATTATTCCGTGAATAATACACCTATGTAATCGCTCAGCAAAGTTTTATAACACCCCCTCAAAATTTTTTCTTTTCCGTTTCAAGGTGCGTAGATTCCAAATATGCAATGTCCGTACGCCGTCCGCCGTATCACGTGTACAGGCTTCATTTTCGATCTAAAAAATTCGATCTTTCGCACACATGCTCCATTTGGGCCCTAGTTGTGTCCCGAAACGTTTCAGCCCGATCGGAATATACCCAGGGGTGTTATGAGTGAAAATGTGTATAAAAATAGGTACTTTTTGTGTTTAGTAACATGTTAGTAACATGACCTTTTGAGGTATCGTTTTTCATGTTTTTGGGGACGAGAAGACCGAATATGAAGTCGATTTTGATCAAAGAGTGGAAAATTGAGGTTGTACCAGATGTTCAACTCCCAACATTGATTTTTTATGAGTCAAAAACCTGGGAAATCGTCTGAAATCACCATCAATTTGTAGGATAACACTACAAAAACGCTGCAGTCCTTGTCACATGGGTTTATTATTCTACTGGCCATACGTCTACAGAAATGCTGGCTGTTAATTTATTGTTGCTTTCATGTAAAATAATTGAAATAGCTCTCTCTGGTGGTTTCCACCAATTTTGGCCCCCAAAACTTGAATTAGGTACGCTCCTTTTTTTTTTTTTTTTCAAAATCATCTTTGATCATTGGTAGTGCCATTTAATCGTCTTGATCCACATGTTGACACTTTTCTAGTGTTATTATACCAACTGATGGTGATTTCAGCCGATTTCGCAGGTTTTTGACTCATAAAAAATCAATTTTGGGAGCTGAACATCTGGTACAACCTCAATTTTCTACTCCTTGGTCAAAATCGACTTCATATTCGATCTTCTTGTCCACGAAAACATGGAAAACGATACCTCAAAAGCTAATGTTACTAACATGTTACTAAAACACAAAAAGTACCTATTTTGGTTTATTATTCTGTGAATAATACACCTATGTATTCGCTCAGCAAAAAATTTTTAACACCCCCCCAAAATTTTGTCTTTTCCGTTTCAAGGTGCGTAGATTCCATAAATACAATGTCCGTCCGCCGTATCACGCATTCCGGCTTCATTTTCGGTTTAAAAAATTCGTTCTTTCGCACACATGCTCCATTTGGGCCCTAGTTGTGTCCCGAAACTTTTCAGCCCGATCGGAATATACCCAGGGGTGTTATGAGTGAAAATGTGTATAAAAATAGGTAGGTACTTTTTGTGTTTTAGTAACATGTTAGTAACATTAGCTTTTGAGGTATCGTTTTCCATGTTTTCGGGGACGAGAAGATCGAATATGAAGTCGATTTTGACCAAGGAGTGGAAAATTGAGGTTGAACCAGATGTTCAGCTCCCAAAATTGATTTTTTATGAGTCAAAAACCTGCGAAATCGGCTGAAATCACCATCAGTTTGTATAATAACACTAGAAAAGTGTCAACACGTGGATCAAGACGATTAAATGGCACTACCAATGATCAAAGATAATTCGGAAGAAAAAAGAGCGTACCTACCGAATTCAAGTTTTGGGGGCCAAGATTGGTGGAAACCACCAGAAATAGCTATTCAATTATTTTACATGAAAGCAACAATAAATTAACAGCCAGCATTTCTGTAGGTATGTCCAGTAGAATAATAAACCCATGTGACAAGGACTTTGCAGCGTTTTTTTACACATTTTCACTCATAACACCCCTGGGTATATTCCGATCGGGCTGAAAAGTTTCGGGACACAACTAGGGCTCAAATGGAGCGTGTGTGCGAAAGAACGAATTTTTTAGACCGAAAATGAAGCCTGTAGGTACACGTGATACGGCGGACGGACATTGCATTTTTGAAATCTACGCACCTTGAAACGGAAAAGAAAAAATTTTGAGGGGTTATAAAAATTTTTTGCTCAGCGAATACATAGGTGTATTATTCACAGAATAATAAACCAAAAGTATCAGCAGGTGGATCAAGACCATTAAATGGTATTATCAATGATCAAAGATAATTTGAAAAGAAAAAAAAAACGCTGCAGTCCTTGTCACATGGGTTTATTATTCTATTGGACACACCTTCAGAAAGGTTGGCTATTCATTAATTGTTTCTTTCATGCGTAATAATCGAAATAGCTATTTCTGATGGTTTCCATTAATTTTGGCCCCTAAAACACAAATTACCTAGTTTTTTTTTTTAAACTACCTTTGATCATTGGTAGTGCCATTTAATCGTCTTGATCCACGTGTTGACACTTTTTCTAGTATTCTTATACAAACTGATGGTGATTTCAGACGATTTCCCAGGTTTTTCACTCATAAAATATCAATTTTGGGAGCTGAATACCTGGTAGAACTCAATTTTCCATTCTTTGGTCAAAATCGACTTCATATTCGGTCTTCTCGTCCCCAAAAACATGGAAAACGATATCTCAGAAGCTCATGTTACCAACATGTTGCTAAAACGCAAAAAGTACCTATTTTTACACACATTTTCACTCATAACACCCCTGGGTATATTCCGATCGGGCTAAAAAGTTTCGGGACACAACTAGGGTCCAAATGGAACATGTGTGCGAAAGAACGAATTTTTTAGACCGAAAATGAAGCCAGTAGACGTGATCGGCGGACGGCGTACGGACATTGCATTTTTGGAATCTACGCACCTTGAAACGGAAAAGAAAAAATTTTGAGGGGGTGTTATAAAAATTTTTTGCAGAGCGAATACATAGGGGTATTATTCACAGAATAATAAACCAAAAGGAGCGTACCTAATTCGTGTTTTTTTGGCCAAAATTGGTGGAAACCACCAGAAACCGCTATTTCAATTATTTTATATGAATGAAACAATAAATAAACAGCCAACGTTTCTGTAGGTATGTCCAATAGAATAATAAACCCATTTGACAAGGACTGCAGCGTTTTGGTTTATTATTCTGTGAATAATACACCTATGTATTCGCTCAGCAAAAAATTTTTATAACACCCCCTCAAAATTTTTTCTTTTCCGTTTCAAGGTGCGTAGATTCCAAAAATGCAATGTCCGTCCGCCGTCCGCCGTACGCCGTATCACGTGTACAGGCTTCATTTTCGGTCTAAAAAAGTCGTTCTTTCGCACACATGCTCCATTTGGGCCCTAGTTGTGTCCCGAAACTTTTCAGCCCGATCGGAATATACGCAGGGGTGCTATGAGTGAAAATGTGTATAAAAATAGGTACTTTTTGCGTTTTAACAACATGTTAGTAACATGAGCTTTTGAGGTATCTTTTTCCATGTTTTTGAGGACGAGAAGACCGAATATGAAGTCGATTTTGACCAAAGACGTGGAAATTGAGGTTTTACCAAAGGTTCAGCTCCCAAAATTGGTTTTTTATGAGTCAAAAACCTGGAAAACTGTCTGAAATCACCATCAATGTGTACAATAACATTGGAAAAAGTGTAAACAGGTGAATCAAGACCATTAAATGCCACTACCAATGATCAAAGATGATCTTAAAAAAAAAAAAAAAAAAAAGCGTACCTATTTCATGTTTTGGGGGCCAAAATTGGTGGAAATCATCAGAAATAGCTATTTCAATCATTCCACATGAAAGAAACAATAAATTTAACAGCCAAAAAAAAATCTCTAGAACTCCAATAGAATAATAAACCCATGTGACAAGGACTTTGCACCGTTTTTGGTTTATTATTCTGGTAATAAGAAACACTTATGTATTCGCTCAGCAAAAAATGTTTACAACACCCCCTAGAAATTTTTTCTTTTCCGTTTCAAGGTAGGTAGGTTCCAAAAATGCAATATGTCCGTCCACCGTATCACGTGTACCGTCCTCATTTTCGGTCTACAAAATTCGTTCTTTCGCACACATGCTCCATTTGGGCCCTAGTTGTGTCCCGAAACTTTTCAGCCCGATCGGAATATACCCAGGGGTGTTATGAGTGAAAATGTGTATAAAAATAGGTAGGTACTTTTTGTGTTTTAGTAACATGTTAGTAACATTAGCTTTTGAGGTATCGTTTTCCATGTTTTCGGGGACGAGAAGATCGAATATGAAGTCGATTTTGACCAAGGAGTGGAAAATTGAGGTTGAACCAGATGTTCAGCTCCCAAAATTGATTTTTTATGAGTCAAAAACCTGCGAAATCGGCTGAAATCACCATCAGTTTGTATAATAACACTAGAAAAGTGTCAACACGTGGATCAAGACGATTAAATGGCACTACCAATGATCAAAGATAATTCGGAAAAAAAAGAGCGTACCTACCTAATTCAAGTTTTGGGGGCCAAGATTGGTGGAAACCACCAGAAATAGCTATTCAATTATTTTACATGAAAGCAACAATAAATTAACAGCCAGCATTTCTGTAGGTATGTCCAGTAGAATAATAAACCCATGTGACAAGGACTTTGCAGCGTTTTTTTACACATTTTCACTCATAACACCCCTGGGTATATTCCGATCGGGCTGAAAAGTTTCGGGACACAACTAGGGCTCAAATGGAGCGTGTGTGCGAAAGAACGAATTTTTTAGACCGAAAATGAAGCCTGTAGGTACACGTGATACGGCGGACGGACATTGCATTTTTGAAATCTACGCACCTTGAAACGGAAAAGAAAAAATTTTGAGGGGTTATACCTAAACATTTTTTGCTCAGCGAATACATAGGTGTATTATTCACAGAATAATAAACCAAAAGTATCAGCAGGTGGATCAAGACCATTAAATGGTATTATCAATGATCAAAGATAATTTGAAAAGAAAAAAAAAAACGCTGCAGTCCTTGTCACATGGGTTTATTATTCTATTGGACACACCTTCAGAAAGGTTGGCTATTCATTAATTGTTTCTTTCATGCGTAATAATCGAAATAGCTATTTCTGATGGTTTCCATTAATTTTGGCCCCTAAAACACAAATTACCTAGTTTTTTTTTTAAACTACCTTTGATCATTGGTAGTGCCATTTAATCGTCTTGATCCACGTGTTGACACTTTTTCTAGTATTCTTATACAAACTGATGGTGATTTCAGACGATTTCCCAGGTTTTTCACTCATAAAATATCAATTTTGGGAGCTGAATACCTGGTAGAACTCAATTTTCCATTCTTTGGTCAAAATCGACTTCATATTCGGTCTTCTCGTCCCCAAAAACATGGAAAACGATATCTCAGAAGCTCATGTTACCAACATGTTGCTAAAACGCAAAAAGTACCTATTTTTACACACATTTTCACTCATAACACCCCTGGGTATATTCCGATCGGGCTAAAAAGTTTCGGGACACAACTAGGGTCCAAATGGAACATGTGTGCGAAAGAACGAATTTTTTAGACCGAAAATGAAGCCAGTAGACGTGATCGGCGGACGGCGTACGGACATTGCATTTTTGGAATCTACGCACCTTGAAACGGAAAAGAAAAAATTTTGAGGGGGTGTTATAAAAAATTTTTTGCAGAGCGAATACATAGGGGTATTATTCACAGAATAATAAAACAAAAGGAGCGTACCTAATTCGTGTTTTTTTGGCCAAAATTGGTGGAAACCACCAGAAACCGCTATTTCAATTATTTTATATGAATGAAACAATAAATAAACAGCCAACGTTTCTGTAGGTATGTCCAATAGAATAATAAACCCATTTGACAAGGACTGCAGCGTTTTGGTTTATTATTCTGTGAATAATACACCTATGTATTCGCTCAGCAAAAAATTTTTATAACACCCCCTCAAAATTTTTTCTTTTCCGTTTCAAGGTGCGTAGATTCCAAAAATGCAATGTCCGTCCGCCGTCCGCCGTACGCCGTATCACGTGTACAGGCTTCATTTTCGGTCTAAAAAAGTCGTTCTTTCGCACACATGCTCCATTTGGGCCCTAGTTGTGTCCCGAAACTTTTCAGCCCGATCGGAATATACGCAGGGGTGCTATGAGTGAAAATGTGTATAAAAATAGGTACTTTTTGCGTTTTAACAACATGTTAGTAACATGAGCTTTTGAGGTATCTTTTTCCATGTTTTTGAGGACGAGAAGACCGAATATGAAGTCGATTTTGACCAAAGACGTGGAAATTGAGGTTTTACCAAAGGTTCAGCTCCCAAAATTGGTTTTTTATGAGTCAAAAACCTGGAAAACTGTCTGAAATCACCATCAATGTGTACAATAACATTGGAAAAAGTGTAAACAGGTGAATCAAGACCATTAAATGCCACTACCAATGATCAAAGATGATCTTAAAAAAAAAAAGAAAAAAAAGCGTACCTATTTCATGTTTTGGGGGCCAAAATTGGTGGAAATCATCAGAAATAGCTATTTCAATCATTCCACATGAAAGAAACAATAAATTTAACAGCCAAAAAAAAATCTCTAGAACTCCAATAGAGAA